>CM056993.1:4504613-5704613 GCA_029891345.1 Dryococelus australis
TTTCGCATGAGTACGTTGTAAAATGGGCCTTACTGCGGTGTGTCGTGTAGACATGATCAAAACGAACATCTTGAGTGGAATTAGTGGGTGAACTGAACTGTAGGACGAAATAGGATCTAAAGTGTACGGAGGTATAAATATATGTGGTGCATATTGGTGTTATAAAACACGCAGTGCATCTGATTTATTTATTTATTTATATTTACGTGGCATAGATCCAATACGAAGCCAGTTGGTTCTGGATATAGAACATGTTTTGCAAAAGTACATTTTACTAATAACTAGGTATACATAAAGTTCTAAAGACATTATCATTTCTGATACAGTCAGTACAACACATCTCAAATATCAAAATTTCACAATTATATCTAAACAGAACAAACAAAATAAAATAAGATAGAATAAATCAAGATAATTCTGATACATAATATTTTTGTAGAGTATAAAAAGCTTTAAATAGTAATAATTTTTTAAGGTGTTTCTTAAATAGTTTTGGAGATTTTTTACTTTCTTCCTTCATGGAATCTGATAAATTATTAAAGAGTTTTATACCAGCATAATATGCTCCTTTTTTGATAAAATTGAGAACTGCTTGAGATTAAATGAATATCCTCTTTAATTCTAGTATTATAGTTATAAAAACTTCTATTTTTATCAAATAAATACATGTTAGATGTTACATACATAATCAAGGAGTAGATATACTGACATGTAAGACGTCTAATAAAGATGATGAAAGTGGTATTACATTTTGGTAGAAAATGGATATATTTGGTACAAGTAGGTGTAGAGATATTTCCATACAAATGTGTGTATCGGGTGTAATAACCAGTGTTGTAGATAGGTAATGTTAGGCCAAGATTCTGTACTGGTAATAAGTCTTTAGAAATATTAAATTAACTATAGGATTGTATGGTATAATATTTTCAAGGGTATAATATACTTTGTCGCTAGGTAATGTTATGTTAGTGTTCTGTTGGTGCAGTTTTTATTTAGTCGGATTGCAATAGATGGTTATTTTTTACATTGTGTTGTAGGTAAGTAATGTTAGGTTAGGTATCAGTAGCGCCTACGAGTGTTTGCAGTCATGGTATCAGGTAGTATAATACATTGTGTTGTAGGTAAGTAATGTTAGGTTAGGTATCAGTAGCACCTACGAGAGTTTCCAGTCATGGTATCAGGTAGTATAATACATTGTGTTGTAGGTAAGTAATGTTAGGTTAGGTATCAGTAGCGCCTACGAGTGTTTGCAGTCATGGTATTAGGTAGTATAATACATTGTGTTGTAGGTAAGTAATGTTAGGTTAGGTATCAGTAGCGCCTACGAGTGTTTGCAGTCATGGTATCAGGAAGTATAATACATTGTGTTGTAGGTAAGTAATGTTAGGTTAGGTATCAGTAGCGCCTACGAGTGTTTGCAGTCATGGTATTAGGTAGTATAATACATTGTGTTGTAGGTAAGTAATGTTAGGTTAGGTATCAGTAGCGCCTACGAGTGTTTGCAGTCATGGTATTAGGTAGTATAATACATTGTGTTGTAGGTAAGTAATGTTAGGTTAGGTATCAGTAGCGCCTACGAGTGTTTGCAGTCATGGTATTAGGTAGTATAATACATTGTGTTGTAGGTAAGTAATGTTAGGTTAGGTATCAGTAGCGCCTACGAGTGTTTGCAGTCATGGTATCAGGTAGTATAATACATTGTGTTGTAGGTAAGTAATGTTAGGTTAGGTATCAGTAGCGCCTACGAGTGTTTGCAGTCATGGTATTAGGTAGTATAATACATTGTGTTGTAGGTAAGTAATGTTAGGTTAGGTATCAGTAGCGCCTACGAGTGTTTGCAGTCATGGTATTAGGTAGTATAATACATTGTGTTGTAGGTAAGTAATGTTAGGTTAGGTATCAGTAGCGCCTACGAGAGTTTCCAGTCCTGGTATCAGGTAGTATAATACATTGTGTTGTAGGTAAGTAATGTTAGGTTAGGTATCAGTAGCGCCTACGAGAGTTTCCAGTCCTGGTATCAGGTAGTATAATACATTGTGTTGTAGGTAAGTAATGTTAGGTTAGGTATCAGTAGCGCCTACGAGTGTTTGCAGTCATGGTATCAGGTAGTATATTTGGGCGGTTGTCCAAGTGTACATCCCGATACCAACGTCTATAAATTCTGAAAGTGTCCCCGCCCGAAAACTCCCACGTTCCCATGGATGCCCCGTTAGATTGTGAGCAAAGGAAGGGGGCAATTAGGGGGGTGTGACGTCATCGGAGCCATATTGGTGACGTCATAACCCGTGTGTAAACGCATGGTATCAGGTTGTACACTACTCCCGTGAAAGTTTTCAAAGGTTGATTTCCAAAGTATCCCACGTTTATTTCATAATTTTCTGAAGCCCTGCTGAGGTCCTACTTCTAGGATATTCCTCCGCCTCATGCAAACAAAGTTCAAGTAAATTAAGAAAATTACACCAAAGGGACACCGCATCGCATGCGTGAGAACTCAATGTAATATTATTATCCATAAGAACTATTCTCAATAGGCATTGCCAACACTCGTTTTTATTCCTGTATTTATTCACATTAGTTATTATAAAAATATTATTTGTTGTAGAGAGAATATAAGTAAAATTTCCATTTAACTAAAAATAAGGTAATTTACATTGACACAATTAAAAAAGGTTGTGATATATTTAGGAAACAACCGTAACATGTCATACGTAGGGTGATTTTACAACGGTTTGGTTCAAAAAGTGTGAAGAAACCGCAAACATACGATAATAAGTTTTATTATGTTTGTGTAGAAGAAATATTATATTTTGTCTTGAACAATCATTTTTCCAGCTTGTGAATATTGTTCATACTGTCGTAGTGAGTGCTGTTTACCGCCCCGGTCCCACAAGGCCAAGCGGGTTCGATTCTCTCAAGGTAGCTGCTCATTGCACGGGGAGACTCGTGCCGGATAATACCTATGGTCGGCGGGTTTTCTCTCGGGTATCTCCCGTTTCCATCGCCCTTGTATTCCGGCACTGCTCCTTACTCACCTCGTTCCACTCCTTATCATGGAGTAAATAAGATGTATACCAGAGTGGCAACAGCAATCTTATTGAGCGATCGCTAATTTTTTTTGGCCCTCTCCATGCATACCAACTTAGTCGGCACAACTACTGCATCACTTCGAACTACGAAGTTGGCGCCACTGAGTACTTACAGAGCTTCTGGCGAATATATCTTAAACGTCTTAAAACTGTGATACAAATGTTATTTTAATCACACGTATCGTTCAATATCTTTGAGAAATTTGAACACTTGTCGACCACCTTCAACAGTGGAATAAAATTAATTATGGGTGGGATCAGAAGATTACGATGTTCTGCCAAGAATTGCAACGCATTTCAGAAATCCAAACTTATCCTGATGTTACGCTATCAACAAAAACAATATGGCCAGGCAACAACTAGGAAACAATTTGTAATTGCTTTAATGGGTATCAAGAGATGTCACTATAATGAGGGTATGCGTGGAGAGGGCCTGAGAAACTAAGCGACCTGTTCCCTATCCTGTGGACACCCCGTGCTTCTTATTGGCATTCGTAACCTCTCCAAGATCACTCAAAAGGCATCGCGCGGCGCTAATGACGAGCGCGCACCTGACTGGCGTGTGAATGTCGGCCTTATAGCCTCGGTCACGGCCTTGGACACACGTGTGCTGGTGGTGTAGGTCCGAGGAAGTCGGCCGCCATTACACCACATTCTAGAGCAGACGACAGCCACACAGTATGTCAAGGTGGACTCGCGCGCAACAAGTAGTTAGTTACCCAATAACTTGCACACCGGCCGACCTTTCAAGGACAATACCAAGCTCACCCGCTCGCCATCAACAGCCCCGTGTATGCCCGGTTGCACCATCATCTTCCTCGATCCGAGATCGAATGATCCTAGTTCCGAACCAGGATACACTTTGATCTTGGTTCCAATGTAAAATTGTTCATCATTCTCGATCTCCAATTCATCTATCTTGGTTCGTTCCAAAGTGAGAGATCGAAATTACGTATGAGACAAACTTTGCTATTGGTTCGTAATATATGACGTCATGGAAGTAGAAGTATTTTTCACTACATATAGAACTAGATGTGCGATGTTTCATCTGTTTTAAGTGAATTATTGTTGAATAAATTTTACTGAATAATATTCAAGTGCGTATAATGTTTTTTTTATTTATTTCCGAATAAAACTATTAAACGTATTTCTATCTGTAGGCGTATTTTCAAACTACATTTGTCGACGATTGCTGCTGATCATGGATCGAGATTTCGAACTGCCAATTTCGGTGGTTCGAAATGAACTTCATTTCGATCTCCAGTCCAGCTCTGAACTCGAATGGTGGAACAGTTTTCTATGTCGATCTTAGATCAGATCTCAGATCAAGTTCGTTTTTTTCTGAACTACCTTATTCTAAGTGTTGTGTGAAGTTATGACCCAGAGGAAGGGGGGGGGGGGATTTTATTGCGTCTCAGGGCTAACCCCTTACGTCTACTAGCAAGTAATATCATGCAAGGAGACATGCATCGTGGCAAAGAGGAATTGGGAAGCCATGGCCTGCACTTTGGGGCCATGACTACCTCCCTAAGTGTACTTAGAGCTAGTCTTAACTAGGAAGAGCAAGGGAAAAACTGCCAAGAGAGACGTAAAAACCCTTGCGACAGAGAAGTAAAAATTTCAGAAAATTATTGTATGCATTAAAATTAATTTAAATAGAATGCTACAGGAGACAGAGTATTTGGGAACCTGCTCTTGGTTAGTAGAGTTGGAAAGACTAATAGAGAATGGACGGGATCCTTATTGCTCTTTAACTTGTAGCCGGCAGTAGCCATAGAGGTGTTTGGGCGCCTCTCTGGTGAGGGAAGTGGCTCTATTGGGCCTCTTTCCTCCGATCTCTTCTATGGACCTGAAAATTAAAGGAGAGTAAGTGAGGTGCCAGTAAGTGTCGGCAGGGATGGCTCTTACTGGTTTTTACTGGAACATTGAAAGAAGGCAATGACCTGTGAATGAAAAGACACATTAAGCTAGCGTAATTGACCTATAGTAATATCCTAAATATAGCCTATAGTAGCATATGTCCTCGGGTACATATGTATCTAGAATAATACTGTGCTACCTCGCAGTGAGCATATCTCTGTAGCCATAGGCTGTGACAAAGCATATCTACGGCCGTATGCTGTAAGTGCACTGAGCTTCGATAAGTAGGGGGGGGGGGAAGAGAAAATACTTATAACTACCGGGAGGTCTCTCACCAATTGAAGCATCGAACCACACGACGCTACCTACAAACCTCTACCTTTTGACAGAGGCGGCCTTGGAATCAGCTGTAGTGCAGGGCCAAGCATACTAGCAACTGGCTGGGATAAGAGGTTAAGTCAATGTTAACCTATAGTATCATAAATAAAAATATTTAAAGTGAAGTTGTATAGTTAATTAAGCTAGGCTGAGCTGTCCCTTCGGGGCTGCTCAGGTTAAACTACTGTTATAAAAGGCTGTGTAGGGTCTATAATGATTGGCAAGACAGTGTGTTACACGCAGGGTTAAGGGGGCCTGTGGGCTAGAAGCGACTTGGGTCGCTTATAGCTCTGGGTCTCATCGATATCATAGTCCCCTATGACAGTGATGAGAGGATTGCTATGTTCGTTGAGAGACTTATAAAAGGTTTGGGCCTGCTTGAGAATTACATTTTGCAGCAGTTCTTGTTTAAGTTCTGCATGCAAGTTTCTGATGGGACTGTACCGTGTGGCATGATCAGCCAATCTGAGGCATTTATTCTGCACCACTTGTAAAGAGTTTAAATAAGTGGGAGCACAGTAAGCCCACATAGGGGCTGCATATGTGATAATGGGTCTAACCAATGATTGGTACAATTGTATCCCAGTTTCTGTGACAAATTGGAACTACGATTTAATATTGGATACAAGGCAGACAGGCCGGCATAAGTGAGATTACGCTTAGTCTCCACATGGTGTCGCCATATCTGCTTACTATCCATGATTAGACTAAGGTACTTAACCTCTTCCTTGAAGGGAATATTTTCTCTGAAAAGAGTTAATTGTAAATTTGGGGGAATGTTTCGACGGCGTGTGAAGACTAACGCTTCGCTCTTACCTACATTTATCTTAATTCGCCACAGGCGAAAATAATTTTCGAACTCATTGAGTTGTGCTTGGACTCGAATTGCACGTTCAACTTTGCGGGGTGAGGTGTAGATGACTGTGTTATCGGCATAGACACCCATAGTTGGCGGGGGGGCCGGGGGGGGGGCGTGGTATGTCATGAGTATAAATATTGTATAGGATTGGTCCTAGGATGCTGCCCTGAGGGACGCTAGCGCTAGCGTATTTTTTGGTAGATAGCGTTACTTCAATGGAAACCGAGAAGGAGCGTTGATCTAAATATGACGCCAGAAGCTTAATGTAGCAGTCTGGGAAATTAGTTTGATAAAGCTTATATATTAACCCTGCGTGGAACACCCTATCAAAGGCCCTTTCCACTTCTAAAAATCCTGCTACCGAAAACTGGCGACGGTTAAATGATTTTGTTATGTGTTCCAATAAGTGGATAAGTTGATGCACTCTTAAGTGCTTTTTCCTAAAGCCAAATTGCTCATTAGGAAATAGATTATTCTCGCCAATATGATTATTTAAGTGGTTCAAAAGTACACGTTCATGTATCTTAGAGAGCGTGGACAGCAAACTAATGGGGCTATAATTTTGCAATTGGGACGGCTCTTTGCCTGGTTTGGGAAATAAAATTACTGTGGCACTTTTCCAAACGGGGGAAATGGGCGAGATTAATACTTGCATTAATGCACTCGGCTGTAGCCTCAAACATGCTGTGCTGTCAGGCAGTTGCTTGAAAACTATTGCCTGCAGGGAGTCGAACCCAGGTGTTTAATAATGCTTTTGATGCTCCTCAGCCACCACGGTGGCTGAGGAGGTTAGACATGTTCTTGTTTGACCACCTCCGAGTGCACCTGAAACAAAAGTTTTAGGTGCACTCGGAGGTGCCTATAAATTTGGGAAAGTTATTGGGCTGGAAAGCTAATTCTAATTGATTTGCCATAGCCTCAGTTTTCTGCTGCGGCGTGTAGGTAACACCTGCATTGTCTTGAAGAGGCGGAATTGGAGAGCACTTTTTCGTAAACGTTTTGGTCATATGCCACAGGCTGTTATCCTGAGTGCATAGGCGGGATAATTTATTGGACCAGATATTAGATTGCCAGGGAGTGATTTCAATGACGATATGCTCTCTAAGACTGTTAATCTGGGCTTTGGTTTGCCTAGATCTAGTTCGAGAAAAGAGCCTGCGCAGCCTATTTTACGTGAGATAAGTTCCCTGACATGATCAGGAAGCTTATCTGTGTTAATCCGCGGTGTATTTTCCGGGACATACTTATTTACTCCTGTCTGAATTAGATCTGTGATGTGCTCGACAACAGAGTCTTATTCATCGGGAGAACTAATAGCAGCTGTGAGATTTATTTCCTCATCTGGATATTCTCTGAAGCCGGGCCAGTTCGCATGCTTATAATGCTTAATTTTTCTAATTGGTGTATTGTCTGTCTCAAGTTCATTGAAAGGCAAGTGGACAGGATAATGGTCCGAGGCCAATTCGTGGAGCACATTAAATTCTAAGGTCATTTTAAAACCTTTATTTAGCACATTATATCAAGTATATCGGGCTTATAATTTATATTACGAGGGTCAAAAGTAGGTACGCTAGGGGAGTAAATAATATAATTGTGGTGCTCTTGATGTCTAAACAAGGCATTCCCATTGGCTCTGCACGCGAGACAGTCCCAAGCGGGATGTTTTGCATTTAAATATCCCCCACAGCGAGTAAAACTGGATATTCATTAGTTAATTCGTCTAAATCTGCGCGTAAAAGTGTGTGGCCTGGCGGGCAGTATACTGAATAAATTGCAAAATGTTGATTTCCGAGTTTATTGGTAACACCCACAGCTTCAAGTCTTTGAAGTTGAATTAATTTCGCAGGATTACATACTATTTAATTATGAATTAAAATCATGACACTTCCGCCGTGTCGGTCGCGATCATTTCGAATGCATTTATAGTTTGGAATTGAGAATCTGGCTGTGGGTCTAAATGAGTTTAATTTATTGCAATTATGGGAATCTGATGGCGAGGAATAAAATCTAACAGTTCTCGTTTCTTACTGCGAATGCCATTAGCATTCCAGTAATATAAACTATTGACTAAATTAAACCTAAAGGGCAGAGCATTTGGCAAACTGCTGCCCTTGCACGATAGAGAGGGCTGCTCCAGTCAGGGCTCGCCCTTTTCCTTCGACCGATTTGGTTTGGTCGGTCCAAACCATTAGCAATGTGTAGAGTGCCTCCAGCACGCAGCTAAAGGCGGGAAATCTTTCGTTGAGAGAGCTAGCCCTCACCTCCTGCAGAAATGTCTACATATCGGATGTTTCAGTACTGCTGGCGGCTAGGGGTGTGTCCATATGCCTTGTATCCATCTCCCGCCACGCCAGCCTGAGCACCTTCACAGTTCTCTCTCCCCTCCGGCATGCTTGTTAGTAGCT
Organism: Dryococelus australis; assembly: GCA_029891345.1. Classification (NCBI taxonomy): domain Eukaryota; kingdom Metazoa; phylum Arthropoda; class Insecta; order Phasmatodea; family Phasmatidae; genus Dryococelus; species Dryococelus australis. The sequence goes on from CM056993.1 coordinate 4,513,202, forward strand.
AAGACGGTTAGATAATGGGATGCGTCTCAGCGCAAGCCCTTTACGCCTTAGGTCGGGTTTAATTATCAAAATGGACGCATGCATCGCGGCTGAGCAGGGTTGTCTGGTGCCACGGCTGCAATTGTAGCCATGGACACACCCCGTAAGAAGAAGGGTCTAGTAAGGGACATAGAAAACCAGGCAAAGCGGAGAGGGCCTGGAGAAAACTATGAGACAGTCGCGGAGGATAAAAATAATTCCTTTTATTGTATTAGGGCTGGAGAAAGTAGGGTTATTGTTAGTTCGCTAAGATACACTTTGTGAGGTTAATGAGGGTGATGTGAAATGTGTCGATCCGCTGCTGGAATGTATCCAGGGTCGTACCTCAGTAGCACGACCCTGGAGGCGGGGGACAGAACTGCGCCACCCGCCCGCAGATGCCAGTCATCTCTCTGGAAGCAGAAAAATGTTTTAGTTTCCAGGCATAAAAATAGGAGTAATTAGGAAGGGGAAGGGGGTGGTAGTGCGATGTAATGAAATGGCATTACCTGCAGTGAAAATTCGCTTGCAGCCAGTGTGGTGTTGTGTGTAGTGTTGACAGTGTTGTGAGTGACCAGTGTAGTGTCGAAGAATTAGGTAATTAGTAATGAGTAATAAGGGTATAAAAAAGATTATCGCCAGCGTGGATGATGTCATATTGTGTATCAGGTAGCTGTATAGGGCCAACGCACAGGCCTACACCAGATCGAAACTCCAGGTTGGATCCCGCGATGCTGACGCTCGGGTGCGCACGTAGTATAGCATAGAAAACAATTGCAATGTAAAGCACAGGGCCATCTCTGAGCCAGAAGCTGTACAGAGACTGCTTACCTTGGTCTGTGTTCACATATTGCTTCGCTAATTTCTGATAATTATTTTGTCAAAGAGTGTAATTTGAAGTTAAATGTATTGCAGTATTACGGGATTACGGAACAACTTTGTTAGTCGGGTGCATGACTGAGGGCCTGCATTGCAAGTTTCGGTGTTTTAAGGCGGCCTGTGAGCTAAAATGCTTTTAGGCCGCTTATATTTCTGTGTCTCGTCGGGGTCATAATCGCCAAGACTAGAAGATATTTTCGGGTTAGCATGTGTGGCACAATCATTGTAAAATTTTTCCGCCATTTTGACGAAGTGCTCGCCTATTTTTTAATTTTATTTTGAGTTCGTTATGCAGATCTGTAATGGGGCAGTATCTAGGGGCGTCTGCCGTAATTCGCAGACATTTATTTTGCACAATCTGCAGTCTCTTGATATGTGTTTTAGCTGCATGGGCCCATGTGGGTGCAGCATATATTATAACAGGCCGTATGAGCATGGCATATAGTAATACTGCTGTGTTTCGCGTTATGGCACTTCGCCTATTCAGTATAGGGTATGGGGCGGAGAGTCTGGCGTATGCACTTCGCATTTGGCGTCTATATGTGCTTTTCAGATCATCTTTCTGTCCATATGTGCGCCTAGATATCTAACTACATCCTTATGGGGTATGGGTTCGCCAAATAAAGTGATATGCGGACTATTCGCAGCTTGGGGTAGCGCCCTGCGCATGTAAATGATAGCTTCGCTTTTCCCGACATTGATTTTAATCCGCCATTTCATGTAATATTCCTGAAAGGCTGTTAAGGCAGTTTGTAATCGTCGTGTTACTAGGCCGAGGTCGTGTGAGCGACTAAATATGACAGTGTCATCGGCATAGCAACTGAATTGCACCAGTCAGTGGTCTGGTTTCGGTAAATCATTTATATAAAGACTAAATAAAACTGGGCCAAGTATACTGCCTTGAGGCAATCCAGCATAACTGGTTTTACTCTCTGATTTCGCCCCTTCACAATGGACAGAAAAGGTCCTGCGATTCAAATAGCTGGCTAATAATTTAATATAGCAATCAGGTAATTTTAATTCATATAATTTATAAATTAAACCAGCATCAAAAACTCTGTCAAAAGCCTTTTCGATATCTCAGAAAACTGCGACTGCATAATCTTTCCAGTTAAAGGCATGGTTAATATATTCAGTGATTCGTACTAATTGGTGTGTTGTGGGGTGCTTTTGTCTAAAGCCAAACTGCTCTTCGGGAAGAAATTTATTGTTAATTTTATGAGAATTAATCCGTCTTAGGATTATATATTTCGCAACTTTAGAAAGTGTATTTAAAAGGCTAATTGGCCTATAATTTTGTGGGAGTCCTTCCCTGGTTTGTGAAAGACTACCACATTGGCAGTTTTCCATTCGTTTGGGAAGTATTCCAGCTTGAGCATAGCATTAAGGCACGTGGCTAGGTACTCAAGGACCAGTTCGGGCATTTCTTTAATACAATAGCCTGAATTCCGTCTGCTCCTGGAGATTTTCTGGGATGCATGTGGCGAATTGCCAGTTTTATTTCGTGCGACTGCGTAAATTCGGGTTCGTGTTCAGTCGGTTTTCCTTGCTTTATTTTAATTTCTCGATAAATGTGGGTAGTAAAATTTCTATCATAAGGATCCTGATTTGGCTGGAAAGTATTTTCCAGCACATTTGCAAACGCTTCTTCCTTTGCTTCAGGGGTGAAAACAAATCCTGTGTTAGTTTGCAAGGACGGGATTTTATCGGTTTTATTTAAGAGGCGTTTAGTTAAGCCCCATAGATTATTTTCGCGTGGTGTTAGCTTAGCTACTTTAGCATCCCAGACACTGGCCCGCCATAGTGTTACTTCCTCTGAAATGACAGCCTGTAGTTCGTTAGTTCACGCCTTTGTTTGCCGTTCTCGGCGTCGAGAATAATGGCGTCTTAGGCGGTTTTTCTGTGTAATTAAATCCCATGTATACTGTGGAAAGGTGTCAAGTTTATTTGTATGTGTCTTCTGGAACACGCTCAGCCACGCCTTGCTGTATTGCGCTTGTATAGCTTCGTTAACATCCTGTGTTGTTGCTAGGGAATCATTATTTATCTGCGGCCAATAATCTGTTATAAAACTCGTGAAACTCGGCCTATCGGCCTTAGAATAATCTTTAATTTTTCTCGGGGCATTAGTTTCTGTGGAAATATTGTCAAGATCAATGTGAACTGGGTAATGATCGGAGAAGAGAGCATGTTCGACTCTTAGGTCCATCCCAGTTGTAATCTGTTTAACTAGGGCAATATCTAGAATATCAGGATGTTGGTTAATATTTGGTGTGTTATAGTTAGGCTCAGAGTTGGGGCCATAACTTGATAATTTCTATTCGCTTGGTGCCTTTGTAAGATATCCCATTCGCTGTTCCATTTCTAGAATTCCAGTTTAGATGTTTGGCATTTATGTCGCCAAGGGCGAGAAAAGTATTACCTGTTTGATTATATAATAAATCCGGGTCTGCCAGTGTTAGCGAGCGCCCTGGGGGGGGGGGGGGGTATGAATTGCTAGTAATTTAGTGTGTTGTTGGCCTAATTTTAATTCAATGCCAATTTCTTCTAATATAGGAAAGTCTGGCAGATTTATTTCGTTATGTGCGATGGAAGTATGTACTAAAATAGCCACTCCTCCGTTTCCTCTTATCAAAGGCCTGTCCTTTCGATATACGGCATAGCCTGGAACAGAAAAGCGAGATTTATGTGTGAACTGTGTATCATTTATTGCCGTGATTTTAATTCTATGTCGAGACAAATAGTCCATAAACTCGTCCTTTTTTGAGCTAAGACTATGTGCATTCCAGAAGAGAATGGAGTGTAGGTGGGTTTCCGGTAAATTTTAATCAGCTGCATTAATTGGGTTTACCGGCATTGTCAAAATTCTTGACCAGCTGAATGGATGAGCCGATGGTCACAGTTATTTTGTCTTGGATCGACATATTAGTCGTCCAGATGGCGATCATGGCACAAAGCGGCTGCAGCACTTGTCCAGGTCGGGGTACTTTCTGAAATGCGCGTCATTTCTAAAGGCTTCATTAATTGCAGCCATGATTTCATTTTGGTTTACATGGTCGTGGTGGGAAAAAGGGGGGTGGGGGGGGAGGGAGGTCGGCCACACGGTGGCATGTTGGAGCGACTGATGCGACTTCCATGGCCTGCGGGGTGTGTGTTGCGAGCTCGGCCTGAGTACGCGAGTGTTGTTGAGGCTTAGGTGAGCTCTGATTGGCTGGCCCCTGATTGGCCCGCTGGCCTCATGAGGAGGGAGGCGGAGAGGCGGTTGCGGTCTGCGAGCTCGTAGCTTGTGTCACAGCCTGGTTTTCGGAAAATTGTCGTTGTTTTTACGATTGTTTCCTAGATTTTGCTTGTGTTTTCTAGCCCCACCTGGCATTAGGGTTGCGGGGAGTGGGTTCGTTCCCCAGGGCCGGGAAAGCCATCTCGTCTTGCAGCCAGGCGTACCTCTTATACACATGTATAGGTGCTGGCTGTTGGTGTTGCGCCCACGAAGGCATAAGCATATTTCGAGGTGGTTGGATATGTGTTTGCTGTGCCACTGGGGGTGCCTGGCCCTGGGATGGTTGCTGCCAGGCTGTGGTAGGCTGCTGCTCGGTTATTATCGCGAATTGCAGCTCGTGACTGCTGCTGCCGAGCTTGTCTTGTTTCAGGCGCAAGGCGGCTCCATTGCGCAGTTTTTATAGGTTTGGCAACCTCGATAGTTTGCGCAGTGATTTAGGCCGCAGCCCACACATTTCACTTGTGTTCTGTCCTCGACAATTTGGAAATCTTTTGTGAGGTGCGGGCCACTGCACTACATCCTGCTGCCACATGATTAAACCGCTGGCAGCGGGAACATTGTGCGGGTCCGGTGGGATTGTGGAACTCTTCCACTCGGATCTGAAAACCTGCAGAGCTTGTGAGGGCGAGATATGGTGCTGTATTACTTCCACGAGGCAGTTCGATCGTTAATTTGTTTATTGGACGCCTGTTGCGATCATGAATGAACCAGGCCCTCTGGACTGGCATTCCGAGGCGCTGGAATTCTTCGTGCAGGAATTCCATTTCCGTTTCCGCTTGAACCCGGCAGAATACAAGCTTCACTGGTATTTGATCGGCCTGTCGGAGCAGGCTGTGTTGGTACCCTATTTCCTTGATGATACGGACAGCTATAGCAAAGTCTGTCATTGAACTAGCGTGAATGCGCAGTGTGTCTGCCCCGACATAGACAGCACTCCATGAAAGCGACATCGATTCATCGAATTTTCGCTTGAGAGCGAGGTATTTGTGTGTACTTGTCAGGTACACAGAAAACGGCTTTATTTGCAGCTTCTTTGGCTGCTGCTGACTTAATTGCGGGGCAGTTTGGCCTACTGAGGGCTGCTGTGATCCCTGAGGGGGTGGTTGTGTGCTCTGATGGGGCTGTACGTCGTGTGTACGTTTTGCGCGCTTGTTTTCATTTTGCAAGGCAACATAGTTCGCAATCATACTTGCTGGGTTCGCTGGGAGTTGTGTCTCCATGGCAGCATGGGTACTGGCCATTTTCGTAGGTCACAGACTGGTAAGTGTGTCTACAGATGTACCTATCACTGTGTTGGCTGGTGTGCACCGTCCAAGCCCCTCCCTCCTATCCTCTCCCCTCTACCGGAGACAAGTCCAGGGAGATAGGGGGCGGCTGGCACTCTATTTTTTTTTTCCTAAAACTAATAAAACTTTATTTTTGTATTTAAGAACCTAACGAAACTAAGGGAACTTAACTTCAAACTATGTGATAGTTCTAAGAAGAACTAGCCGCACGATCTTTCACTGAAATCGAGTAGTTCTAAGAAGAACTGCTCGCAGCAGTGAACTGTAGACTGAAGTTCGCTGCAGGTCCTCTCTCCTCGCTGGCTGCCTCGGAGTCCATCTGCCCTGCTGGGCTCAACAGTTTTGTCTGGTTGGTAGAAGCCTGCTCGCCCAATGGGCGTTGAGCTGACTCCTGATTGGCCGCGCATGTGACAGTGACTGTTGGTGCAGCTGGAGCGGCGGAGTGGGGCCGATGCGGCTGTCGTGACTCGGGAAGCTGGGAATGCTTGTTACGAAATTTACTTGTCTTTTTCCCCTTATTTGATAAGAGTTTTTCACGAGGCTGCCAGTACTGACGACGATATGAATTGACGATAGTTGGGAAATCCAATTCGGATGGCTGATAATATGCCAGTGCACCATAGGCATTGGCAACTGTAATTTGGCGATTTCGTGCAAAATGTGGCACAAAAGTGTGGGCTGGCGCGCGCTGTTTCCTTACCTGGACCTGTGTCCAGCCATCTTGCGGCTGGGCAGGGCCCTGTTGGGAAGGCTGTGAATGTTGTGAATGCTGTGGATGCTGTGTTGACTGGATCCAGGGGCGGGAGTCAATGTGAACTGCCTTGGTTGAGCTGCGATAGTAGCAGAGTATCTGCTCCGCTTCTCTCGCTTACTGCGTTCCTGTGGGGCGAGATATCTCCACTTTTCTTGTTTGTAAGACTCACAGGCCCTATAATTCGCAGCGTGGTTGCCTCCGCAACTCAAACATTTTCGCATTGCCCTGTCTTCGTGATCTGGCAGGTCGCATTGCAAGGTGGTGTGTCCTTTGCCACACAGTCTACATGGGTAGGGAGGGGGGAGGACAAACTCTTGTCGAGTGTCCAAATCGCTGGCCGTTGCTACACTGCGCTGGTCCTTCGGGGCGTTGGTACTCTCGACCCTGATCACAAGGCCGCAGAGTCCACGAAGCTGATATATTGTTTGCGATTTTTCACTGGCAGGGAACTCTACAGTAAAAATGTTGAGGGGCTGGCGATCGCGCATTGAGAGTTTTGGCATGATTAGCAGTGGTTCGAAGCCGAGGGAGACGAGTTCTTCGCGAATCTAGGTGCTTGGAATACTCTTGTCTAGCTCCTTAAGGACCACTTAGAGGGGCATCTCACTGCGCGGGGTGAGGATTGGACACCCTACATTGGGGGCATCGCTTTGCGAGAGCCTTCGAAGGAGGCAGGGAGGTAGGAAACTCCCTGTGGAACAACTATATTTTGTGTTGGTAGGCTTAGCTGTTCGCTGAACAGTTTACAAACGTCAGGGTAGGTGCACTGCTGTGTGTGATACACAGTCAGTGGCCTGAGATCGGGCCTCTTCGCCCTGATCGGCTCTGCATTCAGATTGGCTGGTGCGGAAGTGGGAGAGCACTGATTGGTCGGGCCAGCAAGGCCGGAATTTCCTCCTGCAGAAGTCGATTTGGCTGCCATTTCGCTGGCTTTTATCTTCTTCGAGGCGATCTCTTCGTCCACATTTTTTCCTGTAAATCAGCCATGGTGATGAGGGAAAAAAAAGGGGGGGGGGGGGGCGCGGTCTCCAAAGGTCATATCTCCTATACTCTTCAATATTCTCAAATAGGTGGAAAACTAAGTAAAACCCTAAAATAAAAATTACCTAGTTCACAATTGGCCGCCACAAAACTAATTTCCCTAACCTCTCACCTTTACCAGAGAGAAGGCTGGGGGGAACCAGTCGCTTGGCAATAATTACACTACCCTGGCTAGGGGTGTACCTTTAACCTGTGCCCTACAAGAGGGCACAGGCCCGGTGTTGAAGAGAAGCTTGCAGTTCTCTTCTAGCAAACATTTCACTTCTTCTGATCGTATTCAGTACAAATGGGGTGCGCTCAAGCAGTTTGCCTGCACTGCACAGTAAACTATTCTTTCATAAACAAGCAGGGCAGAGCTACTGGAAAACATGTCCGATCTGGGCCGAGCACAATGACGGAGTGTTTTCGTTCTCGAGTCAGTCTGGTTTCAAACAGTGGTTAGCATCACAGCTCTACGCTGATGTAAACACACGTGATCTCACTTGTAATTATGTTCGTAACATTTTTGTTGTTATCGAATTCATTCCAAATATTAAATATAGCATAATTATTGTGTATATTAATTTTAACATTTTTACTCAAATGAAAAAAAAAAGTCGTGGTGAATTTAGATTTGTATAAAACTCCAGAGCGCGCAGTGAGCGATATTTACGTAATCTTGCCTAACTATTTTGATGTCGAAATATTAGAAAAATTTCTAATGAAAATATTTTGTACATTTCGCACTTATTATTCTTGTGTGTTCTCGTCCGCGCTTATAAATACATGTCCAAATTCATAGTATTTCTATATCCGGTTTTACAGCTTGCCTGCTCGTGAAAAGAAGAGATACGCCCTTTGAACGCGATTGTTAAATGATATCCTGTCAGTTTGATCTCTCCCGAGCCGACGAGCTGTCGCCTTCAAGACTGACTAAAGGACCGACTACTATCACCATAAGCGCAGTGCATGCTTATAACAAGATCATCGTTATTAAATGAATTTTGTGGTACAGTTCAGATTTTCGTTTATTTAAATATTCAACGCAATTATTAACATGTATACCACACTTTAAATATCCCGAAACACGATTCCCGCGGAACATTTTTCATCACAAGTAGATAAACAAAGATAAATATCAGGTTAGCCGACACACTGTTTGTAATTATCCGCGATAAATGTACAGTCTGTCTTTTTTTTGTGCTATTTTCTTATTAGTTGTGTAACAGTTTTGTTGCAGCGGTTGTAGCCAGTACATAGTCCATTCCCCACTGGAAGCAACTTTCTCGGAGCCCTGCTAAATATCTACATTCCATTGTGTGTATACATGTGTTCATGTACTTTCGCTACACCTGAACATAAACATTGAAAAGTGAATTCTTCTGTTATACCTGCCAAATGTGTTGTTTACTGTTAACAGCTTTTCAAAGAATTCTGTCATATTCCAAAAACCATTCTGTACGAATATTCACAGTTTAGGCCTCCAACATTATTTTGGTCAGCTTCATGACGTTTTAAAAATGCCTGAATTTACGACAGTTCTTACAGTTATTTTACATTAATATATTTGTTTTCCACGATATAGCTCAATACATGTAATGCACGTTAGTATTTTGCCGCGACTGTGTTTAACACTGTTACAACTGTGAGGTAAAGGGCTGTACTAATTATCGGTTTGTTATTGATATTGGGTTATTTCTCTAAAAGGACTGCCTCAGTTAGTATAAATATTAAAACGAAGGAACAACCAGTCAAACGAAAAAGGCACATTAAATACAAGCACGCAACTCGTGTTTCTCATTTTTGTCATACAAACTTTAGAAGATAGCGGTGAACATGCACACAAATAAGACTACGATAACTTTTATTCCGTTCATATTTCTATGTATTGCTACTTATTGTTTATTAGGTTTATTACAATTTATCGGGCCGGGCTTAGTATTTTTCCTCTGGGATTGTGGCAAATTACGTTACACAACTGTGTTTCAAACCCCTTAGGGCAAAGGTACAACGTTGAGATAAATAAACAGACGTGGATGTAAATAATCAACTTCGTCATAAAAACAGTTCACAGTTAAAGCTAGCCAAATATTTGAAATTACGTACACACAGGGCCAGTGTATCGACCACGATGCACACAGGCACGCCATTTCACAGACGCAATGATTAACGAAACACACGTCACAGCATATTTATTACTGCCGTGGAAACACAGATTTATCACAACATTGTAACTTGCCTAGGTAGGTTTAAAAATCACGTCTACAAATGTGATGTATTATTAATTTGAAGTATTTTTCGGAGTAAGAATAATTTACGTTTCATTTGACAAAAAGCAACACGCCATGTCATGGCTCGCCACGTCTGCCAACTTCACAAGGTAACTGCCCCGCCATCATATCTAAATATATTAAAATACGTATTCAAACATTAAAATTCCTTTATAGTAGTAAATTACATATTAAAAAATCATTATTTTACTGTAATAAGTATGAAATATGCTATAATTGAAAATATGTATAATTGCCTTGCTTACTAGCGAAGAGAAATTTCCCGTTTTGAAAAAGACGAAGAAAGAGAAAGAGCGCGACAAGCCTCGCCAGCAGACAGTTTTTCAATTGCTTTCTCGCTCGATAAAACAATACCGTACCATTACGGCCTACTCACGATATTTTCCGCTGTTATTTTAAACTGTAAAAATGTGATATATTGCCATCGGGGCTACTTAAATATTTAAATATTTCGATAGGCGCCGTTTAATTTACAAATAGTATACTAAAAACTAGGTTAAAATAGTATTTTAACTGTGAACTATTTCTCACCGGTCGCTGCACTCGCTATTATTAATTCATATTTAAAAAAGAAATAAATATTACAAGTTATAGAAGATATTAAGGTAAAGCTTCATTTATTCAGTAATACAGTACTCTAAATTTAACCACAGTGTTATATATTTGTGGAATACAGGTTATTTAAAAAAACAGGTTGACATGTTATGCCTAGAGTGTTTTTTCAAAGGTTGATTTTCATAAGTCGCTTCCAATCTGTAGCCTAGCCTTAAAGAAGAGCAGCTTGCGAGTCGCTCTCGATAGTGAATCGTTCGTTTTGAACGACTCATTCACGAACGACCCATCACTACTTGCAATCCATCAAGTTTCATGATTCTTAATACGTATATTGCCCTCTACGTGCCACCCAGAGGCATCATCATTTTAAATTGTAATTACAGTAGTATTAATTAATAAAGTCATCTCGAATAAGCGACTCGAAAACAACACCCAAACTCTATGGCTCCCGATAGAGTGCAGAAAGGTTTAATGTAAAATAACTTGTTTCTTGCTATTTTTTTGTATTTCATTCTTTGTATAAGTTAGCAGCAATGTATATGCAATGTACTTAAGTCATACATGGCCTGTCTTTTATATATTTATTGTGAAATGTAGTCAATAAAATAAGTTATTGTTTATTGTAACGGTGATTTCAATTTAATAATTTGTCCCATATTTAAATAAATGATGTCTTAATGCAAACCAGCAAGCAATTTAATTGCTACACATGTTTGTTTACGCATGAATGATATCAAGTGATTAACTGTATACATCGTTTCTGAGAAGCGATCACTTACGTTTTTGTTTAGACAATTTGAAAACAACATACGAAGTCATCGTATTCTGTTATGTGTGCCTCATCGTTTCGCCCATCACTATTTTACCTCAATAAAATAATATCGTAATCTATCTTGCCTGCATTGTTTTTGTCCTTTTGGCTTGAAACGTCTTTAAAATCTGACCGAACAATACCGGTGCCAGGATAGAAGGTAGAACCATGACGAAGACGTCAATATGTATCGTCTCGCCTTAATAACTCCCCATAACTATTACCTTTAAGGCCACATTACACTGTACCACATTTCGTAAAAGCTTGTGCAAGGTCTGCCATAGACATAGCCGCCGTTATACCGGCCTGTACGGCACCCGTCATGGCATTTCCCGCCTGGCGCTGCCAGATTTCATCACAGGTTTGTTAATTCGACCTGTCCTATTTTCCGTGGCAGGTTCCATACCGGCTCTCGTAACTGGCCAATCACGTTGCAGTTTCACAGCGTAGGGCGCTCCCCGTGGCTACTACTTGAAACGAGTTGATAAAGAAACTGAAACGTACGCCTCCATCTTGAATTTACATCCGTGAGGTTGAAACTCTTTCAAATAGATTTAAAATACGACAACGACGAATAATATTGGCGATGAAAACTTTCAATTACTGTTTAGAACTGTTCTAAATACTTAAAACATTACCTTTTGCATGAGAAAGTTAATATTTAAAAACGTATGTTATATACGGTATATAAACTGAATACCTGTGTGAACTGGTGGTTCAGTGATAAGTTGCGGCGCCTGCGTGTACAGTCTGCTCACCACTGGAACAGACTTTCGAACACCTTAGTCGTCAGCTGCATGTGGCGTCACTACAAACAGTAATTGGCGCGGGTACAGTTATTATTCTCTCGGAGAGAGAATATAGTTTGAATGTTTTAACGTTTTTTTATTTTATTTTTTAACTATTGCTTAAAAATGGGAGTAGGAAAGATTCCGAGAAAGTCTGTTCCACTCATGAACGGATTATAGTATGTAACTTTTGGGCGTGAGTTCAAAACTACGTCGGACCTAGATTTTTTACCATAAAATTTTACATGCTGATAATATCCCGGTACATAAATAAAAACCTATATTTTGCAACCGGTCAGTAATTTTCGTCAAAATTAAAACTAACACACTCGTACTCTAGTGACTTCGTGTCATTTTCCATAGAATCAGTGAAATTATACTAGTAAACAATTAATTTATGTAAAAGGCGAACAGTAATATAGCAATATTAAGATGCGCTTGTAATTTTTATAGGTCTACGCCAGTTACTAACTGGTAGCTGTTCTACGAACGGGGTTCACCTATACTACAAACCACACGCCAAATGCTAGTACGCGAACTGCTGTCGTGTTATATGAATCTCCCATGGCGGCTCATATAGCGGCTGGTATACCGGCTCGTGCACCAGGGCTGGTAGAAGCTTGTACTAGAACCAAGTACGGCTGCAGGTATCGTGTAATATCGGCTTTAGAGACGCAAGTGCGTTGTGGTTTTGTTCCATAGATAATCAGTCCTGTAGTAAGACCTTGAGAGTTTGAATAAAAGGGGGGGGGGGGGGGAGGTGTCAGAACAGGTGCTCTCGCTTCTGTCTGTCCAGTGTTACTCACGACCCAGTTGTGGTAGCGCGGCGAAGCAGGTGTTTGTGTATAGAGTTTGTCGAGCTCTATCGATTGAAGTAATAAAAAACGTATCTCGGACGATATTTCTATCTACAAAATGTTAGTAAGTGTGCAAATAAAACTGTAAAAATTCAATATGCCGGCCTAAGGCCGCGCAAGAGCCAGCCAAAAATATAGATCACGCATATCTTATCGTAGTTAGAATCTAATATGTTGTAAGATACGGGAGCCTGAGAAAGCCTTTCTTTTTTAACAATATTGGAGGGCTCCAAAATAATATTTATAGCATGCGTGGTAATTTTAAAGTACCATTCTTTCTTCGTCTGAGGTATATCTTTTCGTAGGTAAACATACTGGAGGCACGTTAAATAGTTTCGTCAAACACTCTGAAACGCGATCAGGCAGGCGGGATCCTTAAGGGATACTGGGTTTTTTTACGATGCTATTTAACGTGCAACCAATTTGCTGATCTAGGCAAAGACCAGACACTTCAGGCTATACCCGTCTATTACTGTCAAGACACTGTACAAGACAATGTACGTTGGTACATTAGTAACATCATTCGAGAGCACTCCAGCGTAGTTTGACGCCGTCGGGTGAGACACGAGACGAACGAAGACACTGTTTACTTACTGTAGATGGACGCCAGCTGTGTTTCCCAGTCACCGCACTGTGAGACTCAGGGATGCTGTGTGTATCCGTCTCACCCGAGCGTACTTACAAACACGTAGACAATACTAAACATTTATAAAAACACTGTTATAACCTGGAGTATGCTGGGCGACAACGCTACAAGGAAACAGATAATTACACTGAGATAATTTGATTTTATTTACCATACGTTAACACATCGTGCCAAGAATGAGCTTATTATTAACCTCGGGCGAGACTAGCTAGCTCCAGTGGGTGATTCCCCCAGCACGTCACTGAACTTGCGCACTCCTAGATGGATGATTTCTCCGTGGTGCTTGAGAACACAGTCTCCACAAGGAAAGAGGTATGTTGCCGCTAGGGTGGACTGTAGATTTTTCCTGAAGATGGGACACGGAGAATGACAATGAACACTTAACACGTGCCTTTACTGTTGTCACAAACGCCGACGGGACACGTCCCCGAACCACGTGATGTGTGGCGACTGTCTATACACTTAGCGGGCTAGGACGGAAAATAATACCGTCGTACAAATTGCATAAATATCACTTACAGAACATGGGGCGCGACATGAACAGGCACAATAAACACGCAGATACGTGAAAGCATTCTTAAATGACGCGGATGCCGCTGGATAAAGTTCGTAGCGGACCACGTGATGCAGATGGAATTGTAATAGTTTTACGTGAGGAACGATAAATCACTACCGTACAAAGTGGTAACGGTGTTGACAAAATTATTCCCTTCAATAAGCAAGCTTACAAAAGCTTGTAGCGTGCCTGATGGCGTAAAATCAAACATGTGCAAAGACCGCGGGGTCATACATAAAAAGCATCATTCATCAAAATTAATTTCATGGAACCCTGAATAAAACAATACATATTACTCTAAGATGAATTAAGGCGCACAAGATATTACAAGGATAAACCTTGTAAGTATGTGGATGGCGTAGATACGGACTTGGCGGTAGCTAATAGCATGGCTGTGGACAATGAGGCCGTAATCCAGAAAATTGCGCGTCGCAATGGAGCAGAAACTACAATCAAAAGTCTTCAACATATGCGGATGGCGCTTGATTCAGAAGTTGCGCGGGCCGCGTGGCCTCTCCTACGTCTTTCCTCTCCTTCCCTCGATTTAAGTTGAAAAAGCCACAAGGGCTGCAAAGTTTTTATTTAAGCTGAATCATAATGCAGGGGATGTCTGGCAAAACGTACGCGAAGCAAAGGTTAACCGGTAAACTAAAGTGAACTATGGAAATATAACTCAGTGCAAAAATATGAAGTGCGAACGTGACAGCGTCTTACCTCGCCAGCCCTCCGAGGACGACTGCCCACAGGTTAGCGTCTCACGGACCTACCATGGTTGCCTACGGGGTTCACACAAGCGAATGTGCTATGCACGCCGAGAAAAATTATTAATATTTAAATAAAATGGCGCATAAGAGATTTCAATACATAATAGCAAGATAAATTTAAATTGTTAAATATTGGTGTTAGATAACTGTTCTTTGCAGGCGTTTACGCCGGAATATCAATGCCTGTTTCTTCGGCGCAGCGCTAATTTTGAATTTGAAAGAAACATTGCACAACATTTTTAAGAAAAGACATTTTTACACTTTTATAACATTTTTAACCTGAAGTAAGAATACATGGTACACTGCAAACAATTACTCCGCTACGAGAAATTCCGTGGTCGTGACGTCTCCGCGCACGTGCTTACCCACGTGTTACGTGAGCTGTGAGCGCCGTCATGGCTGACTGCCGCTGGCTGTTGGCCGGCGTCAAGTTAAAGATTGCTTTTTCTAAATATACGAGTTGTATACATTCAAAAGTACCCGAGAAGCACGCACTGTACCTTCCTGCAGACTTGCATGTTTACTTTTAATTTATGTATCCTTTCGCCATCAGCTAGTGTGTCAGTTGGATGCTACATGAAAACAAGGAAATAGCTTTCGGGAAAAAACATGGCGTGTTTAGGACATAGACGGACAATTACTGGCCCAATATAAATTACTAGTAATCAAAATCGCTGTACACGAAATATATGTTGCTTTAAAAATTATGCAGCGCTCGCGGGAAAATAAAACTATTGGTATCTGTTTGTAAATTTGTTATTTTACATACTCAACACATTCATTTCAGCGTTATAGCTGGTTAGGTTCGAGAAAAAACTCACAGATGGTGCGCACGACATGGTTAAATGTGTGAGCCGAAAGATAGCAACAGGTTCGCCGCCTCTAGATCCTGCTTTTTAAAACTTGACTTTTCTCCTATTACTGTCTCGAAACGACACGAATGTGGAATATGTTTCGTCAAATTATTTGAAAAAATAATTCAATATTATCATGCAATATTTCTGTAGGCTTTTGGAATCAATATCAAGCACATATGGAAAGCATGGATGGACAGTGGGAATACGACATGAACAGATCTAAGGTTTGAAGTCGCGTTTTATCTGGCTCTGAATCGTCTTATTGTCGAGCATTTCATTTTGAACACCTACGCATTACTAATTTAGCACGAATATTAGTTTGTAACACTTACAACTGCTGTTTTGTGACCACGACGTAAAATAAAATATATTAATTAATCTAGGAACTATTTGTTATTGCGTATTTTGTACCTGTCTAATGTGTGTCGCCAGTGCACTCAGAATAGCCAACTTAACGTTAACTTTTGTTCGTTCGTGCTGATACTTTGTAAACGGCACTTTGTTTGTTTCGTATACGTCAAGTTGCCACTCACTGACTTAAAATCTTGTCGTTTCGTGCACTCCAGTTGAGAGTCTTGCACATAGCGGCGGAGGTGCACTTGATGTGCGTGGCAGTGTGGCCCTTATCACTCTTGGTTTTCACTTCCCGTTCTAGCATTCCATCGTCAAGGGTTTCCTCGGGATTCTTCCAAGTTTTCTCTATTTTTTATTCTACTTTTTTTCCTCTCTCTTCCTTTGTTCTCTCTCATTCTTGGAGGGGTTTTCCATTCATCTCGTTTCTCGTCTGCCGGTGTTGGCCATCTTGTTTTGTCATCGTCTGCTGGTGGCTACCATCTTGTTTTGTCTTTGTCTGCTGGAGGCGACCATCTTGTTTGCGCTGATTCTGTAAACACAGCTTGATCATCAGCTTATTTAATGGATTTCTATCTATTCTTTTTCCCTTACTATAATGCCTTTTATTTTATCTATGGCTTTATTCATGAATTTCCAACATAGGTATTGAAGAGCATTGGTCATAGACATCATTCTTGTCTAATGACTTTTCTAATACCCATCTCTACCATTTAATTACCATAGTAGGTAACTCTTATTACCGCTTTGTCTTGTGTAAAGTCTCTACATTAGCTATTAAAGTTAAACTTGTGTGCTGCTAAATGCCTTCTAATATTGTAGTCATAGAAATACTGCTAGGGTGTAGTTTATCCATACTACGATAACTAAATATACTAATTTATATTTCATTCTTTTATGTTTGCAGCATTTGGAACCATCTTGTACAGATAACCAAGGATGGAAACAAGACAGTAATCATCACAACACACTACATCGAGGAAGCTAGACAGGCTCATACAGTAAGTATAATATAAACAAAACACTTGCCCTTGCATGTAGTGGAGTGTGGGTGGAAACACGTGAGGTGAAACATAGCACTTGCAAAATAAATACTCTAATATTAACTGAGCGCACTTCTCGGGATGTCTCTGATGTTCCTTTTGTTAGGGTTTAGTCCGGCATTTGTCGTGAAGCCCTTTTGGTATTTTACCTGCCCTACTTTCACTTGCATATCATGCCGTGTGGCACTGCACTCGGTCACTCTGGCTGTTTGTTGCACTACACGCACGCTCACACTCCTCGTGCGTTGCACGGGACGCATTGATGCACTATCGCACTGAGGTAGAGCTCTGGTTCCTGCTGCCCTGCTGAGATTGTTAAGGCGGGCAAACTGTCTTAATGCAGGTTAAAGCAATTTGAGATATAATGTGGCTATTTGTACGAGTGTGCCCTTTTTTACCGTTTATTGTGGAGAGCTTGGAAGTCTATTTAATGTGTGTGTGTCTATATATATATATATATATATATATATATATATATATATATATATATATATATATATATATATATATATATATATATATATATTTATATTTATTTATTTATTTATTTATTTATTATCACTGCAGCTAAAACAAATTATGTGACGATGCATAAAATATCATTCTTAAAAAATTGTTGTGGTAGTCAAATGGTAAAATATCCATAAATGGTCATTATTTAAAATGTTAAAAGTGAATTATTTTAGTTAATAGAGTTGAAATTATTGAAGAACTGTTTTTAAAAGTTCCAGCAAAAATTTTTCTTTTTTCTTTTTAATATTAATAAGATACTTCTCCTGACTTACATGTTAGTGAAATTCTTGTGGAAAGCAAACATTATGATTGCTGTGTGTAGTTCAGAATATAAAACACATGAATTGTTATGGTTTTCTTTTATTATATTGTTTTTTCTGGGTAAAATTCTACTCCTATCTCAGGTACTAAAAATCTTTGTGAGTTGTACTTGTCATGAGAGGAAGGTATAAAATATTGTGGTTACATCAACAAAGTGCAGAGACTACAGTGCTAGTTTGGCATCAGTTGGATGTGAATTGGTTGCTTAGTAGCGCAATTAATGAAAGTGCAAGAGTGGTGACTGAGTGTCCGTCGTGTGTACGTAGATTGGACTGATGAGGAGTGGTCGTCTGCTGGCCGAGGAGTCGCCCCACGTGTTGCTTTCTATGTACGGCTGCCAGTCCCTCGAGGAAGTCTTCTTGAAGCTCAGCAGGAAACAAGGCAGTGGCAACGGGAATGCTTCAGAGGTCAACTTCTCCAACAACCTCTCTCTGGTAAGTTTCCACCTCGGACTGTTCTTGGTCCACCCTCAGAGTGAACTGAAGTGAAGAGATTTGGACGACTCTTAGCGAGGTCTCGAGAGCCGATGAGGGTGGTTGAAGTGAGAACGGAGCAACACCGAAATGAAAGGGCAGGGGATATCGGAGATCCCCGAGAAAACTCGCCGACCAGCGGCATCGTCCGGCACAATTCCCACATGGGAAAACTCACGAGTGACCCGGCCGGGGATTGGACCCGGTTCGCCATGGTGGGACGCGAGCAGGTTATCCGCTCAGCCACCGTGGCCCTACCCTAGGAGTAAATACTATAGAAACTAATACCGGACAGCTAGCGATTTTCCGTGCGAAAAGTGATTGTGCTGCGCTCTGCCGGCTGGAGGTGGCGAAACATTTGTTTACATTTACAGTTGTGCATTTTAGACTGGGCATTGCTTATGTTTTATGTAGTTTTAACTATTTTAGTGATTCACAATCACTGAATTACCATGCCAGGTGGCATTTGCTCTTTGTATAATTGTTTCACTTACACTATTAGTTCTGCAAAATCTAGTCCATTATCGGATTTGATTTTCCGCTAACAAATATATTTGTAATATTTTTACTCGTATTTCCAACACATACATAACATGAAACACGAGTTTCCTAAGCTTGACATTCATGTTCTGGTATAAACACTTAATAACTTATTTTAAAATTAGAAATAAAAAAAGGGGGTGCGGGCAGACGCTAATTTTTCTCCCCCCCCCCCCCCCCCCCTTGTAACGCAGTATTTACGACCTAAAAAAAAATATGCCTAGATCCAACACTGGCCAGTAAAGCAAAAATATATGGCATTAATATGCCCTTGATTTAAAAAAAAGGCAGTGATAAATATTTAGGATTAATTTTCCCTTTGCTGATAGGGACTACAAAGTCGTGTGGATAACAAACACATACTCAGCACAACAGCAGCAGTTTCAAGAAGCTAATTTCCAAAAAAAATTTACTGCACGGGAACTAAAGCTATTTGTTTATTTTAAATTTTTTATACTCGTACGCTGGGGATGCGCATTAAATCGGAATTTAGCTAGAGAGACTACTCATTACTTGCTAAAGCAACAAATTTGGTTTTATCACTTTTCATATTTGCAATGCGGAAGGTCAGTAATGTTGTTTTTGGAACATAATTCTTATACAAAAATTACCAACACAATAGTATTAATTCGCGATAGATGTTACGAAACAGTATGTCAAAAATATATGAGCGTGTGTAGTAGGTTAGGAATTAGTCCTAGTGAGGAAAAACAAGCATATATATTTTATATATTTCTGTAGTATACACACATGTATATACAAAAATGTACATTTTAGATTTTTCTTATTAATTTTCCGTATTATTCAAAGGTGTTTTTACGACAGCGTTCACACGGGAATAGTACCGTTCTTAATCTTTGCACAGCGCACATTTTGAATTCATAACCAAACATTGTGCAATTATTTTAACATACATTTTCAAACACTTAGACATTTTTAACCCTGGAAAATCAAAAGACACATTTTCACTTTAAATAATATTCCATGATGGAAAAGTTCAAACTGGAGCCTCTTTGTGCACGTGCGTGCCCATGTGTCACGTGCGTGGTGAGCGCTGAAATGGGTTTAACGCTGCTGGCTGTTAACCGGCATCAATATATGTGTGAACACTGATGTTACACACAATATTTCACAAGGGAATCCATTTATGGTTCTATATTGTGAAAAGATATCAACGCAAGCTAAATTGGCTTTCAAATAGTTTTACTTCTTCAGTGGTCTTAGAAACAATAGTTGACTATAATGTTTACTCTTAAGTAAGTATAACAAATAACTGCAAGATACTGCCATTTGCCCTGAGCTTCATATTTCTGATGGCCATTTGACTTACATGCATTGCAGTAGATAACTGATACTTTACATGAGTGATATATGGCACTAATTTTGAAATGGCTAGCATGTAATATCAGGAAGAGTATGTGGTATAGTTGTGATGTGGTTTCTGCGTAGGCCTCGCTACACTGGGGTCGGAAGGGAGACCCGGTGTACGTGACGGAGGAGAGCGGAGTTGTCGGCCTGAACTTCCACCAGTCGAAGGAAGTGCTCATCCAGGATAGCTCCAATGGATCCGCCCACTTTGAGGTGAGCCCGTGGTACAAGATACGTCTCAGGCTCAGATGAATCCATTTGGTATCCGTAAAGGAAAATTAATGGCGTAAAAGGCTGTAACTAACACAACATTTAGCCAAATCAATCACTGGAAAAAATATTACATCATATTAACTGTATATATGCTGCAGTACACACATGTTTACATGCTCCCAGTTAAATTTGCACTGACGAAGTAAACGAGTTTCCATGTCCCTTTTTTGTATTACGAGTGTGACGTTTAAATTTATGGCAAACTATGTAAGTGAGCATTAGAGTACAAACTAGCATATTCCTAACACATTGATGTTCCTAACGATTTCTCATTTCCACTCGACTGAGAGATGAATAAAGTTGGTAGGAACATGAAAGTGTAAATTCTACATATTGCAGAAGGATATCAAATGAAGAGAAAAGTATATTTAAGCAGGGCTTTCAAAAATACCCAAGAAACCACCATAAAACTGCTATAAAACATTTTTTCTTACACATAATTACCCATTAATTTAACTAGAACCATTGCACCTCAATTTAGTTAGCCTGTAAACATTCACAAAATCGTACTGTAATATTATTATTAAATTATTAAAATGAAGGCCCTCTAAACATAATGGGAGGTGGGAGGGAGACATCTGACTGATCTATTTAAGGATAAAATATTATTACGAAATTATCAGTGTGATGCATGACCTCCTGTGGTACTAAAGGCATGCCACAATGCCTAGCGTTTTTGCTTGGAACTTGGCCAAGTGCATCTGGGGTGGATCTTGGACTCTAGTCCTTGCGAGGTACTGGAGCGCGTCCAGAATATAAAGCAGGCCGTGTGGCCTTTCTACAGGACACGAAACCTTGTGTGACCAGGACGACTTTGCTTTTTGGCGGGATTCCTTTGGTTAGTATACCTGGAAAATGCTTCATCATTTGACTTTGCAAGGTTTCTGACAGTGCTACGCTGGGTGAGCTTTGGTGTCAGGTGTGTGTCTGCGCAAGGGCTCGTTGGTGCTGTTGGACACAGGTGTAGACTGAGGGTACGACATTCCCCAAAACCACAAATTATCAATGCTTAGTGACCTGTCTTATCTGCTTAAGTAGGCAGCTAGTTCTGGGTGTGTCGCCGCCAAGCTGGGCGGGTGGCTCGAAGAGGCGTAGCTCGTAGTCGGGCGTGGTCGATCTCTGGCGAAGGACTGCGGCTTGTTCCCGGGGACTGAGGTGCTTGAGTCCGTGGGGATTGGGTTAAGCTCCGGCTGATACTTAAAGATAGTCTCAACCCGCTTTACGCTCTTACAGGTACCACTGCGGAAGGAGTATGTCATGAGGCCTGAGAGAGAACGCTACTATCGGACCTCGTGGAAGTGGAGTAGGTGACGTTGTGGTCCTACTTGGGTGTCAAATCACGTAACCCATCTGGTCACCCAATGCAGGACCCCTATCCCCTATCTGGCACAAGAAGCGCAGTGGATACGAGAGTCAGTTCACACAGGCTTGCTGTCTCGATACGTGGGTGAGTCTCTCGTGAGAACCAGTCTTCCCAACTTAGGGAATGCCCCTCTGGCACCAGAAGCAGAGTGGAGAGAGCAACCACCAAACTGACCCCAAGAGAGAGAGAGAGTACCTAGTGTCTGAGTTGTACCGTTCTGGCACTGTGGTGCGCAGAAAGATTGACCGGTCACCTACTGTCCCTCTGACAGGACCGATGTTTACCTATTAGGGTGCTATTGCTAGTGTATGGATACCCTCAAATGGATAAAACTATGTTTATTCCGGTGACGGAAATAAACAGTGGTGGTGTACTACCGTCTACCAGTTGGAGCTTACGAAAGCTTAACCCTACGTGAGATAGGTGAAGGTGACCTGTTCCTAGGCTAACAATGGGTAGGTAGACGAGCATTATGATACTAACTCAAACTGGACTACTCTACTATGTTGCCCTGAAGGGGCTGGCAAGTGTCTCGTGTCTGATGATGTAGACGACGACTGGTAGGACAGCGGATGTCTTCGGCACCAGGAGTGCGGTGAAGACAAAGGTAGAGGAATAGTCTTCAGCACCAGAAGTGCAGTGAAGACCAGGAGAGAAGTCGATGGTTCCTTCAGCACCAGGCAGCACGGTGAAGGAACAGAACAGACTGGCATTGTAGGGCGCTCGCCCCGGTATTTATATACTGGCCAGGCCACCCTGGCTGCAGTTGGAGAGGTGGTAGATGTGGCATAGATCCTCTTGGCATCACCGGCTGGCGCTGGATCCAGGTTCATGTCTCGGTGTTTGTACTAGTAGGGCTATCTGGTGGCGCTCTAAAGTACTTTGTTGATCACAATGCATAGCTTTGGTGACTCGCCTGGTGAACAGTACAATCTTCAGACTGGAACATCCACTGTTTGCAGTGAGTAGACAGTACAATTTATAACATCTCGTGATGCGTGGCAACAATCAAACTGTGTAGAATCGAGCTGCAAAGGCATCATTGCAGCAACTACTGGCTCCTTAAAGAACTTGGACACCCCTTCTCTTATTATGTTTGATTGTTGTTATATTTGGACACTAGCTAGTGGAAAATACGTAGTGAGGGAAAAGGAAGAAATTTCCCCTCCCAAGAGTTTACCTTAAAAAATTGTTTGTCTTATAATCAATACACCTATGAAAGAAAATTTACTAATATAAGTACAAGTTTTTTAGAAATTTAAACCTGCAAATTAGCTTTATTTTCCATGTGGCTTTATCTCACTGCAAAGACAGACAGTAATTATTTTTCTATTTTGCTGATAGATTTATAGAAACTGAGTTGCGAGTTGACAAACTACTAATTGGCGTAAAAATTAACAAAAATTCACAACACATTCCCCCAACAAACACCATGTTCTGAATCTGCCCCTGACTTGAGCTGTGGATGTTTCGGTGGCTTATGAAATACATACTTTATGTTGCTTTTAATGGACAATCAGTTTTCCGTATGGTAGGTAAAATAATGCATCCACACACTTGGTCACAGATCCCAGCAACTTGAAGTTCCCTATGTAACCTAATGCAGTAAAAACAAATGTTTAATGTACATAAAATGTAATAAGTTATTAGGATTAGGGTTACCAACTTTTTCAGGTTTGCCTTATGGGGCGTTTCCAACAACTCTACGATTGACACAGCTCTGACCCCAATGAAATGATCAAGGAACAGTTAAGAAAGAATAGTTTTATACATCAGTCAACACTTTCTCTGAACATATATAACAAGAGTGGCAAATATAGTTATAATTCAGTGTAATTTCAATTACACTACTGTACTTCCAACAACACATTTTTTTATGACTATCACCTGTCTACGTCACTTCTGTGGCCATTGGGTTAGAGCATAAGTGTAAACTTACTTATAATCGTGGAAGCAGAATATTTCTGACTCTGCGTTTATTAATATTCAATTTATTTTGAAAGGAATCTGAGATACGGGATACATGAAATTCCGTTCTATGTCCATACTGAGTAATTTTTTCAGCTCTATGGTACAGGAGATACTGTACAATGTGGGAAAGTGTATCTGTGCGAAGGTGTGTAAGAGGTGTGGGTGTGTGTGTCGCAGTTGAACGATAAGCCTCACGGGCTTAACACGCCGACTGTGGACTGCGATGAGTGTGCCGACTGCGACTTTTGCCACCTCACCACCAAGGGCAAGATGCGAGCACTGCTGCAGAAGAACTTCCTCCGGATGTGGAGGAACATCGGGTGAGTACCTCACCCCGTGGCTCAACTAGCCATTTGGCACCCTAAGGCTAGAGGCTGTTCATGATAAAGTGAGCACTGTAGAAATTAACCTTAGAAAAAAAGTCACTGCCTCTCCATGCATATATTTTAATAGGTGCACTGAGTGACATTCGCCCAGTAAAGTTCGTAACGATTGATGGAAAGTAGTTCCATATTCTAGCATAGAATAAAAAGTGTTAGGTAACCTTTCATAACTTAAAATTATTTCTTTCGCTTTTTGTTTTTTTAATGCATTAAGTTGTAAAAATGAGCAGATTTGTAAAGTACTGTATTTACTTTCTTAATAATTTCAGAGTTTCATTTGACCAATATATGAATAAAGGGACGAGGCCCACTGCAATGATAATTTTATATAGGGCGGGGGAATACACAGCATGTATGCAAATGGATCTTAAGTAGGGCTTTCAAAAATGCTAATTTTATTGTGAACAGCCTATAGATAAATATATTTGTCCATTTTCTTGGTGACATGAAGGCTAAAACTTAGCCAACATAGCCAACTCTGCTCTACAGTTTCAAATTAACTACAAACATGTAGGTTTCATCAACAGCCCTATGGAGTCAATAATAATAATAAAAAACTTAATTTGAACAAATCTATAATACTAATCCTACTTACAATAACAGTGATAATGCTTTACATATTTGCATAATGATCTAACCCGATGCAGTTCAAGCAATAAATAATTAAAAATTTTTCTTTGTGGCTAATTAAACTGTCCATTTTTACCTCAGTAGTTAAAAAGAAATCAGCCATTGCCTAGCTCATGCTAATTAATCTTTGCCTACTGCTTGTAGATGATGGCTGGATATGTCATGTGTCATATGTAGATGATGGCTGGATATGTCATGTGTCGTATGTAGATGATGGTTGGATATGTCATGTGTCGTATGTAGATGATGGCTGGATATGTCATGTGTCGTATGTTGGGATATTGGAAATGGTACAAGCTGAGTTAGAAAAATACTTCAGTATTATTATTCTCAAAGAAATATGTGGAATCTGAATTTGTTAAGTAACTTTTATATATTATTTTTAATCATGCATCACCAGATACCTGCCCCACTTTATATATATATATATATAGTATCTACATAGATGGTTGTGTGTTAATATTTGTAGTAGAGATTAATGTACCTGGAACATACTCTGTGTTAATGATGAGAGTTGTATATGACTCTTCAACACTTCTGATTCACTGACAATATAATCATATTTAAATTTAAAATTTGCTTATTTACAAGTAATATAATTAATCATTTATTTTGACTGCTGCAAATATGTGATATTTTCCGCCATTCGTCAAAGAAGGAATATGCTTTCTACATAAAGCTGATTGTAGATTAAGACGTGTCCAACATAGAGAACCAATCATTGATTAACTAGCCTTTGTACATAGTGCTAATGTGTGTCCATATGCTTTATTTTTTCCCCAGTGTAATGCTGTTCATCTTCGCACTGCCAGTGATGCAGGTCATTCTGTTCTGTCTTGCGATTGGTCGAGATTCCCACAGGCCTCCACATAGCGATAGTCAACCATGAGATGAACTACACGGACGAGGCATGCCCCATCATGACAAACTGCACCTTCAAGCTGCTCAGCTGCCGTTACCTCCAGCACCTGAAAGAAGACACCATCATAAAAGTTGGTATCCTTGAGTTTAGTTAATTAATATTTATTAAGCTTTCGACACATGTCCGGTTGAACTGAATGGTATGTTGGTCGAGGATTTTGTCGCTAGACCAATAGCGGAGTTTTTAAGAGTGAACAGTACATAAAATGTGAGCCAAAAGAAGCAATGTTAATTTTAACTGGACTTTTCAGGATTTCTAAATGTAGAAATTTAACGAGAGTAACATTATTTTGCCGCATTTGATGCACAGAAAAGAACTATGTTGTCTAAATATAAATTTTTATGTTATGTAATTTTATAATAAATAAACAATTTTGATGTTAGGCGATAACTGTGACATGGCAAGAGAGATCGTGCTCAGCTGTCTCTTGTAGTAAGTGTATTAGCGATTATTTACAGCTGTTATCAAGCATACACTCGGTGGATTTTTTTGTGAAGTATCACAAATTGGCACTATTAACAGTTTCCCTGAAATTATCTAATTTTTAATATTAATATTAGCTATTTCAGTAGCTTCTGGAGATAGTGCGTTTTCGAACCAAGCTGGGAGCATCTTACCTGCAAACATTATCTATTGTTCCCATCACTTGCGATCACAACAAGCCTGGATGGAGAGGTGGGGAAGCTTACTGTCCAGAAATCTCTCTCATACTTGTTTACTAACACTTGTTCATTTCTTTCTGAAAACAGCAAATCTCAAGCTCTTCTGTATTTGTTCCGTCATCAAACTTTACCGCATTAGCAACCCAATAACTCAATATCTGTCCGCTATATATCGCTAGGAGTACCCAATAAACTAGATTAATTTGTAATTTGTAGTATTCCTTAACATTATTTTGTTTCATTCAACAAGTGGTGGTAATTAATCAGTGCTGGCTTAGAGAGTAATCGCCAATCGCTGGAAGGTATTGGTGCGTGAAAAAAATTTTAAACTGCAAAAAGTGGCTGGTACAGTGGTCAGTGAAAACAATTTTTCCGCCACGCACTTTATATTATAGGCTATCCAATATGCAAAAAAACAACCCAAAAACTCCGAAATGTTAAATTTTCAAATTCTCAAATGGGATACAAATGGAGTTTGTTCATAAACGCAGTTTGTTCATTAAAACTTTTAATGTCTGGCATTTTTATATTTTTTTGTTGTGAACTGGTAATTAATTGTGCATGGCAAACAAAAATAATGTAGAGTGTTTTTACCCTACACCAAATACAATAGAAACTAATACCAGACAGCTGAGACTAATACCAGACAGCTGAGACTAATACCAGACAGCTGTAAACAAACAACATGGGCGAGCGTGTAAACAGAAGCAGCAGCGAACCTAGTGGCTTGAAGTGGCAAACACCCACGAACTTTGAATCTGTGTATACTCACAGTGGACATAAACGAGTGCATTCGTGTGCAAAATGCAGTATTCCTACAAAGAATTAAAATCATTAAAGCTAAATAAAAAACAAGCAATTCCCAATCTAAAACGTACAACGGTAAATGTAAACAAATGTTTCGCCACCTCAAGCCGGCAGAGCGCAGCACAATAACTTTTCACACGGAAAATCGCTAGCTGTCCGGTATTAGACTCTATAGTATTTGCCTACACTTTCTCGATAAATTGATCCATATTCTTATCTATCGAATTGAATAATTTGGCACATAACAATGCATTTCTCGAAAAATTGTGGCACTTAGTGTAAAAACACAAAACAGATTTTTTTGTTCATCCTGTAGCTATGGTAGAATACTAATCTGCAAAAAACAACCAGAAATATAGGACAATTGCGTTATTCTTAAATGGGATTCTAATAAGTCCGTTTTCATGCGATGGGTTCACACCTGAACCCAGATTTGTCATGGTTTTAATTTCATCGTTTAAAATTGCGGTATCAATAAACTTAAAACATTTATTGTCTATTCTGGCAGTATCACTAGCAAAACTCCTCTGCTGCAACTACACATTCAAGGGTGGTTACATCCCTTAGGAACAGACTTAGCCTATAAGTAGTGTATATATTTTGACCTCTTTTTTATGAGGGATCACCTGCCGGAGATTATCGATAGAGTTCATTACAATTCTTTATATAGGTTGTTCCAAGCATAGACGTCCAAACAGAGGCAGCTGGTAGTAGGGTCGAAAACCAACAAAAAATTACATACGAACATATAGTCCGATTCTCAAACGTTTAAAATTTATGAATTTTTAAAATATTATTAAACCCTACTCTACACTACACTAAGTATTGACGCCATCGGGTGAGACACGAGACGAACAATGACACAAATACTTACTGGTAATTTGAGCGCCAGCGGTGCTTCCCAATCACCGCACTATTGAGACTCAGAGTTCTCAGGGATGTTGTGGGTTCTGTGTGTCCGTCTGTCTCACCCGTGCATACTTACAAACACATAGGCAATACTAAACTTTTACAAAACATCACTGGAATAAACAATAGATAAAACATATGTGGCTAGGATACTGTCACTACTGAATAAAAAAATAGAGTTCACTGTAGACTTGTTTTTATTGATAATGTTTATACACATCAACGTGCCAATGAAATGGTTATCTCGGTCATGACTAGCCAATTCCGCTTGGGAGCTCCTCAGCCCGTAATTAACCTAGCGCAAGCCTAAATGGATGATCTCACCGAGGTGCCTGAAAGCATAGCCTTCACAAGGGAAGAGGGTCGACAGCCGCTAGGATGGACTGAGGGTTTTTCCCTGAAGACAGGACACGGTGAATTACAAGTGAAAACCCTTAATACACATTAACACAAGTGATTACTCGGCATCACTAATGCAAACTCATCGGGGCTCGCCCTCCAGCACGTGGTTAGTGTGGTGATGGCCTATACACAGAGCCGGCTAGGATGGGAGTAATTGCACCGTACACTAATCACACAATTACATAGACCCTTGAATGAGACATAAAATAAGATGGGACACGAGATGAATATTCATAATAAACACACACATGTGTAAAAACAAGTTTAGGTGGCGCGTATGCTGCTGGATGAAGTTTGTAGCAGACCACGTGGTGCAGGTGAAATTGCAATATTTCTGCATGGAAACGGCAAACTAAATTCAGATAAAATATTATTCGTGCTTGGCTAATAGTTCTCTTTACGATTAGTGTTGTTACAGGCTTGCAACATGCTTGATGGCAGTAAAATCAAACATTACTGTGACCGCATGTCAAGTAAAAAAGCATCAATTTACGTGAAAAATACATAGAACCCTGAAATAAATGATTGCACACACAATGTTATATAAATAAGCTCTTAAAACGCAATGATGGCGTATACAAAGACTTGGCTGTAGTCAGCCATGTGGTTATACGTGATGTTGCCGTAAAATATTCAAACACGAAAATTACCCTTAATTACATACATAAAAATAAAGCTCTTAAAATTGCATGTAGCAATTATGCAGAAGTTACAATGAAATGCCGTAAACATAGGCGGATGGCATCTGATTCAAAACTTGCGGGTTGCGTGACCTCTCCGTCATCTTCCCCAACAGACTGTGTAGATACAAGCGTCCCACGGACCTATCATGGCTGCCTACGGGGTTCACATAAGCGGAAGTGCTATGCACGCCGAGTAAAATATTTTATAGTGAAAATAACATGGCACAAATTAAATTAGATATTGTTTTACATTTCTATAATTTTGTTACAAATTTCAATATTATTTTAATGTCTCATTGTGATGGCGTTCATGCCAGAATATTAAGTGTTCTTAATCTCGGCGCCACAGATACTTGGAATATTCATAACCAAACAATTAAAATTAATACAAGCACTTTAAAACATTTTAAGACATTAAACACCATAAAGACAATATAACACATTTTACCCTGAAATTATCATTTATAGGAAAGTTCAAAATTGTAGGCCTCTTTGCGTACGTGCGGGACACGTGACATGTGAGCGCCGTTATGGGCTCTAGCACCACTGGCTGTTAGGTGGAGTCACTATTTAAAAATAGTGACAAAGGAAATTGTCCTTTTAAAGTAAAATTGGAACGCATGACAGATGATTAGAGTAGCCACTTTACCAAATACCATTCATGTCATTGAGGGCACAGTCATGTGAAAAATAAAAATAAATAGGTTTTAAGAAGTTGTGCTTGGTCCAGAAAATAAGGCACTAGTTTACACGAGTTTAAAGAATAATAATGAACCACATAAACGAACGCCTACAGCTAAAAAAAAAACTACCCCATTGCATGGCTAATTAATTAGTAATAGTCATAATTGGACGTTAATAGACGCTGATGCAGAAAAGTTGAAAATAATAAGTGACCCACAAGTTCCCCACAGAATGGGCTTTGAGCAATACTACATGTTCAAACAGGTTTCGGCTCTCAAACATATTATTAATAAATAATTGTAAAGGAAAAAAGATAATGTAATATACTGTAGTAAATATAATTTGATTAAAAATAATGTTTTCATGTTATGAATTGAAATAAGTAGTCCCACATTTAATTTGTAAACATTATTAAATTGAATTAAGTGCATTCAATTAATAAAATATTTTTTTTAGAATAAAAAAATTATATCATGATTATTGAAAATAATAAATTTCATGTAGTTATTTAGAAAAAGTAATAAATAATAGTTGACCTCTAAACTTAACTGAGTAAATGAAAAGAGACAGCATTATGACTTAGCTTTGGTTCCCCTGTGGGGTCACTCCCGAATATTAGCATTAGAGAATCGTGCTGGTTGGCGGGTTTTCTCAGGGATCTCAAGTTTTCTCAACCTTTCCCATTTCAGTGCTGCTCCAAACTCCCCTCATTTTTTTATCACCTCTGAAGACCTTAGATGTCTCAACTCAACTTAGCTATGGTTCACTCATGTTAAAATATTGATGGATTAATGTACAATAAAATGCAAGTCAATAGGCTAAATTAATTTAAGAACATAATTACAAAAATGTTTACATATTGTCCTTCTACGTACACACACGTCGACCTTCGTATGAAATTACCTCATCAGAACTGGTAAGCACAAACATTAATTGAATTGTATTTATAGTTTGTGACTCAGGTACATAAGTAATATAAAACACGGCATTGCCTATTGTAGTTGAGATAAAAATATTCACAGTGGCTCGAAAATGTATTACACGTGAAAAATAACCCGATTAACATAAGGGCGTATGAAGATTACATAGTAATGTAATCTCGATTCATACCTTTCATAAGCCAGTAACTGATAACATGATATGTGGCGGCGGTCCAGCGGCTAGAACGTTTTCCTCCCACCAAGGCGATCTGGGATTGATTCCTAGCAGGGTCACTCAGATTTTGGCACGTGGGAATCATACTCCGACGATACCATTGATCGACAGATTTTCTTGGGGTTCCCCCATTTCCTCCCATTCTTTATTCTAGACACCACTCTATGTCCACTTCATGTGTCCCTTTATCTGTTAATATACACCCGACTATCTCTACTCCACCATCCCTTAACTGGAAAAACCTTGAAATAGGGCCTATATATAAAATAAAAACGTTGCATATTACACACACAGTCTGACTATATTGTATAATCTGGACAATAAAATTTAATACTATGTTTAGATGATGTACGTTTAGTATGAAATTCATGGAACTTGCCTTTCTCTGGCAAAGTAGTCCTGTAGATGTCTAAGTTTCCGTTTCTTCGGTTTGCAGCTCAATAGAAGACCACGTCCATTTCCTATACGCGAGTGTCGCCAGCCCATACTAGGCAACGTTTAAACTGCACAGACCACTATTTCCGTCAGATTTGCAAATAAACTTAAATTTCTGCAGAGAAAAAGACGCCACTGAGTGCCACTTCAAGATATTGCCAGTTCCGAATGAAAACAGGTCATTCGGGTGGTTCTCTCCCCTCTCCCGCCCACCACACCCGCCCATCCTTTCCGACCATAATTCCGAGATGCTAATCTTGTGTCATCAACAAAGTGGTACTTGAGTGCAACATCGTACCATTCTATCCTGTTACTTTCCACAGGTAGAATGGCGGGATTTTAGCTGACTCCCGCTCAATCTTGAGTTAGGCTCAACTGGGTATGACGAGTGCACTCAATTGCTTGGCAGCAAGGAACGCTATGTTTTGCTTCCTACGCTTTTTGCTGTCCCTTACCTGGTAAGGCATAGAGTCGCTGCTTAACGAGATATGGAGTGCACCCTGACATGGAAACAACTTCACAGTGTATGTACAGTATTTACTTGCTGACAAAGGCTCGGTAAGTGTCTCCACTGATCCCCCACACTTGGCAGGCTGATCGGAGACATGGAGCTGTGTGGGCCACCAGTGCACGTGCGTTCACACAAGGTCGAACGGAAGGTCTCAGGCTACAGTTACCCTAGTACTAGTCAGTGCTCTTGAGCAAGGAAATAACCTGGAATTACCACCCCTCCTTGAATGAAGGTATTTTTAGTGGTTGTGGCTCCTCTGTTCCTCCTCTCCAGCACTAGACAGTGCTTTGGCAGTTGGAAAGCAACAGATGGCCATCTAGTGGGTGTGTATAAGGACTAACGGACCCCTGAGGTGTGCCCGTAGTCAAAGCTAATTTGGTTGTGTAAAAAATCCCTGTCCCTGGTGCATGTCGTAACTGATTTCTAGTGAGTGAATAGAATGATACTCTGTGAAAAAAAAAGAAGCTGAAGTATAGAGAACAAATTATGTTTATTGAGGACTCAATAAACATGCGACACGTGCTTCCTCCTACCAAGCATTAGAGTGCTGAAGGTAACTGCGTTGGCCAGATGTAGACGACCTAGTTTTAAGTTGTAGGCTGGAAAAATAAATCTAGATTGTAAAATATTTTACTATCAAACTGTTCTAGTACAAGGAGACAAAGTGAATTTAATAAGTATGTGAGCATGTTCGCTGGCCATCGGGTTGACTGGTCGTCGATGTTCGAAGTAGCCGCTGGGGGCGTGCTTAAAGCTTAGTCGCGAGAGAAGAAACACGAATGAACTGCCCGAGCCTGGCAGCATCCTGACTTATATAGGCGGAGCTTGTAGGTTGCCGGCGCAGGCTGCGGGGAGGTCAAGCACCTGCCCTGGGTGGCATGGGAGACAAAAGACCTGTGTCAGCAGTAGTTAGCATTTTTGCTTCATGCCTCTTCAGCAGTGCTTGGCCTTGCCCGAGGTCTGGGCAGCTTGTAGGCCCTCAGCATGGAGATCCGCCGGGGGGATGTGACACGCCCTTTCCCTCACAAGGCATCCTGCAAATGTTTTAACACTGAAATGAGATAATATGGGAGTTGTTTAAAATACTGACTTCATTTTATTGCTGGTAATGTAATATTGTTTCCTAAAATTATCATGAGACGGAGCCCCCCCTCCCATGCCACAAATCAAAAGTCTAGAACTGGTCAATGGGGAAATGATATCTTCCTTGACTGTTTCCGACCTGTGGCCAGATCATTTTGCTAAATTACCTCCACCTTGACCTCGTCCTGTTGCTCTACCAATCTTCTGCTCTCATTATTTTTTGGTCTCTGCCTCTCCTTTTTACATTCCCAATCACTTGCTACTCCCATATCATCTTTGATCTTCTTTATATTAATTCTTCCATTATGCTTCAACCCATCATCCTCACCACCCACCCCATTCTCCTTCACATACTCTTCACCACCTCAAAATCGCTTCCTCTATGATCGCTTTCAGCCTCTGTAACTCAACATTTTCTTGTAACACTTCATTTTTAATTCTACTCCTCCTTATTAGTGCATCATGCTTCTTGCAACATTCTTAAAAGTGCTGTCCAATTGGACGTGGGTACAATAATTGTATGGTGGAAGAGTGTAATTAAACTGATGACTGTTTCAAGAACATTGGCTATCAGATGGTGTTGTACCATTCACTTTGTTGCGCCATTTACAGCAATGTACCAGATAATATTGTGTGCACCTGGAAGGTTGAGTACATGTGTAGCACTTAATCATTGCTATGCCTCAAAGATGGTTATGTGCCTCTGTTGTGCATGCACAGCTGTTTGAGAGGTGCCACATTGTCGAACTTTGTGAGGCAGGATGGACATATCAATGGATTGCTGCACACATTGGTCATAATGCTTCCATAGTGTGATGATGTTATCAATGGTGGTCAGTTGAACAGGACCAAACCCGTAGACCAGGTTCAGGATGGCTGCGTAGTACAGATGCATGTTAAGATTGGTGTGCATTGTTCGGGAAACACTGGCAGACCATACAGCATCCACAGCAGAGATAGTAGTGAATGTGGCACCTTGGCTGTCCTCACGTACCATTAGGAACCATCTACTTGCAGCAGGTTTATGAGCACACATACCTTCGGCTGGGCTTCCTCTTCTGCCACAATACCCATCGTGAATGTCTGCTGTGGTGTCGTGCAAGGATCATCTGTAGACTGGAATGGCACTCTGTTGTGTTTAGCAGTGAGAGCAGGTTCTGCCTTCATGCAAGTGTTGGCCATTTAAGTGTGCAATGTCGACCTGGTGAGCGTCATCTTTCAGATTGTATTTGCTCATGATATATGAGCTTCAATTTCCGTTCATCAATGATGTTTGTGGAGGTGCAGTTAAACAGCGCCTGCTACATCCAGCACATTGTTCGACTCGTCATGCTGCCACTCCTTCAACAGGAAGGTGATGTACTGTTTCAGCCATTCCACATACAGCTGCTACTACTCGACATGATCTTAGTGGTTAATAGATGGAAGAGGCTTGGAATATTATAACTTGGGATGATATTTGTCACATGAGTGACAGTATACAATGGAAGATACATACCTGTATCAATGCCAGAGCGTTGTACACATGGGCTCATACGATAAAACCCATGTTTCATTCTTCATTATGATACGGCGTAGGAACACCTCCCTCTTATGCTCAAAGTGTTCCAACTGGGTTTGCGCAGCATTGCTTTCAGCTGTGTCCACCTTATCTATTGTATTGACCGGTTCTGTTACTTTATTTGATTTTCCAAATTGAAATTAATTCTGCTGTGAACTACATTAGATTTATTATAATTATGGAAATATAATATGTTCTATCACTAAATTAAATATGTCCAGACAATATTATAATGTTTATAATGACATTTCTACACAAGTCAATGTGTGCCTTTTTAAAAGCGCACATTTTTTTCTTAAATCTGTTTATATTCTTTAAAATAAGCGAAACTAGGGCTGCAATAGGGCTGCAAATCGTTGGTACATGAAAAAGTAAGCGTTTAGAAATGTATGCAACTGCTGTTTCTTTAATAGTGGCAACTATTAATTACAACCAGTATAAAATGAGATACCACTATGAAATGTCTACAGTACTTTAATGTAATCCACAGCTTCGTGTGGAACCCACCGCCATTGATGTGGAAGCCGTTGTATCCCTGTAGCAGCGCCAGTTCTCGGGATGGTGTGATTGAAGCTGTCTATCACCAGTAGATCTTTAGGAACAGTTCAGAAGTGGATGCCATGAAACGGTTCCTTCACCTTCAATATCAAATAATAATCACAGGGGCTTAGATCTGGAGAGTATAAGGGATTAGTGAAGACTTACCAGCCCCATTAAGCATATAAAGCAGCTACTGATAACACAATATGCACACGAGCAGTGTCCAGGGAAGTGATTGGCGGCATCTGCAGAAAGTGTTGTCACTTCTTGTACAATGCTGGTCCCGTGTGATGTTCCATAAATGAACAATAATACTGTGCATTCATAGTCTGTCGTTGGGGTACGCTGTGTGTTACAATAATGCCATCATAATTGTACACCAGAATCAACATAATCTTCACATTGCTGGAGTTCTGATGCACTTTTGACTTTGTGGGGACCCATAACGATGCCATTTGTTTGATTGGTGTTTCAGTTTCGACTTGTACGATCAAGTCCATGTCTCATTCATCGTTATGATATGGCGTAGGATCATCTCCCCTTCGCGCTCATAGTGTTTACGCAACATCATATCATTACCATTTCTGTACCTCCATCAAATGGTGTGGAACCCACTGTGATGCAGTTTTTCTCATGTGTACGTGGTCTTTCAGGATTTGAAAAACAGTCTTAGGCGACATGAGCATTGAATGGATGAGTCCATGTACTGTGAG
The DNA here is from genome assembly GCA_029891345.1 of Dryococelus australis. Classification (NCBI taxonomy): domain Eukaryota; kingdom Metazoa; phylum Arthropoda; class Insecta; order Phasmatodea; family Phasmatidae; genus Dryococelus; species Dryococelus australis. The sequence continues at coordinate 4,548,857 of CM056993.1, forward strand.
GTACATGTGTATATGCGAGAAACCTTGCTTTCATTTCTGGTGTGCATACTAAAGTGTTACCACTAAAAAAGAAACAGCCCATGTAAAATATATCTTCCTTGAAGCATTGCAATTTGTAAGTCAGTAAGTATGCATGCAACTTAGTGTGTGTGATAATCTTCAATGTGCTCAGGAGTGTGTTCATCACTAATGTGAAAATGCGTTGGTAGGATTACTACGACACGCCAGATGAGGCACTGGATGCCGTGAGGTCAGGAAATGCGTGGGGCGCCCTGTACTTCACTGAGAACTTCACAGATGCCTTGGTCGCTCGCATGGGCCTTGGACAATATGCAGATGAGGAAACTTTAGACCAGAGTGAGATCCGTGTCTGGCTCGACATGTCAAGTAAGTATGACATATCTCTAGAGACACAAAAATTTCATGAGTTCGTTTGATGGATACAATAAACTTGACATGTCTGTATACTTACCGAACATTATCACTTGCACACTGGCTAGTATTGTTACTCTATCCTGTGTACTATGTTGTATGTGATTCGCTCAGTGTTATTCTGCATGTGTATTAGTGGTTCACAGTTTTACAGTGCATTTTGAACACAAAAGAAACCCACTAAAGTACAATTTTTTAATTCTGTCCTAGCGCCACTTCCACTTGAAAATTTCCTTGGTCTGTAAAATACATCACTGATCACACAGTGTATTGCTTCCAATTTATACAGTGTGAAAACATGTAAATTAGAAAACTAAATTTCATTTATTTTTTAAATGGCAGACCTTAACATAATCTTACTTTATGCAGACATTAGGACTGTTGTTAAAATTTAAGTGACCGAGCGCAAATAATAAAAATATATATTAAAAATTTACTATATGGAATTTTTATTTGCTACTGCCATCCACCTCTTTCTCCATCTATGTATCTTCATCACTGCATTGAGGTTTTCGTGGAAGACTGGCAGTACAAATTTATACATAATACAAGTTACATGCCGTGTTTTCAGACCAACAGATTGGCCTGATGCTGAACAGAGATCTTCAGTTCTCGTACCGGGATTTCGCACAGACACTGCTGGAGGCATGTGGATCAAACCCCAAACTTGCCGACATTCCTATACAGGTATGTTCCATGCCATAAAATATCTCTGTAAACCATTGTTCTTCATCCCTCATCACATTAGCGTAAAGCCAAGTACACGCTGGCATCTTCTTGTACAATAAAGTGAATGTAGCAGGTGCACATGAAGGTAAACATTAATGTGCATGCTAGCATTAATGTGCATGCTAGCATTAATGTGCATGCTAGCATTAATGCAAAAAAATTGTGACCTGTAGACATAGCACTAGTTTGTAAGCAAGAAAGTGCGTCAACAATAGGTTTCTTATGGGGGAGTTATATTTGGAGTTGTAAAAGAAATTTATGCCCCAACAGCAAATTGAAATATCTATACTTGTTATATAATTAATATACACAACAGTATGTAGGGGCTACATGTAAATTATTTGAAAATATAAATATTACCATGGAGTAATAAAATAGGTACATAATGAAAATACATTAATTTTCTAATATATATTCATAATGTACATTACACAAAATATCATTTATTTTCATTTGACTTCTACAGTATAGATGATGAACTTTTGAATCATCTCTAGTTGGTACTCGCTAAAATACTAGTTCACGTATGCTTACCATATCATAGTAAGTGTACAGTTCTATCCATAAAACATTCAGCTTAAAATCATTGCCACATTAACATTGCCACCTACGCTTTGTCTCATTCTGTAGTTGACGAACACCTAGCATGTCATTTGCAAGGCTTTCTCTACCTGTTTCATTTGACATGCCAAATTAACAGTTTTCCTCCAGCTTGATAAAAGTACAGCAGTTTGCACAGATAGGCTACCACTATTGTAAGATGCTAGTCATTTATGGTGCATTCAGTCAATATGCTGTGTGTTAAAATTATTTCAATTTGGCTATTAACAATAATTTCCTTCATTAAACAGTATTTTTAATACTTAAAGGCTTATTTCAACAAAAAAAAAACATTCTTTTAGTAGAAAATAATATTGTACATATTTTGCAAAACTGCATGTCAATACTTCGGAGAAATATTCTTCACAGCTGGAGGATGAATAAATGTTGTATGAACGTAGGTCCACAAAAGCTTTGTTTTGTTTCTTTACCACAGCCCGTAATACATAACGTACAGTGTATGGCCCGCGCACTGGATCATGTTACTGTGGAATGCGATCGCAGCGTTCGTTGCATGATACACGACATCTCACATTACGACACTACACGTAGAACAGTATGAACTGCACAGGAAGTAGTTACACACGTGTGAAGGCTTATCGTAGGCACTAAAGGAAGTGTTCCAAATGCCCTCCATCAGCACGAACACATGCATCAACCCGCTCTTGTATGGACACCCAGATGCATTGATGAATCCCTGGGAAAATTCCTGATTGTTTCGGAACCCGCTATAATACTGTTACGGAGGGTGCCCGCGTCGTCCACTGGGGCTGCATACACAAGTGCCTTTAAATGTCTAGTGGATTCAAATCAGAGCTCCTCTGGGGTTGTTATGGAACTGCCAATTACAACTCTGACGGAATTCCGCAGTAGCATGATTGAGTCCGCGGGCCATACACCGTACGTCATGTATAACGGGCTGTAGTGATGAAACAAAGCATTTGCGGACGTATGTTCATATAACAATTTTTCATCTTCCTGATGTGAGGAATGTTTCTCCAAAGTATTGACATGCAATTTTGTAGCATCCTGTATTTATTGTGCGGCACTTGCTCTAGGTGTTTATATATTCTTGATTTGCAGTTCCAAGACCCCATCTATGGCAGTAATGAGCCAAGCTTCACTGATTTCGTTGCACCAGGAGTTATTTTGACGTAAGTCCCTCTGTTTGAAATACTGTGTTGTGGTAGGCTTCTTTTAATGGAAAAAAGCAGCAAAGTTCTGGTAACCGTAACACACTTCTCTTTGCTGCAGCATTGTGTTCTTCTTGGCCGTGGCCTTGACTTCGTCGGCGCTGATCATCGAGAGAACAGAGGGTCTTCTGGACAGGAGCTGGGTCGCTGGTGAGGAAAGCCACTAATTAATTTAAACTGGGAGGTGGCTTACATATTGAATTAAATTTAAAAAACTTACATTGAAACTATCCACCCACAAGTACACACATGAATTACTGAAGAATTGAAGCTAGTACTACATGGCAAACAGCTCATTAATTGCCTAGCTACAGAGCTGTCACCAGCCCTGAAGCTGACATCCTGGTTCCTGTTTATGAAAATCCTGTAAAATCCTTGGAATTATAATAATTGTAAATTACAGGAAAAAAAGTGGATATGAAAGACGTTTACATATTTAATGTAGTTGGTTTAGTTTGGAATGTACAAAACTTGTTAATTCTTTTCTCCACTCACACTTATACTTTCATTTATACTACTGTATCTGCGATAATTTGTGTTTCCTCGCCATTGTGATATCAATGCCAAAGGCAAAACACACTCACCAAATTCGGATTGCATGCAAAAAATGGCAAAGTGTGGCAAAGGTTCTTTCCAATAATGGCCTCGGGGCCTTTGCATGTGATCATACAGCCAGGAACAAAAATATGTAGCCAACTATATACCCATGCCAGTGAATAATTAAGCAAAATATTTTGGACATACACTATTGAAGCAATGGATGTCCAAATATTTAGCTGAATTATTCACATCTGTGGTCTGAATCTTTCAAACATATGGATCAGTAAATCTGACACACATGCACATCGCTGTGGGCGCCAGCGTCCAATGTACGCAACAGGAACTTTGAACAAAGGGGTTCTAAAATAAAAAAAAAAAAAGGTTTGGATTTTTATAGTGTGTGAAAAATCCGTAAAAACGGATAAAATCCGTTAAAATGGCTGGTCTAGTCTTTTCAAAGAGCTCACTCAAATCCTTTACTCCTGCTCAGACTTGTACAACTTTATTTCTAATCCTGTTTCAGACATGATGGTGGGCACACTGCTTGCCTCCCACCTAGGCAAGTCGGGTTCAATTCCCGGCAGAGTTGTTTCCGGATTTTCTCAATGTGGGAATGGAGCCGGACGATGCTGCTGGTTGGCGGATTTTCTCGGCAATCTCCCATTTTCCCCACGCTTGCATTCGAGTGCTGCTCCATACTCACCTCGCTTTACCCTCGTCAGCTCTCAAGACCTCAATGTCAAGAGCCGCCCAGATCTCTTCACTTTACCCTAATCCTGCCCCACCTGTAGTCCCACTTAAAAGATGTAATACAAGAATATGTACACAAAGTCCGCGGTACAGAATACACAAACACGTTTGTGGGTTGTTGCAGGTGTGACGCCGTTTGAGATCCTGTTCTCGCACGTGATCACACAGTTTGTGGTGATGTGCGGGCAAACGGCGCTCGTGCTTATCTTCATGATCCTGGTGTTTGGTGTCGAGTGCAAAGGAGACATCACGTCCGTCGTGATCCTGACTATCCTGCAAGGACTCTGTGGCATGTGCTTCGGTGAGTAGCAACAAAACAGTTGCAGAGCATGTGGGAAAGAAGATTTGATGACAGCCAACTGCATGCAGATGGCGTCTGGTCGTTAGACTGCTCTGATATTTTTGTGAGGCAAAACATATATGAATCTTTTTGTAGAGGTTCTGAACAAATAATCCTTTGAGGATGGCACAAATTTACTGCTACTGAACATAAGGATTAAGCAAGCTGCATGTATTCTCCGCTACAGTAATATCAGTTCAGTTGGTCTCAGTATTTCCACTTACCATCATCCTATTGGTCATTGCTGAATCGGACATGCTTATTGTACTCTGCAATGTTTATTATTAGCTTGTCTGCCAAAGTTGTGCGTTGTCTATGTATGAATTCATGTGTTCCAACATATGTAATAAATTTTACAATTCACCGTGTTCATTTGATAAACTATTGAAAAGAACAATTTTACTGCTACAAACTGAATTGCTGACTAGTTGTAATTTTTTACTTTGATTTTGGGAAATTTCAATGAAACAATACAACTTTAAAAAAGTGCTAGTCTGTTTTCAAGAACAAAGAAATTTCCATATAAACATAAGTCTGAGTATAGAGGTGGTAAAAAATATTTTTTCTTTAGGTTTAATTACCTGTTTAGAACAGTGCTTGTCAAGGTATTTTTATTCACTACGTACTACATTTTTAAATGAGTCCTCGTGGCATATTAATATGAAAGTTGATAACACTGTGAAAATCGCGTTCTAGTCTCTCATTAATAATAACTCACATATTTTAGATAAGTTTGTCATATTTTAATATATTTGTACTTCCTTTTCCAAAATGAATACTGAGAGAAATAAGTTTAATTATTTTGACCAGCAATATGACATGTTTGAAGTTATGCAGCGCACGTATAAGACATTGTAGCTTCAGTCTTGTATTACACCATACCCATTGAAAACTATTCATTTAAAGGTGTTTTGTTATTTTACACATGTAATTAAAAAATTAGCTCTTTTTGAAAGTGTATTAATGATTCGTTGGATTTTAAGTTGGAAAACTGTTTAAATAAATATATGTTTGCTGTAATCTAAATAGTGTATAAGAAAATTTATTCTGAATATTTTGCTATGTTTCAACACTAAATATGCTCATATTTTAGGTTATAATTTATTTTTGAATGCAGATAAGTTTTTAACTTCAGATTTCTGTGCTTTATGGAATGGCTTTTTATCTAACTTTAGTTTTGCTAAGCTGAGCCTTATTACCACATCAGTCTTGCACATGTTTCTTTACTAGTCTAGTGGTATTGACCAGCAGATCACAACTCACAAACTAAACATGGCAGCTATGCAGGGTAAACCACCAGTCATATGTGCTAATGATGCAGGTGCCTGGATATTGATTGCATTGTGCTCGTGACATTAACCTTTGTTCACAGCGCAGCACATGTACATGACATGTCGGTGAAAAGCTGGGGGAAAAAATGGTGTGTTAATCACGCAGTCACTGCTGTAAATCACAGTATTGTATTGTGTTGCGTCACTGAAATGGCGGACAAACTGGTCTCAAGACTGACATCATCACATTGGTTTTTTTTCCCCCCCTCTAAGTGCTAAAACTCGGGTATGTTTTTTTTGTAGATGAGCGCACACCTAGCCTCTTAGAGTGTAAAACATTCTGGTTTATTATTCTTGAACTTTATTACAAAATAAGCAAGATTAGTATAAATACTTTCCCGACGGGCTTCGCTCCCTGATTCGTGCTAGACGATGCTTGTGGATCTCTCGCTTTCCAGCCCTTTCATTCCGGTACTGCTTCGTACTCACCTCACCTCACCCTCATCTGCTCTCAAGACCACAATCCCTCCCCCTATCATTAGTGTAGACATGAAAAACAGCACTTTTTACACTGTGGTACCTCTGTTCAGCAGAATGATTGTATTACAGGTATAAAAATAACTTGATTTGTAGAATTACTTAAAATTTAAGCATTAATTATGGAATTGATTAATTAAATGTTTATAAGATAAGGTTGTGAACTGAATGAGGTGGTGCAGTAGCAACGCATTGGCCTCACATAAAGGAGGTCCTGGGTTTGATTCATGGTTTGCCAATCTTCATGTCAGTTTTCCATGGGTTTTTTTTTTCAAGCAGTTAAATGCTAGAATGGTTCCTTGATAAAGGCCACTGATTGGAAACCGCAAATGATTACATCTCTAATGATCCTGATGCTGACAAGATGTTAAGTCATAACTAAAAAAGCATGTCTATGTTAAGATATTTCTGTGTGGCTCACATATTTCCGTAACACAATAAATTTGTATTATTTCCAATTTATTTTTAGTTTTTAAAAAGTTGTTAATATTTTTGCAGCAGAATGCCAGAAGGTTTACAAGAATATGTTGTCTCAATTACACTTGTTTTGTTGTAGGTTTTGTTATATCTGCAATATGTGAGCTGGAAAGAAACGCCATTCAGCTGGCCCTGGGCAGTTTCTACCCTACTCTTCTTCTCAGCGGTAAGTGGCTTAACACCTGTGAGTCTGCTTACATTACATCTTGGCAAATTGGATATATAACGAGTACATCATATTTAGCAAATTTAGCTGTTAGAGATGGGAAAAACCTATTGTAGTTAATACTCACAATTTTACTGCACAGATAAGCTTATATCATAATTAATTAATTTTCACTTCAAAGTATTCCTTTAAAATACTGGTAAGAAGTCACATTAATTAATTTTTTTGTAGTATTAAGAACAAAACTGAAGTTTCTTAGTGAACTTTATAATAAGATTCTATATTATAAATACCTATCTAATTTAATAAGTTGTAAAAATTCTGTACATTAGTATTTCATCTGTGCTTATAACAAGTAATAGCTAGCAAAACATAAAGTATTTTTCTGTTTTTTTTTGACAACGTTGAAAAATATGAGAAGTTTTGGAATTTTCAGAAACTCGTATAAAAAAAGTACTCCCGTATAAAAATGTACTGACATTACCCCAAAATAATTTTTTATTTATTCTAACACCCTAAGACACTGAACAGAATAATTAATTATATCACATATATTTAGTGTTCCTCAGACAATAGTTCACGCACTGATAACCATCGCTATTACTTCCCACTAACGTGGTTCTGACACTAGCGAGGGCCGAGCTGTGCCAGGTTCTAAGTAAACCCTCGCTCATGGCTGAAAAATTTACTAGATAAGTTCTTAGAATGTTGTCAGAAGAGACACTTTTACAGTAGGGCTCCAGCTCATCTACACACGGGTGAGCATATGGACGCTGATTCTCAGGGCTGTAGCAGGTTGACAGCCACGTGGTGACCCTCTCACTAGTACACGTCTAGTTGAGAGAGAGATAGATAGAGAGATAGATAGATAGATAGATAGATTCAAGTTACACAATCTGCAAACACTTGTTAAATAATAGGTTGCCTGGAGTGGTCCAGCTCTCAAAGGTACTTACGTATGAGAAATAATAAACAAAGACTCGGATCAAGACTGGTTATATTGAGGAAAGCGGTAGTACACTAATCACACAATACAGCTATCCGAGACTAAAGTGGGCGTGGCAATATGGCCTGCCATAAGCCGAAATGGTAAAAGTACAGTTCAGTATGTTAAGTGAAATTACGGTATTAAAAATCTCCGGGGTGGTGAGTCTGATGGAGACAGGAGTGCGATCACAGGAGGAGCAAAGAAAATGAAAAGGTTCCGGTATTTAAACTTAATCCATTGCAGACTAAAGATGGCGAGACTAAAGGTGAAGGCTGACGCGGCGTGCATGCACTCCCTACGCGCGCTAAGACAAGACTAAAGAGTGGGGATGGGATGGCTGACCACCATCACAGCAATCTCCCGCCAACTCTGAGAGTGAAATTTAAGAAAATACAAAACTGTAACAAGTACAAAATTGGAATTGCAATAGAGCGTGAATAAACACCGATACAATTAACAAGAACTTTCCGACATGTTAAATTGCGTAACAAGTCTCAGAGTCTTTGGTATGTAAATTATTGGTATACATTAATAAAGAAAAGCAAGCCGGAATGGGCCGACCAGGCACGTGGAGGCGTTTAATGAACAAACATAATATTTGGAAGTTATGTTGACGCACTAAGACATGTAGATCATACTAAGTAAACAAAATAACACAAAGCAAGAGAATTTTATTTTGGGTGATTGGCGTGGTGGAAAACGGAACTGCCAGGGTGTTTAAATGTTACACTTAATTTTATTCAAAGAATTTAATATTGCCACACTATCAGCACTAGAAAATTATAAAAAGAATTATGCGTGTTACGGTCTTGTGTTTTGTAGTGGTTCCAAACCCACACTCGCAGGCAGTCTTGATATGCTTCACGTAAGGGAATAAAATGCAAATAACACTCCCCAGGCTATTAGTGACTGAACACATAATAAGGAAAACACTCCTGTGAAACTGAGGTCAGGCCGGTCATGACGCGGGCTCTGTGACCCGGTTCTGCACGAACGGTAGAGATAATCCGTGCACAAGGCACACGGAAGAGCGTGCCCGTTACTCGGCCGAGCCGCAGTGGTCTGCCTCTCGAGCATAGCGGCGAGGGTAGATTCACACCCGGCTAATGCAACATGCATGAAATGTAGCAACACCAGCATATGTATTATAATTAGGAGTTGATTTACTGTGAAGAACTTTGACTGCTGGATAGGTTTTGGCACCATGTTTTTGAAAGATGGTTTCCCTACCTAACTTTTGCATTTCAGATACAATTATATGAGTAGTGAAAGTTCGTGATTAATAAAAGAATGGCCAAAACATGGACAAGTTAAAGAAAACTAATTATTAGTAAAAACAAAGCAAAAATTCCTCAAGTCACCATAGCTGTCAAATTTTCTGTGAAAAATCATTTCCTGTGGTTACAAAGTTATCATTTGTATCTGAAAGGCAGCATTTAGTATGTGATTGATTTTAAATACAATTATCTGTCAAGAAAAGTAATATTCAAGATCATAGTGGACATAGGGGCCATGAGGGTGTTTTGGTCAGAATGTATGCTTGCTACCCCAGAAAAGCAGGTTTGATTCCCAATGGCGTCAGTTCCAGTTTTCGAAAGTGGGAAACTTGGTAGATATTGTCTTTGGCTGGTTGATTTTCTCAGGGCATTCTAGTTTCTTCCCTAAATACATTCCACTAATACAATGATGCCGTCGGGTGAGACGCGAGATGAACGATAACACAAATTACTTACTGATGAGGGTGCCAGCGGCGTTTCCCTGTCACCACACTATTGAGACTCAGGGTTCTCAGGGATGCTGTGGGTTCTGTGTGTCCATCTCACCCGAGCATACTTAACGATACACTTTGCAATATTAAACATTTACTAAACATTTTATCACTGAAAATACATGTGGCAAGGATACTCTCACTTCAACAGAAAAGATTGAAACACTGTGAGACTTACTTTTTATTTTACCGCTCATACAAGTAATGTGCCAAGCAATATAATTACGATAAACTCTGACGTGTGTCTAGCTAACTCCGTTTAGGTGCTCCCCATTACTCTAGCTCACTGCTATGTGGATGACTCACCGTGGTGTTTGAAAACACAATCTTCACAAGGGAAGAGGGCCGACAGCCGCTAGGGATTTTCCCTGAAGATAGGACTCTGAGAGTTACAATATGAATCAATACAAAAACACGTGTGATTATTTGGCATCACTAACGCGGACTCGTCGGGACTCGCCCTCCAGCACGTGGTTAGTGTGGTGATGGCATATACACATAGCCGGCTAGGATGGAAATAATATCACCGTGCAAAATTACAAAAATTACACAAATATCAATGAAACAAGATGGGACACGAGATGAGTATCACAATAAACACGCGCATGCATGAAAGCAAGTTTAGGTGGCGCGGTCGCCACTGGATAACATTCGTAGCGGACCACGTGGTGCAGGTGAAATTGCAATATTTCTCCGTTAAACTGCAAATTAATTTCATACAAATTGGTATTTCAGTTGGGAAAATTATTCCCCTGACAATTGAAACATTTACAGGCTTGTAGCATGCCTGATGGCGGAAAAAGCAAACATGAAAATGATCACGTGGTCATACATACAAAGCATCAGTTTACATGAAAATTACATGGAACCCTGAACAAAAATACAGAGAACCCTGAAATAAGTATTGGCACACATGATACTATACAAATAAGCCCTGAAAACGCATTGATGGTGCAGATAACTACTTAGCGATATCTAACCACGTGGTCATACATGATGTGGCCGTAAAATTATTAAACATGAAAAATACCCTCAAATACATACATAGAATTAAAGCCCTTAAAATTGCACGCAGCAATAATACATAAATTACAATGAAACGCCTTTAGCATGGGCAGATGGCGCCTGATTAAAGTTGCGTGGGCCGAGTGGCCTCTCCGACATCTTTCTTCCTTTCTCCTCATTAAGTTTTAAAAAGCAGCAAGTGCACAAATTATTAGTTAAGCGGAAGCATAATGCCGGGGAAATGTCTGGCTAACGTACGCAAAGCAAAGGTTGACCAGTATACTAAAATGAAACTATGGTAATCTACACCAGTGCTCAAAAGTTGTAGTGTGTACGTGACAGTGTCTTACCTCGCCAGTTCTCCTAGACAGACTGTTCAGAGGCAAGCATCGTGCGGACCCGCAATGGCTGCCTACGGGGTTCACTTAAGCGGAAGTGCTATGCACGCAGAGTAAAATATTTTATATTGAAAAGTAAAAGGCACTTTAGAAATTAAAATATGAATTGACATTGTACATTTTAATTTGTATTTCTTGTCTTCTTTTAATGTCATTTGTTAGGGCATTCTAGCCGGAGTAGAACTATTTTTAATCTCTGCGCAGCGCGCAGTTTGAATTTATAACCAAGTATGATGCAACACTTTATGAACATACAAATGTTAAACGTAAAAACACTATGAACCTGGAATAAAAGAGAACATATTTAACACTTTAAAAATACAATATTCCAATTATGGGAAAGTCCAGATTAAGGCCTCTTTGCACATATGCTCCCCACGTGTCACATGGTAGTGAGCGCCGTCATGGTCTAACACTCGCTGGCTGTTAGCTGGCATCAACTACATTCTCATCTCTTTTTACCCTCATTGGCAATGTAGCCCGTAGATGTTTAACTCTACCTACATTTCTCATTAATACACGGGGCCACGGTGGCCGAGCAGTTAATACTGCTTACTTCCCACCAATATGAACCAAGTTCAGTCCCCAGTCGGGTCACTTCCGGATTTTTGCAAGTGAGAATCGTACCGGACAATGCTGCTGGTCGGGGATCTTCTGTTTCCCCTGCCCTTGCTTTCTGGTGCTGCTCTATTCTCACCTCATTTCATCCTCATCGGCTCTCAAGACTCATTGTTAAGAGCAACCCAAATCTCTCTACTCAACTCAACTCCCATATTGTAAGAATGACAGCAAATATAGAGGTGAACACTAAGCAAAAAATGTTATCAAAGTAATTTTTAAAAAATCAGTGAAATAAAAAGAAACGAGGGTGGCAAATGTTGTGATGTATCTTATCCACCATATCTGATGAAGTAAAGCGTCAAACATTAGGATTGAAAGTATTGTTGTTATAATGCATACTAAAATGTTAACATTTGTGGTTCTGTTCCTTTTGATCAATAAATTTCATAATACCAAGTGTTTTATTTATTTAATGTGCTTAGCAATTGTATATGAGCCAGGATGGCATACACAAAAATAACTCAACTGTACATAGGCTCTCCTGAATATTAGCTTCATTAGCTCGAAAGGCAGGTACCTATTTGGCAGGGATAAGCAATATTCTAGTAGTGAAAATACATTATCACATACCTTACGGTGTTGAAAATGTTCCACCAGATATGTTGTTCATGAAATAATTCTCTACAGTTGTGCTAGTTCCATTTAAAAGAAGAGCCAATGATGAGTCATTAAATGGTCAGCAGAATGGATGATTGTTTTCAGTCCTGCGTGTATAAACTTAAAAGGTCTTCTCTTTTTATTGGCTGTTGTAGCCACGAGAAACCATTAGTGTGTGTGTGTGACAGGAATGGGTAATGGCATGATGTTATAGTTTAGAAGTACGTCTGCATGCAAAATATATGCTGCAAAAGTCTTTACTCTTTCATGCAGGGTTACCAACTTTTACATTTTCCCTAAGAGACACTTCTGATGACTCAACAAAAGACATCAGATTTATAGGAAATTATTAATGGAAATTATTATTAATAACAGTTTAAAATACTAAATGTAATGTGCAAAAATCAGTCATACATATACATCAATAAACATTTTCTCTGAAAATTTACAATAAAAAATGTATTAGCTGCATGTAAGATATTCATGTGTAGCTAGTTTTGTGGCTTCAAATATAAGTTTTTTCATCATTTTATATTCTCACAAAATATTTTTCCACTGGGTCAGATGAACAGTGAAAACGCACCTGCAATTGTGGAAGTAATAAATTACTGGTACAGTGTTTATTAATATTTAATAATATCCAGTTTATTTTTTTAAAAAAATTCTGAGATGCGGAATATATGATGTCCCATCCTATGTCCATATAAAATATTCTTTCAGCCTCAGGATACAGGGAAACCCGCTTTTTACACTTCCCAAGGGACCAGGGAAAAAATGTTGCAAAACGCAGGAAATTGCAAAAGATAGATAAATTTGTGCAGTATGCACATTATGAGAAACCAAATAAAGAATGCAGATGAAAGTGTACAATTAGAAGGTATAAAGAGGGGTTCTATTGTTCAAATCATTTAAGAGGTTTGACGACTTGAAAGTGTGATACTTTTGCACTATTGACAAGCATATATAATAACTATTATTTTTAAGTGTTGGACCCATGGATTTTTACTACCTTCCATTTACCACCATTAAGCAAGGCAGACTTTTTGTCAGTGCACATGTGAAGGCCTGGACACTTTAGAGTAGGTCTTAACAACATTCCCAGGAAAGCTTACGGCATAATGAGATATTTCATTTTTGTCAGTGCACATGTGAAGGCCTGGACACTTTAGAGTAGGTCTTAACAACATTCCCAGGAAAGTTTACGGCATAATGAGATATTTCATTTTTGTCAGTGCACATGTGAAGGCCTGGACACTTTAGAGTAGGTCTTAACAACATTCCCAGGAAAGCTTACGGCATAATGAGATATTTCATTTTTGTCAGTGCACATGTGAAGGCCTGGACACTTTAGAGTAGGTCTTAACAACATTCCCAGGAAAGCTTACGGCATAATGAGATATTTCATTTTTGTCAGTGCACATGTGAAGGCCTGGACACTTTAGAGTAGGTCTTAACAACATTCCCAGGAAAGCTTACGGCATAATGAGATATTTCATTTTTGTCAGTGCACATGTGAAGGCCTGGACACTTTAGAGTAGGTCTTAACAACATTCCCAGGAAAGCTTACGGCATAATGAGATATTTCATTTTTGTCAGTGCACATGTGAAGGCCTGGACACTTTAGAGTAGGTCTTAACAACATTCCCAGGAAAGCTTACGGCATAATGAGATATTTCATTTTTGTCAGTGCACATGTGAAGGCCTGGACACTTTAGAGTAGGTCTTAACAACATTCCCAGGAAAGCTTACGGCATAATGAGATATTTCATTTTTGTCAGTGCACATGTGAAGGCCTGGACACTTTAGAGTAGGTCTTAACAACATTCCCAGGAAAGCTTACGGCATAATGAGATATTTCATTTTTGTCAGTGCACATGTGAAGGCCTGGACACTTTAGAGTAGGTCTTAACAACATTCCCAGGAAAGCTTACGGCATAATGAGATATTTCATTTTTGTCAGTGCACATGTGAAGGCCTGGACACTTTAGAGTAGGTCTTAACAACATTCCCAGGAAAGCTTACGGCATAATGAGATATTTCATTTACTTAAAATAAGTTACTATAATGCAAAGTTAAGGCCAAATTTTCCTTCATTATAAAAATTTTATAAACTTCATTCACACACAAAAGATGTTTTGTTGTTGAGCTGACATTTGATGCTATATTTAATAAAATTGTTTTTTAGTATTTTTCCATTACATTTAAATTTTTAATACACGTTTTCTTGATTATTAGAAAGAGGTATATTTGTGACCTATAAACAGGTCTACAAGTGAATATCAGTACACACACACAAGTTAAATAAAGTTACTTGTACCAACTTATGAAAGTGAGATTATTATACCCCAACAGCCAAACAACAGTATGGAAACAGAGAACTGTGAAAATTAATGTTTTATACTTTCCCCAATGTGCAGTAAGAATATGCCAGGGTCTACAGAAGAAGGATAATTACACTGTTAATAGCTGAGCCAGCCGTATATCGTCGGTATATAGTACTGTAAATGTAAATGTAAATGTATGTTTTTGGTGGATCATGAGGTTTCTGTTTTGTTTCCCTTTCTACCAGGGGTGATCTGGCCGGTGGAAGGAATGCCGATCGTACTGCGATACATTAGTCTCGGTCTCCCTCTGACACTTGCGAC
This sequence comes from Dryococelus australis, assembly GCA_029891345.1. Classification (NCBI taxonomy): domain Eukaryota; kingdom Metazoa; phylum Arthropoda; class Insecta; order Phasmatodea; family Phasmatidae; genus Dryococelus; species Dryococelus australis. The sequence continues at coordinate 4,563,914 of CM056993.1, forward strand.
GTCATCGCTACGCAGCATGCTGACCCGTGGCTGGACGATAGTTGAGCCAGATGTCTACCACGGATTCATCGCGACCATCATCTGGATTGCGCTCTTCCTCACCATCAGCATGCTGGTGCTCAAGTTCAAGCGGGGATAGACGGTGTGCAGTGCGGAACCACCACGAAGCATCGTGCCAGGCGTGGCGTCTCCTTTGTCGCAGAACTTTACCCCTGTGCAGCATAGCCAACATAGCTCGTCCACGATCCCCCTCGCGCTAACCCAGAATGAAGCATAGTCGCTAGTGTTTTTTGTGCCAGCAAAATATCTTCCTTCTTGCAAGCAGTTTTGCACCTCCGGTTCAGCCGTACATTCATTACGATGTAGTCAGCCGAATACGAACGCTAGTGAGAAAGACACACTTATCTGTGGGTATGTCGGGCATGTGATGACCATATTGTACGCTCAAGGCTGTCTTATAGTATGCATCATGACATTACAGTAGTATGTTTGCGTCGTATACGACACATCAGCAGGACAGTGATTCAGACACTACTTGCTAATTATTTCAACTGATGATGTGTGTTGTGAAAAGTGGATAGCTCCTATGATGCACATTATTATTGTATAAATAATTTTGTCGTGTATTTTATGTGACAAGGAAGTGTAAATTATGCAGCATGAAAATTATTTGTGTAAGAATTCCTTATAGATAGAATTTCTTGGAAAAAAATGTATTAATTTATTAAGCATTATTTTCATAGTTCTAGGCTTACATAGCAAACTTGTCCGTAACAAGAGACAAAGTATAAGTATAAAAACACACCACCATGTGATATGCTCACAATGTTGTTTGGTAATCCAAATATTGTTTCAGTTTCTTACAGTGTAGGTATTAGTAATATCTGTGCTCATCAGAGACTGGACCACATAATAATTGAGTTATTTAAACTCATCTGAAATGTGGTGTTGTGTTTTGATTTATGTTGTATCGAGTAATACTCAAAGAAAATTTTGCTATGAAAAATTATACATAATTAAGTTAATGATTTATGTGGTATACAGTATTTTATTTTGCTATTCCTTCAAAAAAAAAAAGTAAGGGAGATCATGCTCAATTTTATTAAATATTAAATTACTGTAGTAATAATTATAATAGTTTGTTTAAATAATGTTACCAAGTTCCTCAGAAATAATTAAAAACCATTTATTGTATTGTGTTATAAGTTGTTATATAGCCAACTGATGTTCAGTGTTCTCGCATGAAAGTAAATATTTTTACTGGGCTTGTCCAGACATAACAGTGGGATTTTTTTAAGAAATGGATTTTATTAATAAAATTTTTTCAACTGTTGGCATATGAGTTTACTTTGAAATACACCTTTCCATTTCTTGCTGTAATATGTCTACATTTTTGCTTCCTATTGTTCATAAATGACACTAAAGAATGTCCGATAACTGGCCAACAAACCAAACAAGCCAAAGGAGTGGGGTCCTGGTGCTTGGAGCAGCTTGTGCTCTGTCATTCCAGTCTGCTGGCAGCCATTTTTCCCTAAAAATTTCCCTATTTCCCTCAAAATCAAATAAATTTCCCTTTTGCCCCCAACATTTCTCTTTTTTCCCTGAAAAAGCACCAATTCCCCCCCCCCCTCCGGCAAATACGATCCCTCAAAAGGCAATTTTCGATCCATTGGACGAATTTGGGAGGATAATTTTCGAGGGCAGGGCCCTAAAATTAATTGTGTGTGAGGCGGGAAAACACCCAAAATGGAAATGTCCAGGCATATCTGTCGAATTTAAAATGCAGATTAACGACGACATCGGATCATCGATAAAAAGAGCCTTTTCCTGCATCACACTAATACACCCTTTAGGCAAGATTATATTTTCAAGCAAGTGAGTCAGCAGTACTTGACTCGTGACGTGATGCAATGCGTCGGGTGAGAACTGATGAGGAAGTTGTTAATGCTGCTGGATTTCCGTACATAAGCTAGTGGTAGCTTATGCCTATGTATTTTTATTTGACTGTCTGGTACATGTTTTGCAAGTTCCATTTTGCCATAATCCTCTGCTTGGTTAGAGAAATCACGTCAAGTGGTTTGTAAATTCCTTCAAGTTGTTTTACAGACTAGTGGTAGATGGGAATGCTGCATTGTGGGCAAATTCCCAACTTATCCTTTAATTTTATTTGGTTTAATTTATTTCCCCTTTTCATTTTCTCTGTACCATGGTACCCTTGGTGAGACAGTTCCATTGCTGCCTCAAGAAAGATCCTTGGAAGATTTTGTGCTTTGTTAATATCATTTCTGCTAGTCCTAGCCCTACCCGGCCCGGGTGATTTTAGTTTTCCATGTTAGTCATTGAATTAAGTAATTCAAATTTATGACTTCACCTTTTACTCATTCTTGATGAAGCAATATACCATGGGAGCATTTATACCTATTATATGTGCAGTTAAACTCAAAGTAAATGTATCACGCCTTTGTTTGTATGCCATTCGTTTAAACGATGATTTGGTTTTTAAAAAAAACCATCAAAATTGTTGTACATATGGATAAATCTGTTAACACAGCTGGATTACATTTAACAAAACACTTAGACAGTCAACTCTTGATTATCCGCTTTGTGGCTTAACCGTGGCATATTCAGAAAAATAAAAATAAATTTTGGAAATTAACTCAAACACTGCCAGAACGAAGTTATTTAATATAATGCCCATCTTAACTAATGAAATTCATAACTGGTACTCTCTGAAAATAACTGTGGAACCAAATATGTTTATCGATGCAAATGCACGTCAAAATGTGTTCCCGATGGCACAACGGGCTTAGTGTGTGCCAAACAAGCCCAATATCTTCTGAAGAACTGGGAATGGAAGGCGAAACTTGTTTCCTACATTAAACACAGTTTTCCACATGCTGAAACAGCCGGCTGTATGCCACATGCACCGGACAGTCTGGGAGGTGTGTGTGTGACACGGGCGGCGTGCAGTTAGCTTTGCACGTCTTTGTTTCCCCTCTCCGGGGGGGGGAACTGTTGCTTAGCAACCGAGTGACGACAGCCTGCCTTTCTTATGCTACTTCATATTCCAGTATCACTCTAAACACCACATGCATCCCGCTGTGTTGTTTGTATTAACTGTAGGTGTGTATTTCTTGTAATGTCCGTGAGAGAACTACCGTGATTACCCGCATATTTTACACACTTTATATTCAGGTTTTGTAAGTTAGAAATCAGGGGTGCATAAATCAGGCCTTTTTTTAATTTCTTGGTTTGTTAATAAATAATAGGGTACAGAAATTATGCGAGGCCATACAATATGCGGGTAAATACAGTAGTATGTCAAGGATAGGCTAGGTTTCACACACATCCAGTATTCAGTTATGACCATACAAAACTTAGTGTTGGAAAAACTGTATTTTTCTCTTAGTATGCGAATTATCCGTGATTTTGGGTTATCCGCGGCAATCACCCCCTCCATTACCGCAGATAATCGAGAGTCGACTGTATAGTAATTGTTTTAATAGAAGAAACACAATAAAGAAACATAATTTTTATTTACATAGTATTGAAACTCTGACAACACTTTGATCATTCAAAATTGTCTGCTTTTTATTCTTTGTTTGCTGTTGCTTTGTAGAAAACAACACCTGCAACAGAAAAGAAAATAATCTCTTAACAATTCTCTCAATTTTTTCCAAAAATTATCTGCGGAACTACATATATTACAAAGAATACCTACCTGAAGGATTTACTTTTGTGACTATAGTTGCGTTTGGAGATGACAGAATCATCTTTGTGCCGTCATACAGTTCCTACAAAAGATGCATATTATAATTTTAGTAGAAATAAAGTTCTAGCTGCTCCACAAATACTCATGAACATTTTGCTGCAAAGTATCTCACACAATAATGTGCACATGTTTTTGTGCGTTAATATACAGGATGTTTTTGGGGAATGCAAGAGGGTATAAAGACGAGTGTTTTGACGTAATGAGTGATCACGGTGACAGTGTGTAGTGATGCAGACTGCACACTGCTATGTGGAGGATGCTATTGCATCATACCAACACACTAGGTCCACCGACTGCCACCGGTAATTATTTATCAGACAGGTAAGTACTTCATTGATACTTGTATCGTCAGTATGTATAGAAACAATATTGAGAAGTGGATAATTCATAGACCTAGGTGCATCGTTGTGTGAATGTGGAATTGACTGCATGCTGAACATACTTACTGTGCAGTTATAGCCAGCTGGGTTGTTCAGTCCTATGTCCTTGAGTACATAGGAGACCAAGGCAGGATACCCATCAGCCCTTCTGTTGACGATGGCAACAGCATACGAGCACTCGTTGCCCATCTTGGGGGTTATGCAGCGCGTCCACACATCTATGTTGTTCACCTGTAGGGGGACAGAACTATGAGAAATACTTGATCACAAGTTGTTGGGGATGGTTGATAATGTTTGTGTTGGAAGGGATGTTAGCTTATTATTATAATTTGTTTTAAAATCTATACAATAGAGGATGCATTGTTGGGTCTTCTTGCTTGCGGTTCTGTTTTAACCTTAGCCTCAACATGCTCTGAATATTATGAAACATTTTCTTGTTTGGGTTGTATGACGACACTACATAGTGTGGATGTTGTCTTTGGGTGTCTCTCTTATCTCCATTAATGCCTGCCACCAACACTCCCAGGGCCGGATATAGGCCTAGACAACATGGTAGTTACCCAGCTCCTTCAGGGGTGTCGCTGGCTCGAAGGATTTTTTAGACATAACTTGCTTTTTTAAGTACAGTGAGCCTCGCACTGGTGTTAAAGAGAAATAAGAACTACGTCCAGTCAACAGCAGGTCAACGCAGGCTGAATTCTCCTACCAATGCACTGGTGTTAAAGAGAAATAAGAACTACGTCCAGTCAACAGCAGGTCAACGCAGGCTGAATTCTCCTACCAATGCACTGGTGTTAAAGAGAAATAAGAACTACGTCCAGTCAACAGCAGGTCAGCGCAGGCTGAATTCTCCTACCAATGCACAGAAGAAGTTGTGACTACTATAAAGTAAGATGTCATGCATGAAAATGGTTCTGTTTGTTCTTGTATTGTAAACATTTTTCCAATAATAAATTCTTACTTGTTTTTTCATTACAAATGAGGGCTAAAAGCAGATGTAGACATTTGGTTTCTCATTGTGCCACTGTGGGTCTATACTTTAAATTTGTGGCATGGGAGGCAAAATATACTAATCATAACTTTGAGGAAACAATATTAAATTGTTAAAATAACATCAGTACTTTAAATAATTATGATTATGACATAATTTTACTTCAGTTTTAAAACATTCACAAGACAGTTTCCTGTAAAAGTGTGGGCTCATGGTTACCTGACACCCCCCCCCCCTTCTCCATCTGGACCCATCTCTAGAAAAAGGGGCTGCTGCAGTTTAGTGAACCAAGCAGAATTCCCAGCTGGGTCTGTGGGTTTTCTCTGCGATTTCCCATTTCCTCCGCCCTTGCATTCCAGCACTGCTTCACACTCAACTCACTCTACCCTCATCGGCTCTCAAGGCTGCGCCACCCAAATCTCTCTCTCTCTAGATAGCGTGTGTGCGTGTAAAGTGGAAGCATAATGCTGGGGAAAATGTCTGGTAAAACTGTACACAAGCAAAGATTAACCAGTAAACTACATTGACTATGGAAACCTACATCACTGAACATAAGTTGTAGTGCGCACGTGACAGTGTCTTACCTCGCCAGCTCCTCTCGATAGACTGGCCAGATACAAGCGTTGCACAGACCTACCATGGCTGCTTACGGGGTTCACATATGCGGAAGTGCTATACACGCCGAGTGAAATATTTAATTAGTGAAAACCAAATGGCAAAAATTAAATTAAGTATTGTTTTACAATTCTTTAATTTTCTTATGAATTTCAATATTATTTTAGTGTCTCTTTATAACTGCGTTCATGCCGGAATATTAAGTGTTCTTAATCTTGCTAATAAAGGCACTTTGAATTTTATAACCAAATAATTTAAAAATAGTAACAAACACTTTAAAACATTTTAAGACATATTAAACACTGCAAAATTCAATAGAACACATTTTACACTAAAATACCATTTATATGAAAGTTCAGAATGATTATTGGCCTGTTTGCACACGTACGGGACACGTGACACGTGTGTGGTGAGCGCCATCATGGAGTCTAGCGCGTCTGGCTGTTAGCCGGCATCAGCTGAAACACAATTTCTGTGGTGTGGTAGGTAGGGCTAACATATCGTCGACAGCGATGTCAACAGAGATGGAACGAGTTTCTCAGAGAAGCGAGAGCAGGAAAGGAATCATCCTTGCATCCAGATGGAGTGATTTCGGGAAACCATGGAAAACAGAAATGGGGATGATTGAACGAGGTGGCGCACCCAGGTCATCCCAAATGAGTCGGGATGTTCGCCACTGTCCAACTTTGCTCGGTTACCGAGGTGTGGAAATGGGAGCTGTCGGAAAGGGTAAACTTTCCACCTGTCCTGTTCCCTCATACCTGCGTCTGGTAGAACTCATATATCACTCTTGAAACTATGAAACTAAACACATTGCAACATGTGGCCATGTTGGTTTTGTGCCCTTTCTCTCACCACCTCGCGACTTACAAACAGTATGGTGTAACACTAACACAAGCTATAGAAACTGAATCCACTATTGCCCATGGAAGATTTCATTGACTTGTTTAGTTATACGAACCCTTCCCTCCCCCTTAGCACGATGTGAGGTGCGAAGAACCGTCTGGGCTAGGCCAGCTCAGCTATGTAAGCTGCGGCATGCCTCTGTATAGAGAGTCTTGAGTTTTGTATGACCACTAGTGCAAGGTGGTTGCATATATTGAAATTATGGGAAATGATGCAGTGACCAGCAAGTTGTGATCATGCAGTTAATATTAATTTAATTTAATCGAGATATTGGTTAATTTTCTTTTGTTTTGCAAGGAATTGTAATTGCTTATCAGTATTCAATGTTTTTGGTCATGTTAGTACATTTATCTGCCATGCGTTTGCTTGTTCTGAAATCGCGGTTGAGGTTGTGTTAGCAATCGGAGACAACAACTATTACCACATTCGTAGAAATTTTTATCTTTTGAATGTCATGCAAATTCTATTATTTCACTTCTATGCAGTTCGGCTGGCATGGGAAAGTGGTTGCGATGGGGGTCGCACGATATCCAAAGGGATTCTGTACCACGTCATGCTCTGATCTTCTACGTGTGAAGAGTAGGGGTAGAGCACGTGGCAACATTAGCCCGGAGCACCTACCACCCACTAACAGAATATGACAAGCCTGTGAGGAAGTAACTCTGCACGAGCGTGGCATGTTCCGCCCAACCCGGCAATCACGTATGACAGTTATTTATTTTTTTTAACTTCAATTTTCTGCTATCTTCTATCCACTAGATTATTTCCGCCAATGTGGAAGATCACTAGGGTGCCAGAAGGGAAATTACGTCCCTCCTGCTTTCATAATTTTCTTGTCATACGAGTTTTGAGTGACGTGTATAATTAATGAACTCTGCGGCTCTGTTCTATGCTTCGACAGCTGACTATTTGTGATTCTGCCTTAATTGATGAATGGTAACGGTTTTTAACATGAAATAAAATAAGCAGGAAATTAGCAAACCTGAATTCTTTTATTTTCTTTTAATATGGCACCTTTATTTAAGTCTCATGTGTCTATGGAATGAGTAAAGCCGAGATGTGATTTCCAGGCGCCACATGTGATGTCTACGACAGTACAAACAGCAGTCTGCGAGCACAGAGTATCGGGAGAGTAGAGTAAAACTGACCTGCTGGACTGTGGAGAAGCAGGATTTGATGTATGAGTGACAAGACATTTAGAATGATATTAATATTAATGTATTGTAATGGATATTTTTATCATATATGTATTACTAATAAGCAAGGATTTCTTATAACAACACAAACATCCACCTGAGATTTAAACCAGGTACCTCTGGTGCCATGGTGGCTGAGCAGTTAGCCTGCTCGCCTCCCACCAAACATGTTCAATCCCCGGCCGGGTCACTCCTCAATATCCGCAAGTGGGAATCGTGCCGGACGATGCCGCTGGTTGGTGGGTTTTCTCGGGGATCTCCTGTTTCCACCACTCTTTCATTCCAGCACTGCTCCATACTCACCTTGCTTCACCCTCATCGGCTCTGAAGACCTTGCTTGCTGTTAAGAGCCACCCAAATATCTTCACTTCACTCACTCTCTAGCGTAAAACAATCCACAGAGATTGCTGTTTGTGGTATGTCCATTTAGAGACAGGTTTTTTTTAAATGTTATTTTGCTTTCCTGTTGACATTTTAATAATTTGAACAAGTGTACCATGAACTCACTTGGTTGTTGTATCACACCCCCATGTGTGTACTGACCTGTGACACTCGCAGACCTTGGACTCCCAGTGGGTCCTGATTCACGGCTATGATGTCCTTGTTCTGCAGTATGGCCTTGTACTCTGGTTGTACTTTAGCGAGGTTGGTAGACAAGAGCAGTGGAGCCGCTAGGATTGCCCACATTGCCATCTGCACTTTGCTCTGGTCGTAGCTCAGCGCATAATCGGCGATGATCAGCTGACCACAAACAGTATATGTTTATTTATTACCACGGTAAGTGTTAGAACATAAATGTTACACACGAACATCGAGAAGCTGCTGCACATACATGCCAAATAGAATGAACGAGTTGTATTATCTCTACCACACTGCCTTGATGGACTTTGCTAAACAAAGTCAAATGAGTATAGGCTACTCATTTGACTTTGTAGTATCAGTAGTAAAGAATTGTCAAATTATTTAATTAATTTCCACTGTCTACCAAAATATATTAAACCAGTTTACTGCAGAAAGCTAGGTAACTCTCTCTTGATTTAAATGAGCAACTCCTTAAAACATTGGGGAACTGGGACTCTTTACATATGTATTTTGATTAGTTTCTGAATGAGATAACTTCAGGACTCTTACAGTAGAAAACATTTAAATTGTAGGACTTTCCAAGTATTGAAATGTACAATCAGGGACTATATTATCTAATGTAATAACTCATAAACACCAATGTTCCCATTTTGCACTTCAAGTTACAGATAAACTTGAAACTGATTTTAAAATTACAAGTAATTTATCATCACCAGTTCCTAGCAATTAATTTTTTAGCATTTCCTTAGAAGTTACAATTTCTAGAAAGGTTCAGCATAATCTGGCAGCTAATTTGGCATTCTGGATCCACCATTCAAAACATCTTGCCAGCATTGTTTCCCCAGACACTTTACATAACATACATTTCCTTGTAGGGCCAGTTCGAAAAGTATTTCTGTTTGTGATCACATAACTATATTAGAGATGAGCCATTACTTTTGTGCTGTAAACTATCTTATTTTGGTTTTAGTTTTTATTATTTGTTTATCGCAAAAACAATTAAGTTGAGTTAATGCAAATAATTATGGAATCTAAATCATCTTATTAAGGCTACTGCATAACACTGGCTTTTTTCACATTTGAGGCCAAGAAGCACAGGAGCAATAAGGGTGACACTGCCATGCACATCAAGTGCACCATCATCTCTAAGTGCAACACTCTGAACTGGCCTGCAGTGTTCTAGTTGCACTGTGCGTACCTATGGGACTCTCCGCAGTGGCCCTATTCTTTTATTGGTGGAACGTTTGTATGAAGGTTTCATGCAGAGCTCTTGATTAGTTTTTGTATGTGTCTGATGCATGAATTTTGAGATAGAGCTTTTTGAAAAAGCCATTTATAGGCACTTTGGAGTACTCAAAAATGGTGTTTCTAATGTGTGTGACATCTTGAAAACACTTGACAGCTCTTGTCTGAAGTGTGTGTTCTTTTCATAGATCAGCAAATTGGACGAGTGTTAAATACAACACTACGTAACACACACTTAAAGTGCTAGGTAGACGGCCCTCTTAGTATGAAATGACATCACATCACATTGTGAAGAATAATTTGCATATCCTTAACAACTATATAAATGGGAAAGTGTGTTTGTGTGTTAGTTTGTCCTTTCACGTCAAAACGAAGCAGCCGATCAACGCGATCTTTTGCACAGATATATGTAGTTGGAGGGTCGGAGAGTGACATAGGCTACTTTTCATCCAGGAAAAATATCTCATTTGCTTAAGAAAAATTCTTATTGTAATTTTACTGCATAAAAAAAAGCATTGTTAAAAAAGTGGTTCAGTCATTTCTCCTTTCTTTTTTGTCTATGGGCTGTCTTCCATTCCTTCCCAAGAGCCACAGTAGCCCAGTGGGTAGAGAACCCAATATTGGGGCTGTAGTAGCTCAGTGGCTAGAGAACTCAATAGTGCGACCGCAGTAGCTCAGTGCGTAGAGAACCCAATAGTGGGGCCGCAGTAGATAGACATATATCAAGTGGGGCTGCAGTCCTAAATGTCAAGCAAACGATATTGCATGGATCATCTAGTGTGTGTGTCTCTATATATATAAATTAATAACTTTGTGTTGCTATTCTGCAGCCATAATATGAACAACTGGTTAAGGAAATTTAACATTTGTCATACCTAATTAGAAAATGCCAGTCGTGTAAAACATTCAATGGTGTTCCAGTGTGTGAGTGTTAACAAAACAAATGCACTGCATACCATATCTGGATCATTCCAGTGTCCTGGTCCTGCATACTTGGCAATGAGTCCCTGTTCATTGCCAAACCAGTTCATGATGTTAACAACACTGTTCCACGAGTCCTGAATATCACCGTAGTTCCTCCACAGGTTGCAAGTTTGTTGTAGCAATGTGTAGTTCACCTACGACATGAAGTAACAGTGTACAGTAATCGTGGAGTACAGTTCAGGCACAAATTGAAAGTGGAAGGGGCACACATACGGCATGTGCTTCTCTTTCAGACTCTCATGCTTTGTGACACACACAGGAATACTTCATAGGATTGGACATTTTGACAACGTAGGGTGAGACACGAGAGGAACGATGACACAAATACTTACTGGTAATATGGGCGCCAGCGGTGCTTCCCAATCACCGCACTATTGAGACTCAGGGATGCTGTGGGTTCTGTGTGTCTGTCTCACCCGTGAGTACTTACTAACATGTAGGCAAAATTACACTTTTTAGTTAACATCACTGGAATAAACAACAGATAAAACATACGAGGCTAGGACACTGTCACTACTGAATAAAAGATATAAGTTCACTGTAGACTTGCTTTTATTGTTGCTATGCATACACATCAACGTGCCAATGAAATGATTATCTCGGTCATTACTAGCCAATTCCACTTGGGTGCTCCCCAGCCCATAATTACTCTAGCGCACGGCTAAATGGATGATCTCACCAAGGTGCATAAAAACACAGCATTCACAAGGGAAGAGGGTAGACAACCGCTAGGGTGGACTGATGATGGTTTTTCCCTGAAGACAGGACATGGTGAGTTATAAATGAATACCCTTAATACATATTAACACGTGTGATTACTCAACATCACTAACACAAACTTGTCCGAGCTCGCCCTCCAGCATGTGGGTAGTGTGGTGACGGCCTATACACAGAGCTGGCTAGGACGGGAATAATTGCACCATACACTAATTACACAATTACATAAACCCTTGAATAATACATGAAATAAGATGGGACATGAGATGAATATTCACAATAAACACACACACGTGTGGAAACAAGCTTAGATGGCGCGGATACTGCTGGATGAAGTTCGTAGCGGACCACGTGGTGCAGGTGGAATTGTCATATTTCTGTGTGTAAATAGCAAACTCAATTCAGACAAAAGATTATTCTTTCTGAGAAAATTATTCTGATTACGATTGCAGTGGTTACAGGTGTGTAACATGCCTGACGGCGTTAAAATAAAACATTACTGTGACCGCGTGGTCAAGTACAAAAAGCATCAATTTACATTAAAAATACATTGAACACTGAATATAAATGACATAGAAACCTGAGATAAATTATCGTACATATAATGTTACATAAATAAGCTCTCAAACACAATTATGGCGTATACAAAGACATGGTATCAGTCGGCCACATGGTTATATGTGAAGTTGCCGTAAAATATTCAAACGCGAAAATTACCTTCAAGTACACACAAAAAAATATAGCCCTTAAAATTGCGTGTAGCAATAATGTGGAAGTCACAATGAAATGCCGTAAACATAGGCGGATGGCGCCTGATTCAAATTATGCAGGTCGCATGACCTCTCCATCTTTCTCCTCCTCCTAGATTAAGTAAAAAATGTCACACGGGCGCAATAAATTAATAAAGCGGAAGCATAATGCTAGGGAAAATGTCTGGCAAAAACATACGCAAGCAAAGGTTAACCGGTAAACTAAATTGACTATGGAATCCTAAATCAGTGAACAAAAGTTGTAGTGCATACGTAACAGTGTCTTACCTCGCCAGCTCTCCTCGACAGACTGTCCAGATACAAGCGTCGCACGGACCTACCATGGCCGCCTACGGGGTTCACATAAGTGGAAGTGCTATGCACGCCGAGTAAAATATTTAATTATTGAAAATAAAATGGCACAAATTAAATAAAATATTGTTTTTACATTTCTATAATTTTCTTAAGAATTTCAATATTATTTTAGTGTCTCTTTATGATGGCATTCATGCCCGATTATTAAGCATTCTCAATCTCAGTGCCGCGGGATCTTTCAATTTTATAACCAAACAATTTAACATTTTAAGACATATTAAACACTGCAAAGACAAGACACTGAAAATAACATTTATACGAAAGTTCAAAATTATTGGCCTCTTTGAGCATGTGCAGGACACGTGACACATGCATGGTGAGTGCCGTCATGGGCTCTAGCGCCGCTGGATGTTAGCCGGCGTTAAACGACCCCTCCCTTGATGGCCAAGATGGTGTGAACAATGCAACATTGCTCTGGCGGTCTCTGCCCGGCTGGTTGCAAATTCAGGGCAAAGAAAACATGACCTCGGAGGTCATCAGTTTCTTCGTTGTTTGTAGGGGGGTGGGGATGTAGGCAGGAACAACAATGTGGGTACGTGGTGGTAACTCGGCTCACCTCTTGCGAGTGCTGTGTTGCACTTTGTTGATACTTGACGTCACACTCTCTGCCCTACTATTCTCTCCCCTGCGGGAAATTGAAAGCCTCTAAATGGCATCTCGCCTTCACATGTGGTATCTAGGTTAACGTTTACACTTTGGTTACAACCAAATTCAGCTGTGCCCTGGGGAAACCTCTTAAAACTCAACTCACTGGCACTGGTTATGTTGATATATACGTGTGCACATATGTTACCACCTTTGTGTACACTTGGGAATCCCTTAAATTCACTCTGCTTCATTGTGTTGTTACAAGCATTAACAGAAAAATCCAGAAATAGTGTTGTGGTACGACTTGTTTCCATTTCCTCACTACTGGGTGTTGAGTGTCCTGTTGGTGAAAAACCCTTAAACGACAGTTCATTACTTTGGCTGGATGTCCCCGTGTTAGTGCTGTTGTTCTCCTCAGAGTCCATGTTGTTGCTCTCCTGTGAACTCCCTGGTGAAATTTCTCCGAACTCGCAGAGGTACTGGGCGTAACGTCATCTTGCCTCTCTTCCCTACAGGCGGTCTGGCTATCCGCAGGTCATCAAGGTGCCATTTCGTGACACGTCTGGGTCCCAACTTCACTAGATACGTGGCATTTCCCATCTTTTCCACCACTCTCACTGGCCCTGTCCATCTAGGTACCAGTCCAGCACAGTACTTCTTCGCCCCGGCCGATAACGGGGTCTCTCGTACATACACGTACATCCCGGGTACAAGTTTGGGTGGCTGCCTCTTGCTATCCAGTACCCACACATCGCTATAACTGATCTGTTTAACACTGGCTTCTTCATGTGTTTGAGCCTGGTATTCGGCGATTTGTTCAGTTGGTCTGGGCGGGTTGTCACGGGGTGCTCCAGGGACACGGATTTCACGACCTTGTACCATCTTGGCGGGTGTTTTCCCGGTTGCCGCATTCACTCTATTCCGTAGGCAAAGCATCGCCTCTGGGATCAATTCGGCCCACCTAGTGTGATCTTCGCCTAACTGGACACGTAAATGGATTTTGACGTCTTGGTTATGTCTCTCGGTTGTGGTTAGCCCTAGTATGGTATGCTGGGATGATACGGTATTCTGTTCCTCACCTGGTACAGTACTCCCTACATTTTCGCCCTACAAACTGTGTTCCATTGTCTGTCAACAAATACTCGAGGTGTCCCCACCTCGGGAAAAACTCAATCTGCATTACTTGTGCAACTGTGTGTGCACGAACATTGCTGACGGGAAATGCCTCGGTCTAATGGGTGAACAGATCCGTGGTAACAACAAGAAATTCTCTTACCAGTTTTCGTACACGAATACGGGCCCATGATTTCGATAGCTACTGTTTTGAATGGCTCGGTTGGCAGCCTTGGCTATTGTGGAGCGTCGCCGTCTGCTCTCCGCGGCTTACAGGTGTTACATGTGAAGCAGCTCTGTACATATTTCCCGACATCTCCCTGAATCCCTGGCGAGTGAAACAACTGCGGCACTTTCCTTTGCTCGGAACCCCAGATATCCACGCTCCAAATTGTTGTGTGCATACTTTAACACAAGTTCCCGTTTCTCTTTCGGTACATGCGTCCGCCATCGCGCACAATTACCAGGTGGTTTGGTTTGTATTTCTCTGTCCACTACCCTCCAGTGATCTGTGTAACGTGTGGCAGAGTGTTATCTGCGTTGTGCAGCATCTGGGGAATTTTTTTGTGCAGTGTGTACCTCTTAACATGTCATATACATTCAAAGAAACAAGTTCGCCAGGTGGTGTGGCAGCAATGTTTTGTACAACGAGGGTTTGTGTTTCTGCAGTTGGTATTGCATGGCAAGGCGGTAGCGCCTCTTCCCACTCTGCATCGTCAGTTACCGTTAGATTCGGGCAAGGATTCCTGGACAAGGCGTCCGCGAGCTCGTTGGTTTTCTCACCACGTGTTCTACCTTGAAATCGTATTCTGCAGTAACAGTGGCGTGCAAGTTTGCTTTTCCCGTTATGCATTCCCTCCAACCATACAAGGCATCGGTTGTCAGTTTTGAGTGTGAACTACCTTCCTAGCAAGTATGGCCGGTACTTCGTAATGGATGTACAATGGCCAAACATTCTTGTTCATTAACGTGATATTTACGTTCTGTGTCCCCGAACTTTGCACTGTGGTAACTGATATGTTTTTCCCTGTGTTTTCCCTCCTGATACAACTTGGGCCCCAATGCCTTCTTGACTGGCATCTGTTTGTACGACAATAGATAATTCTGGGTTGAATCTAGACAACGGATTACAGTACTGAAATGCAATTTTAATGTCTTGAAATGCTCGATCGGCTTGAGGTGTCCAGACAAATTTACGTTTCTCACACAACAAAGCAGTTAATGGTGCAGTGATTACAGAAAAGTTTGGGACAAATTCCCTTAACCAATTAACTAAGCCAAAGAACTTCCTGAATTGTTTACGTGATCTTGGTGTGGGTTTGTTTTGAATGTCTTGCATGTGTTGTTCCAGTTTATGTCCGTCTGCTGTTACATAATGCCCTAGAAACTCCATTCTCCGTGCAACAACAGCCTAATGTCAGGTGTTGATAATGCCACAATTATTTCTAATACCCCGCAGGTTGCCTGTCCTGGGTGTAAACGCTTATACAAGCCTAAGTTGCATTGTATGAACTCTTCGATTCCCTTGCATTCTCTCTGCTGCTCGTGATACAGTCACGCTTGTGCTTGTATAGCATCTCCGTCAGTGTACAATCGACCAAGCAACCTCTCATGAAATTCTTCCCACGTGACTCGATAGTCCCTGATCAAGTCCCAACATGTGACATCGTTTCCCCTTAACCTGTTGGCAGTTACCTCCGTCCAATCATTGCTATGCACGCAATACCTATGTGATTTTTCTTCGCACACTGCAAGGAAAGTACCCGGGTCTTCTGAGTCATGTCCCACGAAAGTTGGTAAGAGAATGTTTCTGTCAGGTCCCGTCAAACCATGTGGTGTGTACGTAACAACTACTGGCAGCATGGGCTTTACCTCATGTGTTGGTGGCGCGATCACAGCACAGTTCGTCTTACAGCACTCAACACAGCTTATGACACTATCGTGGAAGATACATATTCATCAGGCCCTATGCTTAGCAAATGCAAGTTCCGTTTGCACTGCTGGCACTGAGCCCACTTCGTTCCCGCCCCGTCACATCCGCTACGAGCGCACAGGCATGGTTCTGATGGTGTGGATATAGTGCCGGACGTGCATTGACATAATGGCTTATCCCATGGATTTTCACTAAACAGGTTGACTTCACTCACCCTTCCACAAAGCACGCATCGATCAATCGGCATGTCCAAATAGTTCGCAGGTGTTGCAGTTGCCGACAGGGATGTCTTGAGGGCTTCTCAAGGTTGTTCAGGCGTGGTGTCTGCCATCTTCTCGCGGTTGACGCGGATGAAGCAACGTGAATGAACACACTTGGCCCCACTTGGGAACGCTAATTGATGCCGTCAGGTGAGACACGAGATGAACGATGACACAAATACTTACTGGTAATTTGGGCACCAGCGGTGCTTCCCAATCACCGCACTATTGAGACTCAGAGTTCTCAGGGATGCTGTGGGTTCTGTGTGTCCGTCTATCTCACCCGTGCGTACTTACAAACACGTTGGCAATACTAAACTTTTTACTAAACATCACTGGAATAAACACTGAATAAAATATATGTGGCTAGGACACTGTCACTACTAAATAAAAGAATTAAGTTCACTGAAGACTTGTTTTTATTGTTATTATGCGTACACACCAACGTGCCAATGAAATGATAATCTCGGTCATGACTAGCCAATTCCACTTGGGTGCTCACAGCGCGTAATTAATCTAGCGCATGCATAGATGGATGATCTCACCAACGTGCATGAAAGCACAGTCTTCACAAGGGAAGAGGGTAGACACCCGCTAGGGTGGACTGATGATGGTTTTTTCCCTGAAGACAGGACACGGTGAATTACAAATGAAACCATTAATACATATTAACACGTGTGAATACTCAGCATCACTAACGCAAACGCGTTGGGGCTCGCCCTCTAGCACGTGGTTAGTGTGGTGATGGCCTATACACAGAGCCGGCCAGGACGGGAATAATTGCACCGTACACTAATTACACAATTACATAAACCCTTGAATGATACATGAAACACGATGGGACATGAGAAGTATATTTTCAATAAACACACACATGTGTGAAATGAAAACAAGCTTAGATGTTGCAGATGCCGCTGGATGAAGTTCGTAGCGGACCATGTGGTGCAAGTGAAGTTATAATATTTATGCATGGAAATGCAAACTCAATTCAGACAAATGATTATTCTTGCTGAGAAAATTATTCTCTTTACCATTGAAGTGGTTACAGGCTCATAACAAGTCTAATGGCGGTAAAATCAAACATTAATGTGACAGCATGACCAAGTACAAAAAGGATCAATTTACGTGAAAAATACATCGAACCCTGAATGAAATTGATATAGAACTCTGAGATAAATTATTGCACATATGATGTTACATAGAAGTTACAATGAAATGCCATAAACATAGGAGGATGGCACCTGATTGAGCTGTAGCGCCACTGGTTGTTAGCCGTCGTCATTTTATTTTCATCTTATAGTTTGGATCCAAATAGAATAGTGTATGTAAAGTTATCCACACGGCTCATAAACATTAATAAAAGTAATCTCTTCGTTTCAATTTTTGACAAGATCGCAATAATGAAGATAGAAACAGTTTCAATATCAGTTCCAGACAAAAAAAAAAGTGTAAATACGTAGATATGTATAGCGCTATGAACTTGATACAATGGTGTAAATACGTAGACATGTATAGTGCGATGAACTTGATACAATGGTGTAAATACGTAGACACGTATAGTGTTATGAACTTTATACAATGGTGTAAATATGTAGACACGTATAGCGCTATGAACTTGATACAATGGTGTAAATATGTAGACATTTATAGCGCTATGAACTTGATACAATGGTATAATTTTATTACACTGACAGTAGTAATGAGGTGCATGGCTTGAAAAACAGTAAAAAAAAAAGAAAGGTTTCTTCATATAAATTTAAGCTACAGTGACACAAACTAGAGATTTTGGACAGTTTATACATTGAGAAAGTACTGGACTTCTTTATAATTGCAGATAAATATGGAAAAGAAAATGTAGCATCTATGTTTTAAGTTAACTTCAATGTTCATTTGCTTCCAACAATCAAATAAATATTTTTTTTCTGAAATGTAATATATTGCCTGTTCTTTATCTCATAACAAAGCCTCTGTAATAATACACTATCTACCAAAAATTAACTGGGCATCTGTGAAGATAGGTAACTCAGTACGTCAGTTGACTTGCGTTTTACGGCCTTCGGCGTAGGATCGCTGGTGTTTGTCCGCGGCAGCATGAACACAGAGGCCTATTGTAACATTCTGGATAGTGAAATGCTCCCAACATTGAGGCGTTTTTACGGAATGGACCCGTGTTACTTCCAGGATGGCAATGCCAGGTACCATGTTTCAAGGGCTACTATGCAGTGGTACGCTGACAACAATGTTCGCCGATTGGACTGGCCCACCCAGAGCCCCGACCTCAACCATATAGAACATATTTGGGACGAATTGGATCGCCTGGTGAGGGCTTGTCAGGCGCGGCCAAAATCCATTGCTCAACTCATGGAATGGTTGCAAGAGGAATGGCGACGAATCCCCGTGGATGTTCTGCAAACACTCGTAGAGAGCATGCCAGACAGGGTGGCTGCTGTTATAGCCGCAAGAGGTGGCCCTACGAGATTATAACGGGGCGACAACCACCGAGCAAACATCGTGGACAGGTGCCCAATTACTTTTTGGTAGATAGTGTACAATATTGGAAATGTTCTATTGATTACATACAATTGTATGATGACCACATTTGTATGTAGAGTACTCGAATCACTCTTGTATTTACAAATTGTAGCACAAGGGAATAATTTAATTTTTACCTTTGTAGCATTCATATATGCTGGCCAACTGCATGAATACACCATAGGTCTGCCTGTTTTGTTCAGATAGCGACCAAATTCTGGATAACCTGCACAGAGTGAATTATATACAATCAGAATTCTTTGATCAACATCTCACTGAACTTAATACTATTGAAAATCAACAAACATGTTGGTAAGAGTAACAACATAAGTTAACATTGTCATTCATCCATCCCCTTAAGCAAATTTGAAGTTTGAGGCAATGCTTTTCATTCGAGACATAGAAAGTAAAATGCCGAGGAGAAAGTCCAGCAAATTCCCCACAAAATTAATTCTTTCATTTATTTCTTTGGGAACTTGCAAGAAAATTAACTTTGCAAAAAAGTAGTGGGGAGCATTTAAAAGAAATTTTTAAAAATATACAGATGTAGGATTCAAGCATTACTCTATTTTCAAATGTGAATCCACCAAAGTAAAACATGTGTTTTTTTTTCAAGTGTACATAACAATCCAGTCACAATATCAATTTGATTTAGAGGGGTCATTTAAATAAGAATTATGATGTAAATTTAAATGAGTTAGTTTCATTACGTTGTAGAGAACATGTAGTATCCCTACTTCTGTGCTTGAAATATACAGCAAGTCACTTAACCAGTAATGGAGATCCAATATAACTACCTGTTCGCTACCACTTGCCTGGTATTACAGGGAAAAACAAAACTTTGGTATCTTCCTACCGCAAAGAAGTGTGGGATCTAGCATGAATTTTGCACGCATTTTGTATTTTCTGACTGCTGCTTAAGGTGGGATTTTGTTGAAATATTTTTAATGTAGAGGGCATACAAAGTAACTTGAGCTTACAGCAAGGAATCAGACTGGTTTGCCCATACTTGGGATTAAAGATTTTAAAAGTTAACAATTAAAATTTATCGTTAAAGTGTGTAATTTTTAACTTATTAGTTAATTTTAAAACTATTTAACTTTTAATTGTTCAAATATCTGGTTAACGATTAAAACTGATGTTAGTTAAATATGCAATCACCTGGAGATAGAAGATACAGAAATATAGGTATGCAAGTGCCATAAATATCTTGACAAACTTCTTACAAATACGCAATGTATTTGACAGCCAGTGAGTTGCGCACCACAATGTACAGATTGATACACTGACGTTATGTACTGAATCAAAGATCATCGTTAGTAACACACAACATGATTGTGAGGTAGGCGAGATGTTATCATCATGATCTATCAATACAATCTCTCATTACACAAGAAGTATCGTTGCACGGTCTTCCTGTGGCATTTTGCCCATTATGATTGTGAGGTAGGCGAGATGTTATCATCGTGATCTATCAATACAATCTCTCATTACACAAGAAGTATAGTTGCGCAGTCTTCCTGTGGCATTTTGCCCATTATGATTGTGAGGTAGGCGAGATGTTATCATCGTGATCTATCAATACAATCTCTCATTACACAAGAAGTATCGTTGCACAGTCTTCCTGTGGCATTTTGCCCATTATGATTGTGAGGTAGGCGAGATGTTATCATCATGATCTATCAATACAATCTCTCATTACACAAGAAGTATCGTTGCACGGTCTTCCTGTGGCATTTTGCCCATTATGATTGTGAGGTAGGCGAGATGTTATCATCGTGATCTATCAATACAATCTCTCATTACACAAGAAGTATAGTTGCGCAGTCTTCCTGTGGCATTTTGCCCATTATGATTGTGAGGTAGGCGAGATGTTATCATCGTGATCTATCAATACAATCTCTTATTACACAAGAAGTATCGTTGCACGGTCTTCCTGTGGCATTTTGCCCATTATGATTGTGAGGTAGGCGAGATGTTATCATTGTGATCTATCAATACAATCTCTCATTACACAAGAAGTATCGTTGCACGGTCTTCCTGTGGCATTTTGCCCATTATGATTGTGAGGTAGGCGAGATGTTATCATCGTGATCTATCAATACAATCTCTCATTACACAAGAAGTATCGTTGCACGGTCTTCCTGTGGCATTTTGCCCATTATGATTGTGAGGTAGGCGAGATGTTATCATCGTGATATATCAATACAATCTCTCATTACACAAGAAGTATCGTTGCACGGTCTTCCTGTGGCATTTTGCCCATTATGATTGTGAGGTAGGCGAGATGTTATCATCGTGATCTATCAATACAATCTCTCATTACACAAGAAGTATCGTTGCACGGTCTTCCTGTGGCATTTTGCCCATTATGATTGTGAGGTAGGCGAGATGTTATCATCGTGATCTATCAATACAATCTCTCATTACACAAGAAGTATCGTTGCACGGTCTTCCTGTGGCATTTTGCCCATTATGATTGTGAGGTAGGCGAGATGTTATCATCGTGATCTATCAATACAATCTCTCATTACACAAGAAGTATTGTTGCACGGTCCTCCTGTGGCATTTCGCCCATTATGATTGTTTTTGTAGCCACTGCGCTGGTCTGGTTTCATGCAAAGTTATGCTATGAGTTTATTTTAGACATTTTTTTTCAAATGGTTTGTAGAAGATTGTTAATTCATCATTTCGATAAGTAGGCCTATCTGATTCTGCATCCGGTAATCAAGTTCTGGTAACTTTTTCTGGGACTGTAAATTGTGGTTTTTTTATGTTTTGAAAAAACATTGACAAAAATCTTTTTTGAGACTTTATTTTAACTGTAAAATTTTTGGTGTTATCTAACTTTTAACTTTAATAAGTTAGTTTAGCTTTAATTTAATCTTTGATCAGTTAATTTGAATGGATTTTAACTTCTAACTTTAATCAGTTATTTTCTTAATCTAACTTTAACTTTAATCAGTTAGATTATTTTGTTAACTTTTCCAAGTATTGGTTTGCCTAACCAATATTATACACACTATACTGTAATTATTATTTAAACTCAAGAGAACTGTTTTTATTTACAGAATTTCTAAGCTAACAACATGATAGAAACATGTAAAAATTACAGCATCCAAAATATGTATGATTACTAACCATTAATTCACTAACAAGTTAGATTAACTGTTTTATTCTAATTATTTTGTGATACATATTGACGCCGGCTAACAGCTGGTGGAACTAGAGCCCATGACGGTGCTCGCGTGTCACGTGTCCCGCACGTGCGTAAAGAGGCCAATAATTTTGAACTTTCATATAAATGTTATTTTTCAGTGTCAAAAGTGTTATATTGTCTTTGCAGTGTTTAATACATCTTAAAATGTTTTAAAGTGTTTGTAATAATTTTAAATTGTTTGATTATAAAATTCAAAGTGCCCGAGCCCTTAGATTAAAAACACTTAATATTCTGGCATGAACGCCGTCATAAAGAGACACTAAAATAATATTGAAATTCATAAGAAAAATTAAAGAATTGTAAAACAATACTTAATTTAATTTTTGCCATTTGGTTTTCACTAATTAAATATTTCACTCGGCGTGTATAGCACTTCCGCTTATGTGAACCCCGTAGGCGGCCATGATAGGTCTGTGCGACGCTTGTATCTGGACAGTCTGTTGAGGAGAGCTTGCGAGGTAAGACACTGTCATGTGCGCACTACAACTTCTGTTCACTGATGTAGGTTTCCATAGTCCATGTAGTTTACCGGCTAATCTTTGCTTGCGTACGGTTTTGCCAGACATTTTCCCCAGCATTATGCTTCCGCTTTATTAATTTATTGCACCCTTGTGGCATTTTCAACTTAATCCAGGAGGAGGAGAAAGATGTCGGAGAGGTCACGCGACTCGCACATTTTGAATCAGACGCCATCCGCCTATGTTTATGGCATTTCATTGTAACTTCTGCATAATTGCTACACACAATTTTAAGAGCTTTATTTTTACGTATGTATTTGCAAGTAATTTTTCGTGTTTGAATATTTTACGGCACATCATGTATAACCACGTGGCAGACTGATGCCAAGTCTTTGTATACGTCACCGTTGTGTTTGAAAGCTTATTTATGTGACATCGTATGTGCAATATTTATTTCAGGGTTCTATGTCAATTTCATTCAGGGTTCAATGTATTTTTCACATAACTTGATGCTTTTTGTCAGTTAATGTTTGATTTTTATCGCCATCAGGCATGTTACAAGCCTGTAACCAATGCAATTGTAAACAGAATAATTTTCCCAGCAAGAAAAATCTTTTGTCTGACTTTAATTTGCGGCATACGCGCCATCTAAGTTTGTTTTCACACATGTGTGTGTTTATTGTGAATATTCATCTCGTATCCCATCCTGTATCATGGATCATTCAAGGGTTTATGTAATTGTGTAATTAGTGTACGGTGCAATTATTCCCGTCCTAGCCCCGGCTCTGTGTATAGGCCATCACCATACTACCCACGTACTGGAGGGCGAGCCCCGACGAGTTTGTGTTAGTGATACAGAGTAATCACACGTGTTAATATGTATTAAGGGTCATTTGTAATTCACAGTGTCCTGTCTTCAGGGAAACACCATCAGTCCACCCTAGCGGTTGTCTACCCTCTTCCCTTGTGAAGGCTGTGCTTTCATGCACCTTGGTGAGATCATCCATTTAGGCATGCGCTAGATTAATTACGAGTTGGGGAGCACCCAAGTGGAATTGGCTAGTCATGACTGAGATAATCACAATTTGTGTATGCATAGTAACAATAAAAACAAGTCTACAGTGAACTTATATCTTTTATTCAGTAGTGACAGTGTCCTAGCCACATACATTTTATTAAGTGATTATTTCAGTGATGTTTAGTAAAAAGTTTAGTATTGCCAACGTGTTTGTAAGTACGCACGGGTGAGACAGACACACAGAACCCACAGCATCCCTGAGAACCCAGAGTCTCAATAGTGCGGTGATTGAGAAGCACCGCTGGCACTCAAATTACCAGTAAGTATTTGTGTCATTGTTCATCTCGTGTCTCACCGGACAGCATCAATATGTGAAGTTTTGAGTGTGTTTTCATATTTTTATTAATTTTAGCCTTTTTTTGATAAGTCATGTAAGTTGGAATATTGCATGGAAAACAGACTCTTTATACTCGTATATGTATTTGAAACACTAAATATTGTGCTTGGAATTCCCGTAGTGGAATAAGACATCTCTGAAGCAATATGTGTAAATTCTATAATAAAATACTTAAACTTGGTACCTATATAGTGAATGTTAATGCTTTTGTCCTCATCACATGTCTTGTATGTCAAACGAGAAAGAATAAATAAAATTAATCAAGAGCAATGAGACATACGGGAACTACTTAATAAGATCTTCATTTACGTCACATTACTGTTTGGAACAGTATGAAGTGTGTTTAGTTATTCACATTGTCCATAAACATTAATAAAAGTAATCTTTTACAATTTATTTATTTTTGGCAGGATAGCAATTATAAGAAATTTGTGTTTGAATGTTTTCCATTTACTTTAGATTCAAGGCAGTTTAAAAAGTTTAGCTGCCATGAACTTCTTATATTCGAAAATTTGTTTGCTAGTTTTGTATAGAATTTATTTGACATGGTAATTTTCTCTCCAAGTCTCCTGTGAAAAGCATCATGGATTGTGAGTCTTTTCAACATTTAACAGGTAAGTTTTTTTAGTTTAGTTGAGAGGTTTCACAGTTGGCACTTGAAAGATACCAGTTTCTGCCATAGTGAATTTATCCCTATTTTTCCATAACTTGCGCAAGTTTATTTAACAAAAATTTTTGCACAACACAGCATAGATAATAGATTCTCTAGCTTTATTAAGCTGTTACATTTTCATTCCCTGTATTAATTTCTAACTATAGCCAACTTGTGGTTACTTCCAAATTTCCTAGCTCTGCTTAGAGCTCTATTTTCAGAATATTCATCCGCCTAATGCAAACCGAGCTTAAACGAGTCTAGAAAATTACACGAAAGGAACTATGCACCGCATTCGTGAGCACTCAGTTTACTAATATTTTCCATAAGAACTATCTCTTACTAAGCATTACCAATACACCAGTTTTCTCCCAATTTTTATTTATATTAATTATAAATGAAATTTTATAATTCACAGATAAAATGTAAGTAGCAGTTCAATTTAAAAAAAATAAGATACTTTTATGTTAACAAAATTATTAAATGCTGTTTATACACAACATGTTTAGGATATAACTAAACATGTCATAAATGGCGTAATTTTTAAAGGTTTGTTTCAAAAAATGTGAAGAAACCACAAATGGGCCAAAGTAATAACTAGGAATAAGTAATTGAGTTTTCCGGCAGGAAACTAAAATTCAATACAAAATCTACACTGCAAGTTTCTGCAAAAACCAACATGGCGGGCTGATTTCCCTTAACAGTGAGGTGTGGAAGGTTGCTGAGGGTAAAATGACATAAAGTTGGAGCAGTGCTGGAATGTGAGGGTTGGGGATATGGGAGTGCCATGAGAAAACCTGCCGGCCAGTGGCAACATCTGCCATGTTTCCGATATGTAAACATCCAGGTGACCGTGTTTGCCGGAAATTTAGCCCTGTTCACATTGGTTGGAGGCAAGTTGTCTACCCACTACACCACCATGGCCTCTAGATGTTACAGGCTGTTTGTTGTAAAGCGAGCACTTTTGAGGCCCTAGTTACTTTTTTCTATCAGCCAGTTTTTATCCTTCCACCACATTTTTATGTAAATATTGCCATGTAAGTAATACACACAGTGTATATATTTCACCGGACTTGAAAGTTAATGTCTAAGTGTACAATAAAATTTATTTTTGACTATTATTCGAAATGAGAGGGTTTCAAAAAGTGCTCACTTTACTGTGAATAGTGTATAGTTGTTGGGAGCAACAGTACGCTCAATGTCCTTACCTATCTCTACGTCCGTAGACTTGGTGTAGCAGCCGTCGAGCTTCACATAGTCAACAGCCCACTCAGCAAATGTGTTTGCATCATCCTCCAAGTGGCCTAGTACACCAGGGTAGCCTCCGCAAGTGTAGTTTCCATAGTCCTCGTACAGGCCAAACTTGAGGCCCTTGGAATGGACCTGTTCATAAAAGTGTACTTTTGTCAAACTTACTCACTTCACTCAGTTGACCATCAGGTGACAACATTTTTTCAATCACCTCTGCACGTAACAATTTCCTTCTACAGAACGAAAGAAAAAAAATTGGCCGTCTTCATGCCGCTGTATTGGATAGTGCCTTCCAGCTTGTATGCCATATGTTTGAGACACTACACCATAAGCAAGATCTTTGGTGGCTGACGTGAAGTGGGTTTTTCTCAGCTAATTCCCATTTGTGCTGCTATTCATCATATTGCTGAGTGATTGCACCTCATCACCGTATCTCCTCCCTGGGAGGGAGGGTTCGGCAGAGGAAGGTCCAAAGATGTACATAAATTTGGTTCCACATGATAATTATGGTTCATCCGAACCCATCTTTTTGGTATAAACTAACCTTAAGCCTGGGACACCAAAACCCCTCCCCCTACCCCCTCCCGCGAAATGTGGGGGGGAGGGGGGAGTCGGCTACCATTACTCACTCTCTTCCCCATGGGGCACTACTGATCCCCTCCCTAGGCCCGTTCCCCCCCCCCCCTAGCATTTGGGCATAAAGTGATTGATGCGGTAAATTTTTGTTCTTGATTAATAGTATAGAGGTCCGCTTGGCTTCACACTAATAGGCTATTAACCCCTCACTTCAGGGGAGCAATAGGGAGATAACACTTTCCCTTGTGAATTTTAGACTCTGCTTTATGGGGCACAAATCAGAATTACACTGCACACAAATAACACTGAGTTTACTCTTGAAAACAAGTGGTCAGGTGGGTCATGACCTGTTCGTACACGAGGCGCACGGATGTGCATGCCCGGTGCACGAACTGAGCGGGAGTGGGCTGCGTCTCGAGCAGCACAGTCAAGACGACGGCAGTACAATTACGATTTTATATTTAAATTGTTTTATTTATGATAAGAAACATAATTACTATTATATGATAAGGTATTTTAATTAAGCTATCATTGATATGTCATAAAACCACAAAATAACACCAAAATGTAAATATATATATATATATATATATATATATATATATATATATATATATATATATATATATATATATATATATATATATATATATATTTATGAATTACCGTAATTAGTCAGTTGCCAGCTGTCAGACATGAACTGACCATTGATGTGTCGAGGAGGTGGAAAGGATTTGACATCAGAAAATGAGTTATAGTGGGTGCCACGTAGCAGATATATGTGTGAGATAGGGCGACACTTCCCTCGGGGATGCTGGTATGTGTAGAGTGGCGCACTCCATCAGTGGCAGCGAGACAGTACACAGCTGGTGGTGCATGGCAACGGAGGACTTAACTTACTAGCTAGTGTACTGTGGTTCTGGTGTAAGGCACACGCTGCATAGCGTAACTAGCAAGCAGTTCAGAAATAGACTGACTTGACACCCTCCAAGTTTACTGAGTATTAGTCCGCTCCCTGTGGTTATAACGAAAATCAGTCACAAAATATATAGCATGAACCGGGAGCAGATATTGCAAAATAAAATACCAGATGAACACAGTTTAAGCATAAATTACAGTGGCCATGTGGATATATGTAGAGAAACCAGAGTGAATGTTGCCTGCTGCTATATGAGTGATAATGATCAAAAAATAGCCTGGATTTAACTGGTAATGTAAATTTATAAAACCAATGTGGCAAAAATTACAGACAATAGGGTTGGTGGATACACTCACAGGTAGTGAAAATTAACAAGATTCTATTGTACTAAAGAATTAATAGAGTTACTTGATTAGTGTGGAGACGAAAGATGAAAACCTTCCGCCGAACACAGCAGCTTCATTTTTCTATCAGTGCACCCATGTGGTTTACTGTATTTTAATAAATGTAGGAGACTTGCCATAAACGCTATTATAATTTATGTTCATATGTTGTAAGGCTTCTTTTGACTAAGGCCAGCCCACAGTTTGTGTATTTAAAAATAATTGTAAAAACAGTAAGCACTTTGAATAAGGCACTGATCACCTGGCAACCATCAGCTGTGCAAATTGTGCAAGGGATTATGTTTTGTGTGCAATTTCTGCCATGCAACTGGAAATAGTTGCAAATTCAAGACCTTTGATAGCTACCATCTTATGCTGGAACTTCGGTCATGCCTGACAGCACCTACTTGCCATGTACCATGTATAGGTAGAGGGTGGAGAAGTGTTTCAATGGATGACCTTATATGCCTGCGGCCATGTGTCGAGATTGGATTTGGGGGATGAGTAGCTTTGATGTTGAAACATAGAGAAACCAGTTTCAGTGGCCACCAATGTAAAACGTTAATGCAACTGCAGAGTGCGTGCGGGACAAGCAGAGTGAAAGGACAGGGTTTTACGAGTTAAAATTTTTTGAAATGTGTCTCGGTCACCTTTCACTGTATCACTTTCAAACTAATATCACTTTGTCAATCTTTGAATGGGCCACATTTATACAAGATGTTATTGTAAAAATTTTGATGTACTAAAAGTTGCTGGTGAATTAAGTTCAACAAACACACAAAAACAAAAACACAAACTCAGTTTGAATTGTTCCTACCTGGTCTCTTGTAGCAAGTTTGTTCTCTTAAAAGAACATAAAGTATTTTTACTTTGAAGGCAGCAATATAGTGAAAGGTAGCTGAAATACACCTAAAATAATTTAGCATGTAGAATGTAATTCTTTCACTCAGCCGGTCCCACATGCTCTCGGCAGTTGTAAGGAGGCTGTGCTGGTGTGGTGGTCAGACTACACGTCTTCACCCAAAAGAACTGGGTTCGATTCCTGGCAGGGTCACTCACGGGTTTTTGCACGTGGGAACTGTGCTTGACATAGCCGCTGGTCGGTCAGTTTTCTTGGGGACTTCCATTCCCCTCGCCCTTGCATTCCGGCACTGCTCCATACTCCTATCGCTTCACCCTCATCGGTGCTCAAAACCTCAAGGTTAAGGCTTGGCGTCACCCCTTTTGCCAAAATTCTTCCATTTTTTTGTCATAATTTGGGATTCATAGTAATTATAATTATTGATAATGTACAATTATTGAAAATGTACATTTTACGAGTTGTTTAATATTTTTGTGCGTGATTTTAATTGTGTTATTTGCTTGTTGTGAAAAGTCAAGAACATATATACATTTTATTGATAAGTTTCTGCCTTTTTGGAAGGAGGAAATAACACACAATTAAAATTATATACAAAAGTATTAAAGAACTATTACATTTTTAATATTTCTATAATAAACCCTTTTCAATAACTATGACACAAAAATGAAACCTTGCTGTATAATAGTTGAAGGCGAGCGTTAAGGGCTGGCCAATCACTCCACTCTACATAAGAGCTGTAACAACTTTTGGCGATTTGCAAGTGTCACTTTGGTCATGTGGTTAGCATGCTTGCAGTCGAGATTTGACGCGAACATGGTGGACATTGCTGTTGGCCAGTAGGTTTTCTCAACATACTCCCATTTCCTTCACCACCTTCATCCTGCCACTGCTCTGTTCCCATTTCATTTCACCTGAACTATTCTTGAGCGTACGGCAATGCATCTCTGTGAGCAAACCCCCTTTTCTCCCATTACTGACATTATCCTTTGTGTGTAAATGCCCTTCAAATGAACTCATCACCTGCATTTAAAAAGTTTAGTTAACTGTGAACCGTGTTTACTTGATTACAACATCAGAGGAGGATTTACAGTATACTTACATAGTCTGACAAATTTTTCATGCCACCAGGAAAGCGCGTTGCGTCTGGCTGCAGCTTGCCGTTGGCATCCCGTTGCTGTGCAAGCCAGCAGTCGTCAGTGATGACGTACTCGTAGCCAACGTCAGCGTAGCCCTCGGAAACCATCAGGTCAGCTACATTCTTAACTAGTCTTTCGCTGAAACAAAGTTTAAATATTACTTTAAAAGTGAATATTGACATATGCTTTTGGACCAGAGTTTAATAATTTTTTTCAACTAATATATTTCCTTCATATTTTTCCAAGTTACGATTATTTCAATGTACAGATCAGGTACATCCAATTTTCACTACAAAAGGCAGCATGCTGTTTCTTTCTCACACACTACAAGCTACAAGGGTGAAAATGACAACAGTTTTAAACAATAAACAGACACATCAACGACCAGGCATCATATTCATTTTCATAATATAAAGCATTCAGCAATATACAACACAAGAAACTACAATTAAATTTACCTAAACTTCTCAGTTAATGCAAAATTCGGCACAAAAACCTAGCATCTTTATTAGTGTAATTTGTACAGGGACATTATTTCTGTCCTAGCCGGCTATGTGTAAAGACAGTCACCACACTCACCACGTGCTGGGAGATGTGTCCCGACGAGTCCGTGTTAGTGATGCCAAATAATCACACGTGTTCACTGCTCATTTTGTAATTATCCGTGTCCTGTCTCCAGAAAAAACCTACAGTTCACCCTAGCGGCTGTAGATCTCTTTCCTTTGGGGGGCTGTTTTTTCATACACCCCGGGGAAATCATTTATCTAGGAGTGTGCTAGAGTAATCACGTATTGGGGTAATAGGCCAACGGAATTCGCTAGATATGTCGGAATTTTAATCACTAACTCATTTTTTTTTGGCACGACTGTGTAATTGGAGAGAAATAATTGGTATATATTCAGTGCAAATCTGTGCGTTTACTTATAGCATCAGAACAGCAAATCTCCCGCCTATTTTGCAGTGATAAATTGTTTAGTGTTTTGTAAAGATGCTCGGGTGAAACAGACACACAGGACCCACAGCATCTCTGAGAACACTGAGTCTCAAAGTGCAGTGTCTGGGAAGCACCGCTGGTGTCCACGTACCATAAGTAAATTGTGTCATAGTTTGTCTCGTGTCTCACCCGATGGGGTCAAGCTGAATACACATAGCAAGAATTGTTACAATAAAGCTCATGCAACTAGGAAACTCCCTTTACTAGATGATGGCAAAACCACATCAAATGGATTCTACTTTACACAATCAGCATTCAAGGGACCTTTAAAAAGATTACATGATTGGGAATAACTTTGTAGGTACAAAATACATATGTAGATACATTGACTACATTAAGCTAAGGATAATCAATCAATAACCAGAAGTAGTCGAAGAAGGTCACATAAAATTTGTTTGGTTGGAGTGTACCTACAAAACGCCACAACCTTTGGGTGAAGACATTTTTATAACATTTTAAATTATTTCTTTGTATTTTTTTGCTATATTTTGGAATTTTTGGGGATTTCTTGGAATTTGTTTTAAATTCAAGGTCATTCAATGTCTCGTTCATGGGGTCAAGGTCACCACCATCTAACAAGATGGACAAAATGGCTGATAGATCTGACTCTGGACCCTGGAACCTATGTATCAATTTGGCATATCCTATACCTATAAAACCAATATGGCAGCTACTGCTCTGCCCTCGAAAAACATTGCCTCAAATCCTTCTGATGGATTGGAAAGTGCCTTTCGGGGGATCATTTTTACAACAGGAGGGATTGGTGCTTTTTGAGGGAAACACAGGACATTTTGAAGGGAAAAAGGAAATTTTGAGGGAAATTTAGTTGATTGTGAGGGGGAAAATGGTCAATTTTGAAGGAAAATGCCCACCAGGGAACTGGAATGACAGAGCATGAACAGTTCCAGCGCTCCGCAACCCCATGACCCCAAACAAACTTAATCATTCTACTTTTGTCAGTCTTCTGAGAAATGATGGATAGAGAATCCACTGTATTTTAATATACTGGCACTGATCAGTCATCACATATTGCATGCAACAGTGAACAAATGTGCCATCCGGTGAGTACAGGCAAGTCATTGCACACTCACAAACATGTATACAAAATGTATAAATTTTGGCGTATTATTTTTTTATTAGATATACTGGAACACCAAGTGAAAAGTAAAAGCTCTAGTCAGAGATACACATAAAAAACTACATACAAAACTAGCACCGGTATAGTTGGACTAACAAAGTTCATTTACAGTGAGCGCATTGTCTGCTTCAGATTGTCAGAAAATTCTCTCATAAGGTTACAGCTTTTCAATATTTTCAGAACTTGATTAAAATGGCAGAAGTAACTTACATATGTTTTTGGGTATAATTAATTGAAAAGTTCATTCCAAATTTGTCCCACCTAACATGCAAGCATAGTATTCTTCAGCAGTGGACAGAACATCACATTTAATAATGCAGAGCCTTTTACATGAGTGTGTTGAAAAATTTGTGGGAGGATAGCTGAACCAGTGTGACGCCGGATAAGAGCCAGCGACAGCTAGACTATGACGGCACTCGCCGCTAGTGTGACACGTGGGTAAATACGTACGTGCAAAACGCCATGACCACGGACTTTCCCAAAATGGGATAATTATTTTCAGTGCTATGTATTTTCTTTTTCAGGGTCAAAATATGTTATAAAGTGTAAAAAATGTTCTATTCCCAATGTTGTGCAATGTTCATGTTTCAAATTTAAAATGTGCACTGCACCGAACACAGGACACTGATATTCAGGTGAGAACGCCTTCAAAAGACATTTATTTAAAAATGGTATTTCAGATTTAAAATTGCTTTGATAATTCTGCATTCAAATATCTTGTGTGCCATTTGACGCCGTCGGGTGAGACACGGGACGAATGGTGACACAATAACTTACCGTAGATGGGCGCCAGCGGTGTTTCCCAGTCACTGCACTGTTGAGACTCAGTGTTCAAAGGGATGCTGTGAGTTCTGTGTGTCCGTCTCACCCGAGCGTATTTACGAAACACTTTGCATTACTAAACATCATTACTAAACTTTCATCACTGAAAATTTGGCAAGAGGTTACTGTCAATACAG
This sequence comes from Dryococelus australis, assembly GCA_029891345.1. Classification (NCBI taxonomy): domain Eukaryota; kingdom Metazoa; phylum Arthropoda; class Insecta; order Phasmatodea; family Phasmatidae; genus Dryococelus; species Dryococelus australis. Next base: position 4,596,815 of record CM056993.1, read on the forward strand.
AGGAAAGACTTTGAGCACTGTATACTTGCTTTTATTCTGTTAACCATACAAGATCGCGCCAAAATTAATGAAAACTCGGGTGTGTCTAGCTAACTTCGTTTGGGTGCTCCCCAGCCCGAAATTAATCTAGCGCACTCCTAGATGGATGACTTCTCTGTGGTGTTAGAAAACACAATCTTCACAAGGAAAGTGGTCGACAGCCGGTAGGGTAGACTGCTGATTTTTCCTGAAGACAGGGTGCAGAGAATAATGAGATGGACAAACATGTGTGATTATTTGGCATCACTAACACGGACTCGTCGGGGCTCGTCTTGCCGCACGTGGTTAGTGAGGTGATGACTGGCTAGGACGCAAATAATATCACCATACACTTTACATAAAATGGCACAAATACACTTGAAATATGATGGGACACGACATGGATAGTCACAATAAACATGCAGATGCATGAAAGAAAACTTAAATGACGCGGATTCTGCTGGATATGATTTGTAGCAGATCACGTGGTACAGATGCAATTTCAGTCTTTCTCCATAAGAACTGCAAATTCTGTTTAGATAAACTGTTCAGATGAATAGAAAAATATTCTCCTGCAAATTCTGAGATTGGAAGGCTTTTCAGCATGCCTGATGGCGGGAAAATCAATCTTGAGGTAGACTGCGTGGTCATACGTACAAAGCATCAGTTACGTGAAAAATACATGGAACCCTGAAATAAATTACGGCGCACATGATTTTACACAAATAGACTCTCAAAACGCAGGGATGGCACAGACAGTGACTTGGCGGCTATTAAACAAGTGGCAGTGAGTGATGTGGCCGTAAAACAATTAAACATTAAAATAACCCTGAAATACATACATGAAAATAAAGCCCTTAACATTGCTCGCAACAATGATACAGAAATTACACTGAAACACCTTTAACATAGGCAGATGACGCCTGATTCGCTGCGTGGCCTCTCCGATATCTTTTTCCTCCTCCTCGTTTATATTCAAAAAGCTGCACGGGCACAAATTATTAGGTTAAGCTGAAGCATAATGCTCAGGAATGTCTGGCGAAACTCATGCAAAGTAAAGGTTAACCGGTATGCTAAAATGAAACTATTGTAATCTACATCAGTGCAGGAAGTTTATAGCACGTACGTAACAGCGTCTTATCTCCAGCTCTACTCGACGGACTACCTAGTGGCAGGGGTCGAGCGGACCTACCATGGCTACCTACTGGTGTTCACACAAGCAGAAGTGCTATGCACGCCGAGTAAAGCTTTGATATTTGAGAATAAATGGCACATAGATAATTTAAATATTGATTTACATTTTGGATTTTTATGATGAATTTTCTGTATTCTTTAAATGTCTTCTTGTGATGGCATTCATGCTGGAATAATAATGTTCTTAATCTTCGCGCAGCACACATTTTGAATTCATAACCAAACATTGTGAAATATTAGTAGCAAACATACATTTCAAATATTTAAACACTTGAAATAACCTGAAAATAAACAAGAGACATAATTTTACACTTGAAATCAATATTCCGTTATGGAAAGTTCAGGTTACGACCTCTTTGCGCACGTGCATGCCCCGTGTCACGTGAGTGGTGAACATCACCGTGGTCTCAACACAGCTGGCTGTTAGCCTGCATCACATTTAGTTTACATATTAATATTTTTACTCGGCCTGCAGCCTTAGGCAGCTATGGTACATCCATACAACCCCTGCCTCTGGGCAGTCATTCTAGGAGAGCTGGCTAGGTACGACGCTGTCATGTACGCACTTCATATTTTTGCACTAAGTTAGACTTCCATAGTTTTCTTGTAGTATACCGATTAACCTTGTTTTGCATACGTTTTGTAAGACATCCCCAATATATTAATTTGCAGCCCTTGTGGCTTTTTGAAACTTAAACGTGATGAGAGGAGAGGATGTCGGAGAGGTCACACGGCCCGTACAACTTGTAAATAAGGCGCCATCTGCCCATGCTAATGGCTTTTTGTTGTAATTTCTGCTTAATTGCAATAGGCAATATTGAGGGTAAATTTTGTATGTGTTTATTTCAGGGTTTTTGTCATGTCTAAGTGTTTTAATAGCCACATTATCCACGGCCATATGGTTAGCTACCACCAGGTCCGTATCTACATCATCACTACGTTTAGAGGGTTATTTCTTGTAATTTCATGTGCACCGTAATTTATCTGAGGGTTATATGAATTGTTTTATTCAGGGCTCTTTTATTTTCCATTGTTTGATGCTTTTTGTGTATGACCACGCGGTCATTTTGTATGTCTGGATTTTCCCGCCATCAGGCGCGGCAAGAGTTTTTGTACGTTCATATCGCGCAGAGAATAATTTGGTTAACGCTTTTACCATTTTGGCTGATGACATTTCGTTAAATTTCAAGGGTAATAATGCATTTTACATCTGCACACATGGTCCGCTAAGAAATTCATCCAGCAGCATCCATGCCATTTAAGAGATGTTTCACCCATTCACGTATTTATTTGCCTATTTAATGTTGTGCCCTATGTTCACCCAGTGATATTCATGTATTTTTGTAAGGCAGTATTATTTTCCGCCCTAACCCGCTATTTGTATTGACTGTCGCCAAGTATTATTTTCCGCCCTAACCCGCTATTTGTATTGACTGTCGCCACACAACACGTGGTTCGGGGATGTGTCCAGACGAGTAGGCGTTAGTGACGAGAGTAAACGTACGTGGTATTGTTCATTTTCATTCTCTGTGTCCTGCTTCCAGGAAAAATCTACAGTCCACCCCTTTCCTTGTGGAGACTGTGTTCTCAGACACTGCAGATAAATAATCCATCTAGGAGAGCGCACGTTAAATTAGGTGCAGGAGGAGAATCACTCATCGGAACTGGCTAGTCACATCCGAGGTTAACTATAAACTCATTCTGGTACAAACTGTAATTTGGCTTAGTAAACAAAATTTTACCAGTGGAAATATATGTATCTTTGCAGCATCGAACCCAGCTTATCTCCATTTACTCAAAGTGCAATGTTTAGTAAAGAAAAGTGTTTTGTAAGTACGCACAGGTGAGACAAATACACAGAACCCACAGCATCCGTGAGACCCCTGAGATTCCTGAGTCTCAAAGTGCAATGTGTAGGAACCACAGCAGGAGCCCATTTATCCGTAAGTAAAAGTGTATTCGTTCATCTTCGTGTCTCACCCGACGGCGTCAAGTGTAACAAATTTTTTAAATTTTAGCTCTTGTATTTCAATAAATAGGGTACCTACTTTATGTCACAGATGACTTTCTGGTTGAGTTATTACACTAAGTTATGTTAATTTTGATGGGAATAATTTTTTATTCCTAACACAGAGAAAATTAATGTACATCACAAACACCAATAGAGTCTACAAAACATTTATATTGTTAGACTGATAACAAAATGTACGTTTCTCTATCTCCATAAATGCTCTTATGCATAATAGGATGAAATTTTCATGGAATATGTCTACGTGGCAAAGCCACAAAATTACTTTTGATTACCCAGTAGCTGCAATGTAAATAAAACCTGAGTTTTCGTAATGCTCCTGGCAAGCAGGGAGTCAAAGTATAGGTATAGTTAAACTGGTTGTATATGGCAGGCTGCCAACCACATGCAGAATAACACACAACATTATTCATGCATCAACATTTACAACAGTTACAGTTAAACGACATCCATTAGCCGCAGATGCTGCATTGCAGCACATGCTGGTGTTTTCTCACAACTACATATATTAGTTTGCATTCTGATTATGAGACCAGCTAGCAAATACAGTTTCTGTAGATGACACCACATCACATGCGATGTGGGTTCATTGCTTCTTGAATGTTCACAGTATATATTGGTGATGCATGTACAGTTGTGAACAAAAACACCAGCATGCATTGCAGCCAACATTGATAAGCCCATGTTTTTTGACAAGTTTGCTAACCTGATACATTCATCTGGGTAGTTGACACAATCTGTGACGCAGCGATATCGTTCCCAGGACATGAACCCCATTGGTGGAGTGAGAGCCAGTCCATTGTTGAGAGCAGTAATTGCCTTTAGCAGGCTTACCAATGTCAAGATTTGCAGCATCATCTTGTACGTTTCACCTCAGGTATGTTGCTACTGATAGAAACACATTTTTTACATACCTAATCTACATTTAAAATTTTGTATACTACAGACTTTGTAAATGACTACAAAATGTGTGACTTCTGTATGCCAGGGTAGTATTTAGTGAACTGTTTCCAAATTAAAATTAATAAAGTATGGTTTACGTGAGTTTATGCTATCAGATTGTTAAAAGAAACTGCAATTTTATTTAAATTAAGAGTGTAATCAGTCTTCCAGAATGCCATTAATATGTCATGTTTCATAAATTGCGTACTATACAAAAAAAACTGAAGACTTGAACAAACCGGTATTAATAATTTTCTTAGTGTAACATGTACTTTTCATTATTCACATAAAATATCCTCTATTTGGATACTTGGTCAAGTTACATGTGCTTATTTTTTATCCAAAGCAGCATATTGTACTAAATTTTGTACACAAATTGTGGATTTTTTAATGCCAGAATACCAATTTCATTGTGAAAAATGATTTACTTTACAGCGAACTATGTTGCAAAATCATCAGCAAACCCTAGTAAAATGGCCCATTAGAATGCATTCCTGCACCAGTTATTGGTAACCAAGCCAGCTGAAGTAAAATGGTCCATTGGAATGCATTTCTGCAGCAGTTATTGGTGACCGAACCAGCTGAAGTAAAATGGCCCATTGGAATGCATTCCTGCACCAGTTATTGGTGACCAAGCCAGTTGAAGTAAAATGGCCAATTGGAATGCACTCCTGCACCAGTTATTGGTAACGAAGCCAGCTGAAGTAAAATGGCCCATTGGAATGCATTTCTGCACCTTATTGGTGACCAAGCCAGCTGAAGTAAAATGGCCCATTGGAATGCATTTCTGCACCTTATTGGTGACCAAGCCAGCTGAAGTAAAATGGCCCATTGGAATGCATTCCTGCACCAGTTATTGGTGACCAAGCCAGCTGAAGTAAAATGGCCCATTGGACTGCATTTCTGCACCAGTTATTGGTAACCAAGCCAGCTGAAGTAAATTGTAATTAATTTGCCCATTATTGCCCAAGGTGATGCTATGTGCACAGCAGATATGTGACAGCTGGGAATTGGCCCATAAATTGCACTCGTACTTGTGTCATACTGGACAATGTAACGCAATGTAAGGCCTCTGTTATCACATATTCATCAAGATGTTACACAGAGGTGACGAAATATTGATGTAGCAACAACTGCAAACTTAGCATTCTGCAATGTGACTAAGGTGAGACCCTTGGTGTATTATTTTCTCAAAGCGTGATATTTTTCTAACTCTGTTAATGGAACTAATATTAATATAATTGATCCTATAAGGTTTATTTCTGAGGCCAAATCATTTGCCTGTTTTGTTGAACATAGCAATATTTATTTATAAAAGTTATATTGTACAGAAGATATTCTTTTACTTCAAATTAACCTAATGAGTCGATATAACAATATATGTGCTGACTTGCACTCAATACAGAGAAACCTCATTAATAAAAATTTCTTGAATACTAATTTATCATTAATATGAAGTTGTCATATTTTCCTTGGGGCTAAGACAGGGAATTTAATGTTAATTTGTATGATGAATAAAAATTAGCCCACTGGTAAAAAGAAGTCATGTTGGTGATACGAATCTCTTTTACTTTCTAATATTCTGCTAAATAACAGAACCAGTATTTAAATACCATATTTTGATATTTTTTAAATTATAATTATAGCAAACACATGTTAATACAAACTGCAAAAATTCAGGTCACTTAAGATTTGCATTAAAAAGGCTTCGCTGTATTTAAATGTTGTGTCATCTGATCTTGTTCCTCGGCCAGCATAAGCCCGTCATGAGCCGTATGTACACGAGGTGCAGGGTTGTGTGGTGTGTGTGTTTCATGTGTTTGATGCATTGGCACGTGTGTGTAGTGCACCAAAGCTTGCATAGGCGGTGGACTAGATCGTGCAGAGCAGATGGGCAGTATTCGAGTCTAGGTACCCAGGCCACTACAAGTTGCTCGATGATGTCCTCCAGTGCCATGCGCACCATAACAACGTACCTTTGAGATTGTTTGTGCTGCAGCCAGCCCATGCAGCCATGTACCAACTACACCACAATGACTTCTCAGCGGGGACACCCGGGCGCTGATGAGACGAAATGTGTCGTGGGCAAACACTTCCACTGGCCCGTGATCGATAAGGAAACTCAACAGTATGTGCGTGCATGCCTGCGTGTTGTACCATATGTGCAAGACCTGCCATCACGATGACATGGAGCAGCAGCGCCCCACAGAACCTCCCTAGCCATTCTTCAACACAATCACCATTGATGTTATTGGCCCCTAGCCTAAGACCACCTGGGGAAACACAATTCGCTATTATCATGACCAACCTCTTCACTCACTGGTTGGAGGCATTTCCGACAGCAACACCCGAGCCAGCACCATGGCCCACTTGCTCGAGTCAGAATTTTTTCTCCGGTGAGGTTACCCTGGGTGCTCCTAACCAACGATGGCACACAGTTTGCGGGCCAAAGATGGCGGATAGACTGTGCTCGTTGGAGCATGAAACACCACACCACACCACTCGTATCTATCTATCACCCACAGGGCAACCCAACTCAGTGCCAGAACTCGCAGATGAAGGCCCAATTGCAGAAGCACACAAGCACAAGCCATGTCCGGGATGCCACCTGTGTAGCAGTTGTTGGTTGCTGCTAGGTTGGGACCTGCCAAGGCTGGGTTAACTAGAGGTACGGGACAAGGAGGAGCTGGAGGAAAGTTCCGTACACCACACGGAGAGGATGCAGTATGAGAGAGACTTAGCACGCACCCATCAGGCAGAGTATATAGCGGGTCATACACCCCTCCTCTCCCCCTGAGTTACGACCCAGAGAGCGTAGGTATGCACGTGAACCCGCTAACTGCAGGGCAGACAGTTTCGTGAAGGACTAGCCCTCTGTTGGACAGAGCCTGTGACTACAGCGGACTGTGTAGACACTTCATCCTTCCTCGCATGGCTTGGTGGCACCCCCACTGAGCCGCAGAACCCAAAGGACAATATCAACTGAGTCACAGTGTCTACGATCCCTACACACGCCGAACCACAGAATGGCTTGGTTGACACACCCTTTATGCCCACGGGCATTGTGTGTTTCCACCTGACAGCTTCAGGCCCAGGAACAACCAAGACCACCACACCAACTCACGCAGGGACTTAGCTGGACATGGACTGTTCTTCAACCAACCCTCAGATTTCGGGGTTTTCTCATAGAGGATTCTGAGCTTATTTTAAAGCAGCTCTATCACGTCCGGAAACACCTCAGGAGCCAACTTGGTCTTATTAGCCGCCGGATATTCCCCTGGATGACTCCACTCTTTGCTGTGTGTTAGCTGAGGTGGGCGATGAGACACACTCCACCGACAGGGCTGTCAGGACGCAGGGTGTCTACATTACAGACATCTCAAGGTCTCAAGGGGCATTATATCTGACAACAAAGAGGAACTAGGGGCTGGGAACATCCGGTACGATGCAGACCCCACTTCCCCGCGGATGTAAGAGGTGGATGGATGTCACACCTTCCCATACCGTGGGGGAAGCAACACCGAGGCGCTACAACCTACGCACTCACCACTGCAGGTGTGCAAACTCTCCTGGTACAACAATCTCCTTATTCACATCACGCACGAGCTCTGGTAGAATCTGCCAGTAGGTGAAGACAACAGTGGAAAAAAAGCTGCGATGCTTTTACTCTCACAGCTGGTCATGTCCTTACGTTGACTCTGAAGGCCCAAAATCATGTCGCCTTAGGCCTTTTTAGTTTCATATTGACGCCGGCTAACAGCCAGCGGCACTAGAGCCCAAGAAGGAACTCACCGCGCACGTGCCACGTGTCCCGCATGTGCGCAAAGAGGCCGATCATTTTCAACTTTCCTATCAATGTTAATTTCAGGGTAAAATGTGTTATTGTCTTTACAGTGTTTCATATGTCTTAAAATATTTTTTTATGTTTGTGCTAATTTTAATTGTTTGCTTGAGAATAATCAAAGTGCCCGCAGCACCCAGATTAAGAACTCTAAATATTCCAGCATGACACAGCACACATAAAGAAACACTAAAATAAAAATTAAATTCATCGAAAATTATATACATGAAAAACAATAGTTATTTAACTTTTGCCATTTGTTTCACTAATTAAGTATTTCACGCTGATAGCACTTCCGCTTATAGGGAACCCGTAAGAACCATGATAGGTCCGTGCGACGCTTGTATCTGGACAGTCTGTGGAGGAGAACTGGCAGGTAAGACTTGTCATGTGCCACTACAACTTCTGTTCACTTATGAGTTTTCCATAGTCATTAGTTTACCGCTATCTTTGCTTGCGTACATTTTGCACATTTCCCCAGCTATGTTTCCGCTTTATAATTTATTGTGTCCTGCAGCAATTTTAACTCAATCCAGGAGGAGGAGGAGAAAGATGTCGGGGAGGTCACGCGACCCGCGCATTTTGAATCAGACGCCATCTGCCTATGTTTATGGCGTTTCATTGTAACCTCTGCATAATTACTAAACGCAATTTTAAGAGCTTTATTTTTCTGTATGTATTTAAGTGTATTTAAGTGTAATTTTCGTGTTTGAATATCATTTATTTCAGGGTTCTATGTATTTTTCACGTAAATTGATACTTTTTGTACTTGACCAAGCGGTCACAGTAATGTTTTATTTTACCGCCATCAGACATGTTACAAGCCTGTAACCACTCTAATCGTAAAGAGAATTACTTTCTCAACAAGAATATTTTATTTGAATTTAGTTTGCACGGGTGAGACGGACACACAGAACCCACAGCATCCCTGAGTCTCAATAGTGCGGTGATTGGGAAGCACCACTGGCGCCCATATTACCAGTAAGTATTTGGGTCATTGTTCGTCTCGTGTCTCACCCGATGGTGTCAATATGTAACACAGTGTTTCTACATTGAGCTGGTTCTGACAAGGCCTGTGTAATTGTTTCTGTGCTGCAGCATCTTTGTACTGCTTTTGAGTTCATGTAGTTCTCTGCACATTTTGTCGTAATTTTAGTGTATAGTAATGTTGTTGGACCCAAAAAATTAATATTTGTACCAAACATTGTTTAACTTGTATGCATTATATGTGATGAACTTTTCCTAGAATAAAAAATTTTACACATTATATTGTTTGAATAATTTGATTTCAATTACAAAATTGTTCTGTTTTACAGCATAAGAAATACTAACAAAGTTGTAAATGAAATAATTTACAAGGGAGACAAATGCCATGGGCAACCATGTGACATATACGTCAACTCCAAATAACAAGCCATGCATATGAAAAAAATTGTTAAATGTAAAGAAATGTTTGCATATTTTGAATTTTTTTTTAATGTGTAACCTGTTATTTGGTGATGAAATTTACGTCACGTGGTAACCCATGGCATTAAATTACTTTGCAGATTTTTCATTTGTACAACTTAGTTAGTATTTGTTATGGTGACTGCAAAAAAAAATAAATCTGACATTGAATTATTCAAAAAATATAAAAAAATGAATATTTTTATTCAAGAAAAAATATCATCACATATAATGTGTGCAAGTTGAACAATGTTTGGTACAAAAATAAATTTAAAAAAATAATTTTTTGAGGTCCAACACCGTTAAGCATCGGACGGCTCTGGATCTAACACGCATGTGGTCACCCTTAATTGATATGCTTAAGCGACCCAGCCGTCTTGTACTTGCATGTGGCTTGCTCTGCGGCCAACAGCGGAGCAGAAGATTATCGTCAATTTGACTTGCCACGTGGCGACATCATGACCCTGGTAAGATGCTCTATTCACCGCATTGCACTGCGCAAAATCATGGCCAGGAACCCTGAGCTATACCAGTTTGCTTCCACCTACCATATCACCACTTTGGGCCAATAAATGATGTTTGTCATACAAATTAAAACTCTAATGTCATCATACCACAACAGCAATGGTTTGCTAACAATTTTGTATAAAAACGTCTTTATTATAGACAATCTGTTAGCAGAACTCAATATTTACAATTTCAAGGAAAGATTAGTAGATCATGGAAACTACCCTTGGTGGTTGGTTTGCGTAGACATATCTTGTCAGTAAAATTCCACAGAATAGATCCTTTTTATGAAAAACAAAGAATGTTGCACACATGCTAGTTTATACGTAAACAACAAATGTAACTCATACTATAGGCTATTCACGGTAAAGCGAGCATTTTTTAAAGTCCTTCAAACAGTCATTAACCACTAATAAATACATTTTATTGCAGCCTCAGATGTTAGCTTTTGAGAGTGGTGAAATGTATTCACCATGTTTGTTAGTAATACAGCAATGTTTGTATTAAAAACTTGTAGGAAGATTTAAATAGGCTCAAAAGCAAAATTTAGCAGGGCCTTAAAAAGTGCTCACTTTACCGTGAATAGCATGTATTTGAACTTTTGGGAGAAGGTGCTATGGATATTCTGTCTCTCACATAGAAGTCATTATTAGAGACTATGGGCAAAGTTGACTGTTTTCCAAGACCCAGCGTGCTGTATACTGGCAGACAGTTTTCTTTCATTATTGGCCATCGTGCAGATACAATGCTGTTACGTATCCTACTCCATTGAGCCAATGAGGATTCTGGTACCCTAAAGTAGAATGTTTGTGATTGGTCTTCAGAGAACTTAGTCAAGTCAAATCCTTTATCATCCAATCATAAAGAATAAACTATCTAGCGAGTTATCAAAAATAGGTTGGCTCAAAATATTTTATGCAATTTTCCAGTTTCTCATGTCGTTATGCAATACTAATGCCTGACCATATTAAAATTAATTATTGACTTATTGAACAATATATTTATTTAACAAAAGTGTATTTTCACATACCGGTACCAGTTGTTTCAGTCCTCAGTGATCTGAAGTAGTGATATGGCTGATCCACTTTATCTGCGGAAATACTGACGTAAGTCGAGACCTTACGTTCAAAAGTTCTCTCAACAAAATAATTGTGTGTAATATTGACTACACATGATAAAAAGTTATGTCTTTAAAATGATAAATTGAAGTGTTAATAATGAGTTGCCTATCGTGGGAATTTGAGTGATAAATTGAAGTGTTAATAATGAGTTGCCTATAAGATCTGTGAGAATTTCAGTGATAAGATTGCGGGCACTGTTAAAAAATGTGGTGTGATATTATATAATCACAATCTGCTATCACTATGACGACCTGTTTCCATCTGATAAGATAGAGATTTACTTGCTTAACAAAATAATACTTAAAAAGAGAGTACAAAAATTCTGCAAATACATATAGTTCCATTATATAACATTTTGATGGCTATGAGTATACAGTGAATAATTTATTATAATTTTATTTAGTTTTAGGAGATTTGGTTTGACATACAGTAACAATCTACAATCTGTAGGCATCACGAAAATAGCCTAATTTCACCATGTGGCATGTTGTACGTTACAAATAAACACCTTAAATATGATCAGTTGATAAATCAATTAAGAAAGCTGATAAAATTATAAAATGTTTTTACTGACCTGTAGAAACAACTCGGTTACCATCGTATTCATTGTTGACAACAATTTAAATTTTCACCAATTTTCAGATAGCTGCACAGAAAGAAAGTTTTAAAGCCCAACTGTTGCAGTATAAATATTCTAGTATGTTCTGCTGTAAAACTGGATTATGTTGCTGTGGATTGTAGTATTGTCTGTCTCATTTAAGGTTTCCAGAATTTGACAGCTACTGCTGCCAATGTATTTAAAGTGTAATACAGTAGCGTCGTTTTGAAATAACGAATGTCAGCTGACCGCCATGTGAAGCAATGTATTCTTTCTTACATCTGTGAAAAAGAAAAGTGCACAGTACAAACAAAAAAAAAAAAAAAAAAAAAAAAACAAGCAAGCATTTTGGAATAAACGTACATAATATTACGTTGCATATGCAATTCACGGTAAAGAGAGCACTTTTTAAGGCCCTGCCAAATTTTTCTTTTCATTAGATTTCTACCTAACTATCACTTTTTAATATAAACATTGCTATCAGACTAATGAACACAGTCTAAATATTTCACTACTAATAAAAGTTAACGTCTGGAGCTGCAATAAAATTTGATTATTAGTAGTTAATGCTCGTTGAAAGGGCCTTAAAAGTGCTCACTTTACCGTGAACAGCCTATAGTATTCTGTATAAGGTTATTAAACTTGTTTATAGTTTCAAATTTGTTAAATTGCATAACAGAAATAATGAAAAAAGAGGGCTGCTTACCTTCACCAACCAACGACTGGACACCATGTTGTTATTGTGAGATGCGATTTTTGTGTGCGGGCGTATCAGTTAAGAAGTTCTAAATCGGATTAATGAATCTTGTGTGAATTGTTATTTAAAATGCAGCGACTTAAATACCCTTCATGCAATCACGACAGCGAGACATCGTACGTGTTGCCAAAGGAGCCGAAGACATGTTACTAATGGGAGAACTCGAAAGTCGTCCAGTGGTATTAAAAAAATAGAAACGATCAGCAGATTGCTTGGAATTTCATCAAAATCCGTCGCAAAGTAAATAGCGATAAATTATGTACGTGAATATTTGGAGTGTGGTGTATTTTGATGGAGAAATGTAAATATCTTAGGCATGTTAAGTTTGTGTACAGGTTTTTAGCAGACAATATTTAAATGTTCAGCATTCATTTCATTTCTTAGAAAGTATGTTAGTGTTACCGATGAATTTATCTTTGTTTGGTCAATAAACAACAAATTGTACTTATTGACTTCACCAAAACATTGAGGTTACATTGCTCACCTGCGTGTGTAGACCAAAACCATGAATGCAGTTGAAATTAAATACTAATTATTTAGGCCTAATTACACTAAAACTGAGATACGTAATGTTTTGCTTGTACAGAAAGACTACTATGTAAAGTACATTTTCTTCTGTGGTAAATTTTTTAGCTATGGTGATAAATACTAATCGTATAGGACAACACATTGTATTGAAAAATTTTTTTTGGGTGACGACGGGCATGTATATTAAATATCCACGTTACTGTAATAGTACATACGGCCTTGTGTTTGATGAAATTGTCACTAGCTTTCATTACTTAATGATCACAGGCCTGCCAGTATTCACCATTTGTGAGGAATGTTTTTTTGTACATGCATATTTTATTGTAATTACTACAAATAGGTTCTGTAATTATTGATTGTAGAAGACTTTTACAGTTCTAATTAAATATTTCTGTGTATGATTTGACAGGCCAACTCTTATTGTGTTTGTTCACTGCCTAAGTGTAATTTTTTTAAGGTAGGCCTAATGGTGACATTGCCTTTACAAAGAACTCCAGCAGACTTTTGTTTTCTCGTAGTTCATTTCACTGCTCAGTTGTGAATAATTTTTTTATGATGCTCACATCAGTTCACTATGTGAGATTCACATTCTTTTTTTAATTAATTTGTGTAATTTTTCAAGAGACGTACAAAGAAGGCAATTCTGATCATACTTCGAGCCAGGTAAGTTTTTGTATTTTCCGTTAAATTATTTAACATGTGTGATTTAATTTTGATTAGTGTTAATTGTAACCAACATCAATGTCTTTCTATCTTGCCTCAAAAATTTGCCTGTTGTGTGAGTTGCAAACTTGCAAGTCCAATGAAATTTATTGATTTAAAAAATATATTTTTTATGTTTGTGATTATTGATTTGATAGTAATTAATATCTGTTTAATTAATTGTAAGAATAAGAATAATTTTATTGATAGTATTTCAATAACACAATGTAGATGTTACCATCAGAAATTTAAAAAAAGATCTGTGTAATCACATATTTTCCTCAATTAGGCCCATAGTTGGTATGTTTGTAATGTTAAGCAAAAATTCATATGATGTTGACATGTTTTGACAAGTCACATGGAACGCACATGGTGGTGGAAGGATACGTATCCAGTTTGTTTACAAGGTACTACTTTCATACAATCTGTCAAAATCTGGAAACCTTACACGAGACAGACTATAATAGTCTAATCTACAGATACGTCAAGCACGCACACCACGTGCCAATGTTTACGTTTCAGTGTTGTATAATTATTTTTACCAGGTGTCATGTCAACAGAGTTTTATTCCCCTGTGTATCTAGCCATCACATACGTATGAGACAAATAGTCTCTTAGTGCCACGTATAATATTATTAGTTCATTTTAGTGCCATTCAGTGTTATGTTTATTTTAGGGATGTGTTTTGACAGTTCGTGCGCTCGAGGCGCCATCTTGTATGAGTTGTAAATGGCCACACACTCAGGGCAACTGTAGCATGTGTTATGTATCATAATATTCACAATAATTATTTACATAGTATTTGTGCCCATTAAGAGTTCTTTAAATATTTTTATAATATAAATTATTTGAATCCAGTAAAGACAGTATTGCAATACTACCCTTGAGGCTTGCGTTCTGCAACCACGCACTGAGGCAAACTACTGGTGCACACAACCCCGTGGCCAAATCACCACTTATAATTATAAATGTATTTTATCAGTGTCTGTGGACCACCAGATATGAACTCACATTAATTATCCAAGGTAAAATAAATAAGGGCGTAATGAACTTTATTGGGGCAAGGCCTTATAGAGAGATTACGTTGTTTTTCCACACGCATGAGGTTATGTTGCCACTGGCACATAGCATGGTTGAAGTGTATTAATTATTTTGATATTGTTAACGTATTCATTTGTACTTTATTGATAAGGGTGTATTAGTGTTCTTATCCCATTGGTGTTGCAGTATCCACATCATTTCACAATGTTTTTATCACATCACGTGATATCACTGGCAGGAGTCTCGGCCAACGAGCTCCACTCCACTCCAAGTGTACTTTCAATAGCGACTTGAGTCTTCTCAGGTGACGACCGCGTTGTGGTGTTCCGGCCACATCAACTTTGTAACCAATCATAATGTAATTTCTGTCGTTAATTTTAGTTTACCGGAACCTTGTGTCTTTTTCTCGCCCGGAGTACACGTCACCTCACTTCTCGGTTCATCTTTATACAGCTGTAACCATGTAGACCCTACGGCCATCTTTTTCAGTTTAAGAGCCCGCCAGGCTATAACGACAGAATTGTAAATGTAAGTGCCCCATTGAGGAAGTGAAATGCAATAAATTGCATGACGGTAAGAGGCCTACATCTTTATTGTATTAACAGCTTCACGGTTATTTAACCTGTTTGATTTAAACTGATTTTACCACGTGTCTTAAATAATGGCGTTGGGTAGCCAGAATAACCCACCAGGCGTGTATTGGCGTATGAGGTGACACCGGCTAACAGCCAGCCACGTTAAGACCATGACGGCTCTCACCACTCACGTGACACATGGGGGCACACGTGCACAAAGAGGCCATAACCTAAACTGTCCAGTAGCTGAATATTTATTTGAAGTGTGAATTATGTCTCTTGTTTTATTTCCAGGTTTCCAAATATTTTGAGTGTTTCAAATGTATGTTTGCTAATATTGCACAATGTTTGGTTATGAATTTAAAATGTGTGCTGCGCGAAGACTAAGAACATTATTATTCCGGTGAGAACGCCGTCATAAAAGACATTTAAAGAATACAGAAATTTCACAGTTTAAATATAAAATGTAAACCAATATTAAAATTATTTATGTGCCATTTATTAAAAAATCTAAAAGTTTTACTCTGCGTGCATAGCACTTACGCTTGTGTGAATCCTGTAGGCGGCCATGTTAGGTCCGCACGACCCCTGCCTCTGGGCAGTCCGTCGAGGAGAGCTGGCGAGGTAAGACGCTGTAACGTACACATTCCAAACTTTTTGCACAGATTACAATAGCTCACTTTTAGCATACCGGTTAACCTTTGCCTTGCGTACATTTTGCCAGACATTTCCCAGCATTATGCTTCTGCTTAACTTAATTTGTGCCCTTGTGGCTTTTTCAATGTAATCAACGAGAACGGAGGAAAGATGTCGGAGAGGCCACGGGACCCGCGCAACTTTGAATCAGGCGCCATCCGTCTATGTTAAAGGCGTTTCAGTGTAATTTCTGTTTAATTGCTGCATACAATATTAAGAGCTTTATTTTTATGTATGTATTTAAGGGTATTTTTCGTGTTTAATTGTTTTCCGGCCACATCACTTGCGACCACGTGGTTAACAGCTGCCAAGTCAATATCTGCACCATCCATGCACTTTGAGGGTTTATTTGTGTATTATCATGAGCGCTGTAATTTATTTCAGGGTTCTATGTAATATTTCATTCAGGGATCCGTATATTTTTCATGTGAGTGATGCTTTGTATGTATGGCCACGCACTCTTGTTCAAGTTTGATTTTCCCGCCATCAGACATGCTACAAGCCTATAAATGTCTGTCTGCAGGAGAACATTTCTCCCAACATTAAACAATTTATTTGACCAGAATTTGCCATTTTTAAGGAGAAATACTGAACTTTCACCTGCACCACGTGGTCCGCTACAAATCTTATCCAGCAGCATCCGCGCCATCTAAGTTTGCGTTTATTGTGACCATCCATGTCATGTCCCAACTCACGTTCTGCCAAAAGGCAGAGCGTTGATCACTTTCATGTGAATACAGGTGTCTACATTTGAGGGGGGGGGGGGGGGGGGGGGGGGGGGGGAAATACTGCTTTTTACCATATGTGCTGAAGGAAACAATGTAGTGTACTGTATTTTGAACTTTTGGTGTGATGCATTCAAGCCATCGTCTTTCACAAAGTGTTGGTCAAATAACTTAACATGCCTTGGCCTGTGGCAGTTGGCAAGGTGTATATTGCGATATCTGCCTAAAATGTTAATAGAGGGGAAAAGGCGGTCCAGGAACAATATTACAGGAATCTGTTGGCAGACAAAATGAGGTTTTATATAATTTTGTCTATTCATATTTTTGAATGAGAATTGTACTTTGGCTTGGTATTTCGCTTGATGTTTGATGAAGAATTTTTAGATGAAATGAATATAAGGAATTTATTTATTAGATGCCTTGTGGACGAATAGTACATAATAACCAATGTTTACATGCTTGCATTGGCGCAGGTCTCAGGACAAATAGAATGTTGGTGTTTAAGTTTTAAAGAGTTTGACTTCTTCATGGAGCATCCCACCTTGAAACCTTTGTTAGCACGGCTCACAGTATCACCAACAATTAAGAAAGAAAAACATCTTTTGACCACCCGTTATCAGTATTTGCATGCAACAAAGACTGAAAATAAACACACATTACAGCTGTCTGAACCACATGCTATATAATACGGTCTCCGTATCTGATTGAGCTGTGTAATTGCGGCAGTTTTATTTCTGAGATCAGCAGCATCCTATATTTGTCATTATTTGAAACTTAAGAAATGATGAAGGCTATGTGTAGCTTGTAGCCAAGCATAAAATCCATTTGCTCTTTCCATTGCATTGACATATCTCAATCTCACTTTCACTTCTTGGTTGATACCTACCCTCCTTTAGCTGCTTGTGTGAATAATACTCTATGTTTCTGTGAATGCCAGATTCAAGAGAGCGAGGTAGTAGGTTGGTACTGTATCAAAGGGGAGGACAAGCTGCCACTATTGTGATTCCTTCCTTTTGTGTATACGGGGCAAGGAAGTTATTAACATTCTTTTGACCTTTATTAAAGACATGTTTGCAGACAAAATATTAAAATATTTTAACATATTTCAACTCGAAAATAGTGTTACTATTGTTACAGTAACCAAGTTTGCCAAAAATGAACTCCTCTTAAACTAGTACGTTAATCAACTACGTCAATGAATGTATCGTGATAGACCATAGTTGTTCTGTACTGCAGACTGAACATAATTCGGGCGGCAACTTTGGCACAAAACTGCTGTGTTTTGTGTGTAGAGGTGTCACATGGGTTGAAATGTTGACTTATTCAGGTTGCAAGGACAAATTGAAGGTAACTGTGAGTGTCTAAATTCTAGGTTTTGGGTACTGCTGATTCAAAACTAAACTACGAAAACAATAGATTTGGCTGGATTTTGAAGTACACAAGTCAAACTGCTATTTTTTTTTTTTTTTATTCACTTCATTGAGTCACAAGAAATTCATGTACCATGACACATTCGTTCAG
This sequence comes from Dryococelus australis, assembly GCA_029891345.1. Taxonomy (NCBI): domain Eukaryota; kingdom Metazoa; phylum Arthropoda; class Insecta; order Phasmatodea; family Phasmatidae; genus Dryococelus; species Dryococelus australis. Next base: position 4,615,056 of record CM056993.1, read on the forward strand.
CATACCTCCAGGATAGTGAGGTATTTTTTTAAATATATTCCTAGCACAACAACATTAATTACATATTTTCTCTGGTTAAACAATAGTGACGTTTAGCCACCAATCTGCACACAATGGCACAGTTTTGTAACAATATTAGACAACTTCACAGTTTTATCACAGCCTTACAGAAATTAATTACTGGAAATTATATATATATATAATAAACAAATGTGTACAAGTAAATCCTGAAAACAAACATAATATTTTTGAGTGCACAATTTAGAAAATTAAACTACTCATGTCAATTATTCCCACCCACCATAACGTTTGGTGAGGGAAATAATCTCCAATATGAAAACCAATACCACTTTTTCAGCCAGAAGTGTTCATTTACTAACTGAATGGAGTAGGGTTGATAACATTGTTACTGACAAACATATTCAAGCATACTTTGTAAATGATAACCTGTAAGTAAAATACTACATCATTAGAATGCTGTCTTCTTATGGGGTGGGTTTTTGGCGCCCTCTACTCCACCTGTCCAGGATACATCTCTCTGGACATTACCATACTTATTCAACGTCGTTTTCATTACATACCACGTACAAGAACAGTAGTAAAGAGGAAGAGGAAAAATAAGGAGATGTAAAGGCCTGTCTACAATCGGCCGTACCTATGGATGTGGACATGTCCGTATCCGAATCTCAGCGTCAAATGTCACACTGACGCAGTTCAAATATGGTCTACAAATGCATTGTCTCAAAGGGAGCTTTCGGAATCTGACACTAGGTCGCAGTAAATTAGGCACATGTAGGTTCTTATGTAGTGGGATTTAAATATTGTTGAATTATTAATTATTTAATGTTTACAAGATGGGTGATTTGAGTATTTATTTATCTTTATGATTATAGGCCTGAACTATTTTATTTTAAATAAGTTTGCCAACTGACATCCAAATATTTTCTTTGAACTTTACGTTTTTTAAAGTTTCATCCTTCGTATTAAATAGTTCAGACCGGACAAAGACAGCACTAAGGAGCATTATGTTTTTTCTATCATGTTGGGGCACAACTTAGGACAAACATTCAGTTTTCTGAATGCTTCAACTCGAAACACGCGTTGGCGGGGGTCGCAGGAGGTTCACGTGCACCAATCAGTGTATCCTTGTATTAAGACACAGGTTGGGATAGTGCAATTGTAAACAGGCCTTCATGATGCCATAATCTCCACATCCTACTTGTAAGATGGGGAGCAATATACTAACTAGTGTTCAGTTTCTATACCAACAGATCAGCAACCACCCTCATCTGCTAGTCTTATTTCCCTTCCTATTTTGTTAATGCCCAAGTTTCAAACTCTTGTTAATACCTCTTCACTCTTGCAACCCCAAACATTACCCATGATTTATGAGCACGAAATTGGCATCCAAATTATTTGGAGGGGGCATGTCATTGTGTTATAGTGCCAAGTAACACACTAACTTACTACATTGAAGAAACACAAAAATTATGCATAGATAACCATAGCATTTTACATAATTCTAACTAGAATACCAGCGGCAAAAAGACAACTGTACTGTCTAGACCACTTAGAGAAAATTCCAGCTCTCTGTTGTGTTATAGAAGTTTGACAAACTACTGTGCAAATGCAGATTAATACCACACGAAAGCAGACACAATTTTTAAACTGTATACTTTTATAAGTGATTTATACAGTCTATGTAATCATTTTTAATGCGTACTCACTACTGAGTACCAACAATGCACAGGCTATTCAACACTGTTTCGAAAATTATTTTATATATAAATATATATAGTGAATTCCCTGTTTTAAGTATGGCCTTAGCAGGGGCAAAAAGAACTGTATTTCTCAGAAAACCATGAGGTGCCATTGTAACTTATTATGTCTACTAGTGATATAAATATTTTACAAAAATATTGAAAATGATGTAATTACATATAAACACAATCACACTGAAACATAAACACTTCAACAAACTTACAAAATACTGGTTCATAAGATAAATTAATTAAATAATTTTTTTTGTCATACCTCAGTTACTCTGGTGGAGCTGAGTAACGAATTATTCCATATATTGCTATGATTCATTTTGGAACAATAAACTACATGAACTACATACAAAATATTTGAACTGTAAAAAAATAACCAGTTCCTAATCAAACAGAGCTACTGAAATCAATTCAGCATTTAAAAATTATTTCCCATCAGGTACCATTACATTAGATATAAATTTAGAGAGAGACTAAACCATGTGGAAGACATGGGAATTATTACATTTGTCAAACACTTCAAAGTAATTTAAAATGAGGTTAAAAGGTAGTAAATTTAATACATCATAACTGGAGCTGAAATGAAAATACAACTATCACAGTTGCATATGAAAATTAACTATAAATAGAAAGCCATTTTTTTATACAGATCTCCAGGACACTTCGTTGCTCTTAGTGGCAGAAAAGCGTGTCTATTCTTGATGCTTTACAAGGCACTACAAAAGTCTCGTTACACCATGAACAGCTATGACATAGTGCTTTACATAACCATAAACTACGTTTACATACTTGATTCCTGTCCTCTTATTTAACAGATGTAATTTAGCAGCATAATACGAGAACAAATAGTTCTGTTCCAATGGAATTGCACTCTCAAATAAGCATACAGCAATCAGACAAAGAAGGTACGCAAATAGAGATTATTGTCATTTATAATAAAATGACAGCTTTAGGAGGAATATAAAAATATCACAACTAAAAAGTGTTCAGCACTGTATTAATTGGTTTGTTTTTAAATTTTATCTTCTAACACATTCAAAAATATTTTACACAAGAAATTAATTTATTACACACCAAAAACACACAGCAAAAAGTTAACCATGGAATGATGGTAGTCTTTTTCTCTGGATTTTGATAACACTGTCACACACATTAGACACTTGAAAAACTAGAAATAGTTTCGTTGCACTTGGAACACTTGATATGGATCATATGTGGTCTGTGATGGGAAGACTGGGCGATACTTCTGGTAAGATTGCTGCAAATCTGCGCGAAGAATCACAACACCTGCAGAAAGTCAAGTGTTACAACATTATGTCCAGTTGTGCGAAAAGCAGCTTAGCATCGTAACAATTTGGTATCCAAAAACCAAACCTATAGTTTTTCTCCTTCAGTTATTTGTAATTGTAAGGTCATAGCATGGACAATTTTTAGCATTAACATGACCGTCCATTAAGAAAGTGGCTTACAACCCCCAAAATATGTGAGTACAACTCGCTTTGGTCTTTTCTTATTTTAACTTATTGGTTTTACTGTACTAGAGGAATGTGGGCTCCCTGAAGGAAACATTGCAGATACATCTACACAAGCCTTGGTGACATTATAGGGTTAAATAATGGCGTTGGCCTTGGGCCTTTGGAATGTAACCACCTCTTAGTAGAACACTGACAATTAGTGTGTTCATTATTAATGAGGTATGAGCCATCACCTTCATGCACAATCATTTCTATGAGCTTATTCTATATGTAACATACATCAATATAGATTATGTTTAATAATATGAGAATAGAATGCTCTTTGCTACCATGAGCAGAGCTGTAGATCATCAAAGTATACACTCAACAAAAAGAATTATGTGGATGGATTGATTGCGTGATATTTCTTACATTTAACAAAGTTCTATTGTCTATAAAAATATATATTAATTATAAAAAATAAATACAAATTTCTACAAAAATAAATGCTAATATTTCCAGCCCCTAGCTATTGCATTTGAAGTCTGTCCATAGAACCTAAATTAATGAACATTCAAACAGTGCAAAGCAAATTATGTCCAAAGTACAGCTCTAAACCAAAGTTCCACTTTGTTTACCGTAACTGTTTCTATAAACTGCATTAATTTAACTTACATAGGTGTACACACTTCCTAATTTAACTTACATAGGTGTACACACTTCCTATTTTATGAGTTTATCAGTAGACGTAGTTAAGGGTGAAATTAATATCTGCTAGCCTCATTGTTATGACGTAACTGGGTTCCTACTGCTATGAACAAGCTGATTGCAGGATTTGGCCAGAAACTTGTTCTGTTTGGCCTTGAGACTACAGAAATTTCATAAAACATAATGAACTCGGTCGCTAAATGTTGAAGTTGGCAATGCCCAGCTGATCTGGTGCCTAGTGTGAGAACTAACTTTTAAATATGCTGTGCCTTTTCATTATAGACCGGTCTATACCATGTAATCTTTATTATTTAAAATTTACTAATGCGTATATTTTATAGTTGTCAGTTTTAGTAGTGTCCCATTTTTATTGCCTTTGTATTTAGCATTATGTTAGGGAAGTCACTGCTTGGCACGCTGCAATCAGACCTTGTAAAACATAGGCCAGTTAGGTGAATGAGTCGTCACTTTGTCCTGGCATGGAACGGCCGTGTCCGAGCCGGCGATACGCGTAGTCCTGAATCGATGCACAAATTCGAAAAATGTGCCGGTCGGTCGGCGTGTGTGTGCGCGCTTGAAGCAGAGACGCTGGTGAGTGGTGCAAATGGGAACAAAGTAAAAGTATTAATATGATTTATTCCTGCTAGGTGAGACTGTGTTAACTAACGGGAAGTATGAACATGTTTTATGTTTGTGCACCACTTGTTCTGCCGATGGACTTGTTAGTACCGCGTCTCCTCAAGTGAATTACGTGTTAAACTGTGCACGTGTGGTATAGCATATGAATTGGGATTTAGTCACGTCCTATATACCAGCATTAATTTCTACGTGTTGGTGCGGGAGTGCAAATTTATAAAGACCATGGGGGTGTTCTGACGACGTCGCAAAATCAGCTGTTCCGAGCAGCCCATTCTACATTGTCACTGCTGTGGGCCGGAAGAGTCCGTGTTGAGTTTGCTACTGGGCTGATTTGCCGAGTAATATGTCAGCTGGGTGTCTCTTTGCCCTCGTGCTGCATTTACCAGGTATGGTGCCTTCTGTTTAAGAGCCCAAAGGAATCGTAGGCTATAACGCAGTAACAATTCATTGCATCGGCTACCCAGCTGTTGCACTACCAGGTGCCATGGATCCAAGCAGCGATGACCTTTTACATGATTTAATGTTGTGCAATTTAACAGTCATTTACAAAGGGCCAAGCATTTATTGCATGAATGTTTTATCCATATAGTTTTGGTGAGAAATAATTATGAACTGTTAACGTTAACTGTTCTGAGTATTAAGGCCCTCGCCTATATGCATATTTTATGTCAGTGTGAATGAAACTACGTATTGTGAGTTCTAGTGTGTAACTAAACCAGTATTACAGATGTTAATAAATAACTGTAATTCAAATGTACTGATACTAATATCAAGCAACCACTCCCCTCTGCCTTTAATTTTATGATAAAGGCACAGGCATAACGCGTAACTTGGATCGGTATTGTGTCAGCGAATGTATCTTACTTAGGCTTAATGTATTTCAGTATTCATTAGGCCAGAATATTTGAAGACGAGATCCCCATGTACCCTGAGTAATGAGCAATGTATATTAGGTCCATTGACGGGTGAAGTAGAATTGAAGGACCCGAATCCCACCGGGTACAAGATGTCTAAGGATGTAGTTCAGTCATAAAGGTGAGGGTTGTTTTAGATAAATCTCCTGCAGTATCATCAGGGGACTCTCCTATGACAAGTTATATACAAGAGAAAGATGCAGAAGGGGAACATAAGTTTGCCTGTGCCTCGAAAACAATGGAAGATTTTGTCACATTGTAGTGCATCCTAAGGACTAGCATTACCATAAAGTGTTGTTTTACGATGAAACTAGCAGAACTCAACAGTCATTGGATTTAGGGTGAGTAATCACTAATGAGATCTTGTTTGTGCCATGCCAGGCCATAAGGTACCTTCACCAAGTGACACTAGATCATTTGGGGGAAAACATTTGTTTTAAAAAACAAATTAAATTTTGAATGAACCAAATGCCAAAGAATGTGAAGTCCTAGTCTCATTTTTGTCGGAAGATGAATTCAATTCACACGGTACTTCAAATTAGTATGGCTTTACTGCCATGAGCTTAAGAAATTGCCACACCAGTTGAAATTTCTCACAGGATGATATATTTTCCCACATTTAATGCAGTAAAACAAATAAACTGATAATCCATCAGTAAAAATATTTGAGAAAATAAAATTCCTTCAAAATATTTCATAAAGTTCCTTCTGAATAGTTCACAAGTGCATAAACTACAGCCCAAAATCTTTAATTGTAAACATTGCAATATCTTTTAACATGTATCATCTTACCTGAAGGATTTACTTTGACTTTGATTTTTGTCGTTGGGTTCAGAAGCCCATAGCTCACGTTTTCATACAGATCCTGAAAAGACAAATGTGAGTGCTATTACATTGTTGCATGAATGTTCATCAGTTACAACTGAACCCACAATATCCAGAATATGAAACATGAATTGACTGAATGACTGAACATGCTCAGTACAGTAAAATCTTGTTATATCGAAGCCTCAACAATTATACTTAGTAATAGGGATGGGATCCTCGATACCCTCGATTCTTTATAGTATCGAGTATCGCATGAGAATATTCAAAAGTATCGAATTTTATAACCCATCTTCTCATGCCATAGTTATGGCACATGTGTACATAACTTTTGGAATGTGCAAGATAATTTTGATAATCGTACTGTAACTTTCGGAATATTTACGGTAATTTAGACAAGCATACCACACTTTAAGTACAAGTGTACCACAATATACCATATTTTATCCATAGCATAATATTCACACAGTTTGGAGCACCTTGAGGTGTTTTTAGGCAACCCATACATACTACAATTATGATTTTTGACAACATTTCCTTTTATGGTACATAATTAAGGTACAATAAAAACAGGTTGAGAGTTGCGAGCAAGCGCTGATAGGCACGAGCGAGCAAATTAAGTAGTTATTGTACATACCATAATTATCTGATGTCACTGCATTATTAAATATTCACAAAAACAAATACCACAATTATCTGATACACCTGCCGTGGCCTAGCTCAAGTATTCCGTGGGCTAGGCCATGTCAGGTGTTTCAGATAATTACAAGATTTATTTGAAGTTGCAAAATAAAATTAAAAAACTGTGAAATGTAAAATAAGTGTGTACTGAGTTATAATTTTCCACAAAGTTTGATTACAGCTTTTACAGTGGAAACATAATTCTATAGAATCGAAGGAGACTGTGATGGTTCATTATTGGTTAAGGACTTTTGAGATACAAGCCATCCAGTATTTGTTTGCAATATGTTTCAACGACACTAGTAAAATGAGCAATTTTCTTGGCCAAGTTGTTTTGCGTTCATGACAATTTAAATTTGGTATTGAGAAAAATATTGGTATAAAATATCGTGAGAATGTTTTGGTATCGAGTATCGAGAAAATATAGTATCGACTCATCCCAATTAGTAATGAAAGTACTTTATACAAAAAGTCTTAGTTATAAATGTTTACAACATGGGCTTCATGCACTTATGGCATAATTAGTCACTTCAGTAAATAAAATTAATATGTAATTACAAAGAAATATTTTTTACAAAGCAAGGATAATACAATACTTTCTAAAATATGATCATGTACAAATTATATCTTGCAAACATAACATAACGTAATCCATGGTTTGCAATTAGTACACACTTTTTACTTATTGGTGAAGTTTCCTTAAAAAAATCACATCACTTACCCTTAAGAAATGCCACCAGCCTGGAGGTTCTGTCGAGATGGGGTCGTCTAGTTCTCCTGTACTCTGATTACAGCGACTGCTCGGTTGGTGGTGTAGACAACAGCCTTGCATGGGGTCCTGTCACAACTATTATCTGGCGGTGAATCACTCGTGGTGACAGCTTGTAGGTAGGGTGTGTCCAGGCTCGGATTGGGGCAAAGTTAATGGCAATGGGACAGAAAGACATTTGTCTACCGATATGAGGATGAGCAGTGGGGCAAGGGTCAAACAAGTGGTCTGACTTTCGGTAGAAGAGGGTAGATGGACCGTGTAATGGACTGGCAGTCCGGCAGAGGTTCCTCAACTATATCTTCTGGAACTGGCATCTGATGGCTGACTAGTTGCTCAGGTGTAATCAGAGCTTGGTTGTGAGAAGCCTCTTGCCTTAGGTCAGTGTAGACCCTAGAAGCTCTAGTTCCTCACTCAACAGCCTCTCTGGCCAGGGCCACAGCTTACTTAGCCACTTTCTGCCGCCCAGATTGTTGGTGTAGTATGGGGACAAGCGTAGTGCGAGGAGAAGTAGGTGTCCTGTGGCCATGGGCACAACAGTGTCCTCGTAGAGTAACAGTTCAGCAGGGTTATAACTAATACCTCAAGTGCCTCGAAGGGTTCACAGTGCTTTTCCCTAGCAGGACCACCTTCTGCTATACCTTAATGACAAGCAGGTGACTGCTCAGCCTTTAAGGTGGGTAGAGATTAAGCACTCCTGCACTGTGTTGGCAGACAAGGTGGGACTACCGCCATACCGTTACCAACATCACAGGAGGGCATACGATTATCCACAAAGACTGATAGGCAGGAAAAGGGGGAGAGGCATGCTCAAACCTGGAACGATGGTTGAGGATTTGTGGATGAAAGGGGAGAACGCAAGTAGGAGGGTAGAAGAATAGCAAGCAGAGCATAAGGAAAACAAAGTAGATGTGATTGGACAGCCAATAAGTGAAACACGTCAATACTGTACCCTGTCCAAAGCCCGAAGGGCAGTCCCTAGGTTGCCAAGAAGTACACAGACACAGCATGTTATGTGTAGATGAAGGGGGGTGAGGGTAAGCCCGGAGATCTCTTGGCATGATGTCGTAAGGGTGGGTCAATGATTAAATTCTTGAAGTTTCCGTAAGTCACGGCGCTCTCTCATAAACACAGGAAACAGCAACGTCACTGAACGATTCCCAGGAGAAGGACAGTGCGACCGGGACGCCGGCCTGACAGACTGAATTCGGGGGTCGTGCACCCTCTGTGGTGAGTGAGAGAGGAGGCATGGAGGGAGGTATGGCGAGAATTAAATGTTTGCAGCATATATCTAAACAATATAATGAACGTGGCTTGGCATATAACATGTTTTTTACGTTTTGTATTGGTAAACAAAACCTGATTTTGGTTGGGAATGGTTAAAAAATTAATAAAGGTCTCTGGGGTCTGGTCCTTCCGGGCTGCTGGAACCTTCCCGTTGTAAAGGACTGTCCTGATTGGCTGTCGGCAGGACATAAAGTCTATGGTCTTCAACACAATTGGGCACTTAGGAGCCACCACTTGTTTCTGAATACCTGGGCGACGGATCACAGGGGGTGAGCGTGCAACAATGGGTAATAAAGGTTGAGGCTTCGGTGTCCTAGGCTGAGGTGTGGGTGCTGGACGAAGGACGTCGGGTATCCTGTATGCAACAACAGGAGACTGTGGCGTACAGTACAGGCGTATGAATTAAGCAATCCAATATGGAATCTCCGAAGGGCCTGTGCGTACTGGGTTGCTGGAGAGGTGCATATGAATCTTCGGTGTCGCTGGATCCTGCAGGTGCCTTATAGCCTGAGCCTGCTCTCTGGGTTGGAGTCTGGCGAGAGGCCACTAAGGCCGGGGAATACTCGTACAGGTGTCCAGAGGCAAGAAATGTCAACCTCAAATTCTCCTTGAAACCCTGTCTCTTGGAGTAGGTCATTAGGATGCAAAGTACATCCTTCCCATCGAGGAGTGGAAGGTAGGCTCCTTGTTTTTTCCAATTACGTGTTGAGCCACTGGCAGACCGTAACTCACCGGACACCCTACTCCAGCACCTGGCGGGGACCGCAGTATGCGCTGGAAGTCGGGCCACACTGGCTAAGGTCAGAGGAGTGGGTGTTGCTACGGGTAAATCTCCCTAACCCAGTGAACATCCATCCGTATCTCTTGGCAGAAGCCTGCAGTGGAGAGGCTGACGGACACCAAGCTGGCAAGCTGTACCACGTTCAGTGTACCTGTGAGGCACCCCCGTTCCACCCATGGAGTAGACGGAAAGGTGAGCCGAACTACGTGTGTGTGGGTGTAACAGAAGAGAGGTGTTGAATCGCTTGAGCAACTTCCCCGGGATTACCTGCTCTCCCTTCCTATTGAGGAGTCCACTGGGAGCAATGTACTAGGTCTACAGGAAAGGTGATTCTCAAGGTTTCCGTTCAGTTCACATTTATTTCCAGTAATTGGAAATAACATGGTGACGTACTTGCCACAGCACGTCGGTACGAGTAAACGGCCGGGAAGCTGTGTACATTGTGGTAGCCGGTAGAGGTAACCAGTGTTGAGCTGGGGTGAGTGGTGGTGCTAAGTGTAGCATGGACTGGCTAAGCAAATGGCTTCTCCTATTGTTGCCGAAGTTTCCTAGGCGTACAACGGTATGTTGAGCTGGGCATGACGTAGGGAAACTAAGCAAGGAGAGGTAGGACCAGTCCTGAGAAGGACTGTACGATAGGAGTTTCCCTGTCTCGAACACGTATGTGTTGCTACAACAGCCTAACATATTCCAAGCAACGAGTGCTGGAAGAGAAGCAATAATACGGGGTTCTGAGCAGTGAGTGCTAGAGACAAAACTCAAATGCCCAATGCCCCCGGGAGGTGCGAACGAGATGTTTTCCACTAAAAATCAGGCAGTGCCCATTGCTGATTGGCCGGCGTCAATGAGGGGATATCTAAGTAATTTTTAAGACAATCACCTACAAAATCCTTAATATATTTCAAGAAAACTGTTTTCTGTATATTTGTAGACTACTGCATTGTTAATATGTCTGGAATTTTAATTAAGAGAAATATTGCATTTGAGATAATGCAATAATGCAAATTAAGCCTTATGGAAAAATGGGGTGACCTCGAAATATTGTTATATGTAAGAATGCTATATCAGCTGTAATCCCATTTTGTCACACACTACGTAACATGATCTTTGATGTACTGAAAGTTAACCTAAATTTTGTACATTAAAGTGAAATATTTTTACATAGTTTACATAGGGTATTTAAGTGGAAATTGAAAATCTAATGTTAAAGTGAAAGATATGTTCACTTGAAGTACATTATAATGGAATTTTACTGTACAGTATGTGGATCTGAAATATTGAAGCATAATAACTGGCTGGAATGAATTACCTCGACAACATAGCCTCCTGGGTAAACTAAACCCAGCTCCTTCAACGTCACTGCAACGTCGGACGGTGTTCCATCAGTTCTGCGATTCAGAAACGCCACAGCATAGGAGAAATAGTTCTGATATACTGGAGTTATGGGACGTGACCATATTTCGATTCCGTTGTGCTGCAAATAGGATGGTTATTCATATATTTTCTTAGATTATAAAAAAGATGCTACAAGCAAAAATATTAAATGAAAACGTTTGCTGACATATACAAATAAGTAAATAAAGAAATAGAAATGAAAACCCAATTCAAACAGAACCACCCCAAAAAAATTGTACTTTTAATTTAAAAAAACTAAAATCAGCATCCTAATGTGGATAATTACCATTTTTTTTGTATGTGCCATTTCTATGTCACTAAACTTCCCTACAGCTCTCCTGCACTTTAAGCCAAATATTTAAATAAAGAAATAGTGCAACAAATACGTATCAAAAGAAACCCATACTGGACATGTTACCTTGTATATTCTGCGGCCTTGGTATCCCAGCGGATCTTGGTCGACGGCAATGATCTTCTTGTTCTGCAGTATGGCCTTGTACTCTGGCCTGATTGTACGAAGATCAACAGACATTAGAAGAGGAGCTGCAAGTATAGCCCACAGCGCCATCTGCGTCTTGCACTGCTCATAGCTCAGCCCAAAGTTACCAATGATTAGCTGTAGGAAAACAAATTTATCAATATTTATAACACTACAGTATGTGGTTTTCAGCAACAGAAAAATGTTGCTTCTTCTTGGCAAGGTCTGTCAGTTTGGAAGTTCAGTTCCCTGATATCCAACACGAATGTCTGATCTGAGATCCTACTTCAACAAAGGGTATATGAAATGTTTGAACTATGAAACCAGCAAGCAAGGTGCATTAACAATAATAAATAAATGAATTAGTTAATACCACTACCACCTCATTTACTGCACAAAAAAATAAGAATATACAAGCACTTAATAATTAACGCCGCATCACAGAATAGCATTTGCTAAGATCATTTACTAGATATTTAAGATAGCTGCTGGTATGGGATAGGTGTAATTTAAAACTGCTTTCATGTGACGTATGATATGACTTTGTGGAATGTAAAAATTTAACTTATGTTTAATTGTTTTTTTTACTGGACTAATTAATTCCTATCACTGCCAACCAAAAAAATTTTTTATTAAATTTTTCTTGAGATAACTGAGATTATCCTCTTGAAATTGTGAACAAATTACAAACGTTAATATGTGAATTTTTATGAACTCCACATTTTCATCTATTGAAAACTGAGTTTTTATGGTCTACATAGATTTTGTTACACGTATATAAAATGCAAACCTTATTTATAGGTTTAAAATGATATCTTACTTATGTATAACGCTTCCTTGATTATGTAGTAAATCACACTAAATTTCTTGGCAGTTTGCAAATTTTGGGTTTCCAACAATTCTAAAAATTCACAAAATTGTGTGACCAGATAAAAAATACTACAGGCTGTTCACAGTAAAGTTAGCACTTTTGAGACCCTAGTTAGTTCTTTTCTATCACACTTTTTTTTATCCTACCAAATTTTTAAATAAATAAAGCCATATAAGTAATAAACACAGTGCATATATTTCACTGGACTTGGCAGTTAACGGCTAAGGCTACACTAAAATATATTTATTGACTATTATTCCAAAATAAAGGGCTTCAAATGTGCTCACTTTACACTGTGAATAGCCTACAATAATCTATGATCTGAAGTTAGGCGCACACATGAGAAAATTTACAAAATCCATGAGATGAAGGTTTTATGCATTGATTGATTTGAATCACTTTACCCATTCCCATTCAATCAGTAGATTAATTTATAAAGTAAATCAGGCTCTGCTTTGTTTATTTATAAAATAATTTTGCTACTTCAAAACTACATAACCACACACAGAAAAATATCTGCATTTATCTGCTGGATAAAAAAACTTTTAAGTGTTTATTTTTACTAATGAGACTGCAAAAGGACCTTTCTAATATTCTTGCACTGTTCAAGCTCTATCCTATATCAATAAATAGCTACAGTATTTACTGCGCCTGTTGTTGAGATTCTACATACTTCATCTTTGAGATTCTTAAATTCTGCTGCCCTATAAGCAAACATTTTGTTTGGGTTCCACATAAACTGCATTCTATGTAATCCTGCTTATCAGTTGGACTCTATCAAGCACAGACAACACAAGTCCCTGTAGCTATTTAATACGTTTTTGATTTAATTTAACAATTTAACACCAACTATTCCAGTAAAACAAAATTTAAACTCTGTGCATAACACGAAATAGTTAAAAAATATTAACAGCGTTTATCACATGACGACATGCGATGCAAAACTAAGGCGCGTTTTGAGGGGCGGTGAGGTTGTGCTTAGGAAATATTACTACCCGACTATCAGTGGCGGTGTTAATGTGGTTGTAGAGCTGGAGACTTGTTCTCAGGGAGCTGTGGGCCGTGATGCCCAGACGTAACTTTCCTTCAGTGACTTAATTACGTTTCATGTTAACAACTGCTATGTTTACTAAACGGTGGGCCTATTGAAGGCAGAACCACACACCTGATATCACTTTACTGAGAATAATTACATTCACAATGGCACTGAACAATGATGATTAGATTTTGGCTGGCTTTTACGGGTCCCGTTCCCTGACACACCCAATAAAAACATGTGACTCTCACCATGTGCGATATTTACTTGCAGTAGAACATTACATTCTCTTCTGGGGAGACACTTTACACTTGGTTGCCGGGCCTAGCCCGCCGGCATGGGCGATACAGTGAAAAGGCACGAAGCCGATAGATAAATGTACAGTTCATGCTTCCCCAGAAGATGCAAGCACTGGGGAAGTAGTGATGATGTTTCCAGGGGGCTACGTAAACTAGGTTCTGATAACTTACATGATTGCATGTTAAGTGATTGATGAGACTAAAGGTGAATGCTGCCCAGAGCGCGCATAGACACAGACACATGACCGACCTCTGCGACTGCTAAATGCCTCTGCGTGGTGTGTGTGCTGCCGGCTTGGCTGGTTCACGCGTCATGCGGGGACTGTGTTTTGTTACACTTGCATTGAAATTGATGAAAACACTAAACACTTGCAAAACAACATGATAATAAAATACTCTGCATGATTTTGGAACATAACATAACACTTGCACAATATATGAAAATGGAATGGGGATGAAACACGTGAGACGGAAACAACTACCTTTGCAAATAAACGCTAGGACAACAAAATAACATTGGATACATTTAGTAGGGGCCTCTCTTGAGTTCCCTTATTTATGGGTTAAACTACACTACAAGCATCAGACTATTGCATCTTGGCACAGCAGAGCAAAATGCTGTGGAGTACGGACGCCTGCTGTGGAAGTGTAGCGGTGCGCGGCAGGCAAACGGTCTGGGGGACACAGATGCTGGCCCAGCTCAACTTGCATTAACTGAATTAAAACGTATATTTCTCTCCCCATTTAAAAACCACTTAGACGTATCTGTCATTTATCAATAAATTAGTAATAATGGCAGTAATAGTAGCTGTTGTATAAAATAAGAGAGAGCAAGTTAAAGATTACTGAAATGTGTAATTGTGCATTAAAAGCACATTACCTGCCTGTTTATCACAACCAATGTAGCTATCTCATACCACAATGTTGTGAGCAATAGATTGCCTGTATGGGACTATTCACATTACCTGCCTGTTTATAACAACCCATGTAGCTATCTCATACCACAATGTTGTGAGCAATAGATTGCCTGTATGGGACTATTCACATTACCTGCCTGTTTATAACAACCCATGTAGCTATCTCATACCACAATGTTGTGAGCAATAGATTGCCTGTATGGGACTATTCACATTACCTGCCTGTTTATAACAACCAATGTAGCTATCTCATACCACAATGTTGTGAGCAATAGATTGCCTGTATGGGACTATTCACATTACCTGCCTGTTTATCACAACCAATGTAGCTATCTCATACCACAATGTTGTGAGCAATAGATTGCCTGTATGGGACTATTCACATTACCTGCCTGTTTATAACAACCAATGTAGCTATCTCATACCACAATGTTGTGAGCAATAGATTGCCTGTATGGGACTATTCACATTACCTGCCTGTTTATCACAACCAATGTAGCTATCTCATACCACAATGTTGTGAGCAATAGATTGCCTGTATGGGACTATTCACATTACCTGCCTGTTTATAACAACCAATGTAGCTATCTCATACCACAATGTTGTGAGCAATAGATTGCCTGTATGGGACTATTCACATTACCTGCCTGTTTATCACAACCAATGTAGCTATCTCATACCACAATGTTGTGAGCAATAGATTGCCTGTATGGGACTATTCACATTACCTGCCTGTTTATCACAACCAATGTAGCTATCTCATACCACAATGTTGTGAGCAATAGATTGCCTGTATGGGACTATTCACATTACCTGCCTGTTTATCACAACCAATGTAGCTATCTCATACCACAATGTTGTGAGCAATAGATTGCCTGTATGGGACTATTCACATTACCTGCCTGTTTATCACAACCAATGTAGCTATCTCATACCACAATGTTGTGAGCAATAGATTGCCTGTATGGGACTATTCACATTACCTGCCTGTTTATAACAACCAATGTAGCTGTCTCATACCACAATGTTGTGAGCAATAGATTGCCTGTATGGGACTATTCACATTACCTGCCTGTTTATCACAACCAATGTAGCTATCTCATACCACAATGTTGTGAGCAATAGATTGCCTGTATGGGACTATTCACATTACCTGCCTGTTTATCACAACCAATGTAGCTATCTCATACCACAATGTTGTGAGCAATAGATTGCCTGTATGGGACTATTCACATTACCTGCCTGTTTATAACAACCAATGTAGCTGTCTCATACCACAATGTTGTGAGCAATAGATTGCCTGTATGGGACTATTGTGCTTGCTCGAGTCTACGCTGCTATTGATTCTAAATAGCATGTCAATTTTTAGGGAAAATCCTGGGAAAAATTTACGTGTGTACATGTGAAGTCCCAGGTTAAACCACCACCTCAGTAGGAAATTTAATTTCAGAAAAAGTTTAATATAGCCTTTTATTAGAAATGGTTTCCCATGAAAACAAATATATTTCACTCTGCCGAAAGAGATTGCTGTGCTTTTGGAAGTAAATTATTGCATTATGGTACTTCCCTCCAGCTCCCCATGTTTCATTAGTCAATTTCAAATAGATTCCAGACCACTATATTTAACTATATTGTGCAGAATTCGTTTTAAAGATACAAAATAATGTACATGTTTTCTTGTTGCTGTAAATAAAGCATAAAGTTTTAATGGCATAGCTGATGCATGCACAATAGTTTGAAATGTTGATCACAGCAGTAATTTTGGTATTGAAAACCAAAGTGCAGTGTAAACTACTGTATCACTATTTACTTAGCAGTATCACTGACTGCATTTTTGAAAGAATATTTGCAAATACAATTTAAGTTTTTCAACTATACAATTCACATACTGCTCTTTAGGTTGGAAATAATTTGAGAGCTATTTTCAAGAAGTAGCATATCTTGTGAAACTGTACGATAATGCCATCAATGGCAGTGTTGTTTCCCGAGCACATACAGTAGATCCTGCGTGATCTGCTAGATGGCCGAGTTGTTAATCCAACGTGCACTTGCTGCACATCCCACTACATGACTGCGTTATTCCTTAAAGCTAGATACTGTGTGTTGCGCTTGATGCTGTTCCCGCAAACATTCATCTGCCCAATCAGCTGCCGTAGAATTTTCTGTTGTTTTCTGGAGGAAGCGTTTCGCGTTACATTTATGCAATATATTTTGTTAAAAAATCCAAATTACTGTGAAAAATTATATTCCAAACCAACCCTGCATACAATTCTGTCTGTAGAAAAAGAACTTTTATGAACAACTTCACCTAGTATGTTCACCTTATAGGAATAGTTTTGTTCCAAACCTTTGCAGAAAATTTTAGCTCCTATCTGCCATATTTTAAAAACTGTAAAATGAATTGAACAATTTACTAAGATATAAACTGTGAATGGCATTGCTACAAAAACAGGGGGAAAAAAAAAAATATATATATATATATATATATAATACAGTTACATTTTCATAAACAATTTAGGAATAAATGTGTGGGTTAGAATTGAATAAATACAGTTCGTTAAAATGAGCCTTGGAATTTTTACAAAAAAAGGTGCAGATTGCCAAAGTGAGGAGGGGGGATATGAATAATACATAAAGGCCTGAGCAATGCTGTTAAGCATAATGAAACATATGAAGAACACAAGGAAAATACCTGATAAGTGACATGCTGCTAATTTTACAGGAGAGTGATGTTAAGGTTAAAAACTTATGCTGGTATTTCAAATGGTTGTATCCTTCCCGCGACTGTAACAGTAGAAATCACTGAAGTGAAGCAAAAAATGGCATAAAAGCCAGGAAATCAAAAAAATGGACTTGTCAAGTTTTTCTGCGGTCTTCATCTATTACTGTTCACATCAATATTCTTTGTTAAAGGCTGTTCACGATAAAGTGAGCACCATTGAAATCAACCTTAGAAAAAAGTCGCTTCTCTTACCTGAATATATCTTAACAGGTTCATTGAGTTAAATGCGCCCAGTAAAGTTGGTAACAACGGATGGAAAGTAGTTCCATATTTTATCATAGAATAAAAGTGTTCAAAAAACAATTTGTGAAAAATTGAATTACTTTTTTCGTTTTCTGTTTTTATAACCATATTTGTAACATATTTACTGTTATAATAATTCCACAGTTTCACCTGGCAGATGCATGAACAAAGTGATGAGACCCATGGCAATGTCAATTTTACATAAGCTGGAAGAATACAGAACGTGGATACAAGTAGATCTTAAGCAGGGCTTTCAAAGAAGTGTTCATTTTTTCGTGAACAGCCTGTAGGAAATTAAGGTTTGTTTATAAAAATGAAATTTTATTAAGGAAATATGAATGCTTAAAAAGGCAGAGGATGGTTTGAAAAAGTAGTGTAATTAGGAGACCATTACTGACACAATGTCTTGTCTAATCTCTTTCTGTGAGTCTTACAGACAGTTATGTGGCATCACACGTAGATTCATGGCATGCTCACCATGTCTGGGTCATTCCAGTGTCCAGGTCCTGCATTGGGGATAATCACGTCCTGATTGTTGCCATAATAGTCAATGATGCTCTCCAAGCTGGCCCACGAGTCCTGGATGTCGTCGAAATTGCGCCACAAGTTGCAATTTTCTATGATGGACGTAAAATTGGGCTGAAATCCAAATTGAATGTCACTGTAATTCCATAGCACAACTTTCTGGCACTGCATGCAACATTAACAGTGCAGGCACTGACACAAAAATACATCTTATTTAATTATGTTTTAATTGAATCAAGTTAACCCATTTTACTTTCAATAAAAATTAAATAAAATAGACACTAAACTAATTGTATTAAAATAAATTTTAAATATAGTAAAACTCAGTTTAGATGTTTTCCTTAGGACTTCTTAGGCAGTAAAACATTTCATGTGAGAATAGGAAAATATTCATTACACTAGTTTAATACAAGTAGTTACTTTTTCAAGTTCACATTCGCTGACACAATAACATAGCTCTTTCTAAGAGTAGGAATACATATTGGTATGCAAATACATCACATAGAGGTTAAAAGTACGCTTCTTCCCCTTCAATTAGGTACTGCCTATTCACTTTCCTTCTTGAGTTTTGTTAGCTACTGTCCAGTTACCGGGGAGAACTGTATTCTCAGAAACAAAGAGGGGCGAGGAAAAGAATTGATCGCACAAGCAAATAAAAGAGGAGCGATAGGAACCTGGTTGCTCATTCCACAACTGCCTGTAAGGACTGGTAGCCATACAGCCTACGTGCGTGCAAAGAGTGCACCCTTCCCACACTCTTCATGTCCCTGGCACCGGTGTGCGCATGCACTAACAAGGCTGGACGTACAGCCTCCTCCGCAGCCCAGTCGCGCCACCCAGCCTAGCAAGAGTGCTCTACAAGAAACACGAGTTGCACAGTCGAGGGATTGGCCTATGGTAGGTGATAGAGTAGAAAGCTCGAAGCAATCATAATAAGATTTCTTTTAAATTGAGAGCAGCTGCAACATAAAAAATTGTTAGCTGTAATTCACAAATAATTTAGAGGGAGGGGGCTGCATCCCTGCAACCCTAGAGCATGAACCATCAGTGTCGTTTCCTGTACATTCAGAAAACACAAGATTGCCCACAAAGTGAGTGTACGATAACACTGTATGAAATGATGCTTCACAGAATATTTCTGTTATAACAGTTACTTGCTACAGTGGTGGTTTATCTCACAGTATTTCATCATGCTTGGCAAAAATAATGCTGAATATTGATGGCATTCATAACTTCTTTGTAATTTCCACGGACAGAAGATTACCACCAAAAGTATGCACAGAGACGCTCACATCAAGATGGGCGAGAATAGCAGAAGTGGTCCATGCAGTAAGGCAGCTGAGGATGCCTGAAGTGTTTGATAAGCATAACATGGGACCCTGCACTGATGCTATAGTATTCATCTCTCATCAGACCGAACAAGCGAGAGAGGACACTAAGGCATCATGATGGTTGCTAGGGAACCACACTTCACCATGTCAGGCGTTTGGAGAAAGGAAGTGGTGTCACACCCGGCCATGCTGAGCTCAGCCAACTGCACAACTGAGACATCCAAAGACGACATAGATGCAGAATATAACTTTCCTGTAGGAACTATTTACTTTGGAAATAATAATACATGTCCTACGAAGAAAATAACAGGATCATAACATTTGTATGTTTTATCCATACTGCAACATCTTAAAAAAGTTTTATTGTAATTTAAAGTTTTATTTTTTTTTTCAATTTAGTCAGAAAAGAAAGTTTTTAAATGTGAAAATGTACTACCAAATCCAAAAATACACTCAGCCCAACAAATTTATTGTTAACTTATGATTTATTTGAAATTGCCATCATACATAACGCACAGCACAAATATGTTTATTCACCACTTTACAAAGTACAAAGAGAGTGCAATGAACATTTGGTGATACATAATAATGACTTAAGTATGATGTGGCTGTAAGTACACTGATGAATTACACAATTTATGATGCAAAATTGAGAAAATGCAACTTTTTATGTATGTACATTTTAATTCACAATGATTTTGGTACATCTGGACACGCAGCCAACTATTCAAAAGAAACGAGAACAAATACATTGATGGGAGAAGCATATAATGACTGGAATGAGAGAGAGAGAGAGAGAGAGAGAGAGAGAGAGAGAGAGAGAGAGAGAGAGAGGAGAGAGAGAGAGAGGGGGAGAGGAGAGAGAGAGAAGAGAGAGAGAGAGAGAGAGAGAGAGAGAGAGAGAGAGAGAGAGAGAGAGAGAGGAGAGGAGGAGAGGAGAGGAGAGAGAGAGAGAGAGAGAGAGAGAGAGTCAGCAGATCACAATGAAGGAGGAATAGTGGAGAGACAAGCATGAGGCGGCTGCGTTAAACTACATTGGCCTGGCCACATGCTGAAACTACAGTAGAGACCTGAATTTACGAGTACTGGGTTTAACGAGACAGCAAGTTTGCGAGGCCATTCACAGGAACCGTCAAAAAATCATAAAAATTATTGCAAAATACAAAAATACCAGGAAAAATGCAATAAATTGAAATAAAATGTGATTAAAAATACATTTGACACTCCACATTGATAAAATACATGGGTTGCAATGTTGCTACTTGTAATTTTCATGCAGCAAGTTAAAAAAAGAAGTGAAAATTGGTTAAAAACTTGACATTCCACGAGCAACATCATTCACTCATCTAGCCTCGCCACAGCTGCGACCCTCTCCTAAGAGCTGCTATGCCATACAAGCCACGGGGGACCTTCCAAGTCAGAGTGGTTTGCCTGACCATTGCCACCTGCTGCGCTGCAACCTGCTTCGCATCATGTCGCCACTTACCCCTCCAGCACCTGATGTGTGAGGGGGAAGTCTCAGCAGCTCTCAGTTACTCTCTTCTCTCCTTCTTGTCTCTCTCTCCGCACCCCGTGCTGGCCCTGTGAGCCGAGTATAAATAGGACCAGCATTCCTCAGTTCGAGGCTTTCTCGTGCGAGTCCACTTGCTCTGTGTTACGCTGCCCTAGAGCCACTAGATTTCACATCCTGTCTTCGCAGGACGTCACGCTGCCCAAAGCTATTTCAAGTCGCAACAGTCTTACACTGTTCAGTCTAGAGCTCTGCTCTGCACGGCACTGCCACGCTGCACGTCAGCATACAGAATCCCCCATGCTTCCAGCTATCTTGTACCTTACTCTTAGCTATCATGAGTGCGACTACTGCAGCCTTGGGGTTGCCCTGGCACTCCGCGCTGCTGTGTCTTCTGAGACATAGGTAACTATACCAGTTGGCAACCTAAGACCGGCCATTCAGGCCTCAGTCAGGGTACAGACTGGTTTAGGTGTGTTTTAATTGAGCAACCAATAAAACAGGCATAAATCGGACTTGGTTGAGTTGTCTCTCCAGAACTCTGTGTTCCTACACCTTGTCCTTTCACTTGCCCTAATAAGACTCTTCTAGGGTTAGCCACGAGCCAACACCTTGCTCATTTTCTCTCCTATTGATAGCCGTCTCAAAGTGCAGCTTAGAAAGCTTGCCTTCCTGGATCTCATTAGAGCAGTTGTCTCTTGGACTACCGACCTTCCAGTAAGACCGCAATGTTCCTAACGTTGCTTGGAATCGATAGCACAACTCCCAACAGAAGTCATGCTCTTTGTGTCAGACCGCAACGTTTCACACACCAAGTCTCTGGGTTGAGGACCAGTAGCACTGCCCTCTCACCTCACCTGACCTCCGCATCCTAGCGGCCAAGCTAGGGTTAGCTCAGGCTGGGGTACGAAGTCAATGACGAAACAACCAAAAAGACTGTCCAGGAAGGGGCAATTACCATGTAGCCTGCGACGAGTGCCCTCGCACATAACACAACCTTTGCCTTGGATTGCAAGACCAAGCCAGAGACTTGGAAGGTCGCAACTTCCGTTGCCCGACCTGCAGAATGACACCTGAGTGGGCGCTGCCCAGAACAGAAACTGCACCACAAGAACGCCCTCCGGTACTGGAGCCCCTCCCGTTACCAGAGTACTCGGGGAAGAATCCCCTTAATTTTCTGCAAGCTTGCCAGAGTTTGAAAGGACACGTCTACCCAATGCCTTGTGGGTCGTCATGGCAATGGCCCAGCCTAAAGATGAAGCCGAACAATGGTGGGGAAAGTACAGGGAGTTCATCACCCCCTGGGAGGAACTGTCCGAAAGGATCATGATGCACTTCTCAGGACCCTGAATGATCGCACAACTGACAAATGAGCTTTACACTCTAACCCAAAGCATAAACGAGGATGCAGAACTCTTCATGAGGCATAAAGTCTTGATTTTCCGGCGAGTACATCCAGGCAGCAACAAGCTCGACACTGTCGAACTATCACTAGGCTTTTACTATTAGAAAAATGCTCACATCTCCGCAACCCCGAACCAGCGACACTTGAACTGGTAAGGACGAAACACACTTGGTGGACATCTGCAAGTCCCATGCCCACACCTGTTCCAGTACGAAAAACAACAGCTTTCGAGACCACCGCAAGTGAACGAACATCGGATCCTGCCCGACACTTTTACTGAGACTGCACTGTCCTACGGCGGCAGAAGCTCCAAAACAGTCAGTCAGGATCAGCCCAAGTTCTGGTAATCAAGTGAAAGGAGGAGCCATAAAACATAGAGAAAAGACTTAGCAAGCAGGGAAACACAAAAGCCAGGAAGCCCGACAGGTCCTGGGCACCGGAGAAGTAGAAGAGGCCCTATGCATCATCCTTATGCAAGAAAAACCAATCCTCCAACCACGCATCACAATACTCATTGGGAAAACAGAATGACTAGCTACCTTCGACACGGCCACCAACGCCAACGCAATCTGTCAGGATGTCGTCCCCCGGGAGTACCAAAACAAAATACAGCCGGCAGACAATACCAGAATTTATATGGCTCAAAAGGAATCCCGGTTGGCAATGGAGGGAAGCCTTAACATTAACCCTACAATTCGGATATAAGGCAATACCCACACATTTTCACGTAGTCAAGAACCTGGGTGAAGAGATGATGTTAGCACAGCCCTGGTTGTCTGCACAACAAGCCATCTTAGACTGCCAGCAGGGACGAGTCTACCTTGGTGCAACTAAAATGAGGTGAGTAACTTGGTGGAAGTTGGCTGAGCCTGAACTACACCAACCCATCACAGGCAATGAACTGAACCACCAACTGCAAGGAGAAGTAGTGAACCCAGATTATTCAGGAGCATCGCCATGTACTTGAACAACGTAGCACTCTGCACCAGGCCACCACCATATCCCAAGAGATCCACTTGACCAGCACTCGGATAATCCACAACCGACATGAGAGGTCTCCGCCAAACACAAAGCCATAATTATAACAGAAGATTGAGGAGATGAAACAACTAGACATAATCGAACCCTCAGACTCGGCCTACAATGCCAGAATAGTCTTGGTACCCAAGGACAACTTACTTAGATTCTGCATCAACTACTACGAACTGAATAAAATCACTCAACCAGAAGTTCCCCCAGCCTTGAATCGCACCGGGGAGCTCGAATTTTAAGCACACTTGACATGAGCTGTGGGCACTGGCAATTTCCCATCCACCCGGAGTCAAGGCCTTACACTACGTTTACTGAACTTAATGGAGAGACATATCAATTAAAGGTCATGCCATTTGACTTCAAGAACGCTCTTGTAACATTCCAGCGCCTCATGGCCGCTTCAATCCTAACAAGCTACATTTGCCAATTTTGTTACCCCTATCTAGATGACGTCATAATCTTTTCCAAATTCTGGAAGTAATACCAACGGCACCTCCAGTTAGTCCTGCAATAGCTGAAGTTGTTCCATCATGAAACAAGAGGCAACTGTGAGGATTTCTGGGACTCTGCAACTGGCTTCGAGATTTCATACAAAAAATCGCCGAACTTATGGGCCCCTAAATAACCTTCTGTGAAAGGAGTAAACATGAAAGTAGACAGAGGAGGAAGAAACAGCTTTCCAAAAACTTCGGTACCAGTTCGCACAATCCAACATGCTTTATTGGCCCCTCTCCGACCTACCAGTGATCCTGCAGACAGATGCCAGTGGGACAAGTATCAGAGCTGTTTCTACCAAGATACCCCGGAAAGATGTATACGAGTGATAAGCTATGCTAGAACACTCCTGTTAGAAACGGAGAAGAGGTACCACTTGAATGGGCAAGAATACCTTGCTGGCTGTCATTTGGACCCTTAAGAAATTCTGTTACCATCTCGAAGACATACCCCTTATTTTATGGACTGATAAATATGTGCTTACATGGTTACACACTGCCAGTGCAATGAAGTCCAGACTAGACCACTGCGTCTTGCTCTTACAAGAATTCAAGTTTACCATTCAACACTTCCCTAGGAAGAAAATGAACTACCAGATGATTTATCACGAGCTCCCAACCCCCACCAGCAGACTGAGAACCTGGAAGACTGGGAAAGGATGCACCCGCCAGAACACACTCCACGTCAAGAAGTTGACAAACCAGGTTATGTGCAGTTACTGTACTGTGTTCACTGAGCAACAACAGGCCAACCCCGAAGTACATAACCTGCTCACCAAATACCCAACGTGCTTCTAGGAAGAACAAGGGCATGTACAGGCTTGTCCTAAATATGCACACTGAAGACTGTAAACTGTGGGTACTGCAAAGCCTTTGGCCGAACCTATGTTACTATTACCACCAGTATCCCCATGCAGGACAACCTGGAGTTCAGGAAACGCTACGTATACCTGGGAAGGCATGAACCGGGACGTAGAGACTTATGTCAGACAGTGCAAGACCTACACCAGCACCAAGGCACACAGAGCTCTACGCACTGCTGACATCCCATGACGGCCCTCCCGAGCATGTACCCAAATCGCCATTGACCTGATGTGATCCTACCTGTGAACCCAAAAGAGTCAGGAGTAAGTGGTCAATGACCTGTTCTCTAGACGGGTTGAGACCTACTCCTAGCTAATAGTGACACTAGAACCATCATTACAACCATGAAGGGAATTTTTCCCCCGCTGGGGATATCCATGCTGCATCCTAATTGATAACGGTCCCCAGTTGATTGGAGCAGCATGAGAGAACGCCTGTCACAGATGGAGAGTCCAGCACTGGACCACACGTAGCTACCAACCGCAAGGGAACCCGACAGAAAGGAGAAAAAAGTAAATAAAGAAAGGCCTCACAATCAGAATGCAAGGAGATCACTGGAAGTGGGGCCAGTATTTATAGGACATTCTGTTCACTCTTCTTCCCCACTGTCACGAAGCCTTGGGAGCCTCGCCTAGTGAGCTGTTACTTGCCCCCCCCCCCCCCCCTTCAACACCTAAGGAATGGGACTGGGAAGAGGAGCTCAGTCAAATTCTGCAAGCCAAAGAAATTCGATGAGCCAATATGAAGTGAATGGATGCTGCACGTGCCCATAAAACTAAGTACCCGGCGCCTGCAAGATCGCTAGAGGAAGCCATCCATGAAGGGGAGAGCGTGTGAGTGAAGACACGTCCCCTCAGCAGCAAAGCTGCGCATTTCCATGCAGGATTTCACCCAAAATGGGAAGATTCTTACACAGTAGTGGAAAATCAAGGTAACACTCTGTGGGTGGAAGACAGCAACAACAATGTAAAAAACTACACATAACACACGTGAAATAGGCAAGCAGTCCGGAAATCACGGAAGAAGCTATGCTATCTGCGATTGATAGTGTGTGGCCCAGCAGACCTCTTGGCACCAGCCACACGCCCTGCCACAACCCACGCACGGACCCCTGCCTCTACTATGCCGCCACTGTCTCCAGAACTGCCATGCCCACCTTCGTCACCTCCAGCGCTAACCAAGGGGAGAAGAGAGTCCGCAGCATCACCCCGACGGGCTAATCAACACACAGAGAGCAGCCTATGTTGCCCTCTCCACCATTGACTCCAACCTCTGCGCCCGCCACAGCAGAGGCGAGGAAAGAGCCAGTCACATGAGGGGAAGTGCCTTCCACCCCGCCATCCAGTCAACTGAGGGCAGTGGCTGAAGCTTTCATGCCACGGGTCGCTGACCCGTGGTCTACTAACCCAGTGCCGCCTTCATCACCAGCTATGCCACGCTACGTGCCACTGCAGCACAGAGTACAGCCCTGGCAGGACTGACGCACGAGCATCGAGAGATGCCGTGGCATTGCCCTCCCACCTTCAGCTGGCCAACGAATAAGAAAGACTCAGCATGAATGGAGTGTTCGCACTTCTCACCCACTTCGAGCCAGCCATCAGACTCTGTGTGTGATGCAGTCCAGGCAGCGCCACACCCAATGAGAGCCTCCCCGAACAAAGGAAGCCAAGTGCAGGGACTTGACCCCCGCTCCTGCAGATGTCATTAGCCCGAGGCCGAGACCACTATAAAAGAGGGTACGCGGCCGGAGACGGGAGTTATCTTCTCCAGTAGCTACCCCCACAACATTTCTTGTACTGGGGCTCTACTGACTACCAGGTCTTATAGATCTTCAGCAGCCTCCAGTGGCTGCCACCACCAGTTATCAGAGGCTTACACAGCCTCTACCACTAGCTACCAGAAGCTCCATTGGCTTCAACCACCACCTGCATCTACCAGATGCTCTCCATCAGTAAAGCCTGCAGACATCATCACACCTTCTACTGCCATTCCTCCTGGTTCAACAGCCACCTCTACTTGCTGGTAGAGACAACTACACCCACTACCCTTAAAAGTAATGGCCCACATTTGTAAAGTCTCTTCTAGACATCTCTTGGTTAGAATAGCTGCCACTGAGTTGTTTTCATAGCCGTCAAAGTTATTCACCATCTTGATTAGTCTAGGAGCAGGTCACCTACACATGTTTACCATAGGTTACTTCCATATCATACTCTGCATGATTAGGAGGGAGTACACGTCACTGTATTTATTATTCCTAATAAATATGCCTTGTTTCTATCCCGAGAATGTTTCTGTTCTAGAGGTGATACCTACGATCGATAGAAACTATATCTTCGTACGACGTCAACGGAGACCGGGTGTTACAAGTGTACAAACCATGCAGTAGGACTGCAGATTCCCTTCAGGACTCTGTACGTCAGAACACACACCAACTTTCGACGGCCACCTGTTCTAAACATTCCCGTGGATAGAAAGGAACCGCTAGGTACTCGTCTAAGACGGCACGGCAAGACAGTCAGTCCAGGTTGTACTGTTACTGCAGCGCTTATGGTGTCGGAAGGAGAATTTGCCTGGGTGAGAAGACCTAACCCCTGTTACGACCACACCCAGTAGTGGTAGGAAGACGGCCCACACGGTTCACTGCTCCAGGTTCGAATGCCAAAGGTGCAGGGCTGAGTGGAGCACCGGACACGTGCCGTCAACCACTACTGGAAGTACACCTAGCTAGGGTTCTGTCTCGAGTTCATACCAGTCGAAAGTATTCTTAAGTATCAACGAGACCTCTATGCCTTTTGGGAAAAGGCACGGATCTCACACGGAGGATCAAAAGGCGGAGTATACTGCCGCCAAGCGAGTGTGCATAACTGACCCATCTACACCTAGCAGAGAAGCCAAACGGGAGAGAGTTGAGACTACCCAACGACTGGAGAGGCCTTCCTACCCAGTCTACAGTTTTGTTTATTTCCCCGCACACATACGACTAGCTTACGATTATCATCCAGTCATCAGTGCTCTGTTAGCAAGCACAAAAGTCAGGTATGGGGTAGCTGACCTCTTGTTCTGGAGCAGAGAAGTAGCATAGTGGAAACTACGGTACTGTGTTGGTCAATACAGTAAGCCAGCACGCAACGCCCCGGAGACCAAGATAACCCCTGGTAAGACACATATAACAAGCCCAGACAGCGTTCCGGCTCGACACGTGATACTGACTGTTACCAACTTTATACCCAACTGCCAACTGACACGCCTGTTATTAGTATCCAGCAGAAAACATAACCCTAAATCATAACTTTGGTTATAACCAGAGTGCGCCTGACCTAGGCGCAGATAAAACACCTTGACCATGTCACCACTTCCATAAGATGACACGTGTCAGTACTATATCTTGTTTCGGATTTCTGTTGACTTGTTTTGCTTTTGTATTTTGCATTGAGTGTGCAAATTTTAAAAACATATTTTTGTGATTAGAGACGATTAAACCTGACTTAGCACAAAAAATGCTATTTTAATGCAATTTTTAGGGTTTTGGGGGGTCAAAATCGGTTGGAAATGATTCTGAGAGGTCAACTATTTTGTGAGGTCATTCTCAGGCACCATGAGGCCTCACAAATTCGGGTCTCTACTGTATAGTGAAAGCTATTCATGGTAATGTGAGCACTTTTTGAAGAGCCCTCTCATTTGGAATAATAATTATTACATATATTTAATTGTAGGCTTAGATATTAACATTCGACTCTAGTGAAATACACACACTGTGTTAATTGTATATATGGCAATATTATTTATTTCAAAAAGATGGTGAGACGACGAAATTTTGGCTCATAGGAAAACAGTAACCAAGGCCTCAAAAGTGCTCACTTTACCATGAACAGCCTATAGCTCAGAATACTAATGATTTGACAATACATGAACAGATTTTGTAGTATTTTATTCTTACCAGCATGAAAAATTGCAACAAACGAACAGTTCTACACTGACAGATAAACTTTACTTGAAGATTTAGTATACAGGTGATACTCACCGCCATGCCAGCGTAGATCTGGTACACAGGCCAACTACACGAGTAAACCATTGCACGTCCTGTGCGGTTCAATTGATAACCAAATTCAGGGTAACCTAGTTAACAACCAGAGAAACAGAAGTTTTCCATAAATGTAGAATACATTATGTTTGTTATATAGCAAAATAAATAATGTTTTAACAAGAAGCAGTATTTTAATAAAAAGAAGTCTGACATGAAAAACTGTACTAAAATTAAGATAATCTCTCCAACATTGTACCATACAAAATGAATGAATGTGTTTAACACAATTCATGGCAAACTCGAATATGATACGATCAGGGCCATTGACATAAATTTCGAGGCTCCTTCATGAGTGTCAATTCCCCCACCCTCCCTCCACATAACTCTTGAGCATCTGGGACCCGGGACAAATGTGCCCTTTCTCTGCTCCTGTTGATGGCACTGGATATAATTATAAATAATAATACAATAAAATATAATATAAAATAGTTGTCTGTCTTAAATGTTATGACACCAGAGAAATACAGTTCTAACTATATTTTTTACATTTTAAAAAGTATAACCAATAACCACCTCTTTACCATCAAGCATGTGTGACAATTTACCACTTCAACCTTCTTCTAGTGACAAGCACTTATTGCAAAACTTCCTCAGGTCAAATACTCATCTGGTTATTAACAGCATTAACATATAAATGAATCTCAGCTGGCTGGCCAAACATTTTCCTATGCCGTACAATATTCATGCCGTTTCCCAGAAATTTAATTAGACTACCATTTTTTACTACCAGCTACACACTCAGTGGTGTAAACTGTTCACGTATTCTTTAAAAAAATGTTAATGACTTTCATTGGGAAATTATAAAACCAGTGACAAGTACCAATCATAATCTGAATTATAGTTATGACTGGACATAAAATAGTACAAAACTAACAAAATTACACTTCGGAGTTGTATTTTGTGTCTGAATGCAACCAAATCTCAGTTTACAATATTAACTGCTCGCAGTTCAACAACATGACCCTCAACTTCATTTGCCCCCAGAAG
This sequence comes from Dryococelus australis, assembly GCA_029891345.1. Lineage (NCBI taxonomy): Eukaryota > Metazoa > Arthropoda > Insecta > Phasmatodea > Phasmatidae > Dryococelus > Dryococelus australis. The sequence goes on from CM056993.1 coordinate 4,645,139, forward strand.
ACAGTCTTAGTCAAGCTGAGCATCATATATGTTTACACTTTACTGCGTAAGAGAGGTGTACACACTTTACTGCATAAGAGAGGTGTACACACTCTAATAGTATTATTGAAGATCTCTGGTAATATGAAGATAAAGACGCAACAGTGAAGGTTACACAAAACCAAAAGACATTCATTCCTCAATAACTTTTTTGCTTCTTTACAGTTAGCAAGAGTGTAATAGCACGAATAGAAGCCACTCAAAAAACTGAAAGCGAATTGATCAAAACATCCATTGTATATCCAGGCACAAAAAATGTCAGGGTCAACATGGTTTTTAAACCAAATTGCATAATTTGTTTTGACCACGTGACACGTGACTGAGCACGTGCGCGCAGATGCCACAACCACAGACATGCCCAAAATGGGATAAGTGATATTTTTCCAGTGCCATGTATGTTTACTTTTTTTCAGGTCAAAAGTATTCTGAAAATGGTAATATGTCTTTTCTAAAATATTGTGCAATATTGTTTTCAAATTTAAAATGTGCGCTGCATGAAGAACAAGGACATTAATATTCCGGCATAAATGCCTATGAAATGAACAGTCATCAAACACCAATATTTCACTATTTAAATTGTTCTTGTTTTTATGTATTTAAATCTCTTTTTCGCCTTATCATTTTAGGATAAAAGTTTTACTCGACGTGCATAGCACTTCCACTTGTGTGAACCTAGTAGGCAGCCATGGTAGGTCTGCGCGACCCCTGCCTCTGCGCAGTCGTCCTAGGCGAGCTGGCGAGGTAAGACGCTGTCACGTACGCACATCATATTTTTGCAAACAGTTAGATTTCCATAGTTCACTTTAGTTTACCGGTTAACCTTTGCTTTGCATGCATTTTGCCAGACATCCCCAGCATAATGCTTCCACTTAAATAAATGTTTTGCAGCTCTTGCGGTTTTTTGAACTTAATACGAGAGGAGGAGAAATGTGTCGGAGATGCCATGCGGCCCACACAACTTGTAAATCAGGCGCCATCCGCCTATGTTAAAGGCTTTTGATTGTAATTTCTGCATAATTGTTGCGTGCAATATTAAGGGTAATAATTGTATGTATGTACTTCAGGCTAATTTTCATGTTTAATTATTTTACGGCCATATCAATCATTTGCGGCCACGTGGTTAGCAGTTGCCAACTCCGTATCTGCGCCATCCACGTTCCTAAAGGGTTTGTTCGTGTAATATTGTGTGCGCCTTAAATTTCTCTCAGGGTAATATGTATTGTTTTGTTGAGGGTTCCATGTAATTTTGATGATTGATGCTTTATATGTATGACCACGCAGTCTGTTGGGCATGTTTGATTTTTTATCCGCCATCAGGTGCGCTAAGATGTTTTCTATGCCTGAATCACAAGGGGAATAATTTTCCGAATACCGTTACCACTTTGTCCGGTAATTATTTGCTATTTCCATGGAAAACTATTGCAACTGCACCTGCACCATGTGATTCACTACGTACTTCATCCAGCGGCATCCGCGTCATGTAAGAATGCTTTCCCACATCTGTTCATATTGTGTCCCATGTTCTATCATCAATATTTGTGTAATTTGTATGGTGACATTACTTTCGTCCTAGCCTGCTAAGTGTAAAGGCCATCACCACACACACCACGTGGTTGGGAGACGTGACTCGACAAGTATGCATTAGCGAAGTAGGTAATCACACGTGTTAGTGTTCATTTGTAATTCCCCGTATCCTGCCTCCAGGAAAACTCTACAGTCCACCCTAGCGGATGTACACACCTTTCCTTGTGGAGACTGTGTTTTCAAACACCATGAAGAATTAATCCGTCTAGGAGTGTGCTAGTTAAATTACAAGCTGGGGGGAATCACCCAACGGAGTTAGCTAGTCATGTCCGAGGTTAACCATTAATTCATATTCTGGCAATGTATGTACTTGGAAATCAATAAATGCAACTCTAAGTGTCAAATTTATGACTTCCTCTTTAGCGTTGAACCAGCCAACTCCAGCCTTTTTAAGTGATAAATGTTTAGTAATGAACAGTGTTTTGTAAGTACGCTTGGGTGAGATGGACACACAGAACCCACAGCATGCCTGAGAACCCTTGAGTTTCACAGTGCAGTGTCTGAGAAACACCGCTGGCGCCCACCTCCAGTAAGTAAGTGTAGTCATTCGACTTGTGTTTCATCCGATGGCGTCACTCTCAGTAAAATATTCTATCCCTACATCATTATCATATTTACTGATTGTTAATTTAATTTGCAAGAATAGTTCTAAGGTATGTATTCATTGTAAAACTGATAGGTAAGGCAATTATGGTAACAATAAATTAAATTCACACATTTTGGCGGTTACGTCACAATCTAAGTAAACTGTAATAGTAATTAAAATGAAAATAAATTACTTATTATCTGACGGAAATATTAATAATAGCTCGAAATACTAGAGAGACGTAAATTATGTGAGTTTCACCACTTGTGTGACGAAATACTCGAATGGCAGTTTTCCACACTCAAATATCAGCTGATGACCTCTCCTGCAAGCAACGGAACCTGTCTGGCAGGTTCTGATCTTGGAATGTTGCACAATACCGCTGGCGTGATATACTATCCTGCTTCTGCCCTTGCGCGAAACTTTTGACTGAGGCACGCAGTACATGCACACCAGATTAATGCGCTTGCAAATTATAGGAACTGAATGTGTGGCTTCTGGCAACAGTATGTACCTGCTCTTGTGTACACCCAGTCAACATTTATAGACTTTTTTTTTAACCAACTACATTCACAATGGTCTATTAATATTATTAAGTTTCTGTCAAGTAGCATGTACTCTAATGAAACATGTCTACTCAAAAAACATCAACCATCACTTGCTGCTGCTCAAGCCAGTACATTAACCATCACTTGCTGCTGCTCAAGCCAGTACATCAACCATCACTTGCTGCTGCTCAAGCCAGTACATCAACCATCACTTGCTGCTGCTCAAGCCAGTACATTAACCATCACTTGCTGCTGCTCAAGCCAGTACATTAACCTCAAAATTCTTAGTGTGTGAAAGTAACCAGCCTCAATTTATGAAAGTAAAAATTCAAATAAAATATTATTTTATATTCGGCTAAATACCGAATTTCCTTTAATAAAAAGAAGTCTGATAGTTTTTCAGGTTGAGGTAATTAATTACGGTACGAACAAATCTTATACCAAATATATGAGAACTATGGTCTACACATCATTGTGACTGTACAATAGCATCTGGAAAAATAGATTTTTAGCAATTTCACACTACAGTCTCAGTCATGCCAATGTGAGAACTTGTAAGACTACTAAAGTTTTCTTAAAATATAATTCACAAAATACAAAATTTTACTTATTAATAGAGCCTAATCATCTTAGAGAATCGTGAGGCAAAAGAGAAACAATATTAAACTCAAATTCTCGGTACATTAAGTATTTGAGAAGAGGAACTGACATCGCCGATATCGCATATTCTATAAGAAGCTTGTGCTCATTATGACACACACACACTTGTTTACCACAGAAAGTAAGGTAGTTCCAAGAGCACAAAGATAAACACAACTTCTTCACAGCCAAATGGTCACAGATGTGTTGGCTATTTGAGGTGAACAGATTTGATTGTCGGGAAGCATTCTGGCCATTCTGTCCATGTGCCCAGTTGCATCCCAGTGTAATCTGCAAGGAATACGACCAGTGCCGTGCCGTGCCATGCTGGATTGGCAGTGAATAATGCGTTTCATTTTTAAGGCCTCCATACAACTCGCAAAGTGCCATATAGAAATGTTTTGAGTACCACACTAATAGCAGAGTGAAGATGTCTGGGTGACTCTGATCTGTGGTGTCTTGACAGCCTATGAGGGTGAAGCAAGATGAGTATGGAGGAGTGCTGGAATACAAAGGGCAGCGGAAACAGGAGGGCCCAAGAGAAACCAGCCGACTAGTGACGTTGTCCAGCACAATTCCCACATGTGAAAATCCGGGAAAAACCCCGCCAAGAATGAAACGTAGTTTGCTTTGGTGGGAGGCGAGCACTCTAGCCACTGCACGACCACGGTGCCGTTACCACACTAATAGCTCACTAAGCAAGGCACGCTATGACTAATGACATTACACCAATGAGAAAATATTTAATTTTCACATACTAATGGTATTGTACTGTAACTTGCTGCTTTTAACAGAACATATGAATACTAGGTAATTGTTACATGGCACACTGTTACTTTCAAATGTTTATAAACCAACTCCTGATAAATTTCAGATGTATTTATTACATCTGCATGTTCTGTATGCTCCATAAGAAGAGACAAGATTATAATGGTGAATAGCAATAAAATGGGAAGTAGCTGTTTTGGGGACACTGCCGTTTGTTTTGCGTGAATACGTCTAGGTTGACGCGCTCGTTCGCCTTGATTTTTTTTTTTAACGTTCCCGGTACCGCTTCACTCGATCATGTGGGGTTTCATGGATATCAACAGATTGCTTTTGAGATGCTCTTTACAACCGTATACAATTTCTGTATTCCAACTTGACTTTTTGATGAGTATAGGCCGACATTGTGTTAAGTTTTCTTAATTTTTTTCATTACACTCATACAATTTCACCATAACCACACCACACATATGTTTCTATACACACAATCAATTGATATTGACGAGAGCTGTCAATTTAAACTCAAACAAGCGCCGTAATTTCTCCTAGTCAAAAGTTATACTACACTGAAGTTATAAGACGTGGCAAAATGAACTCAAAATCCCCCCCCAGCCGCTATGCTTCGCAGTCCTCACTCAACGTAACATGTTCTTTGATCCTTTGGCAGTTGAGTGGTCTAATTGAATTTTGAATGTAGACGATAGGTTCGGAGCTGCAATGCAAACTGTATTCAAAATCAAAATAACACAGAAATGAATGATAACTCACCACAAAACACAAAAATTTAAGTTTAGAAATAAAATTAATCGTAACTAATAATAATATAATTTTTGACCACTTTTGTATCAGCCCTCAGGACCTTAATGTTAGAGCCACCCAAATCACTGCACTCCACTTCATTTTTGTAAGATACTAATCAAAATGAATACATACTGTTAGAAACTTCCATGTTTGTACCAGAAAATTGTTGAATATTAAAATATGATTATGTATCTTTTTAAATAAATTCTTCCTCTTGATTACACAGTTCTTTAAATGCAATGTATTTCAAATTTTGGCGTGAATGTGTATAATATGCAAAATCAAGCTAAAAAATAAAACCATAAAATCTAGTCCCTACCAAAAAGTGATGATTATCATGTCATCATACTCACCCCTGTCCATGTCGCGAGGGTGGGAGTAACAGCCATCGAGCTTCACGTAGTCGACATCCCAGCTGGCAAACGTGTTGGCGTCTGTCTCCAGGTAGCCTAGGATGCCGGGATACCCCGCACACGTGTAGTTCCCAAAGTCCTCGTAGATGCCGAACTTGAGACCTTTTGCATGAATCTCCATGCAGAAAACAGTGGCAATGGTAACTTTGAGATAGAAACTAGTAGCTTACCTGTACAAAGGACTTACACAAGGACCCAGGAAATAGGACGCAGGGGTGAAACACATGAAATGGAACACAGGAGAAAGCCAGTAAACACAGCATTAGTGTGCTTGCTTACAGAATCGAAAATTAAAACCACACAGAATAAAAAAGAAGACAAAAGTTAACTTGAGTTGGAAGCCAGTCTTCTTTTTACAAGAGTTGCTATTCGTACAGGAGACCACTGCAAAAATTAATACAAAAAATAAAAATATAATTTGTGTTATGTAATTGGTGTGCAGTAAAGCACAAACCTATCATTCTAACCATCTGAAGAAAGCACAAACCTATCATTCTAACCATCAAAACAATAATTAAATAAGTACAGAGAAGTGAAAGATAACTGCAGTATCCTGAAAAAAGCACGTCACTTTCCACTTCAAAGAACCCCCTTTTGAAAATTGATTTCCCTCCTGCTTGGATCTGGTACTGGCCAAGTTTGAATAGGCAACAAATGGGAAGAGAATGAGTTAAAACAGTACAAATTGATGGGGACTCCTATAAGAACAGTTCTCTGGTATCCAAATAATGTGATCAAAATGGCTCATTGAAAGCTGGTTGTTCCAATTAATGCAGTCAGCAGGATCTATCGTTGTGACACACATCCTTTGGTTTTTACAAAACATTCGTCTCAGCTGCTCCTAGAATAATGATGGTACCCACGTTATCACCTTAAAAACAAGATAGCAAAAATGTTTGCTGCTCTCCAGTAAACAAGTCTGACCTTGTCATAAGGGCATTTACATACAGCATCCTGCAGGGAGAGGAGTATATTAAACCCTGTATATACTAAACATGCAAAGCAATTCCCGTATACCATTTGTTACAGGTAATCATAAATTGTGAGTATAGCATTCTTCAAGATTTTTCTATACTGTTCTTGATGGATACTTAGTCAATTATTACCAGACAAAAAGAGCATCCTCACAAATAAAGAAATGCAAAAATCTTACTTCTCGCACATCCTCACAGGGTAAGTAACATAGTTTCAACCATCCAAAATTCTTGGTAAAATACGAAAAACATATTATATGTTGGCAAGGCAACATTTTTAACAAACATTACGAACCTGACAAAAATATTTCATATCACAAAACCAAAGATTTTTGTGCCACATTTTCATTTTTTATCATCAAAATTTATACTGCACCATTCAACTAATTCATACAAAATAATCTTTACCTGCCACACACACATTGTATATAATACAACTGCAAATTTAATTTTGCTGGTTGAAGAATTGTGATATATCAATAAAACTTTTATTTCAGATGTCACAAAGATGTGTTACCTATATTTGTGAATCTCACTCGCCCGCACTGCCTCCGAATAGGCACTACCAAGCAATTACAATAAACAGGTACTAACTGCTAAATGAACATTCCGTTGCTGTTTCTAAAAATTGTACTCACATAATTAGCCAGGTCTCTCAGTCCGTAGGGAAACCTTTCTCTGTCCGGTTGCAACTCCCCTCGAAAGTTCCTTTCCTTTTCGAGCCAGCAGTCATCAATGTTGATGTACTCATAACCGACAGCCGCATAACCTTCCGACACCACTAGATCACTCATGGTCCGGAACAAACGATCACTGAGCACACACAATACGCTTGTGAACACAGCAACGCTCCAACATAAAACACTTTTCTAAAGCAGTTACACTCATCTAATGCAAGTTTGCATGCACAGTAAATAATATAAAAAGATAAATACAAGTTATTTATTGAATTATTACAAGTGGATAAGTGAACGAGTCACGAGACTTGAATGGCTCTTAACATAGAGGTCTCGAGAGCCAGAATATGACAAGTAAAGTATATAGTCAGAGAATGATGTAAGATGGTATTAATTTGGAATGCTTGACTAACAAATCATGAAGACTGTAGAGAAATTAAGGAAGAAGAAAATACACTTGACATCTACTAACAAACAATCACAGACAAACAAAGATTTAGCTTTTAAGTATGCTTTCTGTTAGGAATAAATAATTTTGTACACTCTCCCCACGCCCGCTGTTAGTTTGTCAAAAGCACTACATAAACACTCTTCACTCATAGCAAATTGTAACAGGGAATTATACTCTCTCCTGCAAATGCTATAGCGTAGTGGGTTCAATATTGAGTGAACCATTTTTAAATCACCCGTACAAAAAATGTTCTGCTTTGAAAATTAACTTGCTTAGTTCTTTTGAAGTTGGTAACAAATTAAGACAAGTAATTCAATTTCTCAGTTTCTTATTTACAGTGTAAGTTTGTAACAACTGAACTGGTTTCCTTCTGTTCACGAAAATTAGTCTAAAATATAATGTAATAAAATCATATTTATGTTGCTAACAATTAAGTTGTTTCTACTGACTGACACACAGAAACTAGTCATTTGGTGTGTCAATGGCAACATTGATTTTTACAAGTGGCAGAAAAACGGGAGAGATTTCAAACCCCATCAACTGTGACGCCGGCTAAGATCCTGCAACAGCTAGGCCATGACGGCACCCACACTAACACGTGGGTAGTACGTGCTCACAGCCCACCACGACCACGGACTTTCCCAACTGGAAATTATTTCAGTGTTATATATTTTTATTTAAAGGTTCCAAATTTGTTGAAAATGTATGACGTATTTCTGTTTCAAGGTGAAATGTGTCATAAAGTGCAGCAATGGCAGGCCTGCACAATCCCTGCTTCTAGGCAGTTGTTCTGGGAGAGCTGGCGCGGTATGACGCTGTCGTGTAAGCACTTCATATTTTTACACTGAGTTACATTTCCATAGTTTAATGTAGTATATCGATTAACCTTTGCTTTGCGTACATTTTGCCAGACATCCCCAGCATTATGCTTTCGCTTAACTAATTATTTTGCGCCCTTGTGGCTTTTTGAATTTTAACAGAGATGAGGAGAGAGAATGGCGGAGAGGCCACACGGCCCGCGCACTTTGTAAATCAGACGACATCAGCCCAGGCTAAGGGCTTTACCACTGTAATTTCTGCTTAATTGCTATGAGCAACATTGAGGGTAATCTTGTATGTGCATATTTTTAGGGTTTTGACACGTTTAATTATTTTACGGCCACATCAGTTGCGACCACGCGGTCACCAGACGCTAAGTCCGTACCTGCACTATCCTTGCGCTTAAAGTGTTCTTTCTTGTAATTTCATATGAGCCATAATTTTCTCAGGGTAATATGTATTGTTTCATTTAAGGGTTCTTGTAATTTTTCCATGTTTGATGCTTTTGTGTATGACCATGCAGTCTTTTGCATATGTTGGATATTCCCGCCATCAGGCGCACTAGAAACTTTTGTATGCTTGAACCACACAGAGAATAATTTTCTGAACGCCACCGTAACTTTATCCAACAGGATGTTACTGATTTTCAAAGAAAAATACTGCTTTTTTTAATCTGCACACATGGTCCACTACGAACTTCATCCAGCGGCATCCGCGCCACCTAAGATTGGTTTCACGCATCTGTGTGTTTATTCTGCCTGTTCATGTTCATTAAGTGTTATTTTGTATAATTTGTACAGCGATATTATTTTATCCTAGCCTGTTATGTGTTTGACTGTCGCCAAACAACACGTGGTCCGGGGATGAGTCGCGACGAACAAGCGTTAGTTAAAGAATAAATGCACGTGGTAGATTCATCTTTTTCATTCCCCGTGTCCTGCCTCCAGGAAAACCCTACAGTCCACCCTAGCTGCTATAGGATCTCTTTCGTTGTAGAGACTGTGTCTTCTGGCACCACGAGGAGATCAGTCATCTAGGAGTACGCAAGTTGAGTTACGAGCTAGGGGAATCACCCACCGGAACTGGCTAGTCACGTCCGAGGTTAACCATCTAATTTCATTCTGGCACGAGTACGTAACTGAAGCACAATAAAACCAATCTCTCCAGTGTAAAATGTGAATGTTCTTCATAGCATCAGAACCCAGCTTTTACTCCATTTTTATTTCAAAGTGCAATGTTTAGTATTGATTGTAAGTACGCTCGGGTGAGACGGACACACAGAATCCACAGCATCCTTGAGATCCCTGAGTTTCGAAGCATGGTGTATGGGAAACACTGCTTGCGCCCATCTACAGTGAGTAAATAATGTCTTCGTTCGTCTCGTGTTTCACCCGACGGCGTCAACTGTAAACCAATGAAATCTGTGTTACACTGTCAACTCATCCAAACCCACAACCACTGCCTGTCTGCTGTTTTGAATACAATATCAATTCCAGCGCAGAATAGATCAATTTCACCAGTGACAATGTCAAAGCAAATGGCTGGCTAGTTAGTTGGTTCACACATGACTGCAGCAGAAAATAGTTCCTATGGAATTTTGTAATTTTAAAATTTGCATGCAATAATTAAAAATACTACTTTCATCCTTTAGTGTTCTATAAAGTTCAAATACTTTGTGCAAATTGTGATTTCTTCATTTTATCCAAAAGTGGGTGTTATTCTCACTACCAAAACTAATCCACGTCAGCCCCAGGTGGCCTGAGCTGCAAGATGTTTATTGGCAGACTGGGCAGAGTTACAAACCCTTCTTGTTAATGGAATAATTCTTTTAACTGCAGAAGTTAATATTCCATGGTCACCAACTGAACCTATATTACAGTTCAAAGGTAATGATATGAATGGATATGTAACTCATAACAGTTAAGCAAATATTAAATTTTTTTTTTTAATTATATATTTATTTATGGTTGCAGCTTTACTGCTTGAAGCTGTATTTGCATAATTATTTGAAGTGTCCAAGTTTGTAATTGCAATAATTTATAAACAAACAATTTTGTTTGTATGGAAAAAAGTCTCACCACGTTAAAGTAAAATTAATTTAATTTTTGCAAATAAAAAAAATGGGAGACTACGTATTTGATCCTCCAAACAAAGAAAATTGTAAATGCAAAGCATAATAAAAAAAAAAAAAAAAAAGGTACCACACATGTACTTTAAATACTTCCCATCTTATTAAGTACAGGCAGAATGGCCAACTATGTTTAAGTACTGGTAGAATGGCCAACTATGTTTAAGTACTGGTAGAATGGCCAACTATGTTTAAGTACTGGCAGAATGGCCAACTATGTTTAAGTACTGGCAGAATGGCCAACTATGTTTAAGTTGTACTCTAGCATTTTCAGATCTACTTCTCAGAAGTAAAAATTAACATCACAATGGTCCTTGTGACAAGTTGGCTGATCTTTACTTACTTCACTCTGTCATCACAAGTTGACTGGATTCATTCTATTGGGAGACCTTGTTTTGTTGAAAACTCATCCCACCATTAAAGAGGTGGACAAAAGATTGGCTAAATTGTCATTTCATTGGTCCAGTTATTTTCCACTGTGTATTTATATTAATGTGTGGGAGAAAATGTCCAGAAACCTTAGCCGCACATTTCACAACAAAAATTAAAATCTGCCTGCATCTCCTCCATGAAATGTGGTAAATAAGAACAAGATAAGGGTAGCTCTATAAATGAAGCTGGATAATGTACAAAATGTTAATCATAGCCAAAATGAAGTATGAGGTCAATGAAATAAACCAATGATGATGAAGGAATGAGAACAGTGGAGGAATAAATTTATACCACAAAACACTGCCATGCTACCAACACCACAAATTTTTTTATTTGTTATGATCAGGGAGTGAGCTGAGAATCCAATAGCTATCAAGCCAGTTGTATATATCATCTTCCCAGTTGTAAAATCACATTTTCAATTAATCATGGATACACCTTCCCAACAAAAAATTTTATTTACATTTTTTTTAAATAATAATTTTTTCTTACTGTCTCTTGACTAGAGTATGGCGTTTAGACAAGCAGAAATTTGAACTATTATAAATTTCTGGAGGCAGTAGATTTATTTTGAAAATTTTTTTTGAACATTGTAAAACAGATTTGGCATACAATTTTAATAGAATATTCCATCTGAAGACAAACTACGTACTATATTAAAAGTTTCAAAAACAAATTTTGAATCTGGTTATGAGATAGAACTTACAATAGTAACATAAAATTTAATTACGAATACCTAATACTATCACATTCATAAATGACAAACCTAAAATAAAACAATGCTGGAGTAACAAAAGTAAATGATCATAATGATATTTAAAGAAAAAATGAAGGAAGACAGAAAGAAAAAAAGAAATAAAAATGTGTATGGTATCCCCCTTAGCAAAGCTGGATGGAATGCTGGCTTATACAGTAAGGTCCTGGCATGAAACCAGAATATAGCATGAACGTAGAACACACTGTTTTGAGACGCAAGTTCAGCTTAAGGTGTGTTTGTAACCCGCCCCCTCATCAGCCTACAGGCTTTTAAGTGGGGACATTGATATAGTCATGCTCAAAAGGAAAGTGAGTCCGTAACATTCTACGCAAGCCATACACACTTGTACCAACCTCGTTCGCCAACAACTTTCCGCATATTTGCAAACTTGAACAGCTTCTTTCAACAGGATTTGGTATCTAAAAATTATAGTACGATCCGTACGTAATAAATGGAAGCCACTTATGTTTCATGACGACAAATCACCAACACTTATTAATTTAAATTCACACTTCTGTCGAGAAATGAGTTAATGAATTAGAATGCTCAAAAAGTTGTGCTACTTCAATTAGGACTGGACTTACATGACGAATGAAAAAAATCTGCCAATATATGTTTTTACATTAGCGTAACAAATGTGGAAGCTTGGCCTATCAAATAAATCTATGGGTCCATTCTGATAGTAAAGAAACACTGGTTTATCAATACACACAATTTAAAGGAAGTCATGCAATTGAATTTATTATTTCTTTATCCTTTACCTTGCTCAGAAGCAGTTGTAATCTGCACCATAAGTCAGAAATAAATGGGAAGCTCTTACACCAGTGTTACAGCCATGGTTAACATAAAATACAGCTAAAGAAATGATTTTTGTGGTTTGAATAAAGCCTGAAGAAAATGTTAAACCTAATGTAGTTAGTTATCCTAGTCATAGTTATCACTAACTGAAACAGGCCATCCCATAAGACTGTAAGTATGGACTGGACTGATGTAGTTAGTTATCCTAGTCATGGTTATCACTAACTGAAGCAGGCCGTCCCATAAGACTGTAGGTATGGACTGGACTGATGTAGTTAGTTATCCTAGTCATGGTTATCACTAACTGAAGCAGGCCGTCCCATAAGACTGTAAGTATAGACTGGACTGATGTAGTTAGTTATCCTAGTCATAGTTATCACTAACTGAAGCAGGCCGTCCCATAAGACTGTAAGTATGGACTGGACTGATGTAGTTAGTTATCCTAGTCATGGTTATCATTAACTGAAGCAGGCCGTCCCATAAGACTGTAAGTATTGACTGGACTGATGTAGTTAGTTATCCTAGTCATGGTTATCACTAACTGAAGCAGGCCGTCCCATAAGACTGTAAGTATGGACTGGACTGATGTAGTTAGTTATCCTAGTCATGGTTATCACTAACTGAAGCAGGCCGTCCCATAAGACTGTAAGTATGGACTGGACTGATGTAGTTACTTGAGTACTTTTAAACACCCTTCTTAAGATCTACTTTTATCTTCAGTTTGTTATTCCATCATGTGTTGCATTTACATAGCCATGGGACTAATGACTTTAGTCATGCATCAGTTGAGTGAAAATCTGAAATTATTAGGCTTGCCATTTTTTACTCTAATAAACTGTATAAAGCATAAACACAAACGTGTTTTAATATAAATTTAAAAATTACGCTCACAATATAATGTCAATACTTCGAACAATTTTTCTCAATTTGCTGCCAACCTAACTGCAACCCTTTTTGCCAACGTGTATGCAACCATATACATCGTTACGAGCAGTAATATTTCTTTAAAAGGTTGATTTCGAAATTTTTTTTTTCCCCACAAACAGCCAAAATTGTTGCTCATGGTTGCAACAGAGACAACATAAATAAGACAAGTAAAGAGGAACTACATGTACTATGAAAACCTTGAAAAAAAAAACCAAATACTATAGACATCATCCCACATGGGAATTCAAACTGAAAAATAACTCAGAAAAGCCAGCGTTCAAAATAGGGTCTTCTGGTGTGAAGCTCAACCAATAGTAGATTTCAATTAAAAATCATAAGCATTTAAGCAAGATTTTCAGCCAACTTATTATTAATCCACTAACGTCTCCTTACACATTAAGCTATGAAAATGGACTTTTTTAGCACCACGGAATGTTCACCATCTGCCATTTTACATAAAAAGTGCTGTAACTAAAAAAAAATATCTTAATGCTAAACTTCTGGTTCAGTTTTATGGGTACAAAATATTGACATATGTTTAATTCACGGAATCAACCATAGGGCCTACTTTGATCATCATTCAGAATGCAAACAAATACAAAGGCAAAAACTATCTTGGTGCATAAATATTAAATCAAAGTTCCAAAAATTCTTGAGTTACGTAAGCATACATACAAATTTGCTATATCCCAACCTTTTATTTTTGTACAAACACTCGCTAAATACAGTGGCGAGTAATGAGTTTTTTTACAGGATAAGCAATATACTAGCCCCAAATATTTGAGTGTTTTAGATAACATTTGCTACAGTCAAGCTGTGGTTTCATTTTATATTTTGACGCTGGCTAACTAGAGCCCATGATGGCGCTCACCATCCACGTGTCACGTGTCGTGTACGTGCGCAAAGAGGCCAATAATCACTCTGAACTCTCACATAAATATTCTTTTTCAGTGTAAAATGTGTTATATTGTATTTGCAGGGTTTAATATGTATGTTGCTATTTTAAACTTGTTTGGTTATAAAATTCAAAGTGCCCACGGCACAGAGATTAAGAACACTGATGTTCCGGCATAAATGCCATCACCAAGAGACACTAAAATAATATGAAAATCCATAAGAAAATTATCAAAATGTAAAATAATATTTTATTTAATTTGTGTCATTTTATTTTCTATAATAAAATATTTTACTCGGCGTGCATAGCTCTTCCGCTTATGTGAACCCTGTAGGCGGCCATGGTAGGTCCGTGCGACGCTTGCCTCTGGACAGTCTGTCGAGGAGAGTTGGTGAGGTAAGACACTGTCACATACGCACTACCACTTTTGTTCACTGATTTAGGTTTCCATAGTCAATTTAGTTTTCCCGTTGACCTTTGCTTGCGTACGTTTCTGCCAGATATTTTCCCCAGCATTATGCTTCCGCTTTATTAATTTATTGCGCCCATGTGGCATTTTTAACTTAATCGAGAAGGAGGAGAAAGATGTCGGAGAGGTCATGCGACCTGCATAACTTGAATCAGGCGCCATCCGACTATGTTTACGGCATTTAATTGTAACTTCTGTGTTATTGCTACGCGCAATTTTAAGAGCTTTGTTTTTATATATGTATTTAAGGGTATTTTCCATGTTTCAGAATTTAACGGCAACATCACGCATAACCATGTGGCCGACTGACACCAAGTCTTTCTATAAGATATTGTTGCGTTTGAGAGCTTATTTATGTAACATTGTATATGCAATATTTTATTAGCGTTTTATGTTAAATTTTTGGCAGGGTTCCATGTAATTTCACGTAAATTGATGCTTTTTGTACTTGAACACGCTGTCATGTCAATGTTTGATTTTACCGCCATCAGACATGTTACAAGCCTGTAACCACTTCAATCATAAAGGGAATTATTTTCACAGCAAGAATAATATTTTCTCTGAATCTAATTTGCCGTTTCTATGCAGAAATATTGCAATTTCACCTGCACCACATGGTCCGCTACGAACTTCATCCAGCAGCATCCGTGCCACCTAAGCTTGTTTTCACACACGTGTGTGTTTATTGTGAATATTCATCTCGTGTCCCATCTTATTTCATGTCTCATTCAAGGGTCTATATAATTGTGTAATTAGTGTAAAGTGCAATTATTCCCGTCCTGGCCGGCTCTGTGTATAGGTCATCACTAAACTACCCATGTAGCTGGAGGGCGAGCCCCGACGAGTTTGCGTTAGTGATGCTGAGTAATCACACGTGTTAATATGTATTAAGGGTTTCATTTGTAATTCACCGTGTCCTGTCTTCAGGGAAAATCCGTCAGTCCACCCTAGTGGCTGTCGGCCCTCTTCCCTTGTGAAGGCTGTGCTTTCACGCACCTCGGTGAGATCATCCATTTAGGCTTGCGGTAGGTTAATTACGGGTTGGGGAGCATCCAAGCGGAATTGGCTAGTCATGACCGAGATAACAATTTAATTGTCACGTTGATGTGTATAAACAATAACAATAAAAACAGTCTATAATGAACTTATATCTTATATTCAGTAATGACAGTGTCCTAGTCAATATATTTTATTAAGTGTTTATTTCCAGTGATGTTTAGTAAAAGTTTAAAATTTGCCAACATGCTTGTAAGTACGCACGGGTGAGATGGACACACAGAACCCACAGCATCCCTGAGAACCCTGAGTCTCAATAGTGCGGTGATTGGGAAGCACCGCTGGCGCCCATATTACCAGTAAGAATTTGTGTCATCGTTTGTCTCGTGTCTCACCCGACGGCGTTAATTTTACTAACAAACGCAACTTCCAACTTTGCTTACCCTCCACATATATTTACAGTTTTATAATAACTAACATTAGTTATAAAATCAGAAGAAATTAAATGAATGTAATAATAATTAAACTGAATATAATTCAGAGAGCATATTACAAAGTGTAAGAAAACTCCATTGTTCCCGAACACTTTCCTCCACGCTCCGAGGAAGAACGTAAGACTGGAGGACACAAACAGTAAGACTGTTTACCCTGCTGAAGGAATGCAGCAAAGTAAATTGCTTGCGAGTTTCATTCATCGCTAGTCACTCCCGTTTGTCAAAATAAATACTAGATAGCAGCACTATGCGTGTACAGTACGGGAGTTACGAAAACTCTGTTTCTCGAACACTTTCCTCCAAGCTCCGAGGAAGAACGTAGGACTGGAGGACACAAACAGTAAGACTGTTTACCCTGCTGAAGGAATGCAGCAAAGTAACTTGCTTGCGAGTTTCATTCATCGCTAGTCACTCCCGTTTGTCAAAATAAATACTAGATAGCAGCACTATGCGTGTACAGTACGGGAGTTACGAAAACTCTGTTTCTCGAACACTTTCCTCCACGCTCCGAGGAAGAACGTAAGACTGGAGGACACAAACAGTAAGACTGTTTACCCAGCTGAAGGAATGCAGCAAAGTAACTTGCTTGCGAGTTTCATTCATCGCTAGTCACTCCCGTTTGTCTAAATAAATACTAGATAGCAGCACTATGCGTGTACAGTACGGGAGTTACGAAAACTCTGTTTCTCGAACACTTTCCTCCACGCTCCGAGGAAGAACGTAGGACTGAAGGACACAAACAGTAAGACTGTTTACCCTGCTGAAGGAATGCAGCAAAGTAACTTGCTTGCGAGTTTCATTCATCGCTAGTCACTCCCGTTTGTCAAAATAAATACTAGATAGCAGAACTATGCGTGTACAGTACGGGAGTTACGAAAACTCTGTTTCTCGAACACTTTCCTCCACGCTCCGAGGAAGAACGTAAGACTGGAGGACACAAACAGTAAGACTGTTTACCCTGCTGAAGGAATGCAGCAAAGTAACTTGCTTGCGAGTTTCATTCATCGCTAGTCACTCCCGTTTGTCTAAATAAATACTAGATAGCAGCACTATGCGTGTACAGTACGGGAGTTACGAAAACTCTGTTTCTTGAACACTTTCCTCCACGCTCCGAGGAAGAACGTAGGACTGAAGGACACAAACAGTAAGACTGTTTACCCTGCTGAAGGAATGCAGCAAAGTAACTTGCTTGCGAGTTTCATTCATCGCTAGTCACTCCCGTTTGTCTAAATAAATACTAGATAGCAGCACTATGCGTGTACAGTACGGGAGTTACGAAAACTCTGTTTCTCGAACACTTTCCTCCACGCTCCGAGGAAGAACGTAAGACTGGAGGACACAAACAGTAAGACTGTTTACCCTGCTGAAGGAATGCAGCAAAGTAACTTGCTTGCGAGTTTCATTCATCGCTAGTCACTCCCGTTTGTCAAAATAAATACTAGATAGCAGAACTATGCGTGTACAGTACGGGAGTTACGAAAACTCTGTTTCTCGAACACTTTCCTCCACGCTCCGAGGAAGAACGTAAGACTGGAGGACACAAACAGTAAGACTGTTTACCCTGCTGAAGGAATGCAGCAAAGTAACTTGCTTGCGAGTTTCATTCATCGCTAGTCACTCCCGTTTGTCTAAATAAATACTAGATAGCAGCACTATGCGTGTACAGTACGGGAGTTACGAAAACTCTGTTTCTCGAACACTTTCCTCCACGCTCCGAGGAAGAACGTAGACTGGAGGACACAAACAGTAAGACTGTTTACCCTGCTGAAGGAATGCAGCAAAGTAACTTGCTTGCGAGTTTCATTCATCGCTAGTCACTCCCGTTTGTCAAAATAAATACTAGATAGCAGAACTATGCGTGTACAGTACGGGAGTTACGAAAACTCTGTTTCTCGAACACTTTCCTCCACGCTCCGAGGAAGAACGTAAGACTGGAGGACACAAACAGTAAGACTGTTTACCCTGCTGAAGGAATGCAGCAAAGTAACTTGCTTGCGAGTTTCATTCATCGCTAGTCACTCCCGTTTGTCTAAATAAATACTAGATAGCAGCACTATGCGTGTACAGTACGGGAGTTACGAAAACTCTGTTTCTCGAACACTTTCCTCCACGCTCCGAGGAAGAACGTAGGACTGAAGGACACAAACAGTAAGACTGTTTACCCTGCTGAAGGAATGCAGCAAAGTAACTTGCTTGCGAGTTTCATTCATCGCTAGTCACTCCCGTTTGTCTAAATAAATACTAGATAGCAGCACTATGCGTGTACAGTACGGGAGTTACGAAAACTCTGTTTCTCGAACACTTTCCTCCACGCTCCGAGGAAGAACGTAAGACTGGAGGACACAAACAGTAAGACTGTTTACCCTGCTGAAGGAATGCAGCAAAGTAACTTGCTTGCGAGTTTCATTCATCGCTAGTCACTCCCGTTTGTCTAAATAAATACTAGATAGCAGCACTATGCGTGTACAGTACGGGAGTTACGAAAACTCTGTTTCTCGAACACTTTCCTCCACGCTCCGAGGAAGAACGTAGGACTGGAGGACACAAACAGTAAGACTGTTTACCCTGCTGAAGGAATGCAGCAAAGTAACTTGCTTGCGAGTTTCATTCATCGCTAGTCACTCCCGTTTGTCTAAATAAATACTAGATAGCAGCACTATGCGTGTACAGTACGGGAGTTACGAAAACTCTGTTTCTCGAACACTTTCCTCCACGCTCCGAGGAAGAACGTAAGGACTGGAGGACACAAACAGTAAGACTGTTTACCCTGCTGAAGGAATGCAGCAAAGTAACTTGCTTGCGAGTTTCATTCATCGCTAGTCACCTCCCGTTTGTCTAAATAAATACTAGATAGCAGAACTATGCGTGTACAGTACGGGAGTTACGAAAACTCTGTTTCTCGAACACTTTCCTCCACGCTCCGAGGAAGAACGTAAGACTGGAGGACACAAACAGTAAGACTGTTTACCCTGCTGAAGGAATGCAGCAAAGTAACTTGCTTGCGAGTTTCATTCATCGCTAGTCACTCCCGTTTGTCTAAAATAAATACTAGATAGCAGCACTATGCGTGTACAGTACGGGAGTTACGAAAACTCTGTTTCTCGAACACTTTCCTCCACGCTCCGAGGAAGAACGTAGGACTGAGGACACAAACAGTAAGACTGTTTACCCTGCTGAAGGAATGCAGCAAAGTAACTTGCTTGCGAGTTTCATTCATCGCTAGTCACTCCCGTTTGTCAAAAAAATACTAGATAGCAGCAACTATGCGTGTACAGTACGGGAGTTACGAAAACTCTGTTTCTCGAACACTTTCCTCCACGCTCCGAGGAAGAACGTAGGACTGGAGGACACAAACAGTAAGACTGTTTACCCTGCTGAAGGAATGCAGCAAAGTAACTTGCTTGGAGTTTCATTCATCGCTAGTCACTCCCGTT
The DNA here is from genome assembly GCA_029891345.1 of Dryococelus australis. Lineage (NCBI taxonomy): Eukaryota > Metazoa > Arthropoda > Insecta > Phasmatodea > Phasmatidae > Dryococelus > Dryococelus australis. The sequence continues at coordinate 4,664,765 of CM056993.1, forward strand.
TGTCTAAATAAATACTAGATAGCAGCACTATGCGTGTACAGTACGGGAGTTACGAAAACTCTGTTTCTCGAACACTTTCCTCCACGCTCCGAGGAAGAACGTAGGACTGGAGGACACAAACAGTAAGACTGTTTACCCTGCTGAAGGAATGCAGCAAAGTAACTTGCTTGCGAGTTTCATTCATCGCTAGTCACTCCCGTTTGTCAAATAAATACTAGATAGCAGCACTATGCGTGTACAGTACGGGAGTTACGAAAACTCTGTTTCTCGAACACTTTCCTCCACGCTCCGAGGAAGAACGTAGGACTGGAAGGACACAAACAGTAAGACTGTTTACCCTGCTGAAGGAATGCAGCAAAGTAACTTGCTTGCGAGTTTCATTCATCGCTAGTCACTCCCGTTTGTCTAAATAAATACTAGATAGCAGCACTATGCGTGTACAGTACGGGAGTTACGAAAAACTCTGTTTCTCGAACACTTTCCTCCACGCTCCGAGGAAGAACGTAGGACTGGAGGACACAAACAGTAAGACTGTTTACCCTGCTGAAGGAATGCAGCAAAGTAACTGCTTGCGAGTTTCATTCATCGCTAGTCACTCCCGTTTGTCTAAATAAATACTAGATAGCAGCACTATGCGTGTACAGTACGGGAGTTACGAAAACTCTGTTTCTCGAACACTTTCCTCCACGCTCCGAGGAAGAACGTAAGGACTGGAGGACACAAACAGTAAGACTGTTTACCCTGCTGAAGGAATGCAGCAAAGTAACTTGCTTGCGAGTTTCATTCATCGCTAGTCACTCCCGTTTGTCTAAATAAATACTAGATAGCAGCACTATGCGTGTACAGTACGGGAGTTACGAAAACTCTGTTTCTCGAACACTTTCCTCCACGCTCCGAGGAAGAACGTAGGACTGGAGGACACAAACAGTAAGACTGTTTACCCTGCTGAAGGAATGCAGCAAAGTAACTTGCTTGCGAGTTTCATTCATCGCTAGTCACTCCCGTTTGTCTAAATAAATACTAGATAGCAGCACTATGCGTGTACAGTACGGGAGTTACGAAAACTCTGTTTCTCGAACACTTTCCTCCACGCTCCGAGGAAGAACGTAGGACTGGAGGACACAAACAGTAAAACTGTTTACCCTGCTGAAGGAATGCAGCAAAGTAACTCGCATGTGAGTTTCATTCATCGCTAGTCACTCCCGTTTGTCAAAATAAATACTAGATAGCAGCACTATGCGTGTACAGTACGGGAGTTACGAAAACTCTGTTTCTCGAACACTTTCCTCCACGCTCCGAGGAAGAACGTAGGACTGGAGGACACAAACAGTAAGACTGTTTACCCTGCTGAAGGAATGCAGCAAAGTAACTTGCTTGCGAGTTTCATTCATCGCTAGTCACTCCCGTTTGTCTAAATAAATACTAGATAGCAGCACTATGCGTGTACAGTACGGGAGTTACGAAAACTCTGTTTCTCGAACACTTTCCTCCACGCTCCGAGGAAGAACGTAGGACTGGAGGACACAAACAGTAAGACTGTTTACCCTGCTGAAGGAATGCAGCAAAGTAACTTGCTTGCGAGTTTCATTCATCGCTAGTCACTCCCGTTTGTCTAAATAAATACTAGATAGCAGCACTATGCGTGTACAGTACGGGAGTTACGAAAACTCTGTTTCTCGAACACTTTCCTCCACGCTCCGAGGAAGAACGTAGGACTGGAGGACACAAACAGTAAGACTGTTTACCCTGCTGAAGGAATGCAGCAAAGTAACTTGCTTGCGAGTTTCATTCATCGCTAGTCACTCCCGTTTGTCTAAATAAATACTAGATAGCAGCACTATGCGTGTACAGTACGGGAGTTACGAAAACTCTGTTTCTCGAACACTTTCCTCCACGCTCCGAGGAAGAACGTAGGACTGGAGGACACAAACAGTAAAACTGTTTACCCTGCTGAAGGAATGCAGCAAAGTAACTCGCATGTGAGTTTCATTCATCGCTAGTCACTCCCGTTTGTCAAAATAAATACTAGATAGCAGCACTATGCGTGTACAGTACGGGAGTCACGAAAACTCTGTTTCTCAAATCGGAAAAGGGAAACTCAGATTTAAATGTGTTTCAATTTAAAGTTACGGTGAAAACTATAAATGGTCAAACATTTCCAATATGTATAGGATAAACATTGCTTATTTTGCATCTATGGAATAAACGCCACTGGCTAAGCATTGTGGGTATTTATAGACAACATCCTTAACTATTGGCGAAAAACTAAAAAATGAAAACTCTGCAACTGATGCCATTTACAAAAGATTTCCAAACAATATTTTTCAAATGATACTTTTCAATTCGAGATTTTTTCATGACTACATATCTAAGGCATGTAATGTTTTTACATTGTTGCTCACTGCACTCTAATTTTTCTGTCAGACATTTGTTTGAATTAAAGTTATGTACAATGAGAGTGAGTGATGCAGAGATATTTAAACCACGATCAACAGCGGAGGTGATAACAATGGCAGAAAACAGGACTACCCTGAAAAAACTTATGTTACGTCCGCCACAATTCCTGCAAGAAAAAAAACATATGACCATGCTGGGAACCGAACCCAGCCTAGTGTTGTTGGAGGTAGGATTTGGAAGCAGTTCTCATGATAGGGAACAAATTTAATGCATTACAGACAATAAGATGTGACACACCGACATTTTTGATGCTGTTCGCTGGGTCGTCTCATGCAACCATGTGTGCAGGCGACATCTGGTGTCCTTGTTTGGAGACAGTATTCGATGGACATGGACTGTCTGTTGATTGTTTTCTGTTTTTAATTATTATTCAGTGTGCAAAAGTTAGAATATATGTATATGTGGTCACTTTTATGAGTTGGTCAATTTAATTTTACTTATTAATACTGACGCAGTTCTCATGAAGAATAAGTTAGTCTGTTTTATTTGAATATCAACAATTATGGTTAAAAGCTGCTGTGTATTAAATGCAAGATGTCTTCTCCAAAATTGGTAAGTTGGTCTTCTAAATTTGTTTTGGGTGGCTAGTTTTGGGAAAAGGTATTTCACATTTAGAGTTCTTACAAAATTCTGTAAATACACAATCACTTCTAATATCGATTCCAACTCTACCATTCCTACTCTGGCATTATCATTCACGAATCTGAAGCTAGTCATGCGATCTAGTAATTGTCGTAGACAAAAATACCTATCAATTAATATATTAGTTCAACACCCGTTTCATTTACGGGGTCTTCGTGAGATTGTAACATGACAAAGGTAAATACAATATTGATTGGGGGCTACCATGGCCAGAGTCATGTTCTACTTGGCTTCTGAGTTAAGGCAGTGTCTGTTTTGTAGCTTTTCCCAACATTTTAGCATGTCTCGAGCTACCATATTCAAGGGAATATTGTATTCTCGAAATGTCAGGAAAGCTACAAAATAGAATGACCTCACCCGAGAAGCCAAGACAGAGGTGAATATACTTAGTAGTATTTTCACACTCAAGTCTTTGAAAAATCATGTTATAAGCATCCCATGGCGTTTTATGAATAGTAGCAATCTTTCCAGTGGCGTTTATTCCATGGACACAAGGCAAGCAATGCTTACCTCATACAACTTTCCAGTGGCGTTTATTCCATAGACGCAGGTAAGCAATGCTTACCTCATACAGACTTTCCAGTGGCGTTTATTCCATAGACGCACGGTAAGCAATGCTTACCTCATACAACTTTCCAGTGGCGTTTATTCCATAGACGCACGGTAAGCAATCGCTTACCTCATACATAATACTTTCCAAGTGCTTTATCCTTTAACGCCCGATTGCAAACAGTTTCACTCTCTCTGTACACGCAATGGTAAGTTATTTCCCAATATAGTTATTTCAACTTAAGCCAATAGCACACATAGTTTACTTTTGGTCTCCACCCATTTTCACGATCGTAGATAACAGGAGTTTCCGTAACTCCTCTCCTGTACCGCATAGTGCTGCTATCTAGTATATTTCCACAAACAGAAGTGACTAGCGATAAATTATATCAAACTTGCAAGCCACATCATGCCACATGCAGGGTAAGAAGTCTTACTGTTTGCGTCCTCCGATCCTACATTCTTCCTCGGAGCGTGGAGAAAGTGTAGAAACAGAGTTTCCGTAACTCCTCTCCTGTACACGCATAGTGCTGCTATCTAGTATATTTCCACAAACAGAAGTGACTAGCGATAATCTATATCAAACTTGCAAGCCACATCATGCCACATGCAGGGTAAGAAGTCTTACTGTTTCGTTCCTCCAATCCTACATCTTCCTCGGAGCGTGGAGGAAAGTGTTCGAGAAACAGAGTTTCCGTAACTCCTCTCCTGTACACGCATAGTGCTGCTATCTAGTATATTTCCACAAACAGAAGTGACTAGCGATACATCTATATCAAACTTGCAAGCCACATCATGCCACATGCAGGGTAAGAAGTCTTACTGTTTGCGTCCTCCGATCCTACATTCTTCCTCGGAGCGTGGATGAAAGTGTGAGAAACAGAGTTTCCGTAACTCCTCTCCTGTACACGCATAGTGCTGCTATCTAGTATATTTCCACAAACAGAAGTGACTAGCGATACATCTATATCAAACTTGCAAGCCACATCATGCCACATGCAGGGTAAGAAGTCTTACTGTTTGCGTCCTCGATCCTACTTCTTCCTCGGAGCGTGGGGAAAGTTGTTCGAGAACAGAGTTTCCGTAACTCCTCTCCTGTACACGCATAGTGCTGCTATCTAGTATATTTCCACAAACAGAAGTGACTAGCGATACATCTATATCAAACTTGCAAGCCACATCATGCCACATGCAGGGTAAGAAGTCTTACTGTTTGCGTCCTCCGATCCTACATTCTTCCTCGGAGCTGCAATGGGTAAGATGATGTGAGAACCCGAGTTTCCGTAATCCTCCTCCTGTACACGCATAGTGCTGCTATCTAGTATATTTCCACAAACAGAAGTGACTAGCGATACATCTATATCAAACTTGCAAGCCACATCATGCACATGCAGGGTAAGAAGTCTTACTGTTTGCGTCCTCCGATCCTACATTCTTCCTCGGAGCGTGGAGGAAAGTGTTCGAGAAACAGAGTTTCCGTAACTCCTCTCCTGTACACGCATAGTGCTGCTATCTAGTATATTTCCACAAACAGAAGTGACTAGCGATACATCTATATCAAACTTGCAAGCCACATCATGCCACATGCAGGGTAAGAAGTCTTACTGTTTGCGTCCTCCGATCCTACTTCTTCCTCGGAGCGTGGAGGAAAGTGTTCGAGAAACAGAGTTTCCGTAACTCCTCTCCTGTACACGCATAGTGCTGCTATCTAGTATATTTCCACAAACAGAAGTGACTAGCGATACATCTATATCAAACTTGCAAGCCACATCATGCCACATGCAGGGTAAGATGTCTTACTGTTTGGTCCTCCGATCCTACGTTCTTCCTCGGAGCGTGGAGGAAAGTGTTCGAGAAACAGAGTTTCCGTAACTCCTCTCCTGTACACGCATAGTGCTGCTATCTAGTATATTTCCACAAACAGAAGTGACTAGCGATACATCTATATCAAACTTGCAAGCCACATCATGCCACATGCAGTTTAAGAAGTCTTACTGTTTGCGTCCTCCGATCCTACATTCTTCCTCGGAGCGTGGAGGAAAGTGTTCGGGAACACGGAGTTTCCGTAACTCCTCTCCTGTACACGCATAGTGCTGCTATCTAGTATATTTTAACAAACAGAAGTGACTAGCGATACATCTATATCAAACTTGCAAGCCACATCATGCCACATGCAGGGTAAGAAGTCTTACTGTTTTGGGTCCTCCGATCCTACGTTCTTCCTCGGAGCGTGGAGGAAAGTGTTCGAGAAACAGAGTTTCCGTAACTCCTCTCCTGTACACGCATAGTGCTGCTATCTAGTATATTTCCACAAACAGAAGTGACTAGCGATAAATCTATATCAAACTTGCAAGCCACATCATGCCACATGCAGGGTAAGAAGTCTTACTGTTTGCGTCCTCCGATCCTACATTCTTCCTCGGAGCGTGGAGGAAAGTGTTCGAGAAACAGAGTTTCCGTAACTCCTCTCCTGTACACGCATAGTGCTGCTATCTAGTATATTTCCACAAACAGAAGTGACTAGCGATAAATCTATATCAAACTTGCAAGCCACATCATGCCACATGCAGGGTAAGAAGTCTTATCTGTTTGCGTCCTCCGATCCTACATTCTTCCTCGGAGCGTGGATGAAAGTGATAGATAACACTGGAGTTTCCGTAACTCCTCTCCTGTACACGCATAGTGCTGCTATCTAGTATATTTCCACAAACAGAAGTGACTAGCGATAAATCTATATCAAACTTGCAAGCCACATCATGCCACATGCAGGGTAAGAAGTCTTATTGTTTGCGTCCTCCGATCCTACATTCTTCCTCGGAGCGTGGATGAAAGTGTCGAAGAAAACTGAGTTTCCGTAACTCCTCTCCTGTACACGCATAGTGCTGCTATCTAGTATATTTCCACAAACAGAAGTGACTAGCGATAAATCTATATCAAACTTGCAAGCCACATCATGCCACATGCAGGGTAAGAAGTCTTACTGTTTGCGTCCTCCGATCCTACATTCTTCCTCGGAGCGTGGATGAAAGTGATAGATAACACGGGAGTTTCCGTAACTCCTCTCCTGTACACGCATAGTGCTGCTATCTAGTATATTTCCACAAACAGAAGTGACTAGCGATAATCTATATCAAACTTGAAGCCCTCATGCCACATGCAGTAAGAAGTCTTGTTTGCGTCCTCGATCACTTCTTCTCGAGGTGGGAAAGTGTGAAACGAGTTCCGTAATCCCTCTGTACACGCATAGTGCTGCTATCTATATATTCCAAAACAGAGACTACGTATCTATATCAAACTTGCAGCCACTCATGCCACTGCAGGGTAAGAAGTTATGTTTGGTCCTCGATCTACATTCTTCCGGACGTGGAGAAAGTGTGAAAACAGTTTCGTAACTCCTTCCTGTACAGCTAGGCTGCTATTAGTATATTTCACAAACAGAAGTGACTAGCGATATCTATATCAACTTGCAAGCACATCATGCACAGCAGGGTAAAATCTTACTGTTTGCGTCCGATCTACATTTTCTCGAGCGTGGAAAGTGTGAAACAGAGTTTCGTAACTCCTCTCTTACACGCATAGTGCTGCTATCTAGTATATTTCACAAACGAGTGACTAGCGATATCTTACAACTTGCAAGCCACATCATGCCACATGCAGGGTAAGAAGTCTTACTGTTTGCGTCCTCCGATCCTACATTCTTCCTCGGAGCGTGGAGGAAAGTGATTAGATAACACTGAGTTTCCGTAACTCCTCTCCTGTACACGCATAGTGCTGCTATCTAGTATATTTCCACAAACAGAAGTGACTAGCGATAAATCTATATCAAACTTGCAAGCCACATCATGCCACATGCAGGGTAAGAAGTCTTACTGTTTGCGTCCTCCGATCCTACATTCTTCCTCGGAGCGTGGAGTGAAAGTGATAGATAACACTGGAGTTTCCGTAACTCCTCTCCTGTACACGCATAGTGCTGCTATCTAGTATATTTCCACAAACAGAAGTGACTAGCGATACATCTATATCAAACTTGCAAGCCACATCATGCCACATGCAGGGTAAGAAGTCTTACTGTTTGCGTCCTCCGATCCTACATTCTTCCTCGGAGCGTGGAGGAAAGTGTTCGAGAAACAGAGTTTCCGTAACTCCTCTCCTGTACACGCATAGTGCTGCTATCTAGTATATTTCCACAAACAGAAGTGACTAGCGATAAATCTATATCAAACTTGCAAGCCACATCATGCCACATGCAGGGTAAGAAGTCTTACTGTTTGCGTCCTCCGATCCTACATTCTTCCTCGGAGCGTGGAGGAAAGTGTTCGAGAAACATGAGTTTCCGTAACTCCTCTCCTGTACACGCATAGTGCTGCTATCTAGTATATTTCCACAAACAGAAGTGACTAGCGATACATCTATATCAAACTTGCAAGCCACATCATGCCACATGCAGGGTAAGAAGTCTTACTGTTTGCGTCCTCCGATCCTACATTCTTCCTCGGAGCGTGGATGAAAGTGATAGATAACACTGGAGTTTCCGTAACTCCTCTCCTGTACACGCATAGTGCTGCTATCTAGTATATTTCCACAAACAGAAGTGACTAGCGATAAATCTATATCAAACTTGCAAGCCACATCATGCCACATGCAGGGTAAGAAGTCTTACTGTTTGCGTCCTCCGATCCTACATTCTTCCTCGGAGCGTGGAGGAAAGTGTTCGGAACACTGGAGTTTCCGTAACTCCTCTCCTGTACACGCTATTCTATTAGTATATTTCCACAAACAGAAGTGATTAGCGATAAATCTATATCAAACTTGCAAGCCACATCATGCCACATGCAGGGTAAGAAGTCTTACTGTTTGCGTCCTCCGATCCTACATTCTTCCTCGGAGCGTGGATGAAAGTGTCAGATAACACTGAGTTTCCGTAACTCCTCTCCTGTACACGCATAGTGCTGCTATCTAGTATATTTCCACAAACAGAAGTGACTAGCGATAAATCTATATCAAACTTGCAAGCCACATCATGCCACATGCAGGGTAAGAAGTCTTACTGTTTGCGTCCTCCGATCCTACATTCTTCCTCGGAGCGTGGAGGAAAGTGTTCGAGAAACAGAGTTTCCGTAACTCCTCTCCTGTACACGTATAGTGCTGCTATCTAGTATATTTCCACAAACAGAAGTGACTAGCGATAAATCTATATCAAACTTGCAAGCCACATCATGCCACATGCAGGGTAAGAAGTCTTACTGTTTGCGTCCTCCGATCCTACATTCTCCCTCGGAGAGTGGAGGAAAGTGATAGGAAACACTGGAGTTTTCTTATAATTTGCAATATGCTCTCTGAATTATATTCAGTTTAATTACTATTACATTCATTGGAAGTTGCATTTGTTAGTAGAAATTGCTTACCCTGCCAAAAAACTCACAACACCCACTGCATGTTTCCTAAATTTTGCATGAATCACAAGCATTTTATACCTCTGTTAACATAAACGCATCTTATTTTTTGTTAAATTGAACTTTTACTTTACATTTTATCTATAAATTGCAATATTTAATTTATAATTAATATGAATAAAATGAGAAAAAAAGTAGGTAAGTTGGTTACGCCTAGTACTGTAAGAGGTAGTGCTCATGCAAAATATTATTACACTGAGTGAGTACGAACATGGTGTCCATTTAGTGTAGTTCTTTTTACTTGGATACGCTGTGTTTGTGTGAAAAGGATGAATATCTTGGAAGTAGAACTTTAGCATGGCGTAAGGAAAATTGGAAGTAATGGTGAATGGACTACACAATTCGAAGTAATGGTGATTGGACTACACAATTGGAAGTAATGGTGAATGGACTACACAATTGGAAGTAATGGTGAATGGACTACACAATTGGAAGTAATGGTGAATGGACTACACAATTGGAAGTAATGGGAATGGACTACACAATTGGAAGTAATGGTGAATGGACTACATAATTGGAAGTAATGGTGAATGGACTACACAATTGGAAGTAATGGTGAATGGACTACACAATTGGAAGTAATGGTGATTGGACTACACAATTGGAAGTAATGGTGAATGGACTACACAATTGGAAGTAATGGCGAATGGACTACACAATTGGAAGTAATGGTGAATGGACTACACAATTGGAAGTAATGGCGAATGGACTACACAATTGGAATTAATGGTGAATGGACTACACAATTGGAAGCAATGGTGAATGGACTACACAATTTTCTTCCACTACATCAGTTTCAAGGATTGACAATCACTTCAAAAGACACGCTCATGTATGGCTTCCTGTCAGTAATGCTCGACACTAAGTCGGATTAAGATGTCGGTAACTTGAATCACACACTGCTACTGTAGCACACGTAAGGCTTAAACCATTATTACATTTATGTGATGTCATGTCACTTCAGTTCGACTGCAAAATTTGCAAATAGAGCACAGTTCTCTTTAAGACAGTGTGGTACATAAATTAACACACAATACATGAACTGAGGGCCAAAGGTTTCTGGAAGACAGCATTGAAAAACTGAGAAAGGATGGTTTTAGATATGTAATGGTTATTGCAAAGTCTTTCAGCAAATATCTTGCTAGATTGATACATTTATATAAATGTAAAAAAATTTCATCATAAACCATTTACAAGTCAAATATTAAGTTTTTATAGCTTCAGACATTTCCTTCAAAACAGCAGGAATTCTTAACACTTAACTTTGTTTTGATATTTTATGCACTGTAAAAGAATTGGTAGCTTTTGCAGCCACAGGAAACAAAGTTATTAGCAGTTCCAAAAGTGCACCAAACATGATGTATCATAGTCCCGATATTGTTTACAACTAGTTAATTTTACACAAAAATTAGATTGCAAATAGTATGCTTCATTATAAATGTTTAGCGAAAAAATGTTTGTACCATACACCTTACAACTTGTAGAAATTGCACACACATGAGAAATTTTCATTGCAAAAATTTTTCATGTGTCAAAAAAAATATTAATGTCTTTGCCACACGAAAATACAACAAACACACTTGCAGAATATAGATTCTAAATTTGCAACCACCTAGCAACCTGCAAAAGGTTAAAAGAACGGAGGGAACATGAGCTAGCCACGACACGGAGAGTAAGTTGATTTTTAACTGTTAAAAATTAAACAATTATTTACATGATTTTACTTTATTATTGTTCCTGAATTTTGGACATCTTTTGTTGAGCACATTTTTTAATGAACTAGTTAAATATTTTCTAACTGTCTTTGTCAAATTTTTTTTTGTAAATGCCAATTTATTTTGTGTTACAAGAACTGTAAAATGAAGATTTTGTTAAGTGATTATGCAAAGGGCACTAAACCGAAATTTTCTTTCATCTGATATCACATGTACAGTAATACCTGCAAAATTTATTATACAACTTTCCATTCACATGACTTAATCAACCATATAGCAATATTATTTGTATATAAAGAATAAATGTATTTTATAGGGTTGTGCAAATATTCAGTATACTGAAACTAAAATAAAAAATGACAACTTTCATTTTCGTTTCGGTAAGAAATTTTGTTGCTGAAAGTTGTAATGAAACAAAAATTCTAAATTTCTAAAAATATTCAGGTGTTTAATGACTATTCATTTAGTGCAACAGCAAAAAAAAATTTTGCCTTAAAATTATCTTGTTTAATTTCAATATTTCATAACTAAAATAACTACATGAAATGAAAATTTTAATGTCGGCTTGAACCCTTGCGGTAAATAGGGCCTACTCCATATCCTGCATTTTTTTGTTTGGTTTTGCAACACATTCATTATAATGAACAACTTGCTAAAATGTTATGAAATTTGTTAAACTTTCATCATGATTGCGCAATTAATGATATTTTTTAATTTTCCTTTCAATTTCACGAAAATTCATAACATATCTTTCATTTTTGTATCGTTAGAAAAAAAGTCACATTCACACAACACTAGTACCTATTTTAATAATTTTATGTGGATACTGTGGTTGTTATTTTTATACTAACTATATACCAGAGGCCATTTATTGATAACCTATAATTAGAGATGATGGTTTATCACGGGAAAAGTAGGCTGTTTGCTAGGATTCAAGGTACTGTACACATGTCCGATAGTTCCCTTTCCTTATTGGTTGCCATGCACGTACTACCCCATTTCACTGGGCCAATGAGGATTCCGATACTATGAGGCAGAATGTTTATGATTGGCCTGCAAACAACTTAGCAGAGTCAAAACCTTGTCCACCCAATCACGAAAGAATAAACTAGCTAGACTGTGTTATAGAAGATGTGTTGACCCAAAAAATGTTCCGCAATTTTCCATCATCTCTACCTATAATCTATATCCATTTTAACAATTATAAGCAGCGTGAAAGATTTAAAAAGTGAATGCTGAAGTTGTTTTAGCTGAAAAAGTGCAACAGTAAAACAACAATACTGCAAGTAAATAGGTGTTCAAACCAAATGGTCTGCAATCTCATGAATTGCTCTAAAAATGCTGGAAACTGTGTGTAAATTCACACTCGAGGAAAGATCAACTAACGTGATGTAAGCTGTAACATAACAGCAGAATATCTCAGGTAGGCCTATAAAAAACATTTCCGAAATGATAAAGCAAATATATTTGCTTAAGATCAGCAACAAGATGGGTTAAAGGAGAACTAAAATATTCCCTTTAAGCAAATTAATTTACCACATTTCATACGGAACTTACTACTGCCAGGTATTTGCTAGCCGGTCTGTCTTCTTGGCCGATAAACATCGACAAAAACAATTCTCGCAGCAATCAAGTGTTGATTTCTTCCAACATGCCGAGTATTTGTGTAGCCAAACAAAGTTAACTTCGGTCACTGACTTTTTCCTAAATTACGCATTTATGGAGAAGAAATGAAGATTTTCTAACAACTCCTCTAATTGCGTTTTGAAAGTGTGTAGGCCCACACGACTTATTTATTGATAACTGACTATTACGACAAGAAAACCCCATCAGCAGAAAGGTTTTCTATTGAATCACAATTAGATAGATATTTACTAACTAGCCACAGACAGACATATAAGTTTTTAGGAAATGTAAGTAAAATATTGTTAAAGTAACATTCTACCAAGCCAAAGTTGATCCTGAAGAAAATTCTCTAAACAAAAATTAAGTTTCACAAAACCAGGACGCCTACATTAAATTTATCGTACATACACAGATATGTCAAAAAACTATAGAAATAGTGATGGGTACGTTTTTTTATAATTTATGTTTGATTTATTTTATTCATATATTTTGTATTCTGTAGGCTGTATTATGTATCATTATGTAATGTTTACTGATATGTTATATCCAGCATATAGCCTACCTTACTGTGTACCTATGCAGGCCTAATGCATACTGTAGGTACGTAATTCAAGTATGTAGCTCTTGACAACACCTGCATCCCTTGACCACTTGTACTCAAGACTGCGATTTAAAGGTGGCTTAACAAATAAATAAATAAAGACACTCACCTGATACAGTTATCTGGGTCGTTCTTGCAGTCTGTATTGCACCTAAATCTCTCCCATGACAACCACCCCATCGGTGGCGTGCGAGCCAATCCATTCTCCAGGGCCAACACTTTGGTTAGTGCGGTGCACAGCACTACGATGAATAATATACTGTAGTTCATCTTGAGATCTGAGCGAGAATCTGAAACCCAAGTAAGGTCGCTGGCTTCATCCACGGCACTCGCTTGCGTGCAGGAGTCTCTTCCCTCGGAACACACACTCAGAAAGCAGCACAGACAGAGAGAGAGCACTGTTTGTGTGCAGTGCTCCCACCACACTGGCCGCCAACTCCCTGGGTTGCTCCCTCAAATCACTTTCACTCATGCCCCAGTTCCACTGCCACAGTATAACAGAGGTAATACCCACACTCCCCGCATGAGAATAAAGGTTACCTATGTGTACACTGTTCTGTGCCACTTAAGCCAATTAAAAAACTTTTCCACAAACATCACAATTATGACAAATAATGTTACTGCTAGGTGCGTGACCGTAAACGATTTCCTACACCATCATTTTTAATCAACATGTAGAGCCAAAATTATTTTTACACAAACAAAACTAGCCTACAAGTTCCATAGTACACATTGACATGAAAATACAAGCTACACGTCAACAAAAACATCATCAAGCTAAACTTTCAATTACAGCCTATTTACGGTAAAGTGAGCACTTTTTACGGCCCTCGTAACAGGCACTGGCCACTAATAAATATATCTTATTAAAGCATCAGACATCAAATTTTGAGGGTGGTGATATGTATACACTGTGTTTATTGGTCACATTGCAATGTTTATATTAAAAATCAGCAGGAAGATAGAAATTGGACGAAAGGAATAATTTAGAAGGGCCTTACAAAGTGTTCACTTCACCGTGAACAGCCTATACTTGTGTTTTGTTGTGCTAAGATTAACGAACATCACCATGCACTTACAGCACGCCGCTTGTAGTATCTTACGCAACGAAGTTCAATATATACTTGGTGAAAGTAAAGTCCACTTACATAGAATGAGGGCAGCGCCTATCACCTGCTACATGGCAAACGCTTATCACGTATTAAAAACGTGACGAGAATTCCCTTCGTCGACGAGATCGCCAGGAAGACACATTATGTCCTCTTTAATGATATACAGTAAAATTATCAGGCGTCAACATCGCAAATAAAAGCGTTATAACTCATACAAACATTTTAACGTACGCGAATAACGAATTTTATATTATTTAGTGTTACGTCAACTACTTACTTTGCCTTTCCCATATAACTGAAAAAATGTAAACAAAATACCTACGAAACACCAACGTAAGAAACTGAAATTGCCACCTATAGAAAATTTATTTTGCCACTTTTTCGACATGATTTTTATATTCAGAATATCAATCCTATCTATTTTTCTTAACAACATAGCTAATTTTTTGTTACCTCCGTATTGGTTTACAACAGCTTAAAGAGTTTCTCATCTAAACGACGCGTTTTTGAAGGTTACAATTTGTTGAAAGTAGTACTTTAAAAGTTTTATTTTCATAAATTGGCTTGACTGATTGTAAACTTCACTGCTACAGAGTAGATACGTAAACAGAGGCAAATTAGCGTGGCTTTGGTTCTTTTCATGTAGTACCCGTTTTCCTATTGACTAAGCGAGGCTCTATAACGGGCATTGATATAAGAGGCTGTTTCACTCAAGATATAGGCCATTCACGGTAAAGTGAGGATTTTGAAGCCCTATGAACTTTTACCTTTCAGCCATTTTTTATATTTTAACCACCTTTCTTAAATAAATGTTGCAACGTAAGTAATAAACGCTGTGTGCATATTCCATCGTATTCGGATGTTAACTTCCAAGGCTAAAATATAATATATTTTTTCTACTACTATTCCAAATGAGAGTTCTTTCAAAAGTGCTCACTTTACTGTGAACAGCCTATACATACAAACATGCACACGTACACACCAAAACCATGCACACACCAAATAACTTGTAGGCCTATATATATATATATGTAAATAGTATTTGTAACATAGGCTAATTGAGAAATAATAATATGTTATTAAATTTAATTGTTAAAATCCATGATGCACCGATACTTATGCTAGAGTCGTATGAGGATATTTTCGACATAGAGTTAAGTTTAAAAAAATAATAAAAATACACGAAAATCAAATAAAAATCTAAAAACATTAAACTAATAAAAACCAACAAAAAAAACAGGACATCAGGACTCCCTTGGACAAGTTCTCCACTGATAGGCGCTGTTTCCAGAGATATTTACGTTTCTAAATTCACATTGAAATAAGATCCTACGAGTTACTGCAAGACATCTCATAACTACGGATAGGAAAAATTTGCGAGTTCAATGACCTGTTGGCTAGACTGCACAGTCCTATGTATGCTCGGGCCTCAGATGTTTGTTCATTGGCTGCTGACACAGAGAGTAGCCAATGTTACTCCACACCTGCCAGTATGCCACTCGCTACTTATTCCTTGCAAGTCTGCTATTGACTCAGAGTCGTCCAGGGCGTGTCTAATAAACTGTTATCCAATTGCAAATGTTACTTCAGTGTACATGTGTATGACGTCTATCTTGTCCTCAAAGAATTGGAGAAATTTCCCTGTCCCTACTCATCACGCCATAAAAGGGTTTTGCAATTTTTGTAAAGTAGTTTACAATTAAGGACATAGCTACATATTTGTAATCTGTAGTAGTCTATGTTTTTTTCCTCGTAAAATAATTTTAACTAAGTCCGTGTCCGAAATGACATTCGTTATTTTTTAATCATTTCGTAAATTTCAATTCGGACGTTGTTGACAGTCACTTGTTTAGCACTCGCGACAACGCATTTTTACATTAGCCACTTTCAAAGTGAGGTATTTTCAAAATGGCCACCATTTAATTTATAAAACAGGCTGTAATTCTGTTCTCCTTTATCTGATTTTAATTTTCTTTTCTTTAACGCGTAGTTATTTCGACACTAATTGATTTATTTCCCCTATAATAAGGGATAGGAAAATTTCGCGAGTTCAGTGACCTGTAGGCTAGACTCCACATTACTGTGTATACTCGGGACTCAACTGTTTGTCCATTAGTTGCTATCCCAGAGAGTGGCCTGTGTTACTCCGCACCTGGCAGTATGGGATTCGCTACTTGTTTCCTTACAAGTGTGTTATTGGCTTAGAGTGATCCATGGCATGTCCAAAAAACTGCGAACCAATTGCAAAGTCAACTCGAGTGTGTAGGTGATTGACGTCTAGCTTGTCTTGTAAAGAACTCGCGTAATGTTCCTATCCCTACCTATAAAATATTTCATAAATCTAACCATTTTCCCGGAAAGCTTGGAAAATTGAAAATTTAAGAATTATTATTTTTTTAATTTTGCGTCACTATGAAAAAACAAAGCAGAAATCAACAATAATTGTTTCAGAATAATAATTTTATAAGGTTTAATTAGATATCTTACTCAAGGATGCTGCGTCGTTGCCAACTTGACAGGACGCATGCTCACTCAGTGTGGCCGTTACATTACATGTGCAGGTGGGGGCAGTGGCATTCCACAAAGGTTGGTTTCAAAAGTGTTCAATTACTCGCAAGGAGCGTGTACCTGTTTCTTGTCGAGACCGCACGGCGCTACAGTCGCGTGGCGGCCATTGTCTGCAGAGGGGAAAAAAAAAAAAAAAACAAGCGTGCGCGTGTTTGTAGTTGCGGCTCCCTCACGACTCTGCGTTTTGTTTCGTTCCGTGCTCTAGAAAGTCGTGAAGGCACCGAAACACTTAAAAAAAAGAACTCGCAATCCGACGTTTGTCAACGGACCCACGCGCAATATCTCCCCACCCACCCCCCCCCCCTCTCCTAGAGATTTCTCTAACCCGCAACAATCGTCGTGATGTAGTCAGTCATAGTCCGTCACGACTTTGCGTCGACGAGACGTAACCCGTCTGATGGTTGCGGGGGGGGGGGGGGGCAAGATAAATTACCCAATTAACCCGAAACGTCAGAAATAAAAATGATCCAATGTTTCGCAGTTACCCCGCAATTTAAATTGTGGAGCGATTTTTCGTGTAATATAAGAGTGCTTGTGGCAGAAGCCGAATGAAAACGAAAGTATTTCGTAACGACTGTTCACTTATAGTTGTGCTGGGATCGATTTCTACCTCGCCTCGCTCCATGTTGTACTAGAGTGCTGTAGAACGATCTCTCACTGTGCCAATGTCCGAGACATGAAATAGAGAACATAATGCGAATGTATAGTCCTGTAGGCTTTTCAAGGTAAAACTGGCACTTTTGAAAGTCCTGCTTGGGATCTACTTTTTTTACACGTTGTGTGTTCTTCCGCCTCATGCAAAATTAACATTGTCATGGGCCTCATCACTTTATTCATGAGTCGGTCAAGTGAAAATGTGAAATTATTAGAATAGAAAAAAAAAAAAAAAACAGAAAGATAGAGAAATAATTCAAGTTATCACAAATGGGTACGTGACAGTTTTTATTCGGCGTTAAGATATGGAACTATTTTCCCCTCCATAGTTACCAACTTTACTAGGCACATGCCAGTCAGTGCGCCCGTTAAAATACACGCAGGCAGGGGGCAGTGACTTTTTTCTAAGGTTGACTTCAAAGTGCTCACTTTATCGCGCACAGCCTTTAACTGTGACAGCTATTTTATTTGTATGTTTTATTTTATCTGCTCTAGTGTAGGCCTACCTGTTGTGTAGAGACTTGCTAAATTAACGTTATTATTTGACATCAGACTGAACTTCAGAGTACTGTATGTGCCGGAGCCGCCCTTTCTAAATGAACTGCACGTGATTGGGGCACACGATTGTGAAGTGTACAATGATTGGCGCAGCGTTACCCAGCGCGTGTCAGATACAGTATGGTTCGATGACCAACATATTGCAAAGGTAGGGGTGTTTTAAGGTTAAAAATGTCCCCAAATGACGCGAACTTTGAACGTCTCTGTTAATGAGTGTTCCCTGATTGTCATCAAAAGGCGAGAATTAACTAATATATAGAATTTTAAGTTAATTGTTGCATAAATACGCGTTAGTAGTTCATATATTATGCCCGTAATGTTGGGTAAGCTAAGCTTCTATTGTCGTAGTTATCAACAAATCTTCGTAAATATGAATTACGAAGAAATAAATAAAAAAATTCAATATGGCGGACGACGCTGGCTCTTAAGCGACTTGCAGGCTAGAATCCACGGTCCTGTGCATTCTCGAGCTTGAACTTTCTCTTGACTAAAGGCTGTTCACGATAAAGTGATCACTTTAAAAATGAAAAAAAAGTCACTGCCCCGGCATGCGCACTGAGTGACGTTCGCCCAGTAAAGTTGGTAACGACGCATGGAAAGTATTTCTATATCTTAACGTTGAATAAGAAGTGTCATGTAACCATTCGCGGCCGATAACTTAAAATTTCTTCTTTCGCTTTATGTAATTTTCTTAATGCACAGAACTGTAAAATTAGCATATTTGTAAAGTATTTCCTTTCCTAATAATTTTACAGATTTGCTTCTCCGACGCATGAATAAAGTGGTAAGTCCCATGGCAATGTTAATTTTACATAATGCGGAGGAATACAAAACGTTCATACAAGTTGATCTTAAGCAGGGCTTTCAAATGTGCTGGTTTTATCGTGAACAGCCTATAGCTGCTACCGCAGTTCTACCTCAGACCTGACCCGAGATTCAGTGCACGTTTCATTGCAGGCCTGTTATTGGCTCAGAGTTCACATGGCCCTGTCTTATAAACTGTTATCCAATCACAAACATCATAAATGTACACGCGTATGGAGTGTAACTTGTCGTCAAATGAATCTGCCCAATTTTACAGTCCCTTTTTATGTTCAACCACATTTTAAATGTGCAGATTTTTCATTGCATTGCCTCGCGGAAAGCTTGTCAACGTACAAAAATAAAAGTTCCTGATATGTGTTCAGTAGACTGGTATTGGATAGTAACGAACGTTATACTCACGTGACTGCCAGCCAAATCGGTAATGGTTCACGCCCCAGCCTCACCGCGACTCCCATTTTCACCAGCAGGTCTTATCCAGGTGGCCTAGGAGAACGCAGTGATCTGACAAACCCGGCTGTCTCTCATGTTTTCTCTTATCCATGGCGCCGCTTGCCTAACGGGCCAAACCACAGAATAGGTAAGCGTACAGAAGTATAATCACGTGGCGGTGCCTTACACGTAGGCGTATTCGAACTGCTCGTTGGACACTCGAGCCTCCGATAGGCGCCTGTGTTCTCATTTGCTATTGTACGTTGAGGACTGGCTGCCGCCTGGCGAGTTAGTCTCTAAATATTTAATCCACTGAACTTAATTATTGCGATTGTGAAATGTGTAATATCAGCAATATTCCGTTTGATATGGAACATAAATTATGATATTATGTTCACGTTTCATTTAGGTTGATTGTGAGCTTATTATTAAATACTGTGATTTGAACATAATTATATTTTTAATCATGCAAAAATGTAACAAATTAAAATATGTTACTATTTCATAAAATACTGCACATTTATTCGAGGAAAGTGAAAGGCCAGCAATATTTTATTTTTCCCGATTTATTACTTTCTCCATCAGAGAAATAATTCCGAAGGCTTAGAGAGGGCACAAGTCTCAGTTCCCTAGAGTGAGCCAGAGTGAGAGAGGCGAGTGAAAGTGAGTTTAGACACTCTCCGCCCACTCACTACAGAGTTGACATAGCCGCTTAATCCGATAACTCGAGCCGCACACACTGGCCAGAAATATGGCGTCACTGGCTAGAAACATGTCTGAACGTGCGAACCAGCAGTGCAACACGCGGAGGCCAGTCAGACACAAGGGCCGTTCCCAGGTCTTCGCTCAGCCAACCAGAGAACGGGTACACCCGCCTCCTGGGAACCGATATTCACGATAAAGTGAGCACTTTTGAAATCAACTTTGAAAAAAGTCACTGTCCCTACCTGCAAATATTTTTTAACCGGCATACCGAGTAACATGCGCCCAGTACAGTTGGTAACGATGAATGGAAAGTAGTTCCACATTGTAATGCCGAATAAAAAATGACAGGGAACCATTTGTGATACATTACCTCAGAACGAGTTCCGATCGCAGTTCTTTCTCCTTCAACGTGAACAGTTTTCATAAGTAGTTCTCTCCTCTGCTGCGCTCCTATTGGCTGCTTACAAGTAAACAAGTAGTGTAATAAATTTTGCTGGATTTGGTGGGAATTCCTGCACTTGTTGAATTAGGTTTAATGTAGGTTTCATAACAATTAAAAATATCAATAGTGATAAATGTTGGTGGCTATAATAATTAAATATCATACATTTTAAGTTCCATGTTTGTTGAGGTTAGAATTTACATAGATTTAATTCTGCTTTGGGTGTGTAACCGCGTAAATATGTTCTGTTTTTAAACTTGTTCAGACATGGCTATCGAATGTATTTAGCTGAATGTATTTGAAAACAACACTCGTGTAACCACGGCCGTAGACGTGCTCCGCACGGATGGGCAGTGTGGGGGGGGGGGGTGTATGTTAGAAGGCGACCTGGCTTGCGCAACGAGCAGACGGGGCCCAATTCCCTGAAAGGTCGGCCGATGTGAGTTGTAGCTCGGCGAAGCAACCCAGAACTCCGCGTCTGGCGGCTACTCTCCCGCGTTTTGGGCGCGGTCCGGTTCCAGGAGGGAGGGACCTTGGAAAGCGCGGGCTGCAGACTTGCCAACTTGTTCCTCAGTTGAGATATCTGGACGGCTCTTGACAGCGAGGTCTTGAGAGCCGATGAGGGTGAAATGAGGTGAGAATGGAGTACCGCTGGAATGCAAGGGCGGGGTAAACAGGAGATCCCAAAGAAAACTTACATACCAGCGGCATCGTCCGGCGCGATTACCACTTGCGAAAACCCGGGAGTGATCCGGCCGGGGAGTGAACACGGTTTGCCTTGATGGTAGGCGAGCAGGCTAACCGCTCAGCCACCGCGGTCCCCTATTTTCAGAGGACGTCTGTCCGTAAATACATATATAGATATCCGCCATTTTCCGCTGATTTATTCGGCAACACGCTAGACTCTACAATAATTTGCATATTCAGTGGGTGAGCCAGCTAATTTGGAGAGATGCCACGGATTTCCCCATCTCATAAATAGGGAATGGAAAATCCGGCGGATTCACTTTAGAGGAAGCTTGAATCCAAACAAATGTTCACTTCTGTTACGTTTGCATTGGATCGCAGTTTATTGGACACGCTCAGGTGAACTCTCAGCCAATGAGAGACTTGCAAGGAGACAATAACCGAACCACGTGCCACCTGGTATGAGGTAGAACTGTCTATACACTGGTACAACAGACAATGAAGAGAAAGCTGAGGTTCAGAAAATACATACAGCTGGTTTAAAATGCGAAATTTTTCTCTCCCTATTTAAATCGTTTCTCTTTGTTCAAGTAAGAACCCTATTTTCCAACAGGATAATGCGCGACTTCACACAGCACTGCTATATCTGCTTGGCCAACAAGGTCCCCAGACCTCTTACCCATCGAGAACATTTGTGGCCAGACTGGACGGCAACTTCGGCCAGCGACAATTACGGTGGCTTCAGAAGGTCAGTTACACCAGGTGTGGCAGGATCTTGATCAGAAGAACATCAGACCTCAGTATACCTCCATGCCCTGCCGTACCGCTACCTGTCTCCATGATACAGGTGGTCCAACATCATACTGTGCATCCTGCAAGTCTCGGTTCCCTGCAATATATGATTAGTGCGGTACAATATTTCGATGTTTTCTGTATGCATACTACCATGTCCTGTGTACTTACGTGCCCCTGCGATGGCATATTCAGGGTAATAAGTTTTTTTGCTAATGAGTGTAATTATTCCTATCGATTTGATTTCCTGCTTGCACAGAAGATGTAGGCTGCGTTAGTATTACAGTCTACACATAGTGGTCCATGACGAAGGAAAGTTTTGAGAACATATTCTAAAATCACCGGAAATGGTGATAAAATCACCACGTTGGCAGCTCTGGCACGGATGGGAAATACAGGTTTGGCTCCTATGCTCCGGAGGCACCTTACAAAACGAAATCTCCCGGAGAGAATTCGATAAGTTGATCAGGGACACTAGTCCCGGGCCGATGGAACCTGATCGCAGTTTAGTGATGATGACGAGCAGGAGGGAAGTGAAAGTGGTAAAAAATAACTCTGGCATTAACTCCAGACTCGCTCGTACAGGTAATACCAGTTATAGAAGAAGCCAATCAGAGGCAAGAGGTTTTCCCGCGAAAAGATTTCGCGACTGTGAAATTAGTAATCCGGTCAGACTCGGTGTACACAACTACTAACACGACGCACAGGAAGGTTATATTTGGCAGCCATTGTATCGTCTGAGGTTTATTCTACTCAGCTTAGGAACAAAACGAGATATCTTATGGGAGAGTCTGGAATAGGGAAAATTACCGCCGCTAGGTGCGCAGTGTTCCAAAAGGTAACATTTAATTAAAATATTAATCTATATGAATGATTAAAAAAAAGAAAGATTTTACTTATTTGCAAATATATTTTATATTTGATTTATGATTGTTGCAGTTACCAGGGGTCGGGCCCCGCGGAAACCGCGGGCTGAGCCACCATAGATGAAGCAGGTAACAGTATGAATTAGCATTTATGGTGCAATGTCGTCTGGGAACTTCAGCACGTGCTCGCTCGCACATCCCAACATGCAGTATTAATTATGGTGACAGTACTACTTAAGACTCAATACTTAAAACTTGAGACATAGAACTTAACACTTACGACCTAAGACTTAAGAATTAAGGCGTAAGGCTTACGAAGGGCCTAACTGCCAATGGGGCGAGCCTACAGTTATTTGCCCATACTGGCTTCACCATAAAGAGGCTCAAAAAGAAATATTGGACGCACTGCGATCCCACAAAACGGAAAACATACCCTCCCTTGTCCCCCTAACTCCTCGGATGGTGACACTTGGGGGGGGGGGGGTTTCAAGAGTAAGGATGGGGGAACAGTGAGGATGGTCGACTTCCCTCCACCCTTTTTTCTTCGGTTTGCCCACAGCTGCCATCCAAGACAGCGTTTGTGTGCAAATACTTCCGTCCTTGATTAATTAGTACGGCCCTCTTTTTAACGTAGGAACGGAACTAGAGAAAACTTTATGTCGACAATCAATATGACAATTTAGCCATTTTATTGGTCATCGACCGAGTACTGCTGTCATAAACAAATGTAAACGATGTCCACAATAAAGTCAGCACTTTTGAAATTTACCTTAGAAAAATTTCACTGCTCGAACCTGTGTATATTATAACGGGCGCAATGAGTGACATGCGCCCAGTAAAGTTGGTAACGATGGAGGGGAAAGTATTTCTCATATATTAACGTCGAATACAAAGTGTTAGGTAACCATTTGTGATAACTTAGTTCTCTCGCTTTCCGGTTTCTTTATGCATCAAAGTGTAAAAATGAGCAGATTCGTACAATATTTACTTTTCTAATAGTTTGGCAGTTTAACTCGACCGACGCATTAATAAAGTGATGAGGCCCATGGCAATGTAATTTTTCATAACGCGGAAGAACACACAACGTGTATACAAGTTGATCTTGAGCAGGGCTTTCAAAAGCGCTAATTTTACCCTGAACTAAAATCAACAATGAGCTCGTGCTCATTTGAAATTGGTTGAAATCATTGTTGCATAGCACAGCCATTAAAATCTATGACAATTATGGGAACAATATAGGTAGGGATAGGAAAATTTCACGATGAATTAATTTGAGGACAAGATAGATGTCAAACACGTGTACATTGACATCAACTTTGTAATTGGATAACAGTTTATTAGACTCGGCCCTGGACGACTCTGAGCCAATAGCAGACTTGCAAGGAAACAAGTAGCGAGT
Organism: Dryococelus australis; assembly: GCA_029891345.1. Taxonomy (NCBI): domain Eukaryota; kingdom Metazoa; phylum Arthropoda; class Insecta; order Phasmatodea; family Phasmatidae; genus Dryococelus; species Dryococelus australis. The sequence continues at coordinate 4,688,845 of CM056993.1, forward strand.
GCCATACTGGCAGGTGTGGAGTAACATTGGCTACGCTCTGTGTCAGCAGCCAATGAACAAACATCTGAGGCTCGAGTATACACATGACTGTGGAATCTAGCCTACAGGTAGTTGAACTCGCGAATTTTTCCTGTCCCTAAATATTGGCTACTAGTCTGTGATACATATTTGAAAACAATTTACATAACAAGAATAATTTAATGTGCATATTTTCAAGATACAGCGTAATCTATAAATGCACTTGGCATTTCATGATTTCCTGAAAATGGTTTATCCGATGTTTGCTTTGTCAGATTTTTGCTTGAAGACATTTCTTCGCTGTCTTCGCCATTCTGCTCAGTACAGCAAATTTGTAAGTCATGTTTGTAAATATCATTCTCGTAACAGACAGTCGAGAACGAGTCTTGTTTCCACATTAAGCACTTCAGCTGCGAATACTATACTATACGTCCATGTTGAGATGAACCGGGAACAGAGATACATAGGAATGACATTGACACATATGGCCAAGGAACAAATCACGCGATGCCCAGTGCGTGTAGGTAACGGGAAGTCAACACATGACCGCCGACCGCATTAAGCACTTCAGCTGCGAATACTATACTATACGTCCATGTTGAGATGAACCGGGAACAGAGATACATAGGAATGACATTGACACATATGGCCAAGGAACAAATCACGCGATGCCCAGTGCGTGTAGGTAACGGGAAGTCAACACATGACCGCCGACCGCATTAAGCACTTCAGCTGCGAATACTATACTATACGTCCATGTTGAGATGAACCGGGAACAGAGATACATAGGAATGACATTGACACATATGGCCAAGGAACAAATCACGCGATGCCCAGTGCGTGTAGGTAACGGGAAGTCAACACATGACCGCCGACCGCATTAAGCACTTCAGCTGCGAATACTATACTATACGTCCATGTTGAGATGAACCGGGAACAGAGATACATAGGAATGACATTGACACATATGGCCAAGGAACAAATCACGCGATGCCCAGTGCGTGTAGGTAACGGGAAGTCAACACATGACCGCCGACCGCATTAAGCACTTCAGCTGCGAATACTATACTATACGTCCATGTTGAGATGAACCGGGAACAGAGATACATAGGAATGACATTGACACATATGGCCAAGGAACAAATCACGCGATGCCCAGTGCGTGTAGGTAACGGGAAGTCAACACATGACCGCCGACCGCATTAAGCACTTTAAGGACTGCTCTCGAGTGTAGCTCGAGCAAAAATATATTAGAAATTTTTTTGTCATTGAAAAGAAAACTAGCATTCTCATGCACTCGTTGTACTGCATGTGTTTAACAGGATCTTACAAGAACTCCGCAGCTCAGGAACAATAACTTTCCTGACTAAAATTTTTTTTCTTACATCTCCGCAAAAGGACATTTGATTGGGACAAAATCAACTCAGAGCCTTAGTGACTGATGACCCGCCAATAGTGAACGTTGTGGATCATTGTCATGTTGGCCACTAGAATAGTAGTGAGTAGGAACACATAGACCAATAGAACCTGTGTTCCTACAGTGATGGATATAAGTAACTCACTTCTAACTTGTCTTGGTTGTCTTGTAAATGCCTGCTGACCTCAAAGTGTTAAAAGACTTCCGCCTGTACTACAGGAAAGGAGAGTTCAAATAAACTCTTAACGTTACTTAAAAAGCACGTATGTATTATAATTCTCATTTTAGTTTACATAATATGACATTTTCCTACTAGAATGGTCAGTCAGAATTAGGTAACTTCAATACTGCACGTCTGTGATTCGCGAGCAGAAACCTAAGACGCGTAACTGCATCAGAGCTATAGTGTTATGAAATACAACTGGCCGTGAGATATTTTCGCGGAAATCAGGTGTCCCGTCCCTACCTATAGTTAGGGTTGGTGATTTTTCGCGAAAAAATTGGAGTACACAGTATACTTCATTACTATGTATAAATCCCAGCTGTTTCTTAACTCCATTGGCTGTTGCCTGCATGAAAATTCTTTCCTGAATTTAACTGAGCCAATCGATATTCGGTAACTGTGGCGCTGAGCCTTCGTGATTCGCGCGCAGACAGTTAATACAGACCAAAACATGATTCAACCAATCAACAAAACTGAACAACACTATCATTCTTCGAATTATATCTTGTCTGGAAATATTTTCGCGAAATATCGCTGCCCCTAACTACTACCAATCCGTGTGGTACACAATGTAGAAAAGTTTGTAGTTCGGAGACTGTCGACTTTAGGACGTATACTAACTGGAGCATCATGTGTTGTTTTCGGGTGTACTATCTACTCCCAGATTACTTCACACATATTTGATAACATTCTGTATATGTGACAGAAGCCAGTGGACAGATCTCTCTCAAGGACGTAAAGGTGTATCAAATGTATCACGTGGTCCTGGTGCACAAAACGAAATAGCACGATTTCAAAACACAATATTGTATTACTGCAGATTTCTCGAGATACATATGTATACAGGCATTCAAATTATGCTAAAGGGTGTTCACTGTAAACCGATCACTTTATAAAGCCATATGTTTATTATTCCACCTTATGTACAATTAACATTACAATCGGGCTGATCACTTTATTCATGTAGAGGCTAAGCAAAAATGATAAACTTATCACAAAAATAAATGTTTTACAAATTTGCTCATTTTTACACTTAAATACGTTAAAAAACACAAAGCAAAATACATAATTCCAGTATCACAGTTGTTCAAATCTGCGTTAAGAAATGGTACTACATTCTCTTCGTCGTGAACAACCTTACTGTGCGTCTGGGAGTCAGTGTGTCCGCTGTAAGATTGATCGAGATACGTTCGACATACAGCCGGCCAATCACGTATGTTTTACAGTATAGTAAATGTGTCCGGTGCTGTGCGAATCACCAAGTAGACTGTACAGAACTGATGGTAGTGCAGTTGTGAATATATGCAGCTCAGTTCTAGCTTGTTTTAGCTGTCTGTAAATGTGTCCGGTGCTGTGCGAATTACCAAGTAGACTGTACAGAACTGATGGTAGTGCAGTTGTGAATATATGCAGCTCAGTTCTAGCTTGTTTCAGCTGTCTGTAAATGTTTACCGCACTCACACTGTTGTAGGCTGTTCACGGTAAAATGAGCACTTTTGAAAGCCCTACTTAGGATCTACGTGTATACACGTTGTGTATTCTTGCGCCTTGTGTAATATTAACATTACAATATGCCTCATCATTTTATTCATGCGTCGGTCAAATGAAACTATGAAACTATTAAGGAAGTAAATACTTTACAAATCTGCTCATTTTTACACTTCGATCCAGTAAAAAAAAAAAAAAAAAAACGGAAAGCGAAATAAATAATATTTTAACTTATCACAAATGTTTATACCTAACACTTTTTATTCGACGTTAAGATATGGAACTACTTTCCATCCATCGTTACCAAATTTACTGAGCTAATGTCACTCGATGCGCCTATTAAAATATATCCATGGAAGGGCAGTGACTTTTATCTAAGGTTCATTTCTAAAGTGCTCACTTTATCGTGAACATCCTTAAATTGAAATGTTACAGAAACAGTGAGGGCCCATCGAAAAAAATCATCTGAAAAACAAAGTGCCAATTGAAATGAGAACATTTTATTCGATTTGCAATCCCGTTACATATGCAATGACTCCGGGGTGCAGTTAGCTTGCGCCCTCCATTGGATGACAGCCAGCCAGTAACGTGTGTTGCACGGCACTGTAGGCGTGCCATGTACAGTCAACACCAATGGAGTGCAAATACCGAGCACAGCAAGACTGGTGTTCCTGTTATGTAGAACCTGGGTGACTAATTTCTATAGGCTGTTCACAATTAGCTCAGCGCTTTCGAAATAAACTTTTGAAAAACATCACTTCTCCTACCTGTATATATTTTAAGATAGATACCCGGATATTTCGTTGATTCAAATGAGGACAAGATAAACTTAATTCACGTATACATGTGTGCTTGTGCTTTCATTGGACGATAATTTGTTAGACACGCCCCGGACTACTTTGAACCAATAACGAACCTGCAAGGAAAACACGAACCGAATCCCATGTAACTTGGTCTGGTGTTAAAGTGGAGCAATAGCCAATGCATGGACACCCGAAAAATTCTCGAGTTCAATGACCTACAGGTTAGACTCTACAGTCTTATCTACAAATATGCCGATATCAATTGCACATTGGTAAAGCCCTGAGCATTTCGAGGATTGAGTTGGCAGCAAGCTAGGCTGGACAGCCCTCTATACACTCGAGACAATATAGTTTGCTTATTGGTTGTTGTGATCAAGTGAGGCCTCTGTACAGGATTGTTAAACACTCACTCACACTACTGCTTCCTGCTTATTACTGGCTCACTGTTAAACGGGGCGTGTCTAAACAACTGTCGTTCAACCACTACAGTAGGAGAAAAGAACAGGTGTTTGGAGTCTACCTTGCTACGAATGAATTCGCGAAATACTCGTGGCTTGCAACATTGGTTGTCTGCTGTCACAGTGGAAGGCGACTATTGGGCAAGCGTGCTCCAGGAGGTGTCAAACACCGTGTGGACCAATGGCAAACGTTATATAAACGGACGTATTTTGAATTCTAGCTTGTCCCAAAATGAATCCGCGAATTCTTCAGGTCTCTACCAATGAACTACTAACAGATGCTCGAATGCATAAAGCATCGTGGAGTCTAGCGTGTTGCCGAACGAATCCGGGAAATTTCTGGGTCTCCAAGGATTAAGTATAACGTGTAGAGGTAGTGAAATTTCGCGAAAAGATTTCAACACAAGCTATATTTAAAAATATTGTAGCACTAAATAATTTAGCACTATTGCTAAATATCTACATTCTAATAGTAATAATTTCACAGTTTCACTTGACCGATGCATTACTTAAGTAATGAGGTCCATGGCGCTGTTTAAATTTTACATATGGAGGTAGAATACATTATGTTTAGAGATAATGGAAAATCGCGAAAAAAATTTTGAGCCAACATATCTTCTATAACACAGTCTAGCAAGTTTATTCTTTTATGATTAGATGAACAAAGTTTTGACTCGGCTAAGTTGTTTGTAAACCAATGACGAATGTTCTGCCTTACAGTATCAGAATCGTCATTGGTCCAGTGAAATGGGACAGTAGCTTCATACATGCATGACAGCAAATAAGTAGAAACATGTTTCATTTGAGCACAAGCTATAATTCAAACCCTCATACGTTTGTATTGCGTATGTTATTGTCCCACCCGTTAGTTTACACCTCATCGAGAAGTCTGTGCAGACCCAATCACTGTCTGCCGCTAATACAACAAGCAACCAATGTACAGTGATATTTGCATGATTTTACATACGTCAATGGAGTATAACCTAAAGGTCATTGAACTCGCGAATTCTTTGGTTCTCTACAAATAAGGAAAGAAAACTGTTGGACATGTGTATAATACGTCGAATCCTAGTAAACAGTCAACTTTTCCTGGGATAAACCATCATCTCTAACTATGTTCATACGCGTAGATCTTAAGTAGGGCTTTCAAAACAGCTTATAACAGGTTTTACAATTCATCGTGTTCATTTGAGAAATTATTAGAGAGAACAATTCTTAAGAATTAAAATGTCGGCTAGAGGAGAAGTTTGTGCTGCTCTTAACATCGAGGTCTTGAGAGCCGATGAGAGTGATTGAGGTATGGAGCAGCGCCGGAATGGAAGGGTGGGGAAAACGGGAGATCCCCGAGAAAACCCACCGACCAACAGTATCGTCCGGAACGATTCCCACATGCGAAAATCCGGAGTGACCGGGCTGGAATTGAACCCGGATCGCCTTGGCGGGAGAAATGTCAACAAGTCGTAATATTTTACTTAGATTCCGTTAACGTTAAGCGAAACAGTAAAACTATAAAGGTGTCATTCTTCTTTTCATGCAAAGAAATGTATATAAACGCAGCCACGAGTAGGCCTACATTATTTATATTTATAACAAATTAAGTTGGTGTTTTTTTTTTTTTTAACTATACTCATTAGTATACTAGCTGGCATTTATGTAACACGTTTATGTTCCACACACTTTCCACTTTTCACTCCACTGGTGCATAAATAAAGTTATTAGCCGAGACTTGCAAAATTTGCTTCATTAGGGCCCCAATGGTGTAGTGGTTAGACTACTCGCCTCTATTCCCGGCATGGTCGCTCCCGGAATTTCGCATATGGTAATCGTGCCGGACGATGTCGTGGGTCGGCGGGTTTTCTCGGAGATCTCCCGTTTCTCCCGGCCTTGCATTCCGGCGCTGCTCCATTTACATCTCGCTTCACCCGCACCGGCTCTCAATACGTTGTTGTTAGGAGCCGCCAGAATCTCTCAACACATCTATATTCTATTCGCTGCTTCATCGCGCTTTTTAACTAAAGTTTTGTAAAAATCTACCCATGTTCAACGTGCGTTGTTATTTGGCGACAGACTAAACTCCAGGATGCTGTTCATTGTATTGACTGTTGCCATTGGCAGACAACTTGTGTGGCTCGTCACGAGGACACTTAGAGCCAATATGAGAGTCTCAAAGGTTCAGCAGACTATCTCCAGTAAAGCGGCCACACGGGTAAATGACGTCGTATGATTGCCAGTAACCAATGAAATCACGAATTGCCCTCAAATAGGCACAGGGAAGTGAAGCCTAGCTTGTCGCCAAATAATAACTCGATTATTGCCTGTATCTAGTCATTTATCACAAACGTTTTATACTTCTGTGGACATAAAAGTATCTCCATTTATGGTTAAATGCTTAAATTGAGCTATTACTTCTTTTTCATTAAAACATAATAATGTTTAATTATAATATATACAAATAGAAACAGAGAGCAAATAATTGTGTCGGCAATGCCTAGGGGAAGTGATATTTCGTGAAAAAATTCGATACACGGTATAATGAGAAGAATTATAGTGTTTTTCATCTTTCCTGATTAGCTGAATCATGTTTTGGTCTGTGTTAACTGTCTGCGCACGAATCACGAAGGCTCAGTGCCACAGTTACCGAATATCGATTGGCTCGGACAAATACGGGAAAGAATTTTCATGCAGGCAGCAGCCAATGGAAGTATAGAAACAGCTGGAATTTATACATAGAATTGAAGTCTACTGAGTACTGCGATTTTTTTCGCTTCCTCTAGTAATGCCTAGCAAGGAAAAGTTCTTGTCCGAAATATTATCAAAGTGATTGCGCACGAATTAGTTGCGTTGTTTCTTTGGTGCAATTTTCTAGGCTTGGTTAATGCTTGTTTGCACGAGACGTAGGAATATCCTGAGAGCAGAACTACAGAAGGGCTTCAGAAAAGTTGGAGGGAACCGGGAATGAACTCCAACTGGATCTCGGGGTGGAGTCATGGACTACAGATGAGGTAGACCTCTTATTCATCTTTGGCGCATGTACCCAACATTCACCTACCCCAATCCTACACATCTGTCAAAGTCACATGGTCAACAGTGATGAACCCGTTTGTTTACATCTTAATTTTTAAATGACAACCACTATTATATTAATGAAATACTTTTATCATTTTGAATTCAATAAAAGAGAATTACAAATTGGATAGAGGAAGTATAAATCATCTCAAAAGCACTTGTTTACTAAACAGTGTTCTAACCTCAAACTAGGGATAGGAAGATTTCGCGAATTAATTTGAGGGCAAGATAGACGTCATACGTATGTACACTGAAGTAACATTTGTAATTGGATAACAGTCATTAGACACGCCCTGGACGACTCTGAGCCAATAGCGGACTTGCAAGGCAACAAGTAGCTAGTGAAATACTGGCAGGTGTGGAGTAGCACTGGCTACTCTCTGTCAGCAGCCAATGAACAAACATCTGAGGTCCGAGGATACACAGGACTGTGGAGTCTAGCCAACAGGTTATTGAACTCGCGAATTTTTCCTAGCCTTACCTTAAACCCAATCCACCTATTTTTGCTAGTTGTGTTGGCAGAAAAGCAGTTCGACGTTGGGACACGGAGAACGGGTGTGCGTAGCCAGCGAGATCGGTCTAGTCTGTGGGTGGAGTGGCCTGCCTGCACGGCAACCTTGTTGAGCAAGCCTCTATCTGTGGTCGGGTCTCAGGCGGGGTCCGTGGTCAGTCCTGTGGTGGCGACGAGGGGAGGTGAGGGACACTACAAGAGGTTGCAATCAGTGCGTGGGCCGTCAGCACGGCCTGATACCATTTGTTCCCGGATGACGTAGCAGTTGCCTCTCATTGTAGCCCTGCCCACGTCCTTGATAAACTCTCTTCATTGGCAACTCAAGGTCACCACGCCTGCATCTGCAACTGGCCTCTCCTATAGCTAGCGACACCCGAATTTCGCGAAAAGATTTCACGACCAGTTGTACTGCTCAACACTTTAGCTCAGATCAGCTTTCTTGATTGGCTGATCCAGGTGTCACACGTCCAAGGTGTGTGCTCGCGAATCACAGACGTACACTGTCGGAGTAACCTAATTATGATTGGCCCGTCAAGTAAGGAAATATCTTCCCATAAAGACTCGTGGCCAATAAGCAAATGAAGACTGCTGGCACGCCGGTAGGCTATTGAGATATAACATGTGCAGAAATTTTTTCGTAAAATTCGGGTGTGTCTGCTTAAAGTGCGTCTCACTCTTAGTCTGCAGTGGGTATCTAATCAAACAATTTTATATTTATAAACTACTATACAGTTTGACCATTTTTGTTACGGGTTTTTGTAAGTATAAACTTATTCTGTCAACACAGCATAACTGCTTGACTGTTGATAATCGCGTTACTTTCGCTTCTGAGACGCAGAAGCGAGGGAGCATAAGGGCGACAGTGCCATGCGCATCAAGAGCACCATCGCCGCTACGCGCGAGGCTGTGAACTGGCGGGCAGTGTCCTCGTCGTGCTGCGTGTATAGGCTATTCACGGTAAAGTGAGCACTTTTTAAGGCCCTGCTAAATTTTTCCTTTCAGTTAATTTCTACCTCTCCGCCACTTTTTAATGTAAGCTTTGTAGTACGACTAATAAATACAGCGTATACATTTCACCACTTTCAAAAGTTTACGCCTGAGGCTGCAATAAAATATATTTATTAGTGGTAATACTTTTTGGGAGAGCCTTAAAAAGTACTCGCTTTACAGTGAACAGCCTATACCTGTGGCGACCCGGACATTCCAGTAGTGGGAAGTCTGTATATAGGCTGTTCACGGTAAACTGAGCATTTTTGCAAGCCCTGCAGTGCTACCAAGCCGACAGCCACAAACTTCAAATGGGGAATCAATGTTAAACGAAATTCCTTCTCATTACGTCAATTTTAAAGATAAATATTTCAAACAAAAAACACGTTAATGATATTTTCTCAAATAATATTGCCACGTAAATTTTTTTTTGAAAGTCAATTATTTATCCATTTGTTTTGTTATATGTAAATTTCTATATTTACATTTCATAGAAAACCTACTTTAAAAAATGGCAAAATATTTTAACGTATCATCATTCCTTAAGAAATTTCACGTAGAATGCTTTTTGTTTGAAATAGTTATCCTTAAAATTGGCGAAATGAGAAGGAAATTTGTTTAACATTCATTCCCCATTTGAAGTTCGCTACTGCTGACTTGGTAGGCAGGCCTGTTAAGATCTGTTTGCATGCACTGTAAGTGTATATACTTAACATAACTTAAAATTAAAATTACAATGAGCCTGCTCACTTTATTCATGCGTTGGTCCGGTCAAAATGTATAATAATTATAAAAGTAAATATTTTACAAGTTTACTCTTTTTTTTTTTTCATTTTAAAAGCAGAGAGCAAAATAAATATTTCCAAACTTCAAAAATGTTTACCTAACACTTTTTAGTTCCATATTTACACAAGGAACTGTTCTTTCTCTTTGTCGTCACTAACTTTACTAAAGTAGGTACATGCCAGTCAGCGAGCCCGTTAAATACATGCACGTAGGGGAAGTGATATTTTTCAAAAGTGCTCGCTGTACCATGAACAGCCCATAGCGAAGTTTCAAACAGGCTCCTATGGTGGTTTCGCTCAGGTCCTGGTAGTTCATTTTAATATAAAGCAGTCTGAAGAAGAAAAAAAAGCCGTTTTTAACAATGGCGGAGGACTCCAAAATTATTTTTATAGCATGCGTGTTGTCTTGAAGTACCTACCATTTTTCCTTCCTCGTGTGGAATATGTAAACACGATAGAACGCAACTCAAGTGTCATGCAGTCGACCAGCGTTTTAGGCGCACTGGGTATCTTGCAATATCTCCATTACTTAATTCAAGGACAACTGAGTTATTTTTCTATTAATAGAATGAGTAATACGTTATAAAACTATCCACGCATCATTTTGAAGATGCAGACTTTTTTTTAATGCATTCTTAGAAAGCAGACGCAAGGAATGATTTCACCATTATGTGTGCCTGCCATTATCCCTCGAGTTTTATGTTGAGACCATCAATTATGGCTGATTTATACAGATTTTGGACACTCGATTTTCGCGAAAAGATTTCAGGACCAGTTGTACTTCAAGATAGTTGAACTCATTTCAGGACCAGCTGTACTTCAAGATAGTTGAACTCATTTCAGACCGACGGGGCTGCTTTTTTTTTATAAAATTAAAATATAATTTCTTATAATACACCAGTTTTGTTGCTGAAATTTCAATAAAATCACCCCTGTAATAAATCGGGTTATTGCGGGTTGCATAGTACCCTGAAGAACTGTAGTTAGAGAAGAGAGAAGAGATTTGGTCGGCTCTTAAAGCGAGGTCTTGATAGCTAATGAGGGTGAAGTGAGGTGAGTATGTAGCAGCGCTGGAATGAAGGGGCGGAGGGAAATGGGAGATCCTGAGGAAACCCGCCGACCAGCGGAATAGTCCGGCACGATTCCCACTTGCGAAAATGCGGGAGTGACCTGGTCGGGGATTGAACCCGGTTTGCTTTGTTAGGAGGCGAGCGTGCTAACAGCTCAGCCACCACGGTCCCTGAAGAACTGGAGTGGCTTCGTAATTCTTCATCAGGTACTACCACACAGAACAGGCGAACATGAAGAAGCAAAGTGGTGTAGTGGCTTCGTAATTCTTCATCAGGTACTACCACACTTCAAGCGCAACAGAACAGGCGAACATGCAGAAGCAAAGTGGTGTAGTGGCTTCGTAATTCTTCATCAGGTACTACCACACAGAACAGGCGAACATGCAGAAGCAAAGTGGTGTAGTGGCTTCGTAATTCTTCATCAGATACTACCACACTTCAAGCGCAACAGAACAGGCGAACATGCAGAAGCAAAGTGGTGTAGTGGCTCTTTTAATTTTAACTTTATTGGTAAGGATACATGATCGCGAAAATATTTTATGACTAATTGAACTTCAACACCTTATAGCACAGATCCGATCCACATTCATTTGTTATTTGGTGTAGAATTTCGAATTATAGAAGATCGTGATACAAGGCATATTTAGGAAAAAGCCAAACTCGTCACACATGGGGTGATTTTTAGAATGTTTGAATCAAAAAATTTGAAGAAACCACAAATAGACTATATTCACATTTTCACAGGGGCCTGGACGTATCGCGTGCACGCTGTTATGTCTCGTGTACATAATAACGGTCAGTGTAGAAAGTGTTAAACAGCACCACACAATACTTACAAAAAAAAAAAAAAAGCTGACGAGTAAGTTACCAGGCGCTGAATGGGGATTGTTTTAGAAAATAATTATAACGGCGTTCCCTGCAGCATGTTGCTTGCTAGAGATACCATTTTGCCGGCGTGTGCGGCTACAGCCAGCTGTTTTGATTCTGTATCCTTACGTATTCTGTGGCTGAGGCTCGAGTCTACAGACAACTGTGCAGTACAGCGCACAGGTTACTGGGCGTGCCAAATTTCCGCTCCCTAACCAAAACCTTTTAAATGTATGAAATGAAATCTTCCCAACATAAAACTCCAGTAGAATAAAGAAGAGAATATGTGGAATGAAGAGTGAGTACTATAGACACTGGAGTATGGCGAAAATCTTATAAACCAACTAATCTTCGATAACACTGTAGCTAGTGTAACCTCTTATGATTGGACGATCAAGGTTTTGATTCGGCAAAGTTTTTTGCAGACCAGTCACAAACGGCCTTCTTTAGATTATCATAATATTCATTGGGCCAGCGAACTGGGACAGTAGCGTCATACACACGTGACCGCTAATAACAAAACAAAACTACCGAGAACGTGTGCAGTAAGTCGATTTCTAGCAAACAGTGAACTTTTCCCGCGATAAACCATCATCTATTGGGATTCCATTTTATTCCAATAGTTTTTATCGTCACCTGGGCTGTTCTGAACGATGCTTAGCAAAGTACAAATTACGAGTCTGGTCTGTCGTTAGAGACCTGAATAATTCGCCAGTTTAGTGACTAGTGACTTGTAATGCGGGGACACTCAGTTCTTTCGAGAAGGGTTTAGCTCATAGTATACATAAAAACTATACGGGTCTCCTAGCAGTTCTCCTTTGTTTACTGCCCGCATGTCTTTGTCTCTGACTGGCCAATAACAATTAAATTACTGTGAACATCTTTGACGCACGGACGTAAGCATAAGCCACGTAACAAGTCATCCAATCGCTAGGGGCATCCGCATTTCGCGAAAACATTCCTCCCATGTTGGATTTCCATACCCTACTGGTGTACCACTAGCAGTTTTCTTTTTCTTATTGGTCGTGTGTCTTCGAGAGGAAACTTATTCTTACTTATCTGGTCAATCATAATTGGGATACTCCTGTAGTGCGCGTCTGTGATTCGCGAGCAGACACCCAAAGACTCGTGACATATAAATCATCCAATCAAGAAAGTGGATCTGAGCTTAAAGTATTATAAAATATAACTGGCCGTGAAATCTTTTTGCGAAATTTGGATGTCCTTACCAATCACAATAATTAGAGGCCTAAAAATTTCGCGGATTAATTTCGCGACAAGCTGAATTCATAAACATATACGTATACGTAAATTTTGCAATTGGTCCACGCGTTTTCTGACACCTCCTTGAGATATATGGACCAATAACAATCTTACAACAAAATGCATGTCCAATAGATGCCACCCACCCTCACAGTAAGTAACCAATGAGACGCTGATATTAGACTTTTTAACATAATACTCTGAATTCTATCTTTCAAGTCACTGATTTCGCAAAATTTTCAGGTCTGTAGCAATAATAGAAAGATTTCCGCTTATGCTAGAGTTGTATACACTAGAGTTGTATACACTAGAGTTGTATACACTAGAGTTGTATACACTAGAGGGCGTGCCAGCAGTTTTCCTTTGCCTATTGGCGGAGTGTATTTGTAAGAAGAATTTAATGGCCAATCAGAATTGGTAGGGACAATCTATTTTTTCGTGAAAAGATTTCAGGACAAGTTGTGTTTCAACTCACTTTAGTTCGAAACCATTTTCGTGATTGGATCATTTGAGTTGCTACGTGTCTGGTCTGGCTACTCGCGAATCACGGAGGGTCAGTATCGGAGAAACTTAATTCTGATTGGCTATTTTGTGTAACAGACTCTCTTCACACATAGACAAGCGGCTAGTAGCCAAAGAAAGGCTGCAAGTGTGCACATAGGATATTGAAGTCCAGCCCTCTTGTAAATCTTTTCGCGAAAAACATGTGGCCCTAATAATTAGGTAACTCAGATAATGTACGTCTAGGATTCGATTCACCCTCACCGGCTCTCAAGACCTCGATGTTAAGAGCTGCCCAAATCTCTTCACTCACTCATTTCATTGGGCCAATGAGCATTCTGACACTCTAGAGCAGAAATTTTGTGATAATCCTGCAAAGGACTTACATAAACGAAAATTGATCTTTAAAGCCATCTGTTTTTCGCGAGAAAAAAAATGTACGTGTAAGCTAGACTTCAACTTCATATGTGTACCCTTTCACGTTTCTTTGGCTATTGGCTGCCTGTCTTAGAAGACATTTTATACTCGACTGTTGATTGGTTGACAGACACAGGACGCGTGAGATTTGAAATTATCCGAGCGCTAAATAAGTTTCGAACTGACATGTTTTGCGGTGCAACCAGTCGTGGAACCTTTTAGCGAAAAACAGGTAGTCGATCATTAAATCATGAAGTAATGAAATAACTAGAGTGTTAGCAAAAAAGTGTTGGTTCAACACTTCTTGCGATTCTCCAGTATCTCTAGCTATCGCGTAACAAGTGATCGCGTGCCGAGGGCAGGAATAAAACGACATCCTTCGATACGATATATATCGATGTGTGGAACGGGAGTCGATACAGACCCACCTGTCTCGCCCAAGGACCTGCACGAGAGCAAGTGCAGTGCTGATTTCCCTACGTGGCCTTTCCCCGGCTAGACCTTGCGAAGCCATGCAAGGCGTGGACAATCTCTCTGCGCCCGAGCGCCGCCTTAAATGAGAGCAAGGTGCGGAGCCGCGCACAGCCCTGGCTTGCACTGTTGCCAAACTTGCAATAATCCTCGTACATCCGTTCACGGCCACTTACAACTTTGTCTGTAACCCTGCTAATGGCCAGAGACCTGAACAATTCGCGAGCTCAATGACCTGCAGGCTAAACTCTACAGTGCTATGTACAAATATCCCGATATTAACTGAACATTGGTTATCTGCTGCCACAGTGGAAGGCGACGATTGCGCCAGAAATTCCCAGGAGGTGTCAAACACCGTGTGTACCAATGGCTTAAGATATATAAACACATGTGTTTTGAATTTAAGCTTGTCCCAGAATGAATCCGCGAATTCTTAATGTCCCTACTAATGGCTATTCCTCCGCCACATACAAACACAGCTTAACCAAGTACAGAAATTTGCACCAAAGGGACAATACACCACGTTCGTGTGCATTAAGTTTAATGAGAATAGTTACTCACCAAACACTAAAGGCTGTCCACGATAAAGAGAGCACGTTTGAAATGAACCTTAGAAAAATTTCACTGCCCCTACCTGCGTACATTTCAACGGCTCCCTGATCGACATGAGCCCAGTAAAGTTGGTAACAATGGATGGAAGGTAGTTCCATATTTTAAGTGGAATAAAAAGTGTTAGGTAAACATTTGTGGTGACTTAAATTATTTCTTTCACTTTCTGTTTTTTTAATGCATCGAAAGTGTAAAAATTAGCATATTTGTAAAATATTTGCTTTTCTAATAATGTCAGAGTTTCACTTGACAGACGCATGAATAAAGTGATGAGACCACGGCAGTGTTAATTTGACATAAGACGGAAGAATACACAACTTAGATCTAAAGCAGGGCTTTCAAACGTGCTCACTTTATCGTTAACCGCCTTTAAGAGCACACACATTTTTTCTCTACTTTTATACATAGGTCTATTGTTACCCGCTCACTGCTTTGTTCCGCACGAGAGAATGGAAGTGAAGGACAACATCAGTTATACGATAGCGGCGGCAGGTCAATGGAATTTTTTGAATGACACGCGAGAAATAAACCAGAAACTTCGTATCAGTTTCCAAAAGCGAGCCGGCATGACAATCCTTTTCTGTCATGCGCTGCTGACCTGGGTTTTATTGAGTTTATGAATTTATCTGAAGAATTTTCTATTGGTTTACTACCCTAGTATCTCTGAGCGTGACTTGGGGTGCGTCGAACTTTCCAGGTCAAGGCCAGCTGAGTATAAATAGTGCACCGGACATCCGGGTCGGCAGTTGTTGTATGGATGAGTGGCTGAAGTTCCTGCAATAGACGGCGAGCGGCGAGAGAAGTGACCAGCGGAAGTGAAGTCTGCGACTGCGAGTATCAAGCAGTGAAGGGTGCGGCTGGCAGGTTGGACTATTGGACTAGATGCATGAGTGGAAGACATTAGAAATGATGGCAAAAGACAGACTAAACATGTGTTATTGATGAGTATGAGTTAATTGACTATAATGAAACAGTGACAGTGAGAAGGACGCTAATTAGAGTTGAAATAGACAATTAATGTAGCGCTCACTGAGAAATAAAAATAGTAAGCGTGGGAATAGATAATTTAATGCTGTAAATAATAGCTGTGTGAATCATTCTTTTAATTTTATTACGACCTGCATCCCTCACGAACTCATATACGCCCCTCAGGCATCTTGTGACAGTTTTAATTATACATGAAACGTTATAATTCTTATATAACATATAAGTATAAGTTCAATTTAACCAGAAAGTAATATACTTTTGTGGTAACGCGTGTGATACATGACATATTTAGGATAAACAAACATGTCATATATGGAGTTGTTTTTTCAACGGTTTAAATGACAAAGTGTGATCATATAGCCAATATACTGTATTTAGGTTCTGTGTACGACGTACGATACCGGGGGACTCCAAGTCTGTAGGCGCAATAAAATCACTAAAAATTAGGGCGGCCATCTTTTTTCCAATGTGGAAATTATACAATCACTATAACTTTTAAAAAAGTTTCACTTCACTTGTGTGTTTAGTTCAAGTTGATGTTGAAACAAACACTTAGGAAATATAATTTGAAAATATATTATCGATAGAGATGATGAAAGATCGCGAAAATTTTTTGAGCCAACATAAATTCTGTAACATTCTAACTAGGTTATTCTTTCAAGATTGGATGAACAAGGTTTAGACTCGGCTAAGTTGTTTGCAGACCAATCACGAACGTGCTGCCTTATAGTATCAGAATCGTCATTGGCCCAGTGAACTAGGGTATAGACTGTTCACGTTAAAATGAGCACTTTTGAAAGCCCTGCTCAAGATCTACTTGTATACACGTTGTGTGTTCTTCCGCCTTATGTAAAATTAACATTGCCACGGGCCTCATCACTTTATTCATGCGTCGGTCAAGTGAAACTGTAAAATTATTAGAAAAGTAAATATTGTACAAGTGTACTCATTTTTACACTCCGGTGTATTAGAAAAATACAGAAAGCGAGAGAAATAATTTAATTTATCACAAATGGTTACCTAAAACTTTTGTTCGACGTTAATATATGGAACTACTTTCTCCTCTATCGTTACCAACTCTACTGGACATATATCACTCATTGCGCCCGTTAAAAGACATGCAGGTAGGGACAGTAACTTTTTGATAAGTTTGATTTCATAAGTGCTCACTTTATCGTGAACAGCATTTAGTAGCTTCATTCATACATGACAACTAATAAGGAAATAAAACTGTCAGACATGTGTAAAGTACGTTGAATCTTAGCAAACAGTCAGATTCTCCTGCGATAAACCATTATCTCTAATTATAGAATAATATTGTTACTATGGTAGCAAGCCTAGAGGGATACCAATAGCTAGTCTTTAGGCAAAAAGCAGACACGTTAAATACAAAACAATATGTGATTGCCTATGTGTGGCAACTAATTTGCTCGTTCGTGAAAAATGTGCGTAAAGCGAAAGTGTTTTGTGCCGTATTGCGGAAATACAGATGGGAATGCACATACGTAGGGGCACCCGATTTTCGCGAAAATATTTCACGACTAGTTGTATTTCAAAATATTGTAGCTCAAGTTCACTTTCGTGATTGGATGGTTTGCATGTTCCACGTCTTGGCTATCTGCCCGCGAATCACAGACGTTCAGTTTCGGAGTAACCAAATTCTGATTGGCCAGTCAAGTAAGAAAATGTCTTCTGACAAAGGCACGCGACCAATAAACAGAAGTAAACTGCTGATGAGCCCGTCAAGTATTCCAATCTAACATTCGCGAAATTCTTTTTGCAAAAGTCGGGTGTCACTACACATACGATACAATTTTTCATTTTAAAAAAATATAAAAAATTGCCTACACTCGAAAAAAAAAACCTGCCAGGGTTACCTGAGAATGTTTGGCAAGAAAAGTAAAATGAATTTTGTATTAAACATTGCACACAGTTGCAATAAATGCGTACGCCAAATAACTTCTCGAAAATTATACTTTTTAAATAAGAGATTTCAGATAAATATTTTACATTTTTGTAGATGTGTAGTTACTTATTATTTTGCTTGTAAATGGCCGCGCTATTGTGAGATTACGAAATAAAATAAGAACGTCAGTTGTAACATTGAGTTGCAACTCTATTTGATAAATAATTCGAGAATTTTACTTAACCGGCACATGAATAAAATGATTAGGTCCAGGACAATATTAATTTAGGTGGTGGAAGGATACACCATGTGTATACAAGTAGGAAAAACACGAGGCGGAACGGGATACGAACATAAAAATTATATATATATATATATCACTTAATTAGCGTGAGTGGAAACTCAATCTTGCTATCAATGGAAGTTTTATGTATAGAACATGTCAATACCACTACGATACATCGGGCGAAATGGAAGTAATAAGTAAAAATAGAAAATAAAATAAAATAAATTAATAATAGAAAGTAGCAAAAAATGACTTAGAAAATTTGGAAACTATTTACAACATACATTCATAGCGTCACTGTGAAGCCACTATAAGAGTTATGAACCTAGTTCAGACAACTCTAACACGACACCCAGCGTTCAGCTGAAGTGCCTCAATAAAGACATTCAGCATTTCCGTTAATGTTCTTCTCCCCTTTAAATTTGTGTCCAAAGGTTTCTAGGATTTTTTTTTTTTTCCGTACCTTTGTCGTTATTTTCGGTGTAAAATACGGTTTCTCTAATTGTTTTTTCTTTGGCCTTTCTCTTTCTTCTTTTTGTTTTTCACTCTCTTCATTTTTTAAGGGTTATTTCTAGTTCATTCTTATAGGGAGATTCGGTCCAAACACCTATTTCCCCGTTTTTTTTTTTTTTTTTTTTTTTTTTTTACTTTTTAGTCCTCTTCACAATTTGTTCAATAAGAAGCATTGGTATTACAATCTCAGGTGATTCAGGTTGGGCTGCTGAGGGACTAGGCCTACGAGAAGGTTTATTTGACACCCAGGTGAAGCTTATCTTGGTAGAGAGGGTTCAGTCACAGCTGGGGAGCAGTCACCAGGGCTAGATTGCGGAGGTCAGATGTAGCTGCAGATAGGTAGTCTGCACTCGAAAACACGTTAGCATCACGACGTAGAATTCCTGTTTTCTGAAAACCTTTGATGGCACTTGTAATTGTAGTAGCTTGTAAAAATTCTGCACCCAAGCCATTTTCTGATTTCATCCCCGTAGTAAAGGCTTATAGGTTTAAGAAATATAATGTCCAGGGGGCGGCAAACAGAGCAACAAGATTCCTTTTTCCCTGGCCATTTCGATCAGTTGGACGTTTTCTGTGTGGGTCGAATGGCCGTCTAGAAGGATAACAGGAGAGTAATTTTTTTTTTTTGCTTTTGAAAAGTTTATACATTTCTATACGTCAAACTACTGCGACGCTTACAGATATCCCATTTCAAACGAAATAACATCCTACAACGCCAATTCCAATCAATCTACATCCCATTTTTGTCTATCTGTTCTTATTACGTAATTTCTGACCATCTGAAATTATAAAATAATATTGTTTAGAGCCTTATCGTAACGTAAACTATAGTGGTGCATAACGGGATATTATCCCTTTATGCCCCACTGTCACGTATTAGGTTAACAATTTGTACCGGATTCTAAACACGATCAGTTTAGCGAAACCATCTCATCAAACTACAGTTAATTACATCTGCTTTAGAAGTAAACAGCATTTAAGGTATTACAAGTAATGGATGTTGGACTACATCGTGTGGGAATTCATTGGAATTTACAAAATCACTTGCAAACACATCCGCATCGTTCATTCCTTCTGAAACTACCCTTGCAAACGGAATCACGATGGATGCCTTAGCTTCTTCCCGAGTTATGTAATTCGTTCTACTTCTCTCCGCTAGGTTCCAGCACCATCCAATAAATAAAATACGGTTAGCCCGTCCCGCTCTGTGTTCCCCTAGATCTGAAAAAGGGTTTTCAGAAGTGTTCAGTATACCGTGAACAGTCAGTAGCAATATGAACCATTCAAAACCTAGATAAGTCTAACTGTTTACAAAACAGTTAGAGACTGTTCACGATAAAGTGAGCACTTTAGAAATGAACTTTAGAAAAAAGTCACAAAAAGTGCTAGATAACCCTTTGTGATAATTAAAAATTATTCCTTTTGCTTTCTGTTTTTTTTTTTTTTAATGCGTCGAAGTGTAGAAATGAGCAGATTTGATAAGTATTTAATTTCTTAATAAGTCCACAGTTTCCTTTGACCGACAAATGAATAAAATTATGAGGCCCCTAATAATGTTATTTTCACATAAGGCGGAATGATACATAACGTATATACAAGTAGATCCTTAGCAGGGCTTTAAAAAGTACTCATTTTACCGTGAACAGCGTATACCTACAGGGAAAGTCCTTGAGCATTGAATATTTCAATGTACCATGCGGGACAAAAAAAAAATTCTGTGCGTTATGCATACAGTTGTGTGTGTACGCTCAGACCGTATTCCGTTACCTTCACAATGCGAATTATTCGCAGCGAAGTAGTTCCGATCCCTTCTCACAGGCGCAACTGTGCACCTCCTACGTCATTCTACTTCCGGGACAATCTCACGCATAGGCTGCACGAGGCCTGGAGCACAAATGCTTCATGTGCTGACGTCACAGTGGCGGGAAATCTTGCCAGAAACGTGCGAACCTTGTACTGTGCGTGCGGATTTGGAGTTTATATATTTAAAACACATTGAGGTCTGCACACATGTACTAGCACTTGAGACAAATTAGAAGCGAGTCGCCTCTCTCTATCCACTACTGCAAGAACACCGGTTCTGTTGGTGTCTGTGTTAGAACTCGCCATCGTACTATTGGTAAGGACAGGTGTTTTTCGCGAAAAGAATTCAAGACCAGTTGTACTCCAAAACACTTTTGCTCATATAAACTTTCGTGGTTGGATGATTTTAAATGTCACGTGACTCAAGTGTCTGTCCTGAGAATCATGGACGTTCAGTATCGGAGTACTTTATTCTGACTGGTCCAGTCAAATAAGAACTTGTCTTCTCACGTAGACACATGGCCAATAACAAAAGGAAGTTGTGGGTGTGGATGTAGGATATGGAAGTATAACATGACCATAAATATCTTCGTGAAATACACCTGTCCCTACCTATTGGTTCGTATCACACCGGATACTAACTAGCTTGTACTTTACAGCGCTCGTTATTCGCCTTCCACTGTGAAAGCAGACAAACAATGTGCAGTTGATATCGGCATATTTGTACATAATACTGTAGAGTCTAGCCTGCAGGTCATTGAACTCGCGGATTTTTCACGTCTCTAGGCATAGGGTATGCCAAATCGATACACGGGATCCGGGATCGGAGCAGCAGCCACCCATCAGCTATCTTGGTTCTGTTAGCCATATTAGCCGCCATGTTGGATACAGGTGACCTTGATCTTGGCCCTATAACCGAGACCTTAGGTGACCTTAAAAAATGCTGGAGGAAAAAAAATTTAAAAATAGAATAAATTCACAACAGTCTGCGAGCATATGTTACTAACTACTACCGTCATATTTGATCCAGGTGACATTGACCTTTGACCTTGACCCCGGATACCTTTAACCTTGAACCCAAAACTCGTCAGAAATCTCAAAAATTTCCTAAGAATATATCAAAATTAATAACATTTTTTAATATTATTTTAAAAAACTTACATTTCCGTAGGTTCCCCCACAGTACCACGTTCAGTAGACGACTGACCTTCCTCCGATCATTACATTGTATTAACATTCCTCTCCTCTATCCACTCACCTGTACTTATTCTGTTTAATGCACTCCGCCTGCCATGTTGGCAGACTTCAATATCCTACTTCCACAACTATAACTTCCTTTGGTTATTGGCCGCGCTTCTACGTCAGAAGACATGTTCTTATTGGACTGAGCCAATCAAAATTAAGTACTCCGATACTGAACGTCCATGATTCGGACAGACATTTGAGGCACGCGACATTTCAAATCACCCAACCACGAAAGTGCATATGAACAAAAGTGTTTTTGGGTGCATTTGGTCAGGAAATCTTTTCGCGAAAAACACGTGGCCGTAACTATGGCTCGTTTTGAATTTCTGCATATCTGTACCGCGACCAATGTGTTGAAACCAACCCATCGCGAAAAGAAATGTGAGCTAACGGGTTTTGAAATCGGGTATCACTAAGTATGAGGGATTTTAAGTTCCCTTGACAATGGCTGTTGCTGCTCGGTATGGGAATGAGAATCAGACTAGAAAGTTCCTGCAACACTGTGCTCAGTGTGTTCAGGCACGACTGACAATACCTCGCCGTTCGTCCTTGAGGGTCCTGGAAACCACGGCGTGCAGACAGTACACACTCATGCTGTGGACGGGCATGAGAGAAGCGTCGTGGAAGAAATGAAATCAGAGATTTGTTGGAAAACACTGGTACATGCACTCGTCCACCTTCTCTTGATACCTTAGTGTTTGTTAGGATTCTACATGGCATTAACAATTTCAGTAAATAAATAAAACCATTTTTGTATAGCTACTGGAATTAACGCGATGGACTGTAAATGATGTTACATACGAAAGAACGTTTGGTTGTAGCAAGCCCAACTCGGCACTCCATTGGCAGATGGCCACCCAGTAATGAAAGTCTGGTGTGGTGTTGACCAATAGGATGGCAGCCAGGGAGACTAGAGGCCAATAGGATTTGGTGTCTCTGCAGTGGTGGATATAGTCTACTCACTTCTAGCTAGTCTTAACATAAGATGAAATTAGCATTGGGTAACAATACATTTAATCTACTCTTTATAATTATAGGTAGGGACACCCGAATTTTGCGAAAAGATTTCCACACATGCTAGATTTAAATACTATACGGGCATAGTAGCAGTTTTATTTTGCTTATTGGCAGCGTGTTTTTGTGAGAAAACATTATCTCGCTTAACTGGCCAATCAGAATTAGGTAACTCCGATACTGTACGTGCGTGATTCGCGAATACGCATTGACATCTGGATCATCCAATCGACAAAGTGGATCTGGGATAGATTGTTATGAAATACAATTGGTCGTGAAATCATTTCGCGAGATTTGGGTGTCCGTAATTATAGGCTATGGCAAGCAGTAGTGGATGTCTGTCTTTAAGTTTATGTCGGCGCGTGCATTTGGTCTCCGCCAGGTGGGTTTGCGAGTTGTAAGGAAAAGTTCCCGATTGAAATCACTCGAATGAGATAGCAGTTTCTGAAGGAAAGTGAAGGTAACTCGACGATCTTGATGGTCGAGAGTGAAAACATTGAAGAAGGTTACGCCACAAAGGAAGTTCGGACACGGTTAGTCTTCAAATTTCTCAACAGTGCTTAGATCAACCTTAGGCAGGGACACCAGATTTTCGCGAAAAGATTTCTCAACTGATTGTATTTCAAAACACTCCCGCTCGGATCCAGTTTTCTGATTGGGTGACATACTTATCACGCACTTTAGGTGACTGTCCAAATTGCATATACGTTCATTGTCGGAGTAACTTTATTCTGGTAGGCTAATCAAATCAGAAAATTACTTATCATTAGGGACCTGCAAATTCGCGTTATTTTTTTTACATCAAGCTAAAATTCATAGTACTATATATACTCGAGCCAGCGTCATTTCTCCATTGGTTGCTTCATAAATGTAAAGTCACGCCCTTCCTGAGTGAACTGCACGTGATTGGTGCACACAATTGTGAACTGTTCATTTATTGGCGCAGAGTTACCCGGAGCGTGTCAAATAAAAAATGGTCCAATGACACACGTGTTGCAAAGGAAAAGTGTTTTAAGTTTAACATGCCCTCAAATAATAACGCGAATTTTGCAATTATGTACTTATCATTCAAACGTGCAACAAATAAACGAAGTAAATTATTGCAATGCTAGTAGGGCTTTGAAATTTAACAAGCGTGGAACTCTTCGCGAAAATAAGATGTCCCTAACCTTAGGTAGATTTAAAAACCCAATTGCTTCAATCACATAAATTTTAAATTTTTAACTGTACATAGATACCTACCAACTTCTTATTCGCTCATAACTTGTACACCAACGAACATCGTATGTTTAGTTCTAAAGTTAGTTAATAGGGATCGATCCCTTACTTCTTGGATTCAGCCGATTTCTAGCTGTCTTCTGTTTCAGAGGCTGCGTGTTAAAGTTCTTGGCGCGACAGAACACATATATAAGTTTCTCAAACACTCTGAATGTATTGCATCTTCACTGCCTCCATTAATTTCTGACAGATAACAGCTGAGGAAATCACACTGATTAGTTTACGTGAACGAAAATCACAAAGAGAATCGAGGCCACGGACCCTGAGCGGTTAACCTGCTCGCCTCCCACCATGACGAATCGGGTTCGATCCCCGGCCGGGTCACTCCCGGATTTTCGCATGTGGGAATCGTCCCGGATAGTACTGCTGGCCGACGGGTTTTCTCGGGGATATCCTGTTTCCCCCTCCCTTTCATTCCTCCGGCGCTGCTCCATACCCACCTTAATCGCCCTCATCGACTCTCAGGACCTCGCTGTTAAGAGTCACCCAAATCTCTTCACTCAATCACGAAGAGTCTCTATAGCAGAAATATTTGTGGGAGTGTGCTAAGATAAACCATTTGCGCTGTTCACACGCAAAACGCAAACAAATTCCCTACTTCCATGTTTCTGAAAAACAAAAATATAAATCCAAGATGCTGGGATCAATACCAAGGTCTTCATCTCCGTTCCTGGTGTTTGTATGCCAACTGCTACGCGGCAGTTCCCGGCGGTCGCCCATCCAAGTACTGGACACACCCAGACATGTTGAACCATGATGATCATTAGGGGCAACTGTTTTTAGCGAAAATATTTCAGGACAAGTCGTGTCCCAAAACACTAAACAACTTGTGATTGGATCATGTGAAATGTTACACTCCTTGTCTGTGCGCAGGCGCATCTCAGATGTTCAGTACCGGAGCAACTTAATTCTTATCGTCTCACTCACGTACCGGACTCTCTTCGTATAAAGACACGTGGCCAACAACAGAAAGTAAAACTGCACGTATGCCATATCAAGGGCCATTGATCTTTCGCGTAAAAATCGGAGCGCACAGTGGATTTCAGTACAATGAATACACTTCTGCTGTCGTCGTACATCCATTGGCTGCTGGTCTCATTTCCGCATTTGACCGAGCCACTTGGGATTCTGTAACTCCGACACTGAACCTTTGTGATTCAGGCGTAAACAGATCACACGGACCAGAGCACATTTTAGCCAATCAAAAAAAACTGGATAACCCTATAGTGCATTGAACTGCATCTTAACACGAAATCTTTTCGCGAAATGTCACTGCCCCTAGTGTCACTCCCGCTAGTGTCACTATCCCTAGTGTCACTGCCCCTTGTGTCACTGTCTCTAGTGTCACTGCCCCTAGTGTCACTGCCTCTAGTGTCACTGCCTCTAGTGTCACTACATCTAATGTCACTGCCTCTAGTGTCACTGCCCCTTGTGTTACTGCCTCTAGTGTCACTGCCTCTAGTGTCACTGCCCCCAGTGTCAATCCCCTTGTGTCACTGCCTCTTGTGTCACTACCCCAGTGTCGTTGCCTCTAGTGTCACAGCCCCAATTGTTACTGCCTCTAGTGTCACTGCCCCTAGTGTCACTGCCTTTAGTGTCACAGCCCCTAAAGTAAGTTTATAGAACTGTAATGTAGTGGTGTATCAGTCCGCTGATTGGCTTATGTCTGGCGCTCTGCAGGTCTCCAGGCTTTGACTGACATCCCGCCATATTGCTGGCCAGGAAGATTATTTTCTGTAGTGTGAAACTGGGTTTCAAGATACACATCACTTTTTCCACTTCTGCATTTAAGATATATGCATGTATATACTCGGGGCTGCGTTTGTATGGGAATTTCTTTGCTCTTGAAGACAAATCTCACACCCTTATTGTTTTCGTTTTTTTTTCCGCTGGATTTTATCATAATCTAAGTAAGAAAAACACAATTAGAAACAATTCAGTACCTAAGAATAAATCTCTTTTTTTTTTCAATATTTTTTTTCGAATGAACACGATAGATTGTAATACCTCTCACTTATGTCACGACGTATTAATGTGTGCACATTTAACGCGTCATTTCGTTGGCAGACGGCCAACAAATAATAAACGTTGTAGAGTACAATAAAAATTGTCCGTCATAGCCAACGAGAATAGGATGATGGTAGGCGGAAATACCTAGGCCAAGGCAACTGACATTGCTGTAGTGGAGAATATAGGCAGCTCACTACAACCTTATCTTCAGTGTTGTTAAATTTGTGTTCCTCTCTCAAACAGTTAAATATTCTGCGATAGTTTTATATGGTAAATCCGGCTTTATGTCCGTTCCCGCTGCCTCGTGCAGCCAATCAACAGATGTCATACAGTTCCATGAAAGGGACTAGCGCTCCATTGCGCTTCTGTCACGTTTTTGTTACGTAACACAGAGAGTGTGCAAAGGCTTCCCTGGAGCGGATATTTTATCGAGACCTAGGCGCCCATGTGCGCAGTGCGGTTATTGGAAAATGTAGTAAGAGCTGCGATAATGGAGAACTTACGGTGCGATAAAAAAAGGAAAAAAGAGGTGGAGAGGGGAAAGACGAAATAAGTGCCCATGACAGAATGTGAATGTTTTTGCAGTTTACAGCTGCTCCCCGACATTGTTCTTTCATAAAACATATAAAACATAACTACAACCCGCGAGTAGCGGGGTAAGAAGATAAGTACTAGTTTTGTGTAATTAACACGGAAAATGGACGTGTGTTTTTTTTTCGTTACGGTGTCGTCTGCATAATAAAATAGTCGTGCTACAATAAATTCCGATTTGCAACAATAAATAGAAATATGCAACTTCGTGTTATCATTACAGGTTATATTATAAACACTCGTACGTCTGTATTAATTTTTAGTTGGACCATATACTGTTCGAAGCCCTGGGTTACAACACTATGCCTGTAAATAGAGGTGGCGAAATTTCTTAAAATAATTTCAAGACAAGTTCTATTTCAAAACACTGTAGGCTCGTTTGCCTATCTTGATTGGCTGAATAATTTTTTGAGACTTGTTAATTGTCAGTACACGAATCACGTAGGAGCCGTGCCGATGTTGCAGAATACCGAGTGGCCCGGTCAAATATGAACACGCCTTCTCAAGCAGACGGGCAACCAATGGCAATATACAAACTCCTGTTGGGTGCTTATAGTAGTGAAGTCTACCGTGTTCTCATATTTTTTCGTGAAAAATTACTAGCTCTACTTATAGGTAGGGACACTGGAATGTCCCGAAAATATTTCACGAGCAGTTGTTTTCATAATACTTCAGTTCAGACGAACCTTCGTGATTGGATGGTTTCCGTGTTAGGCATATTAGGTGTCTGCGCGCGAATCACTGAAGTACAGTGTTGAAGTTGCGTAATTCTGATTGGCCAGTCAGGTAGGAAAATGTCTTCACACAAAGACACGCCGCCAATAAGCAAAAGAAGAGTGCTGGTAGGCCCGTAGGGTACTGAAATATTAGCATGTGCGGAAATCTTTTCACGAAATTTGGGTGCGCCTACCTATAGATGAAGCAAGTGATTTTTCCCTTTAAAAGTATCAGTACACAGTAGACTTCAATACTATGAGCACCAAAAAGCCGTTTGTCTATTGCCATTAATTGGCGTTTTCATATTTTATCGGGCCACTCAGAATTCGGCAACATCGGAGCGGCTCCTACTTGATTCATGTGGAAACACTTATAACTAGAGGCCTGATAAATTTGCGGTTTCATTTCGGGACAAGCTAGAATACAAAACCTCTTACGTTTGTATTGCGTATGCCATACCTACTAGTTTACACCTCATTGAAAAGCCTGAGTCAACAATGAACACACAATGAAATGCAGACCCAATCACCTCTCTTCCACTAATACAACAAGCAACCAATGAACAGTGATATTTGCATGATTTTACATACGACAATGGACTATAACCTACAGGTCATTGAACTCGCGAATTTTTCAGTTCTCTAGTTATAACAAGGGCCATCTGTTTTTCGCGAAAATATTTTAGGATTACTTGTATTCCAAAATACTAGAGCTCGAATCCACATTCCTAATTGGATAATTGTAACTGTCACGCATTGTAGGCGTCTGCCCGCGAATCAGGGACACTCAGTGTCGGAATTATCTAATTCTGATTGGCCCAGTCAGGTAAGGATCTGTCTCTCGGCAAAGATACGGAGCCAATAACCAAAGGAAAACTTCATGTATGCCATACGACATTGAAGTCTGACCTTCGCCTAAATCTTTTCACGAAAAGCAGATGGCCCTAGTTGTAGCGTGCCAAAAAGCAGATGGCCCTAGTTGTAGCGTGCCAAAAAGCAGATGGCCCTAGTTGTAGCGTGCCAAAAAGTAATTCAGCCAATCAATATAGGTAAACGACCTTACAGTGTTCTGAAATATCACTTGTCTTGAAATATTTTCGCGAAATTTCACTACCCCTTCCTATAGGCTGTTCGTGTTTATCTGAGCACTTTTGTAGGTCTTGCTTAGGATGCACTTTTTTTCTTTTTTTTTTTCGTTTTGTATCATTCCGCCTTCTACGTGCTCATGAACCGTCTTACTATTCATTGTAACCTTGCGAAACCTTGTAAATCTTAAAAAATAAATTTATTAATACTATGCAAATTTACCTTCATTGTTTATAACACAAGAAACGCTATTTCCAGTAGTTATACGTTTAATCATTACACTCTCAAAAACATGCAAAGTCGTACAAATATTTTCTTCGTTAATTGCCAACTGGAAGACTGCATGCTGATGTGTACTATATAGGCTATTCACGGTAACGTCAGCACTTTTTGAAGCCTTCTCATTTTCAATAATAGTCAATAAATGTCTTTTATTGTAACTTAGACTTTAACTTTCGAGTCGGGTGAAATATATACATTTTGTTTATTACGATCATGACTATAGTTATTTTAAAAAGTGGCGGAAGGATACAAATTTGCTTATAGGAAAAAAAGTAACTAGAGTCTCAAATGTGCTCAGTTTACCGTGAATAGCCTTTACTTCCTTTACTGCAATATGACCAGCGGAATGCCTCACTACCGCGCGTAAAACATGCCAGACTTCTGCCCTCACTACCGCGCGTAAAACATGCCAGACTTCTGCCTCGGCCCGGCGTGCCTACTTCATATCGCTTTTATATAAGTTTATTGCTAATGTAAACTGCACTGTCTCCCACTGCGGCGTTTGCGCTTGTCACGTCTGCCCATCTCGTTTAGGGCGCCATAGCGCCTCTTCTCAGCTCCGTTTTAAAATATCTCGCCATATGGCCAGAAAAAACTCAGTTTGCGTGCTACGAATGCCAATTCGAGCAAGAACGGTTGCGTAGAATATGGGCAGAGGGCCTGCCACTTTACTTTATTGTTATGTGTCGCTTACTTGTAAAGTTGATGGTTAGAGACATGCAAAATTCGCGTTATTATTAGAGACTCGAGAATTTCTCGGGTTCACTTGTAGACAAGTTGGAATTCACACACTTGTACGTTCATATTACTTTTGTAATTGGTCGACGTATTGTTTGACACCTCCTGGAGATGAACGAGCCAATAACAAACATGCAATAAATTGTGCGCCCAACCATCGCCTTTTACTACCTAAACAATCAACCAATAAACAGTTGATATCTGTATGAGAGTATATAAGACTGTGGAGTCTAGCCTACAGGTCATTGAACTCGCGTATTTATCAGGTCTCTAGTTATTATTTGCGAATCAAGCTGAACTTCACAGTACTGTATATACTCGAGCTGGCGTTGTTTCTCCATTGGCTGCTGCATAGATGTGAAGTCACGCCCTTTTTCAACTGAACTGCACGTGATTGGAGCACACAGTTGTGAAGTGTTCATTTATTGGCGCAGAGTTACCTAGGGCATGTCAAAATAAAGTTTGGCCCAATGACAAACATATTACAAAGGTACAAGTTTTTCAAATTTAACGTGTCCTCAAATATTAACGCGAATTTTGCAAGTCTCTAATGGCTTATCGCGGGAAACGTTGACTGTTTGCTAGTATTCAACATACTGTACACATGTCCGACGGTTTTCTTTTCCTTATTGGCTGTCATGCATGTATGAATCTATTACTCTATTTCACTGGGCCAATGAGGATTCTGATACCATAAGGCAGTACGTTGTGAGAGGTCTGCCTACAACTTACCCGAGTCAGTACCTTGTCTATCCAATGATGATAGAGTATAATAGAAGACATGTTGGCTCAAAAAGTATCGCGATTTACTATAATTTCTAATTATTTGTCTATGCCATTCATGGCCCTCCATTACTCATTACTTGATTGGCCATTCAAAAATACTTCCAACCTCGAAACAAAAGAGTTAAATATTTGTAAGGCGTTTTATCGCGAAAATAACCTCGTACATAGATAGTTTTCAGACCTTCGTGTTTATTATCAGATAATTTCACGAAAATAGTTCCCGTATATAACTGTATTAAAAAAACTTTAGCTCAGGTCATGTTTCTTGGTGGATGGTTTTAACTGCAACATGTCTTATGTGCGTGCTCGCAAATCATAGCTGTCCAGTAACATAAATGGCTAACCCAATTCTAAATGGCTAACACAATTCTGATTGGCCGGGTCGAATACCAAAAAGTCTTCTCACAAAGTTTGCGGCCAATGAAAAGAGTCGCCCGATTTTTGCGAAAAGATTTCATAACTAGTTGAATTTCAAAACCTTACAGATCAGATCCACTTTCGTTATTGGAAGATTTTACTTCTGCGTGTCTTAACTTGTCTATCTACGAATCAGGGACGTCCCCAATCGCAATAGCCTAATTATGATTGGCTACTCAAGTAAGAAAATGTCTTCTTGCAGAGACAAGCCGCCAATAAACAAAGCGAAACTGCTGGAAGGCTTGCAGGGTATTGAAATACAAACTCAAAAAAAAAAATTCTGGTAAACTTACTAAACTCTAATGGAAGTTTTTATCCTATGAATTGTGTGGGAATAGTGCCATACAGCTAGGGACATGAAGAATTCTCAGATTCATCTCGGGACAAGCTATACTCCAAAACATGTGCGGCTGTATAACTTCAGGAATTGATCCACACTATGTCTGACACCTCTTGGAGAACGCTGACCCAATCGTGGCCTTTCACTGTGATAGCAGACAACCAATGGGCAACCGATACCGGCATATTTTTACATACGACTGTGCAGTATAGCCTACAGGTCATTGAACTCGCGAATTCTTCAGGTCTTTACATATAGCAGGCTGCTAATATTCGAATTTGTTGCATTGCTACTATACGAATCTGGAACCTTCCCTACGCACTGACTCTCTTCTCCTGAGGAAATGAATAGAAACGCTACCGTGGATGTATAGGCTGTTCATGATAGAGTGTGCTCTTTTGAAATTAACCTTAGGAAAATGTCACTTCTCCTGCCTGCATATATTTTAATAGGCGTACCGAGTTACATTCGCCCAGCAAAGTTATTAACGATGGATGGAAAGTAGTTCGATATCTTAACGTCGAATAAAAAGTGTCAGGTAAATCTTCTATACTATGTATAAAGCCCATGTGTTTTTATATCTCCATTGGCTGCTGCCTGCATGAGAATTCCTTCCCGTATTTGTCCGAGCCAATCGATATTCGGTAACTCTGGCACTGAGCCTTCGTGATTCGTGCGCAGGCAGTTAACACAGACCAAAACATTATTCGACATTCGAGAAAGCTGAACAACAGTAACATTCTTCAAATTCTATCTTGTCAGGAATTCTTTTCGTGACATTTTATGGCCCCAAGATATATGTTTTAACATTACGCTCTCATAACCAAAATGTGACTGTGTTCCGTAGTTCCAGAAACAGCTGCTGCCAGTTGACATGGGGCACAGTCTGAGTTATATATCGCGCCCGATATAGGACAGATAGCGACACCCGTTTTTCACGACAGGATTTACCACGCTGTATAGGTTACAATAGCCCACGGGCCTTACAGCCGCTTCTCTTTACTTATTGGCTGCTTATCTTAAGGAGAATATATTTCGTCTCTTGAATGGCCAATCAAAATTAGATTACTCCGATTGTGAGCGTCTCTGACTCACGCGTAGAAACGTAAGACATGTAGGAAGCGAATCTTCCAATAATAAACGGAGATATGAAGTGTAGGAATTTTAAATTCAACTAGTTATGAAATATTTTCGCGAAAATCGGATGTCCCTATGTACGCACGTACAGCGAGATGGGTAAAATTTCATACATCCACGATAACGTTCCTGCAGTTTCCCAAGACAGCAAACTCCGTAGAGGAGTTTCCAGCTTTGTGTTGTGCCGACTTTCAGTATCTCGATATTTGCAGCTTGATGTGTGGAATTGTTTCCATACAATGTATAGGTTAGATCATGCGTCGATCAAGTGAAACTGTAAAATTATTAGAAAAGTGAATATTTATAAATTTACTCATTCTTACTCCAATATCCATGTAAAAAACAGAGAGCAAAATAAATATTATCAATATTAAAATACATAGCAATTTAAATTCAATGTTAAAATGTGGAACTACTTCCTCACATTCTTTATCAACTCTACTGGTCGAATGGCCCTCCATGCGCATGTTAACATTTATGCAAATAGATGCATTGACATTTATCAAAAGTTTATTTCAAAAATGCTAAATTAATGCAAACAAACCATTGCAACAAACATCTTAGTTTAAAAACATTAGCTCAAAAAAATTAATAATTTTTACTATACCTATACTCTAGAGATAAAAATATCTTTCCAACGTTTTTGATAAGTTAATATTATAAAAATTAGCTTCCTCTCGCTACTGAGATTTATTAATAATTTCTTTACTCACTGTGATTATTTGCAGGTTAATTAATGTGCTCTCTGGTGCAGCAGCAGAACTCCCACTCGACAGCTTCTCAAACGGCCGATGTCCAATAACGGCGATAAACCTGCAGACATAAACATCCATTGTTGAAACCTAAAAAAATGCTATCTGGTATTTTTGTCAAAAACGTTGAGTATATATAACATCTTTCAACATCTTTCACTGAATTGCGAAATACGCTCATACCAACCTTGACCGTCCGATCTTGCGCTCGTTTATGAGCTCAAGTATTGCAATCATGAAATATTTTTATATGCACTGTACTTATGATCGCCATAGCACTGCGCTTTGGTTAAATTTGCATCAAACATTCTAAACGAGACACTCAGGAATATTCACTAATCAGATTACCAGCAAGCGCAGAATACGTAATTATACAGAAGTGAAATTTGAGGTGGGCAGGTTTGGGCGGCTCTTAACACGGAGGTCTTGAGAGCCGATGAGGGTGAAGTGGGGTGAGTATGGAGCAGCGCGAGAATGAAAGGGCCGGGAAACAGATCCCCGAGAAAACCCGCAAACCAGTGCGATCACCCGGCTTTTTAGATTGGTTTAATTATGTTTTTGTAGAGGCACGGCAATCTGCGAGGTTAAGTGCCGAGGCATAGAACATTTCAGAATACAGAAACAAAATAGTTGCGAGGAGAGGGGAAGTTATCACTACGGACACCCGATTTTAGCGAAAATTTTCCCGTCAATTTGTATTTCAAAACAGCTGCGCGTTGTAAGTGCCTGCCTGCCAGTCGCAGAAGTTCAGTATAAGCTGTTCACGGTAAAATGAGCACTTTTGAAAGCCGTGCTTTAGATCTACTTGTATGAACGTCGTGTCTTTTTCCGTCTTATGTAAAATTAGCATTGCCATGGGCCTCATCACTTTATTCATGCGACGGTCAAGTGAAACTGTGAAATTATTATAAATGTAAAAATGTTATAAATATGCTCATTTTTTACACTCCGATGCATAAAAAACAGAAAGTGAAAGACATAAGAAACAGAAAGTGAAAGACATAAGAAACAGAAAGTGAAAGACATAATTGAAGTTATAACAAATAGTTACCAAACACATTTTATTCGACGTTAAGATATGGAACTATTTTCCGTCCTTCGTTACCAACTTTGCTAGGCGCATGTCACTCACTGTGTCCGTTAAAATATATGCAGGCAGGGGAAGTGACTTTTTTCTAAGGTTGGTTTCAAAAGTGCTCACTTTATTGTGAACAGCCTTTAACACAGTAACTTTATTGCTATTGGCTCAGTATAATACCAAAGAAGCAATTGAAAGCTGCAAAGCATACCGAGATATGAACTTTCGTGGAACTCTCTTCACACACGCCGGTGAAATAACCCAACTGGCCAGCAACATGGCGGGACTTCGTACGCCAATCAGCGCTTGGAGACCAATTTGCCAGGACCGGCAGCCTGGCCAGTACTGGAACTTCTATAACGTTCAATAGATAGATACTTGCAAATTTCGCCAACTCAGTGACTTGTAAGTTAGAATTGACAGTATTATGTTCAAAATATCAATATCTTATTGGTTGCTTGCTGTCATGGGGGTTTCTGTTTATTGGGCACACATTCTGTTGTCAGTTTGTTATTGGTCCAGATATCTCAAGGAGGTGTCAAATAACGCGTCCTACAGTTACATGTACGTGTATGTTTATGAATTCTAGCTTGTCCCGAAATGAATCCGCGAAAAACAGGCGCCCGTTTGTCGCGAATATGTTTCAGGAAAAGTTGTGTTCAAATACACTTCAGTTTCTGAACCATTTTAGTAATCGGGTCACTTGAATTGGTACGCATCTGTGGGGACACCCGATTTTCGCCGGAAAGAATTCCTCAGACTCACTATCGCGACTGGATGGTTTACATTACTGCGCGTCTTCGCTATCTGCCTGCCAATCACATAGTCGTTCAGTGCCGCAGTAAGATGATTCTCATTGGTCCAGTCAGTCTTCGACAAAGGCACGCGCCCAATAAGGGAAGGAGAACTACGGGCGTGAATAAAAAAGTACTGAGATCTAGCTTCCTTTTCGGGTGTCCGTACGCATATGATATGTAGGGACTGAAAAATTATACGAGTTCATTTCAGGACAAGCTAGGTGTAAAACACTTGTATATTGATGTCACGTATGCAATTGGATCACAGTTTATTAGACACACGCCCGGGTGAACTCCGAGCCAATAACGGACCTACACGGGAACAGGCACCGAATCACGTGCCGTCTGGTCTGAGGTAGTGAAGTGGCTACCTATTGGGACAGTAGCCAATGAACATAAATGTGAGGCTCGATAATACATAGGACATTGTGGAGTCTAGTATAGCTAGAGCTTTCTGTCGCTAATGATATGTCTGCCGCGGATCACGGACAGTGAGTACCGGAGAAGTTTAAATCTGATTGGTTCACTCATGTAGACGTCAGTCTTCACACAAAAAAAGGCGGCCAATAGCCAACGGGCGACTGCAAGTGTGCACATAGGATAGTGAAGTCTAGCCTCCGCGTAAATATTTTCGCGAAAAACAGTTAGCTCTCTCAATAGCCAATCAGACCCAAGGTTCGTTTCCAGAGTATCGCGTGGCCAATAAGAGAACCAGTAGGCTTACGAGAAACGGAGCACCATGTCAGCTTCTGTATGATCATCTTCATTGACAATGACCCTCGGGCAAGTTTTCACAATGTCATGGGAAATCATGTAGTTATTATGATATCCCTAAATTCCAGCTCCATTGTGATAAATTTTGGTGTGGGCGCTCAACTATCGTATGAATGAGCAGGGCTTGTGAAATTTCGCGAAATGACTTCAAGACATGTTATATTTCAAAACACTTTAGTGTCTTTTACCCATCTGATTGGCTGACTTACTTTTTGACAGTGTTAAATGTCTGCACACGAATTACGTAGGAGCCGTACCGATTTTGCCGAATTATGAGTGGCCCGGTTAAATATGAAAACGCCTTCTCAAGGAGACAGCAACCAATGACAATAGACAAACTGCTGTTGGGTGCTTATAGTAATAAAGTCTACCGTGTACTCAAATTTATTTCTCGCAAATATCACTATTTCTATGAATGAGGATAGGATAAGATAGTTTTCTGTAATGAATGGCGACAGCTCTAGACAGTAAAATACGGAACATAATTACAGGACTTTTGAGATATATTGACAAACAAGAAATTGTCAATTGTGTAATAACTTGGAAAGATTCTAATAACTTAAATAATAGTGTATTAATAGAACAATAATTAAAGTTAATGATATTTCGCGAAACAATTTGAATACACGCTAGACTTTAATACTTATAATATTGTATTGTCATTGGTTGCTGTCTGCTTGAGAAGGAAGGCGTTTTCATATTTGACCGGGCCACTCAGAATTCGACAACATCGGCACGGCTCCTACGTGATTCGTGTGCAGACAGTCAACACGTCTCAAAAAGTACTTCAGCCAATCAAGACAGGTAACCGACACTACAGTGTTTTGAAATATAACATATCTTGAAATCATTTCGCGAAATTTCACTACCCCTAATAATAATAAATCACTGGGGATAGGAAAATTTCGCGAATTCATTTTGGGGCAGGAGATATGTCAAACACATATACACTCAAGTCATCTTTGCAATTGGATCACAGTTCATTAGACAAGCACTAGACGCCTCTGAGCTAATAGCAGACTGGCAAGGAAACAAGGAGCGAATCTCATACCGCCAGGTGTGAGGTAACACTGGGACAGCAGCCAATGAACAAACAACTGAGTCTCTAGTGTACACAAGACCGTGGAGTCTAGCCTACAGGTCATTAAACTCGTGAGATTTTCCCATCCCTATAAATCACTCATGTGAAATGGACTCTAAACAATTGCCTTTCATTTCAGACATTTCAAGAAAAACTTTTTTTAAACACCAAAGACATACTAACAATGCACTACAAACCATAGCAAAAAATAATAGCGCCTATACAGTATAATTTAAATAAATATGATGCAAAGAGTGATCGGGACAAACATTTTGAAAGGAAATTCTTCAGGTCTTCAGATGGCAATGTTCCGGATGGTGTCACGTTACAGTATCAAATGCTCATTGGTTGTTTGTTGTCACAGAGGAGGGTGATGATTGGGTGTGCTGTGCATTTTGTTGCGTGTGTATTATTGGCTCAGCCATCTCCAGCAGGTATATAATAACGTGTCAATCGGCTACAAAAAAAACATAAACGTATGAGTAGGGACACCCGAATTTCGCGAAACGATTTCTGCACATGTTAGATTTCAATATCCTATTGGTATACCAGCAGTTTTATTTTGCTTATTGGTCGTGCGTCTTTGTGAGGAAACTTTTTCTTATTTGGCTGGCCAATCAAAATTGGGATACTCGTGTAATGCGCGTCTGTGATTCGCGAGCAGACATCTAAGACGCGTAAATCATCCAATCAATAAAGTGGATCTGAGCTAAATTGTCATGAAATACAACTGGTCGTGAGATATTTTCGCGAAATTTGGGTTCCCCTAAGCATGGAGCAGTGTCGGAATGCAAGGATGGGGGAAACGGGAGACCCCCAAGAAAACCCGCCGACCAGCAGCATCGTCCGGAATGATTCCCACGTGCGAAAATCCGGAGTGGCCCGGCCGGGAATCGAACCCTGGTGGGTGGGAGGCAAGTAGTCTGACCACTACACTACCGCGGCCTTGGCTATAGCGTCACGGGACGCAGCGAAGCGACGAGGGCGAACCAAAACAAAGTAGCGAGTAGAATAGCGTAATTTGACGGAACCTTGGCCGTGTAATCCTCGTTTCAAGGTTACGTAGGAAACACGCGAGAATGCAGTAGCTCACGATGTGTTCAATTTTGGCGAAAGTTACCGGGAGTGGCGTACACCAACCACCTCTATGGTTTTCTCCGCACAGCTCTGAACTGATACAGCCGAAATAGCTCGAGTTGTAACTGCTCTCCTGGTCCCTGAGCGCGTCGTTGACAGCTGGAAGCGGGTACAATCCTTGCTTTGTCCGATGTAGTTCGGTAACAAGTTAGGTGTTGCGAAAATTAAGCTTTGCTTTAGTGATCATAGTATGGATTTCGAAAATACTCATTTAAACATCACAACATTCACAATTACATTTCCCCTATTACAAACATCTCTGATTCCCGGACGGACATACGAGAGGAGCAACATGTATGTCATCCAATCACAGTAATGGAAATTATTTAACCATTTGAGGAGTATGTACTCGCATTCATGGGGCTACGTTACATGGAGATTTTTTCGGCCTTGAAGATAAAACACACTTTCAAAACAATTTTTCACTAGACTTGATCAAAATCTAAGTACAAAAAATTATATCTAGTCGACAATAAAGTTCGTATCAAACCAAGAGGCGTAGGAACTTGTACAAATCGTGTTGACAACAGGGAGGTCAGTGACTTATCTGCCCTGCCTACTAAGCCGACAGCCGTGAACTTCAGATAGGGAATCGACGCTAAACGAAATTCCTTCTCATTACGTCAATTTTAAAGACAACTATTTCAAACAAAAATTATTATTCGTGCAATTTCTTAACGAATGTGGCTATGTTAAGATCATTTTACCGATTGTTTTGTTTAGTACATTTTCGAAAATGTAATATCGAAATCTACATACAAAAAATAATAATTTATATATATATATACATATATATATATATATTTCCAAAAATAATTTTCTATAACAATATTTTCTGAGAAAGTCGCGTCAAAATGTTTTTTGTTTGAACTAGTTGTCTTTAAAATGGACTCAGTTAGAAGGAATTTCGTTTAGCATTGATTCCCTCATTTGAAGTGGGCGGCTGCCGTCTTGGTAGGCAGGGATATAATAGGTCAACAAGTCCTTGCAGTGGAACAGAGATGTCCTTCCTCTGCGGCATTGCCACTTGTATATGCGGTCAGCGAACGTGATAAGTGAGAGGAACAACTTACCTACGTAATCAACGCCGTTTTAAGCCATCGTCGCTATTTCATTGTCTTAATTATACACGTTAATATATAGCCCGTCCTCGCTAAACTGAGCAATTGTGAAAGCGCTGCTTAACATCTTCTTGAATGTAGGTACATAGTGTATTCTTCCGCCATGTGAAATTAAAACGGCCATGGACCTAATCACTTTAGTCATGCGTTTGTCAAATTAAATTGCGAAATTATTAGAAAAGTAAATATTTCACAAACTTACCAATTCTTACACTTATATGTCGGGGTGGTGAAATTACGGGAAAAATTGCAAGACAAGTCGCATTTTCAAAACACTGTAGTGTCGGTTACCTGTCTTGATTGGCTGAAGTACTTTTTGACACGTGTTAACTGTCTGCACACGAATCACGTAGGAGCCGTGCTGATGTTGCCGAATTCTGATTGGCCCGGTCAAATGTGAACACGCCTTCCTTCTCAAGCAGACAGCAACCAATGGCAATAGACAAACTGATGTTGGGTGCTTATAGTATTGAAGTCTATCGTGTAGGCGTATTTTTTCGCTAAATTTCACTAGGTCTACTTACATGCATTAAAAACAGAAAACGAAAGAAATAATTTTAGTATTTACATATGAATACCTAAAACTTTAAATTGAGCATCTAGACATGGAACTACTTATCCTCCATGTTATAGGCTGTTCACAGTAAAATGAGCACTTTTGAAACCCTGCTTAGTATCTACTTGTACGCCCGTTGTGTATTCCTCAGCCTTATGTAAAATTATCATTGTTATTGGACTCATCATTTTATTCACGAGTCGGTCAAATGAAACTGTGGAAATATTAGAAAAGTAATATGTTACAAATCTGCTCATTCTTATAATTAGAAGCACTAAAAAAAAACACAAGGAAAAGAAATAATTTCAGTTTGCACAAACGGTTACCTAATACTATTTATTTGACGTTAAGATATGTAACTATTTCCCATACATCTTTACCACCTTTACTGAGCGCATGCCACTCAGTGCGCCCGCCAAAATACGAGCAGTTAGAAGCAGTGACATTTTTCAAAGGTTGAATTATAAAGTGCTCTAGTAACAGTGAACAGGCCATAGTGCAACATTTCGAACCACAAATCAAAGCGAGGCCCATTTCCGATCCAGGGGGTTTCTTTTCCTGCAAGGAAACGAAGGAAGGAGTGGCAGAGATCCCAAAGCCGAGAAAAGCTGCTCATAATCAGCGAAAGTTCACATTCTGGCAGCTGTGAAAGTGTACTAATTGCTTGAGTGACCCGGTGCCGCACGAGTATACACGACCTGCAGCCAGTTCCTAGAGACCAGCGACCCGGAACAATTCCGTCATTTCATTTCACTCATGAGTCACAGCGGTATGACAAACCGTTGAAACACTTTAGGGGCAAACAGTGATTATATATCGGAATAGTGTAGGTACCTACTATTAGTACCTCGAGAACAACTTCTATTTATGAAGTCAGATGTCATGTAGGTAGGGATATGTTATTATTTAGAACCAGGCTAAACTCCACAGTACTGTATACACTCGAGCAGGCGTCGTTTCTCCGTTGGCTGCTGTGCAGCTGTGAAGCCACGCCCTTTCTGACTGAACTGCATATGATTGGAACACATAGTTGTGAAGCGTTCATTTATAGGCGCAGAGTAACCCAGGGCGTGTCAAATAAAGTATGGTCCAATGACAAACAAGTTGCAAAGGTTCACGTGTTTGAAGTTTTATTTGTCCTCAAATAATAACGCGAATTTTGCAGGTCTCTATATATAGGCTATTCACGAATAAAATTAGTACTTTTGAAAGCCCTGCTTAAGATTTACTTGTATGCACGTTGTAAATTTTTCCGCCTTATGTAATATTATCATCGCCATGGGTCTCATCACTCTATTCATGCGTCGGTCAAGTGAAACTGTGAAATTATTAGAAAAGTAAATATTTTACAAATCCGCTTATTTTTACACTTCGGTGCATTAAAATGCACAGGAAGTGAAAGAAATAGTTTTTAACACGTTTTATCCTACGTTAAGATACGGAACTACTTTCCCCTCCATCGTTACCAACTTTACTGGTCAAATGTCACCCATCACGTGCGTTAAAATACATGCAGATGGGAGCAGTGACTCTTTTCCAATGTTGATTTTAAAAGTGCTCACTTCACCGTGAACAGCCTTTAAATAAGAAATATCTTGATGGTTGCTGTACTTTACCCTTTCACACGTTGTCTCCACTACATTGGACATGTTGTAGAGAAAGAACACATGTGACGAGAGCTGTACACGGCTAGGATCAAGGCCAGATTGTAGGCGCAGTGTCTTTCGTGTGGATTATGTGGTTTGTGGACATCTGTACAGTTCTGGTTTGTGAGTGGATTCCGCAATGTCTCCTTAGCACAGAACATTATATTTTAACGTGTGATTGAAGCAAGTGATAAGTACAGTGCGAACCAAAATATTATTTGATTGCAACACTTCAAATCATAACATAATACGGGACTGAAAGAGTTAAACTGACACGCTACTCTCTCATTATTAGCGACACCTGAGTTTCGTGAAAAGACTCTTGCACATGCTAGATTTCAATACCCTACGAGCGTAAAAGCATTTTAATTCTGCTTATTGGTAGCGTGTTTTTGTGAGAAGACATTGTCTTACTTGACTGGCCAATCAGATCTAGGTCACTCCGCTACTGAGCGTCTGTGATTCGCAGGCAGACACCAAAGTCGCATAGCAAGTAAATCACTCAATCACGTATGTTAGTCTGAGCTCAAGTGTTACGAAATACAACAGGTCATAAAAATCTTTTCGTGAAATTTGGGCGTCCCGATTCATTATCACAACCAATAAACTATAGGTAGGGACAAGCGAATTTCGCGAAAAGATTTCACGGCCAGTTGCATTTCATAATACTCTATCTCAGATCCACCTCAGCGATTGGATGATCTGGGTGTTACGTGTCTGCCCGCGAATCACAGACGTACAGTAGAGGAGTAACTAATTCTGATTGGCCAGGCAAGTAAGAAAATGTGATCTTGCAAAGACACGCCGTCAACAAGCAAATGAGTACTGCTGGCATGGCCGTAGGGTATTGAAATCTATGTGCGAAAATATTTTCGCGAAATTCGGGTGTCCCTAGCTATAGTCAGGGACGTGCAAAATTT
The DNA here is from genome assembly GCA_029891345.1 of Dryococelus australis. NCBI lineage: Eukaryota > Metazoa > Arthropoda > Insecta > Phasmatodea > Phasmatidae > Dryococelus > Dryococelus australis. The sequence goes on from CM056993.1 coordinate 4,730,796, forward strand.
GCTATATTTTTTGGCTACAGGCTAAGCTCCAAAATGCTGTGTGCTCGTTTGGCTTCTGCCATTAGACGACAACCTCTGTGACACTTCTCAAGGTCACTTTTAGCCAATAGTAAACCTTCATCGGTTGATCGACCATACTGCAGTAATGCAGTCTCACAGGTAAATGACGCCGTACATTTGCAATTATCCAATGAAATTACGTATTGAGCCGTAGTTTTATTGGGCAATGAGGTATAGAATGGTTTTAAATAATAACGCAAATTTTGTGTGTCTCTAGTTATAGGTGGAACCATCATTTTTTCGCGAGAATATTTCAGGAATACTTGTACTTCAAAACACCACAGTTCAAATCCATTTTCGTGGTTGGATGATTTTAAGTGTCAAGCATTGCAGGTGTCTGCCTGGGAATCACGGATACTCAGTGTCGGAGTTACCTAATTCTGATTGGCTCAATGAGGTAAGGAACTGTTTCCTTACAAATATACGTGGCCATTAACCAAAAGAAAACTGCACGTATGCCATAGGACATTGGAGTCTAGCCTTCGCGTTAATCTTTTCGCGAAACACAGGTGGTCCTAGGTATAAGCTTTGTGTTGAGTAACAGTGATATGAACCAGTCACTATATAGAGCAGTGTCACGGTTGACGTATCAGTTCCCCACAGCGAAGTTCACTGGTCACTGAGGCGTGTAGTGCAGAGTACCGGTCCAATGTAACCTTCCTGTGCAATATCTATGTACAACATGATCTGAATGGGCGAACTCTAAAGACACCTAGTTTTCGCTAAAAGATTACTTCACTATTTGTATTTGAAAATACGTCAGCTGAGATCCACTGGCGTGATCGGTTGGTTTACTTGTTACGCGCCTTAAATGTCCGCATGGGAGTCGCAGACGTTCATTACAGCAGTAAGTTGATTCTCACTGCCATGTTTTGTACATGTGTGAATTGTTTAAACAGGAAAGGGAGGAATTAAAACAGAAATTGCCAAATTATAAGGAAACCTGGCCATTGCATAAATATAATATATATGATAGTGAAATTGTAACAATAATAAATGAAAGTTCAGGTAAAATATATGTTATTTTAAAAGTTTTAAATGATGGTCTAGAAGACGAACATGTAGGTTTTTAAATGCATGCTGGGACCAAAAGGGAAGAAATAGAATAGTAGTTAAGGAAAAAGGGGCCGGGGGGGGGGGGGGCTATTAGTTATATGTGTGGAGTAAGTGTTAACATAAAGAAAATAATGGTTGAGTAAATTTCAAATTTTATTTATAGGGAACATGGACATCCTGAGAGCGGTCACATTGGCAATCAGAAGAAGAAAATAGGAAAAGGGGGAAAAGGAACAAATTGAATTGGGTCAATACAACTTGGCTTTCGAATTGGAAGAAGAGGATATAAAGGAAACAGAATTTCCAGGAAAGAAAAGTGAAAAAACGAAGGGGAAAAAATAGGAAAATGGAAAGATGAGAAAGAAGTAGGAGAAGAAGAAAAGAGAAAAGAGAAGGAAAAGGAAAAAGAAGAATTTCGACGTGGAGCTGAACAACTAAAAGAAGAAGGAGGCCTGTAGTGGGATGAAGAAGAAGAGGAAAGAGAATAAGAAGAGGAAGGAAAGGACAAGATAGAAGTACAGGAAGAAGATAATTGACCAAAAAAACAAGTACTAGAAGTACACGCTCATGAAAATAATAAAGAAGAAAATGAAGAGAGAGTAAAGATGAAGGAAGAATATATAATGAAAATAATTTTGGCTAGAGAAAATATTACAACCAATCCAGAAGAGCCGAGTAAGTTGGTGGAAGATTCGGGAAGGGAGAAGGGAGGAGAAGCGGTAGATTGGTTCGTGATCTATAGACACTATTAAAAATTTTTTGGTATGATAGAATACAATTTCGACTCAACTAAGGCTAGACGGGACCACAAATTAGTTAGAAGCTAGACTGGCTGGATTGCGTTAGAGAAAAATATAGTGTGAGTGTGTGTATATGTTTTGTAATGTTGATGTTTGTTGTAATGCTGTGTGAAAAAATTGGAAGAAATAAGAAGAGGAAAAAAGAAAGAAAAGAAAAAAGTATGGGTTATCAAGGGGGAAGGGGGGGGGGACTGAGGAGCCAGGCGGCGACCGCCTCGAGGTTCCACATGGATTGGGCGTCAGTAGGAGCAGAGCTCCATCCCCTTGCGCTGTGGGAAACAAAGGCTCGGGTGTCCTGAACGATGCTCGGGCTGAAGTGGAAGACAGTGCAAGGGGAAAACCAAGAAATAGTAAAAAAGAATAGGAAATTATGGATGGGGGGGGGGGGGAGGCCCCATGTACGATGGGTGCCACCGAAATCCGGCCGAAAGGCTAGACAGAGGTGTGCGTAGGTGTGGTCTCGCGGGGACTACCGGCTTCTGGACCTCGCTGGTCGTGGGGAGGAGCGGAAGACGACCGGATAGGCTCTCGACTGTGAGACCACCGCGATTGGCGGGGTATAGCTCACCGGCTTCTGGATCTCGCTGGTCGTGGGGAGGAGCGGAAGACGACCGGATAGGCTCTCGACTGTGAGACCACCGCGATTGGCGGGGTATAAGCTCACCGGCTTCTGGATCTCGCTGGTCGTGGGGAGGAGCGGAAGACGACCGGATAGGCTCTCGACTGTGAGACCACCGCGATTGGCGGGGTATAGCTCACCGGCTTCTAACGAAGTCTGGTAGATGCTTATATTATAGTTAGAATAATGACTGTAGAGAAATTACGGGCGCCCAGACTAACAGCCTCCTTCCCATACTCATTAGACCAGAGTGTGGGACCCCCAAGAGAAACTTCCAAGTCTACAACAGAACATCCAAACTAAAATGTTAACCTGTCACCCCCTTTCCTAAATTTGTAAAATAATAGTCTGAAGGGGTGGATAGGCCTGGGGAGGTGGGACGGGGGCGGAGAATCCTAGGGGGAGATAGCTGTGCGTAGTTGGAGGTGTCCTGGGTACGGGTGTGAGTCGCGACGAGGTCCAGGCACGTGACATTTGTTGCTGCAGCTGTGTTCACCCTGGGAAACTCCTCGCACCTATCCACCTTACTGGGTTTGTCCTCTCTAGACGAAGATATGTAGCAAATAAGCAAATGGACACTGCTGTGATGTCAGTAGCCTATTTAAACATAGCTTGCGTGGAAATGGAGTTGAGAGATCTGGAAGTTTCTTAACATCGTCTTCAGAGCCTATGGGGGTGTTTGAGGTGAGTATGGAGCAGCGCCGGAATGAAAGGGTGGGGAAAACGGGATATCCCCGAGAAAACCCGCCGACCTACGGCATCGTCCGGCACGATTCCCACATAAGAAAATCCGGTGTGGTCCAGCCGGGGATTGAATCCTGATAGTCTTGAAGGGAGGCGAGCAGGCTAACCGCTCAGCCATCGTAGCCCCTTGAGCGGATATCTTTTCGGGAAAATGTGTCCCTATTGAACTCCTTGGCATATTATCCCGAGTGTACTCAACCACTTCGACATGTTGCAGAATAGTGAAATCATGGTAGATGCTGTACAGGTCCGGAAGGTAGCAGCACAACGAACATTGCCTTTCCCTGGGCCGTGGTATTGGTGACTGCTGACAAACCATTCTATAACTGTTTTTAATTATGTAATGTGATCAACTAGAACCTTTACTGGTTCAAACATTTCGGGCACGTTAACGAATTTCTAAGTATTTGTCACACAGAAAAGTCTTCTTTTGCAACACCTGAAAGGAAAAAATAATATTGTAACAATTTCTCTCTCGAAATCCAGTGGGCCAAACCAAGTTCGTTAAGGGATGGAGAACTTAATCAAACAAAAGAGTTAATTACAATTTCCTAATTTTATTTGCAATAACTACATACCAAAATTCTCTCGACTCAACATCTCACAACAAATTGATATCACTTAGTGTTGACAGTTAATGATTTCAATTAGTACAATTTATAATTACCTCAAGGAAATCAATGAAATTAAATAATTTAAAAAGTCAGTCCCAAAAAATAGTGTAACAAAACTTGTTCAATTATTTTATAAATTATGTGTCCATATTCGACAGTTCCAATATTTACAATAAAATACATATTACATGTCCACTCAGTCCCACCTCAGTTCAGTCCATGTCCTGCAGGTCCACAATGTTCTAGAGTCCTCCGAGCTCTCTCACGCACAGTAGGCTTCACTCGCCGAGTTTCACGCCCTCTCGTCTATTCACACCACGAACCCTCGTCCACAGTCGTAAGGTATATAACTTCACGCCCGCACTCAGCTAGATGGCCTTCGCCAGATACTGCTGGCCGCTGGACCGCTGCAATATTTATAGGGTCGTAGGCCATCGCCCAGAAGTTTCACTAAATCCCGAGTTGCGCCGAGTGTCCTAATTCCCAGAATATTCTTGCGCCTCCTATATGTTTGTAGGCTTCTCAGCAGGAACCGGGGGGGGGGTGTAACCCGAAGCGTGGGTAACGGGAGGGGAGCTCGCAGCCGGTGCCAGCTGCAATGCATAACAATATAATTACTACAGTCGACTGTAGCTCCAGCAATGCTACGTTTATAATTTCTTTGCCGTTGGAAAACAAATCTTGCGAGGTTATAGATTCATTGTTCCACTACTGTTTAACCTGTCCAGTCCCGAATTAATTTCTGAGCGAAAGTTTTTCAATCGACAAATTACTATGAAGTTTGCTGTACCTGTGTCGAGCGTGTTTCTCGGAACCAGTGAATAGCGTGCTGTTAGGACGGTGATGTCAGCATAGACCACTTACATATGAGAAATGCAGAGACTTCAACAAAACAGATTACTCACAAAGGAGACGCTCAAATCACCGGCCGCCAATTCCTTGTGGTGTACAGTGACGACCATAAATGCCCTTCAAGTGAAGCATGTCTTTGATTATTAATACAGGATAACAGGGTCCTGAAAAAAAAACACTATATTCCAGGGAGGGACAGGAATTTTTCTTAATAGAAAATAAATCGTTGTTCTAACTATGGACACCAGATTTCCGCAACAAATTTTTTTCATATTTACTGAAAGGAAAGGGGTGTAGTGGTTAGACTACTCGCCTCCCACCTCGGCAAACCGTGTTCGTATCCCGGCGGGGCCGTCCCGAATTTTCGCTTGTGGGAATTGTGTCGGACGATGCCGTTGGTCGGTGGGTTTTCTCGGGGATCTCCCGTTTCCACCCGCCCCTTCATTACGATGACGCTCCATAACCACTTCAACCACCCTCATCGGCTCTCAAGACCTCGCTGTTAAGAGCCGCCCAAATCTCTTCACTCGCTCCCTCACTACCCCTATATATAGGGATAGGAAAATTTCGCGAGTTCAATGACCTGTAGGTTAGACTTCTCAGTCCTCTGTATACTGGAGCCTCAGCTGTGTGTTCATTTGCTGTTGCCCCACACCTGGCAGTTAAAGGTGCTTCTTTGCAAGTCTGCTATTGGCTCAGAGGCGTGCAGGGTGTGTGTAATAAACTGTGATCCAATTGCGAAGGTGACTTCACTGTATATGTATTTGACGTCTATCTTTTCCCGAAATTAATTTGCGAAATTTTTTTATCCCTACCTATATATACTCTGTGGTTGAAGTGCGGAGGCCTCCAGAACGTGCGTGTATTGTAAGCGGAGGCTGTACGTGTGTTGCTTGGGCAAGGGGGGGGGGGGGCAGGGTCGTCCCGTGCTCGCCCTGACATACGACGCGGCGTGTTTGTGAATTCCTCCCGGCGCGGCGCGGCGCCTTCATTGGGCCAAGGACGACCTGGGTGCGCCCTGGCACTGGACAGTCCAGCGTGAGGCAAGATGGCGGACCACACAGCCCGACATCTAGTGGCAGAAATCTACAATTATGCGGGGATGCTGCTGGATCGACTACTAAGTCGCCAGCTGCCAACTTCAAACGGGGAATCAATATTAAACAAAATTCCTCCTCGTTGCGTCGATTTTGAAGATAACTGTTTCAAACAGAAACAATTTTGACGTCACTTTCTCAGAAAATATTGCCGTACAAAATTAATTTTGAGAAAAAAATTATGTATCCATCCTATTTATACATAAATTTCAATATTACGTTTAAAAAGAAAGTGTATATATAAAACAAAACAATCGGCATGATCTCTTAAACAGTCAAGTCCAGAATTAATTTACGAACTCAAGCGTTGCAATCGTAAAGGTTTTTTATGGGCGCTGTACTTGTGTCGATCTTGCTTCTTGCACGGAGTGTACAACGTACTCAGCGTTCAGTGATGTCAGCATTAACCATTCACCAATGAGAGGCGTCGGAACATCAACCAGTCACGTTATAGACTGTTCAAGATAAAGTGAGCACTTTCGAAAGCCCTCTCAGTTCGAATAATATCAATAAAAATATTCTATCTCAGCCTTAGGCGTTAATTTCCGAGTGCGTCGGAACATCAACCAGTCACGTTATAGACCGTTCAAGATAAAGTGAGCACTTTCGAAAGCCCTCTCAGTTCGAATAATAGTCAATAAAAATATTCTATCTCAGCCTTAGGCGTTAATTTCCGAGTGCGGTGGAATTCGCACACAGTGTATATTACTCACACGACAATATTTATTTTTAAAAGGTGGTCAAAGGATAGAAAATATCTGAAAGGAAAAAGTAACTAGGGCCTCAAAAGTGCTCACTTTACCGTGAACAGCCTATACTCGAAAGGAAGAGGCTTTAAAAAAAGAAATTAAAAAAAACCCCGACCACTGATTCCTCATTATGAACCTATAGTGCCTATCACAAATATCCTACTTATGTAACACTTCCTCGACCATGGACACGGGTTAACGTGGCAACAATTGCTAAGAAATTTCACGTGGAATACTATTTGTTTGAAATAGTTATCTTTAAAACTAACGCAATGAGAAGGAATTTCGTTTGGAACTGATTCCCCATTTGAAGTTTTCGGCTGTCTGCTTGGTAGGCAGGGTCGTTAACCCCATAACATAACATATTAACCCGAGTATAACCGTTCACGCATGACATGTTGCAGAATACTGTAGGTCAGATTACTCTCGCTGCTGTGCAATTCCATAAGTTAAAGACACTGCATTTCCCCGAGTAATCCTACAGTCTGATAATTCAATAATTATTTTGTAATGGGTTACTTCTTGTGCGAAGGATCTGCTGAAACTCTTCCCACTTGCAATAATCCGGAGAGATTCGGTCGAGGATTGAACCCGGTTCGCCTTGGTGGTAGGCGAGCAGTCTAACCGCTCGATCACCGTGGCCCCATCTGAATTGGAACATTAGTGTGTACATCAAGGGGTTAAACCTACATTGCCCCGATATTTTTTTGGTTTTTTTCCCCCGCTTTCGAGACTCAACGATACGGGCGACAATAACACGCGTGACCAGCGGCTCGTCGCCCCTACGCGCATGGCGTTGAACATACATGCAGTGTTTCCTCTGTTACGCTTTCCTGTGCACTCGAACATAGTCTACTAAGTGTTAAGAGCGGGAAGGACCCCCGCGTCCGAGGTCAAGAAGCGAGGGAGCGATACGGGCGACAGTTACACACACACCTAGTGCCTCATCGCTCCTACGCGCAAGGCGTGCTGTGTTTCCGTCGTAACGCTGTACTGTGCAAATTAGATCTGTAACATAGGAGTTTTATTACATCCAATGAAAGACCACAGATTAAACTGCGCCCGTATATCTGTACCTTTATCTTGCCGATTAAGGAAACTGCATAGGCAAGCTTTAAAAATGTCATATTAGGCAATTTTCACGAATTTTTTCCTCAAGAATACATTTAATAAGACAAAAGGAAAACAATAGGGGCATAGATAGTTGGTTATTATAATTTCTGTCAAAAGGTCGTATTTGCAGAACATTTATTTGCGGAGATACGCGTATTCGCGCAAACAACAATTTCACAGAAAACGCTTCGATTCATCCCACTATTCAGCAAACTGCTCAGGAATTCTCTAAAAATGCTATTTGTAACTATTTTCACGATTCTTCCTCTTAGAATAAACTTAACATTATAAATAGGAGTGATATCTCGCGAAAAGATTTCGAGACAAGGTAGCGTTCTAAGAATTATAGGGTTGTCCAGCATTCTTGAGTGTCTCAATCATGTGTTAACTGTCTGCGCACGAATCACGAAGGCTCAGTGCCAGAGTTACCGAATATCGATTGGCTCAGTCAAATGTGGAAAAGAATTTTCATGCAGGCAGCAGCCAATGGCGGTATAAAAACAGCTGGGCTTTATACATAGTACTGAAGTCTGCTGTGGGCTCCGATTTTTTTTGTGGAAAATCACTGGCCCTAATGTTAAAAACAAAACTGCACGGGCCTAGATAATTAGTTACATACATGCATATACATATTCTGGCGAAAAGGCGTATTCACAGGACCTTTATTTGGTGAGAGAGGCGCAAACAATGATCATACATGAAATATGTCGGGACTACTAACGCTTAATAAAACAGGTGTGAACCAGCTAGTCTCGCATTCCTCCGACCCCGGCCGAGCTCGCTCAGCCAATCAGAGAATGGGTAGACCAGCAGGCTTCTGTACACAAACTTACTCTGTGTTCCGGGCCGCACAGTGCTGGTGGACCCGCGGCAACCCCCTCCCCCCCTCCCCTCCGTGTTGCCAACATTACTGTAAATAATTGTCCTACCACTTTATAAAAAATATGCTACATTTAAGATAATTACGTAAAGTTATGCATGCCGAGGTAAAATAAAGTGTTTCAAGATACACTAATTAACTCTCCCAAACCCACTTTAATTTACTGCTTCAGTTGTTGCAAACAAAAACAAATTATGACACGTACAGTACTTAAGTCGACACAACACAGTTACGTTGCCACAGCCGATGAGCTGTAGGCTATATATTCATCTATAGTAATATGAACTAATTATGACCTAGACCAGTAAGACGGTTTGAGAACCATTTTCCCACAGCTAAGATCATTGATCACTGAGCTCCGCACAGTGCAGCACAGACCAAAAAATATCTACATGTGCGTAATGTAAACACTGTGTACACTGGGTCTGAATGGGTTAAACAAATGAAAACAGCTATTTAAAATTAAATAAGCTATATTAAGTATGGTCTACTGAAATGATATAATCATTAACTATAACTTCGTGTTCATTTACGTTTCTTTCTTGATTTGTATAAATACACAATAATTGTTTTAAAATAAATATTTATTGCTAGGGAAGAGTTTCTTCGCCGTCTGTATCACATGTGTCAGCAGAAATACGTCCAGATGTCAAAGTAATGTTACTGGTACTGGGATACAATGATGCCTTTACCATGTTAGCTAACATAGTGTTGAAAGTAATGTTACTGGTACTGGGATACAATGATGCCTTTACCATGTTACCTAACATAGTGTTGCTTGGACTGAAGCCTGTAAGGTATGCAGACTGCAAGGTATGCCTTGGTACGAGTGTGACATTAACTGAGGAAGTGATAATATGGTTGTAGTACATACAGGAATTATGCTACTTTCGCGTAGCATAGCTTTGCTACATGCCACAGAAACCCAAAAATGTGCTTAATGTAGCACAATTAATGCTACGGTTGGCAACACTGGCAAGGAATGCTGCCGACGCCTCTGGCGGGGTCGGATGTGCGTGATGGCCTGGGAGGAGAGGAGAAAGCCAGGAGCGGAAGTGTAGGAGGCGCGTGCTGCTAAACCAGACCTGCGTGTCCCGTTGCCAACACTCCAGCCCGCCACTAGGCATAAACCACTCCAGCACTGCGACTCTGTAACTGTCTTTCACCTCGCCTCGATCGAGAGTGGAACACTACATAGTGTAGGAGGTGCGTGCTGCTAAACCAGACCTGCGTGTCCCGTTGCCAACACTCCAGCCCGCCACTAGGCATAAACCACTCCAGCACTGCGACTCTGTAACTGTCTTTCAACTCGCCTCGATCGAGGGTGGAGCACTACATATTGTAGGAGGTGCGTGCTGCTAAACCAGACCTGCGTGTCCCGTTGCCAACACTCCAGCCCGCCACTAGTGACAAACCACTCCAGCACTGCGCCTCTGTAACTGTCTTTCACCTCGCCTCGATCGAGAGTGGAGCACTACATATTTTAGGAGGTGCGTGCTGCTAAACCAGACCTGCGTGTCCCGTTGCCAACACTCCAGCCCGCCACTAGGGACAAACCACTCCAGCACTGCGACTCTGTAACTGTCTTTTACCTCGCCTCGATCGAGAGTGGAACACTACATATTGTAGGAGGCGCGTGCTGCTAAACCAGACCTGCGTGTCCCGTTGCCAACACTCCAGCCCGCCACTAGTGACAAACCACTCCAGCACTGCGCCTCTGTAACTGTCTTTCACCTCGCCTCGATCGAGAGTGGAACACTACATATTGTAGGAGGTGCGTGCTGCTAAACCAGACCTGCGTGCCCCGTTGCCAACACTCCAGCCCGCCACTAGGGACAAACCACTCCAGCACTGCGCCTCTGTAACTGTCTTTCACCTCGCCTCGATCCAGTGTGGAGCACTACATATTGTAGGAGGCGCGTGCTGCTAAACCAGACCTGCGTGTCCCGTTGCCAACACTCCAGCCCGCCACTAGGGGCAAACCACTCCAGCACTGCGACTCTGTAACTGTCTTTCACCTCGCCTCGACCGAGAGTGTAATATCGCATACAGATTCGTTTCACAACATAACCTGTAATTCGTATGCATCAGTAATTATTAAGTTGCTGTTCGTAAATAGTACTAAAGTTAATAAATTCTGTTCATTACTATAAGTTTTTATTTGTAATGACATGTGAGTGCAAATTATTAAAATGTCTAAGTGGTAATTCATAAAACATAGGAATGTTTACAGAATGTCTACATTTTAGAAACAAAGTATTTTTATTTACCATTAATCATATTATGCTGGTATGATTGAAATTTTTTACTAAATATATGTATAGTACAAAATCGTACATATAGTACAATTTGGTATTTTGTCGATTAGTTCAAATATTACTAAAATAACTACTATGCTAGGTGCTGGAGGTGAATTGCTAATAATTTATATACCTACTGCGCTGTCACATTAATATTTAAATAAAGGAAGAATTACAGATTAAGTATCAAAATAAACACACACATTGTAAGCAATGCTATTTGCTAATAAATACATTTAGTATTTAATGTTAAGTATAAAATACTTGCTTGATCTCTGTTCTAAATAGGTACTACTAACCTCAACATTAATAATATAAATGAATATTAGTGTACATACAAATTAACCAAGTGGTAAATAATCTAAATTCTGATCGGCAACTGGTTGCCAAAGCGTTGCATTTTCATTTTCTCCAATGGCGATCCATGGTTGCCACACAGTCATCCGAGAAAGCGATCGACATTTCTTGTACCGTTTCGATAGACTTGAAAAAGTTACATATTTTGGTTCGTGCTGTACTTATCACTTGCTTCACTCACACAAACAGTGAACAGTGAACAGTGAAATACGAACTCGGTGCTAAGGACACATTGGGGAAATCATCCTCTAACCAGAGCTGTATGAATGTCCACAAACCACATAATCCACAGGAAAGAAACGGGCTACGTTCGGTCGTGATCCTAGCCGTGTACAGCTCTCGTCATATGTTTTCTTTCTCTGCAACAAGTTCACTATAGGGGACACAGGGATTGGAAGTGTTAAATAATCTCTTCCACTAGCGCAAAACGTTTATTTTCTTGTCAACAAAATTAATTAACGGCGTAGGAGAAGAATGATTACTTAGCTCACATAAAGGAAGTTTAACTATAAAAAAAGGCAAGACTGTTAAATTTTCGCCTAGAATCGTTTAATGTGTAAATTGCATTATTTTTCAAAATTTTTGTGGGAAAAAGGGCCCATGTACCTTTGTGCCCCTATCGTAAACACGCACCTGGTCTTCATATTGATGAAGTTATATTTGGTCGCCAGTGACTTGAAAAAATGCGCTTGCCGCAATGTTATGGCATACTCCATATAACTCAGTTAAATGGCAGCGACTTAACATTACTTCTGCAGCACTGAAAGAGTTAACTGTTGGCTCACAATCGACTAGGGTTTTTCAGACGAACTGTGGCCCTACGTCAAATAGTTTGGCAAAGTTTGTCTCTGTGCAATGATTAACAAATACATTCCCGCTATGTCGCTAACGCGTTATGCCGCATATAAGGGCGCTATATTTCGTGGACATACTTTTCAAGCCTAGATGTTATCCAAAACGCACACACGCCGTTGTTTAGCTTTCGTGACTGGCTGAACATTTCTTAGTGCGTGTTCGCAGTGACAGGTTCCGGATTCTCAGTCGCCTGGTCGAGAACGGATGCTGTTTGTCATACAAACCTTCGAAAACGACAAGAAATTAAACTTAGTGTGTATGCATTCACAAGAAACAATGTTTCATGGCCAGAAAATTAGAATCACCATTGGATTTCAGTGTACTGTTAACATGCGCGGAAGTTTGTCGTGTGTGTGCAAAGAAATTTTCTCATTTCGCTGAGGAAATGGTAGACACCTGCTGTAGGACAATTCTTGAACATCTGTGATTACTGAAAACAGTTAAGGAAATTAAAAAAATTAGTTATCCAGTATTAAATGAAGCATGGTGCTATAGGTAGGGACACCCGAATTTAGCGGAAACACATGTTATATTTCAATAGCCTACCGGAGTACCAGCAGTCTTCATTTGCTTATTGGCCACGAGTCTTTATGGGAAGATATTTTCTTACTTGACGGGCCAATCATAAATAGGTTACTCCGACACTGTACGTCTGTGATTCGCGAGCACACGCCTCGGAACACGTAACACATGGATCGGCCAAACGAAAATGCTGATCTGAGCTAAGTGTTGTGAAGTACAACCTGTTGTGAAATCTTTTCGCGAAATTCGGGTGTCGCTAGCTTTAGGGCTCTGAGAAGTACTGTAGCTGAAATATTTTTGCACTATACTACTCTCTATGCATGCAGTATTGAAATCTATAGTTAATGTGATCAAGTTTTTTTACACGAAATATCATTGGCGCTATCCGTGTTGCTGATGCATGCTCCTGGATTTCGTAATTCGCTCTGTGCTTTCCTTTCTGTGTTCTTTGATACGTGGCACTGTCCTCCCTTACAGCGCCTCTGGTGGACGTGACAAGTATCACAGATAGATGCGTGCCACAGCTGGCACGACCCATGACCGTCGGCGTACTCTATGACGTCAGCAACGCCCACAGCTCGCCCGGGAACAGTTGTGCCACAGAGTTGATAATCGCAGCAGTACAAAGTCAGAGCAGACGCACCCATTCGCCGATCGTCATGCTCTAGGCTCTCGCAACGGGCATTATGGATGTCTGAGGAGCCGCGGTGGCGTAGTGGACAGACTACTCGCCTGCCACATACGTGAACCGGGTGCGATTCCTGGCGGGGTCGCTCCGGATTTTCGCGTGTGGGGATCGTGACGTACGATGCCGCTGCTGGGAGGGTTTTCTAGGGGATCTCCTGTTTCCCCCGCCCTTGCATTCCAGCACTGCTCCGCACTCACCTCGTTTCACCCGCATTGGCTCTCAAGACCTCGATGTTAAGAGCCGCCCAAATATCTCCACTCCACTGATGTCTGATTAGCTACAGTATGTTGCGAAAGATTTTGTACTGTCTGGGATGCCGTATTACGAGTGGATTATAGTTAGAGACCCGAAAAGTTCGTGAGTTCAATAACCTGTAATTTTCTGCATGTTTGTTATTGGCCTATTTATCTCCAGGAGGTGTCAAACAACATGTCGACCAATAACAAAAGTAACATGAACGAACACGTGTGTGAATCCCAACATGTCTGGAAATGAACCCGCGAAATTCTCGGGTCTCTAATTATAGTTAGGGCCACCGGTTTCACGTGAAAAGATCAACGCGTACACTAGATTCCAATGTCTTATGGCATACGTGAAATTTTCCTTTGGTTATTCGCCACGTGTATATGTAAGGAAACAGTGGCTCACCTGACTGGGCCAATCAGAATTAAGTAACTCCGACACTGAATTTCCGTGATTTGCGGGCAGAAACCTGCAATGCGTGACACTTAAAATCATACAAACACGAAAATGGAATTGAACTGTGGCGTTTCGAAGTACAAGTAGTCTTGAAATACTTTTTGCGAAAAACAGGTGGCCCTAGTGACAGTCTATTAGCAGTACCATCACACGTCTTTAATGCAACCTTTGAAAAATCACCCCATATTTGACGTGTTTAGTTGTTTCCTATATATGCCATCTATCACAAGCGTTTTATATTTAGTTTGGTGGCAGACTAAACTCCATGATGCTATATGTTGTATTGACTGTTGCCATTGGCAGACAACTTGTGTAGCTCGTCACGAGGACACTTTGAGCCAATAGGAAAGTCTCAAAGGTTCAGCAACCACTCTCCAGTAAAGTGGCCACACGGGTAAATGACGTATGATAGCCAGTAACCAATGAAATCACGAGTTGCCCTCAAGTAGGCACAAGGAAGTGAAGCATAGCTTGTTACAAATAATAACGCCAATTTTGCACCCGTCTACGATTTGGCATAAGTAGGGATAGGAACATTTCACAAGTTCAATTCAGGACAAGCTAGATATCAATCACGCACACACTGGAGTTAACTTTGTAATTGGCTCGCAGTTTTATGGACACGCCCTGGATGACTCTGAGCTAATAACATACTTGTAAGGAAACAAGTAGCGAATCCCATACTGCCAGGTGCGGAGTAACACAGGCCACTCTCTGGGATAGCAACTAATGGACAAACAGTTGAGTCCCGAGTATACACAGTAATGTGGAGTCTAGCCTACAAGTCACTGAACTCGCGAAATTTTCCTATCCCTAGACATAAGTGTATATTCGAAAAAAATGTTTAAAATAAATAACCTAATAGAAAAACCAAGCATTCTGAATGTCGGGGGGGGGGGGGGTTGTTTCCCTGAAATCTAATTGACCAGTCAAGTAAGAAAATATATTCTAAGACGATCAGCCAATAAGCGAAGGAAAACTGCTGTGACGTCAGTGGAGAACGAAAATGTATCGAGCGCGGGACTCTTTTCACGAAAATCAGGTGTCCTTACACATAGGCCTAATCAAATAGACGCGAGTGGCTGTCAAACATTTGTTGACACCGCGACCTTGCACAGCATGGAATGAGAAGGATGTGATTTTATATACAAACGTCGTTTATGCGATGTCTTTTCTGGAAACTTACACACGACTGACGTCATTTCCGTCAGCTGGAACTTAACCTTGATGTTGTTTCCTCATTTGACTGCAGCAATTTGCAGCTCGGCTGCGCGTGTAAAATTGCACGCGGGACACATATCCATAAAGTATTGTGCTAAATTAGTTGTAGAAATGTGGAGGGGAGTGGAGTGATTTGGGCAGCTCTTAACAGCGAGGTCTTGAGAGTCGATAAGGGTGAAGCGAGGTGAGTATGGAACAGCACCGTAATGAAAGAGCGCGAAAAGAGGAGGTACCCGAGAAAACCCGTTGATCAGCGGCATCACACGGCACCAATCCAACGTGCGAAAATCCGTGGGCGAACCCGCCGGTAATCGAACCTGGTTCACCCAGCTGGGAGGCGAGTAGTTTGACCACTAAACCACCAGCCGAAAATAGCATTAGTACTTACAGGTCCTTGCTTGAATGTTGCTTGAACATAAATAAGATAAAAATGTCTTAGTCTTTACTACATTGAGATCTGTACACATTTATTGGCACTTAGGACAAATTATAAGTAAGTCACCTATATCCACTACTCCAAGAACACCGGTTCTGTTGGTGTCTATGTTAGAACTCACCATCGTCCTATTGGTCCATACCACACCGGACACTACTATGCACTTTGCAGCGTTCATTATTGGCCGGTCATCAACCAATGGAGAGCCGAACTGATATTGACTCAATCAAATGTCCTTTATTGTATAAAAGGATTTACAACCAATCATGTACTTTTTGAATGGCTATATAAAAAAAAATTCTATCGTTAGCAATATCATTGTTATTGCGCTGTCGTGTACTTCTGTTAAAACACTAGCCGAACAAAGACTGCACATCCATGTGAGTTTTGTTACGAACAACATAGAATTATTCAAATTAGATTTGCTCGAGGCACACTCGAGTATAGTCTACAAAGTGTTAAGAAAATACTAGGACGGAAACAGTCTCACAGCTTCGTTGATTTTTGTCGAGATCTTACCAGTATGAGATCTGGACATGTTTAGAGATATTCAAAGCCAGTTAGAAGTGAGTTACCTAAATCCGCTACTGCAGGAAAACCAGTTCTGTCGGTGTGTGTACTCCCACGCACAACTGACCTACTGGTTCATTTCACCCGGACACGCCTACAGAACTGTATTGTGCAACTTTCATTACTGGCTGGTATTCAACCACTACAGTTCTTACAACCACTTGTACTTTCATACTTAACATGATTTACGACCCATCGTGTTCATTCGCCAAGTCATACTTACCATGATTTACGACCCATCGTGTTCATTCGCCAAGTCATACTTAACATGATTTACGACCCATCGTGTTCATTCGCCAAGTCATACTTAACATGATTTACGACCCATCGTGTTCATTCGCCAAGTCATACTTACCATGGTTTACGACCCATCGTGTTCATTCGCCAAGTCATACTTACCATGATTTACGACCCATCGTGTTCATTCGCCAAGTCATACTTAACATGATTTACGACCCATCGTGTTCATTCGCCAAGTCATACTTAACATGATTTACGACCCATCGTGTTCATTCGCCAAGTCATACTTACCATGATTTACGACCCATCGTGTTCATTCGCCAAGTCATACTTAACATGATTTACGACCCATCGTGTTCATTCGCCAAGTCATACTTAACATGATTTACGACCCATCGTGTTCATTCGCCAAGTCATACTTACCATGATTTACGACCCATCGTGTTCATTCGCCAAGTCATACTTACCATGATTTACGACCCATCGTGTTCATTCGCCAAGTCATACTTACCATGATTTACGACCCATCGTGTTCATTCGCCAAGTCATACTTAACATGATTTACGACCCATCGTGTTCATTCGCCAAGTCATACTTACCATGATTTACGACCCATCGTGTTCATTCGCCAAGTCATACTTACCATGGTTTACGACCCATCGTGTTCATTCGCCAAGTCATACTTACCATGATTTACGACCCATCGTGTTCATTCGCCAAGTCATACTTAACATGATTTACGACCCACCGTGTTCATTCGCCAAGTCATACTAAAACCTAACATTTTGTTCACGAAAGTGTTTGTCGATGAGTCGAAGTGTTCACGTAAAATCACGATAAAAATTATTAAAATAACGAAAAGTGTATTTGTAATAATTATATCTTCCAAGTGTCGAGATATTTTCAGATTGGCTTTGCGCGAGTTACATTCAGGCATCGTCCTTGATGTGTCGCTCCGTCCATCAGAAATGGTGTTCTCGCAAACGCTAAACATATTTTTTTTTTTACAATTATTCATATCAACAATTTGGACTGTCTATTTTAGAGACTAGAATAATTCACGAGTTCAGTCAACTGTACGCTAGATTTCACAGTCACTTGTGCACTCAAGCAGATGTGAACTAAATAGTCATTGGCTGTTTGCTAAACTACAGCGCAAAGGCGTGATTGGTTCTGCGATTATTAGCGAATTTAGTATTGGCTTAGAGCCTTCCAGGATGTGTCAAAAAGTTGTAGACCTATTTCTAGGCATAGGAAAAATTCGCGAGTTCAACTACCTGTAGGCTAGACTCCACAGTCATGTGTATACTCGAGCCTCAGCTTGTTTGTTCATTGGTTGCTGACACAGAGAGTAGCCAGTGTTACTCCACACCTGCAAGTATGTCATTCGCTACTTGTTTCATTGCAAGACTGCTATTGGCTCAGAGTCGTCCAGGGCCGAGTCTAATAAACTGCTACCCAATTACAAAGTTGACTTCAGTGTACACGTGTTTGACGTCTATCTTGTCCTCAAATGAATTCGCGAAATTTTCCTATCCCTACCAATTTCCACTGTATACGGACACCCAATTTTCGCTAAAATATCTCATGACCAGTTATATTTCAAAACACTTCAATTATTTCCAGTATTATTATTATTGGCATATTTATATATTACCCGTCTTATGTGTGCGTCCGTGAATCAGAGACGATCGTAATAAGAATAATTTAATTGTGAGAAATCCGTCTTCTCACAAAGACACGCACTCATATAGGCAGGGCCAATGAATTTACGCAAAAAAAATCGGAGCACACAGTATACTTCAATACTATGTATACAGCCCAGCTGTTAATATATTTCAATTGGCTGCTGTCTGCATGTAAATTCTTTCCTGCATTTAATTGAGCCAATCGGTATTCAGTAACTCTGGCATTGAGCCTTCGTGATTCGCGCGCAGACAGTTAACACAGACCAAAACATGATTCAACCAATCAAGAAAGCTGAACAACTCTAGCATTCTTCCAATTCTATCTTGTCTAGAAATCTTTTCGCGAAATATCACTGACCCTACCAATAAGCAAAGGAAAATTGCTGGAAGGCCAGCAGAGTTTTGAAATACAGAGCATGCTCCAAACTCTCTTCACTAAAATTGGAGAATCCTATTTATTGCAGAAAATATGTAAGAATGTTTAATGCAGGTTCCTCGAGTACATATGCATGTATCTGATCCGAACATACTGAAGAACAGCCCTTCAAAAAAACAGTTTTTTTTTTGCTATTTTGGAGTTCTTCAATATGGTATTTTTGATGTGCGTAATGTATTGAAGTTTATTGTCCTGTGTAGTCTAAAATGTGTGTTCTTTTTGTAGATCAGCAGCATATTATGTGTACGTTTAATAATTCCGTCAACAAAGAATAAAAAACTTATTTCAAACGTTGTGCAACACTGTTTATTTATAGAACGAAGGAAAGTAAAAAGACAATGTCCAATATAATTGGCAGAGACCCGAAAATTTCACGGATTCATCTGGCAACACGCTAGACTGTATGATCCTTTGTGCACTCGAGTCTCAGGTATCTGTCCATTGGCTCATCTTCCAATATTACCCCAGAACAAGTAGCATGGGATTCGATAGTTTTCCTACAGGTTAGTTGCTGGCTTTAACTCGACCAGGGCGTGGCTTACAAATTTCAGTCCAATTGAAGAAGGAATTAAAATGTACATATTATGGAGTCCAGCTTGTCGTCAAATGGATTCGCGAAATTTCCGCTACTCGTCTTCAACTTGCCTTGTAAATGTGCACCGACCTCGGAACGTTAAATAAACAGAAAGTAGTAGTCTGAATGCTTCATATATGCCTTGGTAAACTCGCTTTATGAAGTTTCAAGTGTAACCGCTAGATGGCTCTTCCCTTACATTCTTCTGTGTTCTCTGAGATTAACACTCGACTTCTCCTCTGATGTAGAAGTTCTTCGTTCTTGTGTATTAATTTTAGACGCAAAGTAACTATTAAGAGTTTCTGACAACAGAAAATGTACGTTATACGAGTCGTTTAATTTTTTCGTACTTAATTTTTATTACGTGTTACACGGTATTCCGAAAATTCCAGAAACGTATTGCATTTTAAAGTTTATATTTTACTATTTGTAACAAAATTTTACGTCGGTAGTTCAGTGGGTAAATGGGTGAAGAGATTTGAGTGCCGACGAGTGTGAAGCAAGGTGAGTATGGAGCAGCGTCGGAATGCAAGTGCGGAGGAAACGGGAGATACCCGAGAAAACCCGCCGACCAGCGGCATCGTCCGGCACGATTCCCACTTGCGAAAATACGGTAGTATCCCGGCCGAGGATTGAACCCGGTTCGCCTAGATGGGAGGCGAGCAGGTTAACCGCTCAGCCACCGCTCACACCGTCTATAGTTCGGACTTCATGTCTGTACTGCAAAGTAAGACAAATAGCTATAGGCTGTTCACGGTAAAATGATTACTTTTTAAAGCCCTGCTTAAGATCTACTTGTAGACACGTTGTGTATCATATAACCTTATGTAAAATTAACGTTGACGTGGGCCTCATCACTTTATTCATGCGTCGGTCAAATGAAACTGTGAAATTATTAATAAAGTGGATAGTTTACAAATCTGCTCATTTTTTTATATTAAGAAGCATTAAAACATACAGAAGGCAAAGGAAATATTTTAAGTTATTACTAGGGATAGAAAAATTTCGCGAATTCATTTCGGGACAAGATAGACGTCAAATACATATACAGTGAAGTCACCTTCGCGATTGGATCACAGTTTATTACACACACCCTGCACGCCTCTGAGCCAATAGCAGACTTGCAAAGAAGCACCTTGCGAAGCCCATAAACGCCATGTGTGGGGCAACAGCCAATGAACACACAGCTGAGGCTCCAGTATGCAGAGGACTGACGCCTACAGGTAATTGAACTCGAGAAATTTTCCTATCCCTTGTTATCACAAATAATTCCCTAACACTTTTTATTTGACGTTAAGATATGGAACTAAATTCCATCCATCGTTACCAACTTTACTGGCGAAAATCACTCATTGCCCCCATTAAAATATATGAATGTAGGGGCAGTAATTTTTTTTCTAATGTTCATTTCGAAAGTGCTCACTTTATCGTGAACAGCCTTTGCCCACTCGGACAGCAGCCAGTCAACAGAAAGAAAGCCGAGGCTCGAAAATACATAGGACAGTGGAGTCTAGCATACAGGTCGTTTAAAACACGGCATTTTTCTGTCCTTGCCCATAGGTAAATGCAGCATGACGACACTGCACGCCAGTTCAGCGCCTTGCGCGTAGGAGTGATGGGTCCTTAGGCACACGTGTCAATATCGCCCTTATCGCTCGCTTGCTTCCAAGCCTCAACCGCTCTGGAATGTTGCAAGCAGTCGTACAGTGCAGTATATCTTCCAGTGTGGAATGAACCAGTAGGACCGCAGAGTAAAATGAGCACTTTTGCAGTCAACCTTTAAAAAAGGTCACTGCCCCTATACCTGCATATGTTATAATGGGCCAACTGACTGACATTCCGCCGTAGTTAAGTTAGTAACGAAGGAAGGAAAGTAGCTCCATGTCCCAAGGTTTAATTAAAAGAGTTTGGTAAACATTTGTGCATACTGAAATTATTTATATTGATTTCTATTTTTAAATTAATATAAGAATACGTATTTGCAAGTTGGTAAAATATGTACTTTTCTAATAATTTCAGAGTTCTACTTCATCGACGCATGAATATAGTTATTAGGCTCACGGCTATGTTAAATGTAGCCTACTGTACATATGGTGGGACGATACAACAATTTGCATACAGGTAGATCTTAAACAGGGCTTCCAAAAGTGCAAAGTTTATCGTGAACACCTTATACTTAATAATACACAAGGGTAGTGAAATTTAGCGAAAATATTTCAAGACAAGCTATATTCAAAAATACTGCAGGGTTGTTTACCTAACTTAATTGGCTGAATTACTTTTTGGCACGTGTTAACTGTCTACACACGAATCACGTAGGAGCCGTGCCGATGTTGTCGAATTCTGAGTGGCCCGGTCAAATATGAAAAAAAAAAAAGTCTTCTCAAGTAGACAGAAACCAATGGCAATATACACACTGCTGTTGAGTTCTTATAGTATTGAAGTCTACCGTGTAATCATTTTTTTTTTTCGCGAAAAGTCACTAGCTTTACGGATTTTGCAGGTCCCTACCGATAAGTAGAACCTCGAGTATTTGGCGGATTGAGTTGGTAGCAAGCTAGGCAGGACATCCCTTTATACACTCGAGACATTATCGTTTGCTTATTGGCTGCTGTGATCAAGTGAGGTCTCCGTACAGGGATGTTAAACACTCACTCACACTACTGCTTCCTGCTTATTACTGGCTCACTGTTAAACGGGGCTTGTCTGAAGAACTGTTGTCCAATCATAACAGTAGGAGAAAATAACAACTGTTTGGAGTCTGCCTCGTCTCCGAATGAATTCGCGAAATAATCGTGGCTCTACCGATAAGGGATTTCAAAACTGCTCAACCGTTAAACAGTTAATTTCTCGACGGCTGATTGTCCAGTAACAGCATCCCGGTTCACAAGTACGCAGTAGATGTTGATCTCGTCTCCGAAAGGAGGGTGCAAGTTGCATGACTGTCGGACAGTCACCATCGCCATAGTTTAATGTGACGAGGCACCTTGGCACACCCGGTCCTTACTCTCGTCTCCCGTGCATGACACCACAGGTTCGTCCCGGCAACGAAGCGCGAACAAGTACTCATACTGTAGCACACAGACAAGGGAGATCGATCTTACGACGTCATGTCCTAGCGGAACTGTCAAATGTCAACGACAGTGGCACACTAACTCATAGTTTCACGTATTGGCAGGGATAGAAACATTTCGCGAATTCATTTCAGGACAAGCTGGACGTCAATCACGTACACACTAGAGCTGACTTTGCAACTGGTTCGCAGTTTTTTGGACACGACCCGGATGACTCTAAGCCAATAACATACTTGTAAGGAAACAAGTAGCGAATCCCATACTGCCAGGCGCGGAGTAACAGAGGCCACTCTCTGGGATAGCAACTAATGGACAAACAGTTGAGTCCTGAGTATACACAGTAATGTGGAGTCTAGTCTACAAGTCACTGAACTCGCAAAATTTTCCTACCCCTCGTAACTGGATAACAGTTTATTAGACATGCCCTGGACAACTCTGAGCCAATAGCAGACTTGCAAGGAAACAAGTAGCGAGTGGCATACTGGCAGGTGTGGAGTAAGACTGGCTACTCTCTGTGTCAGCAGCCAATGAACAAACATGTGAGGCTCGAGTATTCACAGGACTGTGGAGTGTAGCCTGCAGCTCATTGAACTCTCGAATTTCTCCTAGCCTTAGTTATTGGAAATAAGGATTTTTTTTTATCATTTCAGTACTTAAGCTGTCAAAGAACTTGTTTCTCTATCACATCCAATAATCTGTAGGCTTTGTGTCCGGCGATCAGTGATATGAACCAGTCATAACGCTGAGCAATAGCAAGGTTTACTAATCAGTAGATAGCTGAGAAATTCGTGTTATTATTTGGCGGCAGACTAAACTACAAGATGCTGTATGTTGTATTGGCTGTTGCCATTGGCAGACAACTTGTGTGGCTCGTCACGAGGACACTTGAGCCAATAGGAAAGTCTCAAAGCTTCAGCAAACAATCTCCAGTGAAGTCGTCACACAAGTAAATTACATGGTACGATCGCCAGTAACCAATAAAATCACAGATTGTCCTCAAGTTGGCAGAGGGAAGTGGAACCTAGCTTGTTAACAATCAATAACTTGAATTTTGCATGTCGCTACTAATCAGTTATCTCCAGGGAAGATCATTTCGCACTGAGTTGCGAAAAGTACAGTGCTGGTCAAATGTAATCTTCCTGTGAAACATGTAGACATTTGTCTAAAGGCCGTTCACGATAAAGTGAGCACTTTAGACACTGACTTTAGAAAAAAGTCACTGCCCTGGATGCATATATTTTAATGGGCGCACTGAGTGATATTCGCCCACTAAAGTTGATAACGATGGATGGAAATTAGTTCTATAAATTATCGTTGAATAAAAACTGTTAGGTAACTATTTGCGATAACTTAAAATTATTTCTTTCGCTTTCTGTCTTTTTTTAATGCACAGTAGTGTAAAAATTAGCAGATTTGTAAAGTATTTCCTTTTCTAATAATATTAATCATTCACTTGACCGATGCACGAATAAAGTGATGAGGCACATGGCAATGTTAATTTTACATAAGGCGGAGGAACATACAACGTGTCTTCAAGTAGATTTTTAGCAGGGCTTTCAAAAGTGTTCATTTGACCGAGGACAGCCTATAGAAAGGGTCAAGGGCCCCTGCTATCTGGAGCTGTTTTCCGCGTCTGAGGTGTTGAAGCGCGTTGACGATAAGGACTACAGTGTTGCGCGCATCAAGTGCATCATCGCCACTAAGCGCAAGGCTCTGAACTAGCGTGCAGCGTTCTTGTCGAGCTGCGTGTTCCGATGGGACTTAGCAAGGTTCAATGCAGGGCACTTAAGTATTATGTACATATTTACAGATACAGCACTTTGCAAAACAAATATACATTTAGGGTGTATTTAGTGCTGTGAAACCTTCTCTAATGCGCTTGACGTTCTGATAACATACTAAATGCCTCGTCAGTAGTGCGTGTTCAATGCGTTTAAAAGTTTCGTGGAAAACGTATATTTCGTACACTCTGCAACGCCAGCTAGATGTACCATTTAACACCTTCAGACCCTCTTCAATTTACGGTTTCAGATTTGCAAATAAGACATTTTATGATCCGTCCTGTACTTTCACAAGACAATGAGTAGAGTCCTGGGAAATTCGCGAATTCATTTGAGGATAACTTAGACTTCAAACATGTGCACATTTGACTTTCGTTTTTTTTTTGGGGGGGGGGAGGGCGTACGGCATGTTGGTCGAGCGGTTAGCACGCTCGCCTCCCACCAAGGCGAACTGGGTTCAATCCCCGACCAGGTCACCGGATTTTCGCATGTGGGATTCGTGCCGGACGATGCTATTGGTCGGTGGATTTTCTCGGAGATCGCACCCCCCCCCCCCCCCATCATTTCGGTGCTACTCCATACTCAACTCAATCACCCTCATCTACTCTCAAGACCTCGCTGTTAAGAACTGCCCAAATATCTTCACTCACTCAGTTTCGTTTTGATTGGATTGCAGTGTGTACGTCACGCCTTGGGAGCATTTGAACCAATTAACACACGAGGAAAATAGGGCCGGATCCCTTGCCACCTGGTCACGTGTTAAACCGTATCGACAACCAATGAACAACTAACAGAGGGTCGTGTATACAAAGGATTGTGCAATCTAGCTTGTTGCCAAATATATTTGCGAAATTTCCGTGCGTATACTTATTACGAAACGTAATTTTGAAATAGTATTTGGTAAATTGGCTACAAAATAAATTTCGTAGAATTTTTTTTCGAACTATTTTTTTAAGTTTGGCTTGTGGTTATAATTACTGTTAGGCAAACCGTTGATAGAAAAATCGGTCGAGCTATCAAGAGATGTTTTTACCCCGCTGAGGGTTTGTTGGGTTATGATGTGATAGAACACGTGTTGTGTAATGGACTTCATGATAGTGATAGTATTTGTAAACAAGTCTCTACGACTGTCTTATGAACTTACGCCGAACTGAGCTTCTGGAAGTTGTTTGTACACATTTCTTTTACCGAGCACCAATGACTTTAGCGGTTGGACGGAAGAAACAATTCAAATATTAATTATATGTATTTATTTATTTGGTTTTTCAAGTGCACCTGAATAGCTACAAAGCCTTAGTAAGACAAGACTTTTTTAGTAAGGAGTTGGGAAGGAATATGCTGGGGCCTGTCTCAACACATTGTATACTATGCTCGAGTTTAGCTCGAGCAAAGATAATTTGAAAATTTCTTTGTCGTTCGGAACAAAACTTGCATGGATGTGCAGTCTTTGTTCGGCTAGTGTTTACCACGACAGCACATGCCATGTAGAATTATTGGTTCTAGCTTATTTCAGTTGTACACCGACACTTATTACAAAACTGCTACTATACAATCGTGATAATATACGTTACGCTGAAGTACAAACATGTATTCTGAAAATTCGTTAAGTAGTCATGCCGTATTTTTTCGAGAATCGTGAACAGATTAATGCCATTTTACAATCGTCATATCACATGTGGATATAGTTTGACTTCTAAGTTTGAAGGAGATTGTCAGTTGTGACAATGCTATAGTAACAAACATTTGGTTATTTCACTGAAAAGGAAGTTATGACATATAAATGGAAAATTCAACATGGCGGGTGAGGCCGAACTTTGACACGACCACGCAAGAACACGACAGCGCTGTAAGAATTATATTTCCAACGATAGAATTTCTTTTTATAGCCACTCAAAGGGATATGATTGGTTATAAATCCTTTTATACAACAAAGGACATTTGATTGGGTCAATATCAGCTCGGCTCTCCATTGGTTGATGCCCGGTCAATAATGAACGCTGTAAAGTACAGGGTAGAATCCGGTGTGGTATGGACCAATAGGAAGGTGGTGAGTTCTAACATAGACGCCAACAGAACCGATGTTCTTGCAGTTGTGGATATAGGTGACTTACTTCTAATTTGTCTCAAGTGCCAGTAAATGTGAAGTGAAGAGATTTGGGCGGCTCTTAACAGCGAGGTATTGAGAGCCGATGAGGGTGATTGAAGCAAATATGGAGCGGCACCTGGAATGAAGGGGTGGGGGAAACGGGAGATCCCGAGAAGACCCGCCGACCAACGCCATCGTCCGGCACGATTCCCACTTGCGAAAGTCCGGTGACCTGGCCGGGGATTGAACCCGGTTCGCCGTGGTGGGAAGCGAGCGTGCTAATCCCTCAGCCATCGCGGCACAGCCAATAAATGTGTGCAAACCTCAATGTGTCTAAGGAACCATCCCTTCTTTCGTCTGGAGTGATTTCAGGAAACCCTAGAAAACCGAAATCAGGATTGGCAAAAAACTGGGAATCGAACCCCGGGCTCTCCCGGATGCGAGGCTAGTAAGTGACTTCAGGGAACTGTTGTGATGTTCGAAAGAAAAAAACCCTTGTGATATTTCCAAGAGAGATTCACGCCCTCTAGTTACCAGGTAACTGACGTCACTGCACGGGCTTGCAGAGAAAGGGAATAAAAAAGCATCTTTCGACACGAGCAACTGGTAAGCCTTGGACTCCTCGTGAATGGTAGCACGTTTACACTGCTCCACCGCATAATTATATAGAATGAGTTTCACTGAAATTATCTCAGTGCTATGTGGTCTTCAGTGCTCTGTTCACAATTGTAGGTATTCTTTCATCGTCCGTCGCCCGTCGTAGCAAAACAGAACGCGCGAAATGCTATGGCTGTTCCATTTACGTAGGCACGTTCGCGGTCGCTGATTGGCCGCGTGCGCGAGGTTCTGAAAACTGGTTTCGGTCCTGATTGGCTACTGCGCGTTGCGGGAGACTTCCTATTGGCAGGACTGGCGTTTGAGGAGTCAGTTTCCAGAGTAGCTTTCCGTTGCCTGCACTCGCTCAGATGCTATAGAACTCGTGCAAAGGTATTCTGTTTTTAAATACACTGACTCGCCAGACGGCAGGTAATAGATCAATAGGCAGGGACACCCGAATTTCGTGATAAGATATCCGCGCATGCTATATTTCAGTAGTTTGGCATTGCTTATTGCGTGTGTCTGTGAGAAGTCATTTTCCCACTTGACTGGCCAATCAGAATTAGGTTACTCCGATACTTCACGTCTGTGATTCGCGGGCAGACACCTGAGACGCGTAACCTCTGGATCGTCCAATCACGAAAGTGGAGCTGAGCTAACGTGTTATGAAGTGCAACTAATCGTGAGATCTTCTCGCGAATTGAGGGTATCTCTACAAATAGGAAATATTCAGCATCAACCATAAACCAATAAGTAGAGCTGACAGTTTATCGCTGGGAAAGAAACTGCTAGGATTCAAAATACTACACACGTGTCTGACAGTTTTCTTTATCGGCCGTCATGCACGTATGAAGCAGCTACCCTGTTTCATTGGGCCAATGAGGATTCTGACTATGCTAAATCAGGCAGAACTATTGCGTTAGCCGAGTCAAAACCTTGATCACCCAATCACACAAGGGTGAATTAGCTAGATTGATTTTGAAATAAAATGTTGGTTCAATACCCAGTTAGAACAAAAATATAATTAATGGATGTATAACTGAACAAATCAATATTTTTAACTATGTAGGATGTTCAATTTCGTATGACGAAGATAGAGATTTACAACACTAGACAGTCAAATTTCAGTTTATATGTGATACTATCTATAGAACGCGTAAAAATAAAACTAGTGTAGAAACCATGTTAAGATTTTATAAAGTATTAATAGAGATGATGGAAAATCCCGATAATTTTTTGAGCCAACATATTTTCTATAGCACTCTATCTAGTTTATTATTTCACCATTGGATGAACAAGGTTTTGATTCGGGTAAGTTGTTTGCAGACCAATCACGAACGTTTTGCCTTATAGTATCAGAATCCTCACTGGCCCAGTGAAATAGAGCAGTAGCTTCATACATGCATCACAGCCAATAAGGAAAGAAAACTGTCAGACATGTGTACAGTACGCTGAATCCTAGCAAGCAGTCGAATTTTCCCGCGATAAACCATCGTCTCTACGTATCAACAGCTCCACTTGTTACGTATGGTATTGAAAACTGGACGCTTAATAGAACTAAGAAAATACAAATCGAGTCTGCAGATATGACATTCAAGAAGAATATTGGATATAGCCTAAAAGACTACATCCGCATAAGGGAACAATTAAAACTTTTCAATTTACAAGAAAAAATTTCTTAAAACCACAATGTTACCCTAACTTTTAAATAAAATATTAATTTGTATTTCTATTATTTAATTTATATATAATATTAACAAAAACAGGGACAAAATAGGTGTGGTGGTAATAACTAGTATGAATTAGTTGTTATGCAAAATAGTATTACACTCGAGTGCGTACGAATATGGTACGATGTCCCGTTGGTGAAATTTTCTAGACTTAGTTTAGCTTTGTTTGCATGAGGCGGAAGAATATCCTAAAAATAGAACTTTAGCAGGGCTTCAGAAAAGTTGGAAGTAGTCGTGACTGGAGCTGCCACGCAAATTTACATCTGTATAGATATGTATTCTACGGTCCTCTTGAGGAATGTTTGTTATTGGTGAATGACGTCCTGCCATGTTGCTGGAAAATAAGGCATCTTCCTATGGCGCGTTAGGAATAAAAAGTCGTGTCAGCTCTACTATCCGGGGTTCTGTATATTAGTTGACTAGACTGTGGCGTTGTTGACAAGTAAACACAGACTGCAGCGGACATCCTCTTGTTTTAAACATTTCTCCAATAATCTAGTACATCTAATCATATATTACCCTGTTTCAGTTATTTTTCATACTTCAAAATAGGAAAATTTTGTTCACTGATTGAATTTTTGGCCGCGCTTTAATCTTTGAGATTGGCAGTCGTGTTCTCCTATCGAGGGCACAATTGCGTATAACAAACAGGTGGTGTACATGAGAGTCCCTGACACATTACACGAAGGATATTTTTACATTTCATTTCTTGCGCAGGCGCATGGAGTATTGTAGCAAACCAATCAGAGAAGAGCACAACAATTTTAACTTGGATGTTTATTTAAAATAGAAGAACAGCTATGCTGCAGAAACGAAGAACTGTCGAAATATACAAATCTAGAGCAAATTACAGGTAGCAGTTTACTAGCAGACATTTTTAAAGGTTATCTAAATGTTAACTATTTGCTAATAAAAAAATAAATTTTGGCAATTTTCAATACAATATCTCAATCTGTCACAAAAATCCATTATTTACTAACACTGCCAACTGACGTCAAGACTTCGCCACAAAATTTCATTGGCTAAAAGCAACACATTAGTATTTAATTGTGAATCTATTTCGCACGAGAATTCTGGTCGCATGAATGTTTCGCTGTTATGTTCTATGCTTTGTGCTTATTAAGGGGTCCCGGTGGTTGAGCGGTTAGCCTGCTCGTTTCCCACCAAGGCGAACCGGGCTGAATTCACGGCTGGGCCACTGCCGGATTATCGAATGTGGGAATCATGGCGGACGATGCCGCTGGTCAGCGGGTTTTCTCGGGGATCTTCCGTTTCTCCCGCCCCTTCATTCCAGCACTGCTACATACTCACCTCAATCGCCCTCATCTGCTCTCAAGACCTCGATGTTAAGAGCCGCCCAAATCTCATCACTCACTCACTCTGTGCTTACGTATTTTGATTGTGAACCCACCATTATGTGTAAAGGCTGTTCGCGATAAAGTGAGCACTTTTGAAATCAACCTTAGATAAAAGACACTGCCCCTACGTGCACAAGTTTTAACGGGCGCAATGAGCGACATGCGGCCAGTAAAGTTCGTAACGATTGAGGGAAAGTAGTTCCGTATCTTAACGTCGAATTAAAAGTGTTATGTAATCATTTGTTATAACTTAAATCATTTAATTCGCTTTCTGTTTTTTTAATGCATAAAAGTGTAAAAATAAGCAATTTTGTAAAATATTTACTTTGCTAATAATTTTACAGTTTCAATTGACCGACGCTTGAATAAAGTGACGAGGTCCATGGCAATGTTAATCTTACATAATGCGGAAGAATATAGAACGTGCATATAAGTAGATCTTAAGCAGGGCTATCAAAGTGCTGATTTGACCGTGGACAGCGTATAGCGTGTTATGAATGTAGAAAGGTGATCGCGCTCAGGCGACCAGAGTGTGAGGGTTCCGAGGCCGGATGTGACTGGCTCCAGTATCAGCGAAACGCGCTGAAATGTCCGCGAGACAGCCTTGAGGAAAGTAGTTCTCCCGGTCGCCTTTTTATTCTTGTTCCTTTATTTAATACGTCTTTCGCCTTCGCCGAAGGGAAGGGATAACTGTCGTAGCTCGCCTAGAGAACGGATAATTCCGGGCGAAGGCTGGCCGGAGGTCATTTCTGCCAGTGGGCGCAGTGAGTGAGTGTGGTCCTTATGAAGCTCTGAGCGCTCAGTGACGCTCTAGAGTCAGTCGTTACAACTCTCTCGTTATCAAACCTC
Source organism: Dryococelus australis (assembly GCA_029891345.1). Taxonomy (NCBI): domain Eukaryota; kingdom Metazoa; phylum Arthropoda; class Insecta; order Phasmatodea; family Phasmatidae; genus Dryococelus; species Dryococelus australis. The sequence goes on from CM056993.1 coordinate 4,761,441, forward strand.
GCACAAGTTTATCTATGAACTTGAATTTATGGTTGCATTACACTGTAAAAATAATTAACCGTTATGAATACGCAAGTTGGTTGAGAATTTGGGTTATTATTTGAGGGCATGTTAAATTTAAGACACTTTTCCTTTGCAATACTTGTGTCATTGGACCATTTTTTATTTGACACGCTCCGGGTAACTCTGCGCCAATAAATGAACAGTTCACAATCGTGTGCTCACGTGCAGTTCATTCAGGAAGGGAGTGAATTAACATTTATGCAGCAACCAATGGATAAATGACGCCGGCTAACCAGAGACTTTTTTGAGCAAAAAAATACGTGCTTCTTTCCTATTGCAGCATTTTGTAACAGTGATATATAGCCTGTTTCTTGGAAAAATCAGAAAGTTCAATAAATAAATAAAAATATTACTAAAAAAAAAATTATTATATTTGCCTCGAAACAGAGCTTGTAAGTGTCATTTCTCACACTTAGGTATTTGTTTCAAGTTTATATATTCAAAATTATATACCAAATTCTCAAACAGGCAACAGCCTTAAGAAATATCAACATGGTTTTAGGAGGAGACGTGCCCTGAATTTAGTAGTTTTACAATCAATCATTCATTGTTTTCAGAACCCGCCATATTAACAGTCAGTATCGACTTCAAAAGCATTTCTTCGTGAGTATGGTAACAAATTCATTTTGTTGCATATTTACAGAATTATTAATCCAGCTACCATCAAAACGAGCGTAGTGAAATTATAGGCTGTTCACGGTAAATTGAACCCTCCTGAAAGCTCTGCTTAAGATCTACTAGTATGCACAACGTGTATTCTTCAACCGTATTTAAATTAACTTGGTCATGAGCCTCAAAACTTTATTTACGCATACGTTAACTGAAAGTATGTGAAATTATCAGGAAATACTATTTCATACAATTATATGCAGTAAAACACGAAGCAAAATAAATAATTTCACTATTTTCAGTTGTTTACATAATAATTTTTTGAACATCTACAAATGGAACTACTTCCCCTCCGTTGTTGCCGACCTTACTGGCCGCACGCCAATCAGCGTGCCAACATTGGCAAAGCAGTTGAGGGAAGTGACATTCTCTGAAGTTATTTCCAAAAGTTCTCAGTTGACCGTGGACAGACTATACATAGGGACACCTTAATTTCACGACCAGTTGTACTTCCCAACACTGTAGTTCAGATCATCTTTCTTGATTGGCTGATCGAGGTGTTACACGTCCAAGGTGTGTGCTCGCGAACCACAGACGTACAGTGTCGGAGTAAACTAATTATGATTGGCCCGTCAAGTAAGAAATGTCTTCTCATGAGGACTCGTGGCCAATAAGCAAATGAAGACTGCTGGCACGCCGGTAGGCTATTGAAGTCTAACATGTACAGAAATGTTTCCGCTAAAATTCGGGTGTCTCTAACTATACGTGTTTTGTAAATGCGGGGAAACAAACCTTTCTGTTAGGAACTAAAAATTTCCTCGTACCTCGAAAGAAATGAATTCCAAAAACAAGTTTTTTTTTTGCGTGTGAGATTGAATCAATGTATATCTTTCATGCGCTGGACGTAGAGGTAGGAAAATTTCGCGAATTCATTTCAGGACAAGATATACGTCAATCACGTACACACTGGAGCTGACTTTGCAACTGGTTCGCGGTTTTTTTGGACACGACCCGGATGACTCTAAGCCAATAACATACTTGTAAGGAAACAAGTAGCGAATCCCATAGTGCCAGGTGCGGAGTAACACAGGCCACTCTCTGGGATAGCAACTAATGGACAAACAGTTGAGTCCCGAGTATACACAGTAATTTGGAGTCTAGCCTACGGGTCACTGAACTCACGAAATTTTCCTACCACTACCTGTAAAGTATCAAACCGACCAACTAAGTGGATATTTTGTTTGCTAAGACAAGCAGAAATACATGAAATATACCTATAATCTGGCTCGCTGTCGATAACTCTTTCACCGCCACTTTAATTTACTGCTTAAGATGTTATACAGTACATAAGAACATTTTTTTTAAATGCATGCTGTACTTGTTTCGCTGATCCTTGGAGTGTACAGTATCAGTCATATATAATCTTCGTGTACGAAATGTACTCCATGTTGTTTACATTGGGTCTGGGCGGGTAAACAAGTAATCCCTGCCAAACACTGTACAACATTTTCATCCATAATATTGTTGCCAGACGCCAGATCCGTATTTGCGTTCGTGGGGGTGAGTCTTAGTAAAGAAAATAACAAAATATAATTTTTGGTGTATTTATAAGGCCATAAATATGTGCATAGCTATTACTTACCACATTGAACTACGTTTCTGCACTATCGACTATTGTTATTCTCACTGAGAGAAATATTTAACGTCTATTTCACGTATATTGATTACATTCACTTAGTTCCCACTTAATATTGCCACACATTCGATCCACCTGTTTACTGCCATCATTCCAAATGCATGCCACTCACGCATCCAGTTCAATATTCCCGCCCGTCAGCCGCACCCTTCACTGTAGCGATGCTCGCAGTCGCAGACTTCACTCTCCGCCACTCGTAGCTCTGCTGGCTCGTCGTCTTCCATGTCTTCGCACACCTGGTGCTTAAGGCTGTGGAATTCTCCAAACTCTAGGCAGACTGACTACTTGGAGGCCCCTCGCGACTTCAATAGACAAGCTGGCCAGCACTACAACGTTCCCTGCACTCCGAGTCTCACTAAGAGAGACCAGGGCAATCACCAGAACATTTCTGCAACGATAACCCCAGACATTCAATCCGCGCTTAAGGACGGGAGCACACCAGTTCCAGTAGTCTTGTCTTGCCCGCGCGACGGCACTCCTTTGTAAATCTCCGCTTACTCTTCGGGTTCCCAGCGACGTCTATCCTTCGCACGCTTGAGCGGAAAGGGAAAGGTAAGAGACGGAGGGTGGGAACATGTAACAGTATAATGCTAAGGGATATTCTCTAAAGGGTTATAGTAAATACATTGAAAACTGTAAAGAGGCAGGAAGTTTCGTAAACAATATTTAAAGAAAGGCTATATTTCGGAACATTACACTTCAGTTTAGCACTACTGAAGACTGCCTGGAAATTATTTAGCGCTTGTTAACATCTCATTCTGACATTCAACGTGAACGGTACCAATTCTGAATGGCTTGGTCGAACACAGAAATGGATTCCCACGCAGACAACAGCAGCCGACGAGAAAAAGGAACTGCTTGTGTGTATGTACAAGGCAGTGATGATACCCATTGTGTGCTCGAGTAATTTAGCTAGAACTCACTGGACCAGATAATCGCCAATTATACTTCAATCACCGGACACAAAGCGAATCCTGCCGTTATGGTCGAGTGTACCGGTGATTTGTTGGACAATTACCAGTCGGTGGGTTTTCCCGATGCAAGTTTTTGAAGATCCGCATGTGAAGGCCAGCTTACAGCTGGTAATCACCTAACTATAGAAATCCCGATATTTCGTGATCTCACTTGGTGATAGGACAAACGTCAATGCTCTTATACTTTCTCACAGTTATGTTTGTGTCAAGGGTCCTTTTAAACGCTCAGGAATTCTCTGAACAAATTATAACCACTTGGCAACACGATAGCAAAATCGAGTACAACCTTAATGGCATGGAAAATATTTCGAAACGATATGTACTTCAAATATCTAGTCATGATCGCTGCCGTACAACCTAACACCAATACAAACAGCGTATTTTTCCTTGTTAATGCTGTTGGTTGCTGGTAACACATCAATTTATTATTGGCCGCTGTCATTGCCATAGACGAATAGAAATATTTTTCGTAAGTTCCATCATATAACTAGAGCCCCGAGTATTTGGCGGATTGAGTTGGCAGCAAGCTGGGCTGGACAGCTCTCTATACACTCGAGACATAATCGTCTGCTTATTGGTTGTTGTGATCAAGTGAGGCATCTGTACAGGACTGTTAAACACTCACTCACACTACTGCTTCCTGCTTATTACTTGCTCACAGTTAAACGGGGCGTGTCTAAACAACTGTCGCCCAATCACAACAGTAGGAGAAAGAACAGATGTTTGGAGTCTACCTTGCTACGAATGAATTCGCGAAATACTCGTGGCTCTACGTATAAGTTATTACAATGAGTTCGTAAGTAGCTGTCAGACTAAATATCTCATGTTTTGCAGCTGAAGTTAAGTGGTTTAAATATGAGGACGTTTGAATGCTACTTTTTGTGTCACAAAGTCACTCCAACTTGCCACAAAGTGACCCATACTTACGGCAGTTATCTGTACACCAATCACGGAAGTTATCTGGAATTGAAAAACACTCCGTAGTCGGATTGTTTCGTTAACTTTTCAAGGTCCGCAACCGTTGATTGGCATCCAAGACAAGTTCGAAGTACATAGACTGTGCTCAACACAGTAGTTCCTACTGGGCCTATTGGTTAGCGTATCGCCACTCACCATCGTTCTCTGGTTCAAACCATAACTGCGTTGTACGTACAACGTTCACTATTATAGTGTGTTCCTTAGACTACAGATGAGTAAGGAACACAGACCTGAAGAATTCGCGGATTCATTTCAGGATTCAGGACAAGCTAGAATTCAATATACGTGCGTTTATATAACTTTAGCCATTGGTCCACACGGTGTATGACACCTTCTGGAGCACAGTTGCCCAATAGTCGCCTTCCCCTGTGACAGTAGACAATCAATGTGCAGTTTATATCGGCATATCTGTACATAAGACTGCAGAGTCTAGCCTGCAGGTCATTGAACTCGCGAATTTTTCAGGTCTCTAGTAAGGATAGCAAATTTCGCGAGTTCATTTCAGGTCAAGATAGAATCCAAACGTGTGTACACTGAAGTCACCTTTGCTATTGGATCACAGTTTATTATGCACGCCCTAGGCAGCTCTTGAGCCAATAGCAGACTTGCAAGGGAACAAGGAGCGAATCCCATTGTGCCAGGTGTGGAGTAATGCTAGGGCAGAAGCCAATGAACAGACGTCTGAGGCTCAAATGTACAAAGAAGATTTTCTTGTAAATTCTGCTTTCCGAAGCATCCAAAACGGAAATATACTAAAATTTTGTTAGAAATGCCGACTCTATCGATCGATTAAATTTTTTCCTTTAAAAAACTATATTTTAGTAAAATATTTTATAATGTTGTAAAATACATACATTATTATTTCATAAACAGCATAAATCGCACTTTTCTGGCCATTTTTATGGTGTCTGTACTACTTTATTTATGAGTTCTTCACATTGTACAGTCGGGTGCAGTGCTCCATTGGCAGTTGCTTTACTTCGACCCAAAAAGCGAGGTCTTGAGAGCCGATGAGGGTGATTGAGGCGAGTATGGAGCTGCGCCGGAATGAAGGGGGGGAATGGGAGATCCCCGAGAAAACCCGCTGGCATCGTACGACACGATTCCCACTTGCGAAAATCTGGTGGCCCTGCCGGGGATTGAACCCGGATCGCCTTGGTGGGAGGCGGGCAGAGCAGCGATGTAGTTTTGCTGGAGCAGCCTCCTGTCTCAGGTGTTGCAACACAGGAAGCATGGCCGTCCAGTTCCCCTGACCTCCAACTAGAACGTGTTGCGCTTGAAGGACACCTACGCCCGGTACTGTACACAGAAAGGAATCTTTCTCCACTGCTTTTAATTTGTTCTGTGGCCGACTTCCGTTACTCGCACATTTCACTGGTCAGTAATGTCAATAACGTCAGCTATTGTTCCGATACTGCTGAAGTCACCGATTGCCACTGATGGTCGAGGTACCCTGTGCGAGGCTACAACAGTTACTGAGATCACGGACTTTACTGGTGTTTAAAACGTCAGTGTTGTCAGGTAAACCTTAGGTTTGGCGGGAAGTTCAAGTCATGTTCGAGGGAATTATACTTACGGGAGGTACAGTTGCTGAGGCAATCACTTATAATATTGTGTTGCCGTCAGAAGTCGCCCAACAAGCAGTAGAAGGCGAGTAACATTTTTATTGTTTTAGTCCGAATTCTGTATGGAAATTAGTGAGGTTAGTGTGTCCGCCATACTTATACTGACGACTGTTCCCTTATTGCTGGCGAACACTGAGTGATTTCACTGCTCGTCAGCAGTAACAGAAGACGGCCTGTGTAGGTCATCTCATTTTTGAAAGTTTCTTCAACTCTCGTTTATAAATAGTTAGGGTCACCTGTTTTGCGCGAGAGATTTTTGGGACTGTTTGTACTTCAAAATACGTTAGTTGAGAACCAGTATGGTGGTATGGTGATGATTTTAACTTGCGCGCGTCTCAAGTGTCTGTCAGCCAATCACGGACATCCAGTGTCAAGGGATAATTATACTCTCATTGACCCTGTTAAGTAGAAAGCATCTTCTCACGCAGACACGCAGCCATTAGCCAAAGGATATTTGTAAACCTGCACCTAAGAAGTTGAAATCTACCCTGTGCATAAATCTTTTCGCGAAAAACAGGTGGCCCTATGATGAATAGTGAATGCCATGAAACCAATCTTATAAAAATCAAAGTCCATAATTACATGTATAATACGCTCACGGTAAACTGAGCACTTTCGAAAGCCCAGCTTAAGATCTACTCGAATGCACGCTGTGAATGGGTAGAGACTGGAAAATGTCACGAATTCATTTTAGGACAAGGTAAACTTCGAACACATGAACATTTATGTCACGTCTGCGATTGGATCACATTTATTAGGAAGGCCCAGGTGAACTCTGAACCGATGACCGATCTAGACTGGAACAAGTACCGAATCCTGTCCCACCTGGCCTGAGGTAGAACTGACTACACACTGGAGCAGCAGCCAATGAACAGAAAGACGGGGCTCGAAATTGCATACAAGTACGACAGTAGAGTCTAACTTACAGGTCGTTCAAAACGCGATATTTACCTGTCTCTTGGTATGAGTCTGGTATCTTCATTGATGAGTCGGTACAGTTGAAATATTAAATTATTAAAAAAATAAATATTTTACCACTTTTCTTATTATTACGCTTGTATGCATTCAAACAGAGGCAAGTATAAGAAATCATTTTTCAGTATTCACAAATATTTATGCAACACTTTCAATTCAACGTTATGGCGTACAACTATTTTCCTTCTGTCGCTGCGAACTTTACTAGGCTCGTGTCAGTTAGCGTGCCCGTAAAAAAACACGCATGTAGGGGCAGTGGTATTTTTAAAAGGTTGATTTCAAAAGTGCTCAGTTTACCGTGAATTGCCTGTACGTATTGGACTGAGACTCGAGTGAATAGACAACTATGGAGTCTATTTAGCATATAATTCAATGAATCCATAGAAAATTACACCAGCCTCTAGCAACCAGGCTCCTTTTTAAATTAACTTACGGAGGAAAATTTTACTCGAGTTAACCTTCGCGTGTTTTCAAACGCTTCCACTAATAATGGTATATATATTGCTCGTTGCATATGGAGCGGATTTAATGACCTACTCATGTAAACCGCATTCAATAAGGCAAGTCCCTTACATGTACGATACATCATACCTTGTTCAGACTGTATTCGTCAATTTCACAAACAGCTGCTCCTAATAACATCAAATACAAACACTCTTTTTTATTATTGATTCTGACTTAAGATAATGTTTTGAACTGATATATGTAAAGTTAGCTCGCTGCTACGCCTAAAATAATGTATATATCTGGACGTACAGGCATTCCTAATGTATAGACAATTGGGTACATGTTGCACAGTGAGGTTATATTTGACTGGTACTGTACACGGTGAAGTAAAGTGCCCAATGATCTTTTATGGGTGTAATTTATTCGTAAACCGTACTATTTCTCTACGTCGTGACTAGTTCACATTTCCGACCACAAAACAACGTGTTCCCCGTTCATTGCTTGTAATAATGGTAACTGCTGTTCACGATAAACTGAGCACTTTTGAAATCAACCTTACAAAAAAGTTGCTGCCCCTACCTCCATATATTTTAACGGGCACACTGAGTGGCATGCGCCCTTTGAAGTAGGCAATGATAGTTAGAAAATAGTTCCATAACTTAACGTTGAACAAAAAGGGTTAGATAATCATTTGTGATAACATAAATTATTCATTCCGCTTTCTGGTTTTTTCTAATGCATCGAAGTGTTAAAATGACCAGATTTGTAAAATATTTTCTTTTCTGTTAATTCCACAGTTTCACCTGACCTACGCATGAATAAAGTGACGAGGCCCATGACGACGTTAATTTTACATAAGGCGGAGGAATACACAACGTGCATACAAGTAGATCTTAAGCAAGGCTTTCTAAAGTGCTCATTTTACCGTGAATAGCCCATACATACGCTTTGCCATCTTAAGTGCAGCATGCATCAAAATATATCTTATTTGCAACACCATAAATCATAAATTAATGTGGTAATATAAGTGTTAATACTGATTTACTTAGCATAGCCTCACATAAAAGAAACAACACACACACTCGCGCGTCTTATTTACTTACGGCGCCACTAATCAAAATCAGTTTTGAAGATTTTTTTAAAATTTTTTTTTAGCTCACTGAAAGAAACGTCATCACGTTATTCGCATTTCCCGCCTTTACGAGTGTGGAATAACTCTCGCTAAGAACCAGTGCATATAACGAGTAGGGAATTTGTTTAATTATGGCCAGGGGTAGTGACATTTCGCGAAAAGGTTTCAAGACAAGTTGTATTTCAAAACACTGTTGGGTCATTTACCTGTCTTGATTGGCTGACTTACTTTTGGACACGTGTTAAATGTCTGCACACGAATCACGTAGGAGCCGTGCCTGGTCTAATATGAACACGCCTTCCTTCTCAAGCAGACAGCAACCAATGACAGTAGACAAACTGCTGTTGGGTGCTTATAGTATTGAAGTCTACCGTATACTCATATTCTTTCGCGAAAAACCACTAGCTATAGCCATATCTCACAAGCGTTTCGTACTTTTGTTAGCATAAAAGTACATCATTTTTAGTTAAATAGACCTTTTACCTTTATTTTTTTTACGCATTAAAATATTTCGTCTATAGTTACCATAAAAAATAGTCATATAAGAGGTGTATTGTTAACGCCCTAGTAAGATATAGTTCTTATGGGAAATATTACTACGCCGAATGAGCACGAATGCAGTGTGTTGTCCCTCTATTGTGTAATTTTCTAGGCTCAGTTCAGGTCATGTACATCTACAACAGGTTGGGAAGATCGATATCAAAATATTGTCAATGGAAACATTTCCGCCTCTTTGCAGGCGCTAGTGTCGGAAAGACGCCAGATTGTCTGAAACAGGATAATTGCAATAATCATAAACCAAATATATATTAATAAATAAAATTGAAGTGTCTGACAGTTATTTCAAAATGGATACCAATATCTAAGCGTAATATGCAATTTAAACGATGTTAAAGCACAAATAACTGTTTTTAAAATTGTTGTCTGTCTCTCTGGATGTTTGTCCAGAATAGGCTCCGACACGGTTTAATCGATTTTGATAAGATTTTCAGACACCATACAGTTTATTCCTATTTAAAATCTGCTCTTTATTTCATCTCGATATATCAAATAGTTATGAAGTAAATTACAATTTTTTCATATCAATTTCTTAATTTTTCATATCTTATTTTATTGCAAAACGATTATTATCAAAAAACATTGTTGAAACAACAATAGTATGTATTTCAATAACTCCATATAACCTGAGCGAAGCGATTGTGGGCAGTATTTTAATAACTCCATAAAACCTAAGTGAAGCGAAATGTATATTTTAAACATATGTAAACAAATACTAAAGTCCACGTGAACAACGTCACGGGAACAGTTAGTATAAAATAACTTCATAACTGAGTAAAATATTTCTCTTTTATTTTCCATGTAGCTTAACATTTTTATTAAAAGTTACCTTGCGGAACAGTAGCGCTTACCTAGCGGCGGGAATTTTCCCTGTACCAAACTCTACCATAGTAAATTTTGTTTCGTTCCAAAACCGGAGTAGTGAAATAAACGTTAACTCGGTAAAGACTTGTTTTCGTGTGGCGGAGGAATATCCTGGAAAGTAGAACTTTAGCAGGTCTTCATAGAAGCTGGAAGTAACCGGGAATGGATCAAACACGGTTGTCACCCCACGCGCTCTGTGAGGTGAACTCGAGACTCAACCCAGCTCACGATCGTGGACAAGCTGGTCATGTTGCAGAGACGTGTAGTGGCCTCAGCTAAGAAGCATGTTGAACTGGGACGATGTTCCACGATACACAATCTCAAGTCGGTCGTTGGCTTCGCTGAGCAGCCTTGCGGGTTGACATAAGTGCTAGTTGTGCCACGACCTCTACTACAATTGTCCGTTGCAACATCCTAACCGTAACATCTGTCGTTAACGTTAACCTCGCACCACAGGCTGTTACGGTTTTACACGTGCTGTAGACTAGAGATGGGTTGTTGCAACAACTGTCTGTACCTGTTCCAAATTGATACTCATTGTACGAAGTTAGGTCCACTAGTCGTGATCGTTTCACAAGGAAAGCAAATTATAAATTCCTATGTTGTGTAAGATTAGAATATGTACAAATGGCCACATACAATGCTCTTGGCACTGGCATACCCAATTCTACCTGTCCAAAATTATTAATGAAAAAAAACTAAAAAGAAACCTCGTGGAAGAAAAAAAAAGAGATATTGGGACTCAGTTTGACCATATTAAGTAAATGTGTAAGATCACTCATCCCATCTCTTGAAAGCTACGATTATCATTGCCTAGTTAATGCCCCTTGCAAAGTCTTACTACGTTAGACTGGTGCATTTATCCACTCCTGTTCTTGCGTACTGTGTTCAATATTTAGTTTCAGTGCAAAACTTTTAAACTTGTATTAGCGTGGCGTATATAATCACTAGGGATAGGAAAAATTCGCGAGTTCATTTGAGGACAAGATAGAAGTCAAACATATATACAGTGAAGTCTCGTTTGCAATTGGATCACTGTCCATCAGACACGCCCTGGACGACTCTGAGCCAATATCAGACTTGCAAGGAAACAAGTAGCGAGTGCCATACTGACAGGTGTGGAGTAACACTGGCTACTCTATGTGTCAGCAGCCAATGAACAAACATGTGAGGCCCGAGCATACATAGGACTGTGCAGTCTAGCCAACAGGTCATTGAACTCGCGAAATATTCCTCTCCTTAATAATCACTCATGACATGTGTGTATTATTAAGTAAAATAAAGTTGATGTATTTGAAAAATCTTATCATGTTAAATTTTGTGTCTGTTCAAATAGAATGCTAGTCAAGTGCTCATACTTGCTTACATGTTGCTCATTTTCTAGTCTTTACCTATCTAGAATCTACGAGCACCATATATAAGTATACACCGTTCAGTGTGGAACTTTTAGTCGACTTTTAATTCTGTGTATCACTAATTTTTCCACTCTCTTTAACCCTACTGATTTTGTGTCGTCTTGAAACGTGTTTGTATATATACTGTTCTATGAAGATTCCCAAGCGATCTATGATCAAGGGGCTCGATTTTATCTATACACAATATTTTAAATGTCATTGTAATTTATAAATATTTGAAATGTATCTGATACGGGAATTCCACAGTACGTTGCTACTATTCGCCTGTCTCTGGGGCGAATGGCCTTGTTAGGGAAACCCGATTTTCGCGAACAGCTATGGCCAGTTTGCTCAGATCCACTTTTATGATTGGATGGTTTAGGTGACTGCACGTGAATCATAGACGTACACTATCTGAATTAACTCAGTCTGATAGGCCAGTCAAGTGAAGAAAATGTCCGCTCACAAAGACATGCGGCCAATAAGCAAACGAAAAGTGGTGATATGCTCGTAGGGTAGAAATCTAGCGTGTGCGGAAATATTTTCGCGAAATTCGCATGTCCTTGGACCACGGCCGTATAAAACAGGTCTTGACACTCGCCTATCTAACAATGTTAGCGAATTGACCCCCTTATTGACTGATTTAGTTCATGCCGTAACCGCAGAGCGCTGCAAGCAAACTAGTGTTGTTAGTGTTGCTAGTATAGGGATAACACTATAAAGATATGGATGTAATTTTTCCATTTTAAGAAAGAATTTCAATTCCCCTCCCTATGCTAGCCATGTCGGACAGCACTACTTCTGTATCAGCGCTCTGTGGCTGGGTTCATGAACTAAATGAGTCAATAAGGGCGTCAACTTTTCAAGCTAGTGTCCATACCTGTCTTCTACGGCCGTGCCTTAGACCTTAACCTTGCATGTTATCAGGTACGTGTGTTATCAAGTAAACTTGTCATAAAGTACGCGGCGTATTATCAAATGCATGTTTTGGGTTGATGTACTGTCTGGTATTTGATACATTGAATTAAAGTTTAGATAACTACAAGAGCAGAAAAAAGGCTTCATTTAAGCAGAATTTTTCTACAGAAAACAATGACCTTGCTTCATGGGCACTGTGTATACGATAACTAAGTTACAAGTCATCCTCTTATAATCGATTTTCAGTAAAAACAAATTTCAACGAAATCACTTATCTTTACAATGCCAAGGAATTGAATTTTAACTTAAGTGCATATTTTAAAAATAAATAAAATTTTATCAATTAGGCAGGCCTACATGTAACAGCAGATCCAACACGCTATTGAATGTTAAATTGTTTCTAAAAGTATCTGATAGTTCGGCAGTGTACTCGTTTACAGTACCTGTTACAAGAAGGTATCAGATATAAAGTAACAGGTTGAGGCTCTACAACATAAACTCATGATGAGGTAGACCGAGTATTAGTATTCTGCGCATGCACCAAAAATTGACCTACCCCAAAGCAATATAACTGTCAAAGTCACACGGTCAACAGTGATGAATATGTATGTTTATAATTCAGTTTTTAAATTACAGGCACTATTATATCAATAAAATACTTTGACGAAATTTAATTGAATCAAACTGCATTAAAAATTGGCCAGATGAAGTAAAAAAAAAATTCTCAAAGCATTTGTTTACTAAACTGTATTCTAACCTCAAATCCAATCAACACAGTTTTGCTAGTCGTGTTGGCAGAAAATCAGTTCAATTTTGAGACACGGAGGTTGGTTGTGCGCAGCCAGCGAGATCGGGCAACTTCATCTTAAGTCTATGCTATACGACCCACCTCTACTTTAGACTCTGTGCAAACAACATTGTATTCTGGCTTCCACACTTTGTTTTAACAGGATTAAGTTCTCAAGAAATAATTATTAGTAGGGATCCGGAAATTTCGAGGATTCATTCGACAACAAGCTAGACCCCACAACCCTGTGTGTACTCGAACCTCAGATACTTGGTCGTTGGCTGTTATGTCAGTGTAAACCCCAGACCTGCTAGCACGAAATTTGGACCTTGGTTACTCTGCAGGTTCGTTATTGGCTCTAAGTCGTTCGCGGCGTATAACACACTGTCATCCAGTGGAAGCAGAAACTGAAATGCACATGTTATTGGCGTTCAACATGTCCTCAAGCGAACCAGTGAAAAGTTACGGGCATCTAATTATTAGGGACACCAAAATTTCGCGAAAAGATTTCACGACCAGTTGTATTACACCACACTTTAGCTCAGATCCACTTTCTTGACTGGATGATTTTCGTGGTACGCCTTCTAAGACGTCTGCTCGCGAATCACAGACGGGCACTACAGGAGTAACCCACTCTTGGTTGGCCAGCCAAATAAGAAAAAGGTTACCTCACAAAGACACGCGGCCAATAAGCAAAAGAAACTGCTGGTGTACCAGTAGTGTAGTGAAATTCAACATGGGCGGAAATCTTTTCGCGAACTGCTGGTGTCTCTAGTAATAATTATCACTTTCAGCAAGTTGCCAGTAAGCCATAGGACAGGAAAATCTCGCGTTATAAACGAGCTGCAGGCTAGACGTCACTGGCCTGTGTATTTTCAAGCCTCAGCTGTCTGTTGACTGACTGCTGCCCCAGTGTGTAGCCAGTTCTATATCAGACCAGGTGGCACAGGGTTCAGTGCTTGTGGCTCAGAGTTCACCTGGGCGTGTCTAGCAAACTGTCATCCAATTGCAAACATTACAGAAATGTACATGTGTTCGAATTCTAGCCTGTCCTAAAAAGATTTCGTGAAATGTTCCCAGTCCGTAGCAATAATGTATTTATATTCCCTGTGCCGATGTACGATAATAGGGGGGGGGGGAGGAATTAAGTAATAGGTCCACTTCAAAAGAAAAAAACTCAGAACATAAGCAATTAACTTGAATACCGACAGTACTTAAATTAAATTAAGTAACAAATCGAGAGACTATGATAATTCTCAGTACTGTAGTAACTGATCAAAACATTTAAAATTATGTTTTCAAAAAAGTTCAAAAATGAGACATCAGAAATTGATAGAGACGCATATTGCAAGAAATCACAGAGACATATTCAAGAGACAAAAATATGGTGACGTAATTAAATCATTAATATAGTCGCATTCAAATTTTTTCTAGGGACATAGTTTCTTAATGTCGTAATTAAAACACATGTAAAAAGTAGTGTCGTATTTGAGACGGCACATCCCTCGCTTTTAATATCTGATAGAGAAATTTAATCGACCTCGTTATCAAGTCTGGAAAGCAAGGAGGATAAGATAAAAAAAAATAGATTTAAAAAAATTCCGCCGGGTTGAAAATTATTACTCGAGCACAAAATTCGAGAATGAACATGTTAAACTAGTAAACACAATTTATTCGGTTCGTTGTGGTTATAGGTAGACGTGAATATGACCACGCCCTCGTACACAGCGGGGCCAATCATAACCATTCATCGGCAGGCCCCACAACATGAGCCCTCTGTGGGCAAGTGATCAAGAGACATGGCGAAGGCAATACGGAAAGGCAAATGAAATGTTCAGCTTCTCACAGACACATGTGCCTATAGATGTTTCGCAACTAGCCTGTTGCAAGCGATTATTTCGCCAAGTTATTTTGCCGAGTGTTGAAAGTGTTGATTATTTAGTCTATGTGTAAAGCCACCGGTTTTTGGCGAAAAAATTTACGCGGAGGTTGGACTTCAATATCCTATGTGCCCACTAGCAGTCTTCATTTGACTATTGGCCGCTCGTCTTTGTGTGAATACAGTCTGTTACATTGAGTGGGCCAATCAGAATTAAGTTTCTCCGATTCCAACCGTCCATGATTCGAGAGCAGAGAGATTAGACGCGTAACAACTCAAATGATCCAATAACGAAATTTGTTCTGAACTGAAGTGTGTTGCAACATAACTTGTCCTGAAATTTTTTCGCGAGAAACAGGAGGCTGTACTTGTTGTTGTGTACAGTGCCGACTATACATATACTTCACGTGCAACATGAAAACATGACCTCGACCGCAGAGACTGAACGGGTTAAGCGTGCATCTGTTTAACTTCTGTATTCCTAAGTATACTTTAGCAGAACGCTGGCTTGGTCCCTGCCCCACTTCAGACGTGGGGCAGGGACCAAAATATTTCTTGGATTCATTTGAAAAATAGCCAAGACTTTAAATGTGTGTGCATTTTAGTTGCCTTTGTAGAATAACTGAATCCCACGCTACTTGTTCTGGTGTCAAACTGGCTGCTCATTGGTGCAGAAACCAAGGATATACCGGATGTCAATGAATAAGTGTTACAAATCAATAGTTAGGGACATGCAAAATTCGCTAATTTTTTTTACATCAAGCTAAAATTCATAGTACTATATATACTCGAGACGGCGTCATTTCTCCATTGGTTGCTGCATAAATGTTAAGTCACTCTCTTCCTGAGTGAACTGCATGTGATTGGTACACACAATTGTGAACTGTTCATTTATTGGCGCAGAGTTACTCGGAGCGTGTCAAATAAAAAATGGTCCAATGACAAGCGTACTGCAAAGGAAAAGTGTTTTAAGTTTAACATGCCCTGGAATAATAATGCGAATTTTGAAGGTCTCTATTAATAGGGCCGAACCCTCATACGCCACCGAATGGCCTGTGTGTCGTGAGACCGGGAGCCTAGACTCCCATAACTCACATGGTGTTTTTAAAGACAAAATTCACCCCGACACGTACTCAAATCATTGGATAAGGCGGCGGCGGGGCGTCGTGTAGCTGTGGTTTCTTGCAGGTCTGTATTAATAGAGGTGGTACATGAGATGAAATGGAACATATTTTATTAAGGAGCCCATGTCCGGAAATGCTTCCTTATACCCAAAATGGCGATTATAGCGTGCGTGGACGGGCGTCAGGTATTAAGAAATATGCATGTGAATAAGTATTGTAAACAGGTTTATTACACACGGAGAGAGTACAGCAGCTACTCAGAATAGTTTCCTCCACATTCTATACATACTCTGCAGCGCCACAGCATGTTGCGGAGCGCATCATCATTGAAGATGGCAGGCTAGTTTCGAATTCTGCACGAAACCTGGCCTCAAGTTCTTCTCTGAGATTTACAGCAGTGTCGTACAACAGTGTTTTTACGTTGCCTCAAAGGTTCAAGTCAACAGGCGTTAGGTCGGGGTAGCGAGATGGCCATACAGTGCGTCAAATGGGGCAGTGCTAAACCACCTTCAACCTACTTATGTAATACTCGGTTCATGCTGTTATATTGCTCAGTTGCCGCTGGGTCGCCGACTAACCCTGCTCGCTGCTATCGCCATGTTTTGGTATAAGGAGGCATTTCCGTACATTAGTACCTTAATAAAATATGTTCTATTTCATCTCGTGTACCACCCACATTAATAGGGATAGGAAAAATTCGCGGTATAATCAAAACTGAGATGTTTGTTCATTGGCTGCTGCCCCACAGAATAACCAATGTTACTCCACAACTGCCAGTATGTCACTCGCTGTTTGTTTCCTTGTAAGTCTGCTATTGGTTCAAAGCCGTCCAGGGCGTGTCTAATAAACTCTGATCCAATTGAAAAGGTGACTCCTGTGTACACGTGTTCGACGTCTAACTTGTCCTGAAATGAATTCGTGAAATTTTCCTGTCCCTACCTATTAATTTGTAACACTTATTCATTGACATTCTGTATAATAAATTAGAAACGAGTTTACAGAGGATTGGCGAGTAACACAACCAGACGATCCAGTTTTTGTCACTCACATTAGCATAGAAATCATTAGCGATACAAAAATATTTTAGCACGTAGGTAGTGGTATCATTGACTTGTGGGCAGATTGGAGCAACACGTAACTTTAATAAAGTCTGGTGGGGAGAAACACACGCTCAAGAAGACTAATGGACTAAATGTATCACGATTGCCAGTACGAAGAGAGTTTGTGGATATCCCATTATGTTTAACTACAGCTGCTTGTTATTTAGCTGATTTACTGCCAAACACTATACACTGGAATAATTCATGGGCATTCTACTTTGTAATTGTAATTTTTCTCACTTATACATAACCAGAAAAGAATATTTGATTTTTCTACAAATGTTTCTCTCTCTCTCTCTCTCTCTCTCTCTCTCTCTCTCTCTCTCTCTCTCTCTCTCTCCAGCAGAAGAGTGTCCCGATTTTACACACCTAAAATCTGGTCAGGTTACTGTAGAGCCTAACCAAAAAGGACGTGAAGCCCACGAAATGTTCCTCTCTGCTGGTATAGAAGATAGATTTGCTAGGAAGGGTCAGATACTGTAAATTTCTTTTGTAAATTTCCAAGGGAAATATTTGGAAACCTAGTTGCCAAGAAAATCCTTTGAACAGCTACAAGCAGTTTTATTGCAAAACCTGCTAATCATATAGCTACTTACAATCTTACAAATCACGGGCTTTTATTACAACTCACGTTACTGGGAAGTGGAAATAAAATTATTATTATTGTTCTTCTATAGAACATATTTGATGAATTAATAACAGAGAATAGGGGAAAAATTATTCCAAGATAGATTAACGAAAACATAATTACACCTTGTCAGCACGGGGACCAGAACTCACGTCCTATGCGTTATTATCCACACCCTGAACCGCAACACCAAATTGACTTGAGAACTTTAGTGTTATTTTTGTACTAAATACAGCAGTAAATACGTACAGCGTGTTATAGACTGTTCACGATAAAGTGAGCACTTTTTAAGGCCCTCTCAACAGGCACTAACTACTAATAAATATATATTATTGCAGCCTTAGGTGTTTACTGATCACATTGCAGGGTTTATATTAAAAAGTAGCAGGAAGATGGAAATTTGGTGAAAGGAATACTTTAGAAGGGCCTTAAGAAGTGCTCACTTTACCGTGAATAGCCTGTAGTTAGGGACACATGAATTGGTCGCCACGATTTTATTTTCACGATTCTGGAAATACCTGATCAGTAGGGACATGCAAAATTCGCGTTATTTTTTGGCATCGAGCTAAAATTCACAGTACTGTATATATTCCAGCCGGCGTCGTTTCGCCATTGGCTGCCGCACATATGAAGAAGCAACTCCTTTCCTGAGCAACCTGCACTTGATTGGGGCACACAATTTGGTGTGTTCAGTTACTGGCGGAGAATTACCTGGGGTGTGTAAACAAAATAATGGACCAATGACAAACGTATTTCAGAGGTAAAGAGCTTCAAGTTTAAAATGTCCTCAAATTATAACGCGAATTTGTCAGGTCTCTACTTGTCAGTAAAGACGTGAGAAATTCGCGAGTTCAATGACCTGTGGGTTATACTCCATTGTCGTATGTAAAATAATGTAAATATCAATGTTAATTGGTTGCGTGTTCTATTAGCGGGATACAGTGATTGGGTCTGCATTTTATTGTGTATTTATTATTGGCTCAGAGCTGTTCATGAGGTGTAAACTAACGGGTGGCCCAATAACATATGCAATACAAACGTACGACGTTTTGAATTCTAGCTTGTCCTGAAATCAAACCGCGAATTTTTCAGGTGTCTACTATCAGTAGGGATAGGAAAATTTCGCGAATTCATTTGAGGACAAGATAGACGTCAAACATGTGTACACTGAAGTAACATCTTCAATTGGATAACTGTTTAGTAGACACGCCCTGGACGACTCTGAGCCAATAGCGGACCTGCAAGGAAACAAGTAGCTAGTGCCATACTGGCAGGTGTGGAGGAACATTGGCTACTATCTGCGTCAGCAGCCAATGAACAAACATCTGAGGCCCGAACATACTCAGGACTGCAGAGTCTAGCCAATAGGTCATTGAACTAGCGAATTTTTCCTATATCTAACTATCAGTCACCGAGCGCGCAAACGTAATAAAATACGAGAGCTCATTCTCTGGTTATGGATATTCCAAGTTGTAAATAGACACTAGTTTATGTTCCGCAGTTGATAGATGTATCATTATGCTGGTTTTTCATGCTTACTTTTACTATAGTCTACGCGCCGTGTTTGATTATTTCCTAAATGCTTCAAGCATCACAAGTGTTTTATTCTTCTGGCAAAATAAAAGTATCTTTGTTTTGGTGCGATTTAATATTTGCTCATAGTTAATGTGAATAAAACCAGAGATAAAAGGGGCAGGCTGGTAACGCCTTGTTAGAGATAGTTCTTATGAAAAGTGTTATTAAGCTGAGCACGGACGAATAGGAGGCGTCGTCCCTTTAGCTGTCATTTTCTAGAACCAGTTCAGTTTTGTTTACATACGGCTGAGGAGTAGCCTTAAAGCAGAACTTTAGCAAAGGCTTCAGGAGAGTTGGAAGTATTCGTGAATGGATTATGGGTGTAGGGCCAGTGATTTCTCGCGAAAATAATCGGAGCACACAGTAGACTTCAATACAATGTATGCAGCCCAGCTGTTAATATACTTCCATTGGCTGCTGCCTGCATGTAAATTCTTTCCCGTATTTGTCCGAGCCAATCGATATTCGGTAACTGTGGCACTGAGCCTTCGTGATTCGTGCGCAGATAGTTGACACAGACCAAAACATGATTCAACCAATCAGGAAAGCTGAACAACCCTAGCATTCTTCGAATGCTACCTTGTCTTGAAATCTTTTCCCGAAATATCACTGCCCCTAATTATGGGCAAACAACTACACCCAATTCTCTCAGCAATACCTGACGATTGGCAACAACGGAGAGATATTGCCGCTGTAGATCGTTTAATCACGGGCTCACTATATTTTCTAGTCACCAGTCTCAAAATATTTGTGATTGGCGACCTGGCGACCGGAACTTTCGCGCCATGAACTAAGAGAACATTCTGTCGCTGTTATAGAAGTCTGGTTGGCGCTACCATGAATCCGGATTACAACAATGTTATCTCGTCACTTGCATCCATACTGAATACGTCAGTTAATGATTCGCGGCAAATCTTCAAGCAGTAAATTGCTATTAATGGAAGAAAAAATCCTTTTGGCATTTTCTGAAGGGAAAGAAAAACATTTCTAATATATCACAAGAATCTGGGTGTTGAGTTGGCGACTTTTTTTGCTCACTGGTTGCAGTCATGCCAACTGCCGCGATTCACCGTTATTGTCGTGACGAAGACAGTTTCATGTATTCTGTGGTAACCACAAGCCACGTACAAAAGGGAGGGTTTATCGTGACCCGCCTCTCCTAGACGTGCGATTAGCAGCCGCCGTCACCGCATTCAGAGCTGGGAATCACGATCGAGGTCTGGGAGACATTGTCCTCGCCTGACCGAGACGTGACCAGCGATGTCACCGTGACCAGAGGCGTCACCGTGACCAGAGGCGTCACCGTGACCAGCGATGTCACCGTGACCAGCGGTATCACCAGAACCTAGGCGCGCAAGCTCTCCCTTCGGAAAACTACGGACTTAACGGTGTTGGACCCCCATAAATAACTTTATTTTTGCACCAAAAATTGTTAAATTTGTACTCATATATGTGATGGAATTTTCTCGAATAAAAAAAATTCGCACTTTATATTTTTTAATAATCTATGTCAAATGCAAACTTTTTCTGTTAGTAAAACTAATGCAATGGGCTACCATGTGACATATATGTCACCACCAAATAACAATTTATGCATTACAAAGACAGTTAAAAATATATATGGCTAGTTATTTTGTGACGATGTTATAAGCAATATATCATGCGGTAGCCCATGGCTGATATGTAGTGACATTTGTTATTATGGCTGATGCAGCAAAATTGAAAAAAAATTTGAAATTTGACAACAAATTATTAAAAAAATATAAAATGTAGAATGTATTTATTCGAGGAGAATGTCATCACATATAATGTGTACAGGTGAACAATGTTTGTTATGACAATCGAATAGTTGATTTCTTGGGGAGCAACACTGTTAGCGGCTGCTATGAACCTGAAGCAGTTTTGCGCGGTCGATGTCCAGTAGCGAGGGAGCGATACGGATGACAATGAAGGCCTGGTCCGTCTACAATCGGCCTTAGCTGTGGACTTGGATGTCCAGTCACATGCCCGCGATCGCAGACACGTTGCAAATGAATTAGACGTATGAGCGGCACTGTACTCAGAAAGTCATCACTAGGAGAGTTCTCTACTTGAGTTGTCAAATTCATTTTCTACACTTCTCTGACACGAATGGTTGATAACAATATGGACTGTTCACAGTAAAGTGAGCACTTTTGGGCTCCTACTTACTTTTTTCCTATCAGCCATTCTTTATCCTTCCGCCATTTTTTTTAAATTACTATTTCCTTGTTAGTAATGAACACGGTGTATATAATTCACCGGCCTTGAAATTTAACGTCTACGGCTACAATAAAATATGTTTAAGGACTATTATTCCAAATGAGAGGGCTTTCAAAAGTGCTCATTTTACCGTGGATAGTGTATATCATCAAGAACGCAGCTTATTGTCCACAGGTTGTAAGACAAGTCCTCAACACAAATACAGCGAAGACCAAAAAATTCCGTTATTGAGCTCAGAAATTGATGTATGGCCGAACGGGTTAACCTCGGTGTCAAGTGTCGCCATAACCTACACAGTTTGTATGAGGTCTGCAGATTCGTTATCCGATTATCCGAAGTGAGTTTCCAGAATCTGGCACTAGATCGCAGTAAATTCGCCACATTATTCGTTGTTACAAAGTGTTTTTCCTTTAATACGTATAGCTGAATTATTGGTTATTTAATGTTTGCGACATGGATGATTTGAATGCGTATTTATATATATAATGATAGGCCCTGAATATTTTATTTAAAATCAGTTCGCTAAATGATATCCAAGAATTTTCTTTGGACTTTTAGGTTTTTTTAAGTTTCATTCTTCTTCTTAAATATTTCATTAATTCTGCCTTGAGATCACATCTTGCACGTCCATTGTTTACATTTACAACGTAGGCCTAGACATTCCACGAATTCCTAGGAAAGTACTGGGAGTCTTCGTGTTTTTTTATTAACTTCGGACACAACTTGGGACGCAGGTTGACTTGGGACACGGGAGGTTGGGACGAGCCATAACGTCAGAGGGTCACATGAACCAATCAGCGCATCCTTGTCCTCAGACACAGGTAGGTTGTGATAGCGCAGTTGTAGGCCAGCCTGTACACACGCGACCAGCTCGCCGTCGCGTCAATCGTCCACGCAAGACATACTTTCCTCTGCAACAGCGAGGCATTATAAAACGCTATCAAAGTCCACGGATTTACCGCAAGACGCATGGTTGTACTTCTCTCCAACCTCCGAGGGAAACCGTGAAGGAAGGCTCCAAAAATTGCTATTTTTTTTAAATTATTATTCGACGATTTTTTTTGACGTGAATACGTCTTTAAATTTCTAACCATAGTGGGAGGCAATCCGGAAAATCCGACGATAACAAAATCAAGGGATAGAGTTTGGCACTGCAGCTCCGAATCTATCGCCAACATTCAAAATTCAATTAAACCACTCGATTGCCAAAGGATCAAAGAATATGTTACGTTGAGTGAGGACTGCGAAGTATCGCTTGCGTTTTGGAAAGGGGGGGGGGGGGCGCAATTTTGAGTTCGTTTCGCCGCTTCTCATAACTTCCCGTTAGTATAACTTTCGACTAGGAGAAGCTACGACGCTCGTTTGAGTTTCAATCGACAGTTCTCGTCAAGATCAATCGATCGCGTGTATAAGCACATTTGTGTGGTGTGGTTATGGTGAAATTGTATGAGTTTAATGTACAAAAATAATAAACTTAACACAATATCGGCCTATACTCGTCAAAAAGCTAAGTCAAAATACAGAAATCGTACACAGTTGGAAAGAGCATCTCAAAAGCAATCCAGTGATACCCGTAAACACCCATATGATCGAGTGAAGCGGTGCCGGGAACGTAAAATAAACATCAAGGCGTCCGAGCGCGTCAACGTAAACGTATTCACGCAAAACAAACGGCCGTGTCCCCAACACAGTCAAACCCCATTTTTCTTTTTGAGTACACTCAATGTGATAATATGCGAGACTACCGGGATGTCCAACATGAATATTTGACAGAATATTTCGGTAGCGGTAAACAAAGATAAAATATTATCATTGGGAAATAAAACACGAACTATGATTTAATGTGCTGCTATGTCGTTATCGTCCATTCACGGTTACTTCCAAATGTCCTGAAGCTCTGCTGAAGTTCGAAATCAGAATATCCCACTGCCTCGTGCAAACAAAACTTAACCGAGTATAGAATATTACACCAAAGGGACAGCGCATCGCATCTGTGTAAACTCGGTTTAATAAAACACGCTTGCGAGATTTAGGCCATTGAAAACTTTGTTCACAATTTGTTTTGACACGCTAAATTCGGAACTGGCCTCAGTTTTTCTCTATCACGTACCAATTTTACGCAATCAGCCTTTGTACTGTAAGCCTATTTACTGTTGCTAAATCAATTTTTTAGAAGATATTTCCAAAATGCTTAAATTTACTCATTGTTTTCATTTAATAGCCATAGTTCCTTTTTCTCTTGGTCATGAAAGAGCGGGTTTTGTTTTTCTGCAAATGCCCAGTGCTCGGATTGCGTTTGTGAGGAGTGCAACAGAAGTGAACATAAGAACGCACTTGAGAACTTTATTTGGCTAAATGAGTAGGTAGTTCACTGAAGAAGAGAAATATGCAGCTTACGCTAGTCAGTTAGATAACGTCATTTTATGACAAACCTTACGTGATATGAGAATCCGAGTACCATATCCTAATTCATCACACGAAAATACACACAAAAGAGGTAAAATTATCAAAAAAATGCGCATTGAACTGAAATCGAGCACAGCCATTCATAACCAAGAACAATAGCGCTGTTTACTAAACACCCGTGTGAGAGATCACTTGGTACTCAGCCTCATGGTGTACAGATCAGCCAATATGACATTCGTGTACGGTAAGCCTAGACTACAATCGTGGACTAAAGACGGAGTAGAGTGATCTCGCTGGCTACGCACAACCAATCTCCGTGTCCCAACATTGAACTGCTTTTCTGACAACACGACTAGCAAAACTGTGTTGATTATAGATGAGGTTAGAACACTGTTTAGTAAACAAGTGCATTGAGATGAGGTTAGAACACTGTTTAGTAAACAAGTGCATTGAGATGATTTCATACTTCCTCTAACCAATTTGTAATGCAGATTGATTAAACTCGAATTGGTAATGCTTGTCATTTAAAAAATTAAGATATAAACAAGCATGTCCATCACTGCTGACCACGTGACTTTGGAAGTTGGGTTGCTAGGAAGTAGGTAAACGTTTCGTACATACGCAGAAGGCAAACAAGCGGCCTACCTCGCCTTTAGTCTATGTCCGGACTTGAGAGTTACCTGTCCACAACTGCGATGTACAAAATAAAGCTTGTAGAAAGTGCACTGAATCCTATGCGCCAAATATTTTGTTTCTGCATTTACGGAGTGGTTGATTATCGCAGTTCGTTATTCGCTGCCGAATTAAATTGTCTATTTTCAAATGTTTCTCAATCTGTAGGTTGAAGTCAATTATTGTTATTTTCTGACAGTAAATTCACTTACGTCAGTGTGTGCTCTTTTTTTAATTCTGATCGTTGGTTGATTTACGTCGTTAAAATATCATGTATTTACTTAAAAATACTCTACGACGTTTGCGTGCGAAAAATCGTACAAGTTGGGGAAAAACTTCGGACATTGGGGGCGGAAGCTATGACGTCAGAGGGTCACGTGCACGAATCAGCATTAGATGTCCGCGGACATGTCCCCGGACCAAGCTCATCGTACACAAGTCTTTATGTACACAGTCATCTTCACTCAGCAGGGCGAATAATTACTTGCACGCCAGTTCAGAGACTCGCGCGTAAAGGCAGGACAGCAACTAACTATCCGTCAACCCGTTCCGAGCTTATCGTTATTTTCCCGACATAACTTTTGTGAAAACTAAATTAATTCCAGGCTTTAACGGCCCTGCCTACAAATCCGGCAGCCGCGAACTTCAAATGGGGAATCAGTGTTAAACAAAATTCCTTCTCAGTGCGTCAATTCTAAAGATAAATATTTGAACTAAAAACTTTTTGACGTGACTTTCTCAGAGAATATTGCTACATAAAATAATTTTTAAAAATATCTATATATGTTTATTAATTTTTTTTTTTGTTATATGTAAATTTCAATCTTCCATTTTCGAAAATAAATATACTATACAAAACAATCGGCAATACGTCTTAACATAGTAACATTCCCTAAGAAATTTCATGTTGTAATACTTTTCGTTTGAAATATTTATGTTTAAAATTGACGCAATGAGAAGGAATGTCATTTAGCATTGCTTCCATCTTTGACATGAATCGTTATTTCTAGAATACAGGACAATGTATTAAAATTCATTATTTTGCGAATGTCTAAATAACAGGTTCAAATTTCTGAAACCCACAAATAAAATAGGTCTAACATAAAAAAAAAAAAAAAGAATTTCTAACACGAAACAACCAAATCGGGAATGTGCTGTCTTCGTTTATTTTATACTTTTATAACAACAATTATTTATAAATAAAAAAATTGCGACAGATGCGAATCTAAATATGTGGAAAATTGTTCTTTTCTACAACTTCTTAAACAAGCTATTTTTCTGTGTTATAAGAGAAATATGCTGAAGTGGCTCGTGCCAGCTTTTTAAAAATTAAACATTTAATGTAAATTACAAATAATAATTATCGTGTTCTAAATAAAAATAAAAATTATGATTTTGACATGTGAATAGGTAAAAATACGGAATCTAAAATTTGGTATTCGCTTGTAGTGAAATTGGGCGTTATATAAAAAAATTAAATAAATGTTGTCCTAAATATATTATTTTTCATATATTAGGCTAGTAATAAAACTCAAGCAATGCACTACCACTGTGGATATAGATAATGATTGCCAAACACGACATCTTAATTTCAACTAGGCACATTAGAAGCTTTCCGTATAGGAATTTTGAAGGCCAACATGACCTATTTTCACTTTCTAAAGGTGGCAACACAACCTACCTGTGAACACCACGAAGTTCTAACCTCTGTGTGCTAGCGAACTGGGCTTGTGTAATCTGCCAAAGAAATTGGGGTGGAACTGGAAATTCATTTCACGTGCGTGCGCACAAGAAAACTAAAGCCTTTTCCATGATTAGCGCTCGTAAAGACACGGAAAATCACGAGAATCTTTTGAAGTCGACATATTTACTGAAACGTTAAAGAATCTTCCTCAAGTTATGATTCGCCAATGCAGTTTTGTCATGAATGACCTGTTTCCAACGTGTCACAAACGTTTGGTATTGGAGTACCACACTCCCCACTGGCCAAGTGAAATGTTTACGTGCGGAGGCCAGCCAATAGCAAAATAAGAACGTGAGGTAAGGAGGCAATAATATAAATACAAACAAATAGTCAACTTTCTTCGTAATAAATGACTGTCTGTAAGCATTTTTACAAAATAAACAGTATGTAGATAAATATGGGGATTATAAAAGCATTCTGCCCTTACCCTTTATGTCTTAATCAGCCCTTTGACCTTGGCCTTTTTAAGGGGGGGGGGGATAAACGTCTATATCCCGGCAGTTTTATTACCCTTGTCTGACCCGTTAACATCCTCCCTTCTCCTTTCAAGGACGTACACATGTGAGTGAAGAGATATGGGCGGCTCTTAGCAGCGAGGCCTTGAGAGCTGATGTGGGCGATTGTAGTGAACTTGGAGCGGCGCCGGAATGAGGGGGTGGGGGAAACGGGAGATCCCCGAGAAGGCCCGCCGATCAACGGCATCGTCCGGTACGATTCCCACTTGCGAAAATCCGGTGACCCGGCCGGGGATTGAACTCGGTTCGCAGCGATGGGAGGGGAGCGTGCTAACCGCTCAGCCACCGTGGCCCCTACGTACACAAGTCAAAGACAGGGAGGGGGGCGGGGCCAGCTCAAATGGCTGAACTCCTATCAAAAATGAAAAAAAATTATATATATATACATATAAACAAATTTTGAAAAATGAACTGAAAATAATGTACTAAAATTTGAAATAAACAATTGCAATACATTTACTTTGAATGCACGTTTGAAATTAAAATATTTTTTACACTCGGAAAAGGTGTTATCTTATTGTGCAAAATGCTCACGTCTGAAATCGAGGTTCAGCCATTACACAAAATAAAATTCTGCGTACGCAACTGCTTTCCCCTTGAATCTTCCACAAGAATCTGAACTGCCCACAACCCATTTAGAAAGTCTATAGATGTAAGCCAGTGAACACTTTTTTAGTTGCAGAATGATTCTCGGTACTTTAACCAGGCTCTTGAATGTTTTCTCTCATTCGTGGCTGCCGTTGTGATGAGAAGTCATATGTCTGTGTCCGGCCCATTTGACGGGCGCTCTACGCCATTACTGTGTGTGACGTAACAAGTCGCCCAATTGGCGGTTTCTCCACACTTTTTGATGCAAACCTTTGAAAAATATCTCCATGTATGGCGTGTTTAGTTATTTCCTAAATACGCCATGTATCAGAGTATCACAAGCGTTTTATACGTGTGTTCATAAAAGTTACTTTTTTTCTACTAAATTGAAATGTTATTAATATTTTATCTGTAAATTATAATGCTTCATTTATAAATAATTTGTATACAAAACAGTGAGAAAACACTTGTGTTGGTAGCGCCTAGTGAGAAATAGTTCCTGTACAAAATACTGTTACCCTGAGTGCGCACGAATTCGGTGCGCAGTCCTTTGTTGTAATTTTTCTGACTTATTTAAGCTTAGTTGTACGAGGCGGAGGAATATCCTGGAAGTAGAACTTTAGCAGGGCTTCAGAAAAGGCTGAAGTAACCGTGAATGGATTATATAAGTGAAGCAATTCTAGCCGCAAATATCCCCGAAACGAAGAAAAGAAAATACTACTTATACACGATAGAAAATCAAATAATTACAGATGATAGGAAATGGCGAAAAATTTTTCAGGCAGCATTATATTCTATAATACTCTAATTAGTTTATTCTTTCATGATTGGATGAACAAGGATTCAACTCGGCTAAGTTTTTTGCAGACCAACTACGAACGTTCTGTTCTGCCTTATAGTATCAGAATCCTCATTGGTCCAGTGAAATGGGGCAGTAGCTTCATACATGCCTGACAGCCAATAAGGAAAGAAAACTGTCAGACATGTGTACAGTACATTGGATCCTAGCAAACAGTCAACTTTTCCTGCGATATACCATTGTCAGTCAGGGACACCAGAATTTCGCGAACATATTTCAGCACATGCTATTATTTCAATACTCTACGGGCGTACCAGCAGTTTTATTTTGATTATTGGCGGCGTATCTTTGTGTGAAGACATTTTCCTACCTGACTGGCCAATCAGAATCACGCAACTTCAATACTGCACTTCTGTGACTCACTCACATACACCTAAAGCGGGTTTCCCAATAGCGCCATCTGGTATCCTGCAAGGAACCTCGTAATTATATGCTAAAAACGAAACAAATACAGTTAAGTTTTTTGCCATTTAGTTATAAAGTAGTTATTTTTCAGTGATAAACAATTTTCTTTCATAAAATTATTATATTAAAATTAAAAACTATTTTGTAGAACATGAACGACTATTCAGGAATCGGAAAACATACGTTTGGCTTCCTAACGGTAGGTAAAATTGATATAAATTTTGACTCCAATTAGTATATCTGCAAACCGTTTATGTATGTTATCAGTTCTTTATCCCAGCTTCTCGCCACTTATATATCCAGATATTTTAAACAAACAGTTCTCTTTCTTTTCCGCGCTAGACGTCGACAATTCGCTGCTTCGCTCTGATTGGCTAAAGCTCGACGTGCCGCATCGCGTCGCGCTGTTGGGAAACCCGCCTTAGATGTATAACTCAGAAGCCATCCAATCACGGAAGTGCATCTGAGACAAAGTGTTATGAAATACAACTGGTCGTGAGATTCTTTTTTCTCGAGAAATTCGGCTGTCCGTAGCCATTATCTGTAAACATAATTGAACGTGGAGATTTGCGTGTGAATCGTGGAGAAGCTGGGAGCACTCGACGGCGAAAGCGAGCACATGTGAGTTCGCTAAGTTACAACTCTGTACGCGGAACCAGATCACTACAAAGTCCAGCGTAGAGCCAGTGAGGAAAACTGACGTTATTAAATTCTTTGATTGCTATAACTCTTCAAGTAGTTGTGTTTCATGTGTGTATTTTGTTCAGAATGAAGGAGGAATATTTAGGAAGTACCACTTTTAAGGGTGTTATCGTATAATGCTATTACTGTGGCAGCATTTCAACAAGAACTCGTCATTGAGCAAGAATCAGACACGTTGAAATGCAAAGCAATGTGTGGTAAATAATTTGATCGCCCGTCAAAAATCCATGTGACGAGAAAGTGTTTTGTAGCATATTGTGGACATAGAAATGATAATGCACCTATGTAAAAAAATTTTAATTAAAAAATAAGAAAGTAGTTTACATACGAAAAAAAACTGTCAGGATAACCTGAGAATGTATTGCACGAAAAGTAACTTTTACTTTATATTAAAGATTACAAACATTCGGGCCGCGGTGGCTGAGCGGTTAGCATGCTCACCTCCCACCACGGCGAACCGGGTTCAATCCCCGGCCGGGTCACTCCCGGATGTTGGCACGTTGGAATCGTGCCGGATGATGCCACTGGTCGGCAGGTTTTCTCGGGGATATCCCGTTTCTCCCGCCCTTTCATTCTGGCGCTGCTCCATACTCGCCTCGATCACCCACATCGGCTCTCAAGACCATGCTGTTAAGAGGCGCCCAAATCTCTTCACTCACTATGTAGTTATTTTTAAGTCGTTAGTTTGCTTGCAAATGTATGCACTATTGCTGGAATCTCAAAGAGTATAATAGCGGCAGTTGTGATACTCAGTTCCGAGTCTTTTATCTTCCTTGACTTGTGAGTAGGCTACTTAATGTCTTAGCCTGTCGAAGCAGTATGTTCACGATAGGGATGCCTATTAAAACGAAATTTTTTTGAAAACTAATAAAATCGAATTCTATTCTTTGATTGCTTTTAAGGCTGGCGATTTTATTCAGTATTAAATCTATTTCTTGTAGACTCGTACTTAGATTCAGCGACACCATTGTAACTTATTTAATATAAAT
This sequence comes from Dryococelus australis, assembly GCA_029891345.1. Taxonomy (NCBI): domain Eukaryota; kingdom Metazoa; phylum Arthropoda; class Insecta; order Phasmatodea; family Phasmatidae; genus Dryococelus; species Dryococelus australis. The sequence continues at coordinate 4,791,888 of CM056993.1, forward strand.
ATATAAGTGTTTTCTTGAGTTTGGATTGTCGTATTTATGGACTGCTGAATTTTTATTACTTTTTGGTTAACAGTATTTCTGGCTTTGTAAGTTTTTTTCCCAATACAATGGCTCGTCCTAGCACATAGAATTGACGCTACGCTCGTACAACCTGCCCGAAAAAGATTGAAAATCTATTTGTTGAGTTGAGTTGAAATATTTGGGCGGCTCTTAACAACGGGGTCTTGACAGCCGATGAGGACGAAATGAGGTGAGCGGGGGAAACGGGAGATACTGGAGAAAACCCGCACGATTCCCACGTGCGACAATCCAGGAGCGACCCCGCCGGGGTTAGAGCACGGTTCGCCTTGGTGCGAGGCGCGAGCATGCTAACTGCTCAGCCCCCGAGGACCCTTTGTTGTAAATACATCATTTTTTCGTCCAATTTTCTATAACTCAGCGATATTCTGTGCCTCGATGTAGATAGAACCAACAAATAGATTAATTAGTAGAGACCTGATAAATTCGATTACTCATTTCGGGACAAAGCTAGAATTCATAAATGTATACGTGTAACATTTGCAATTGGTCCAATCTTTATTTGACACCTCCTTGAGATATCTGGACCAATAACACACTTACAACAAAATGTATGTCCAATAAACGGCACCCACCTTGACAGCAAACGACCAATGAGACGTTGACATTTGATTTTTTTATTTTTCATAATACTGTGAATTCTAACTTACAAGCCACCGAGATCGCGAAATTTTCAGGTCTGTATTAATTAGGTAAAGATCGGCGTGCCTAGTTCATAATTAGAGCTAGCAATATTTCGCGGAAAAATTTGAGTACAGGGTAGCCACTTAGAAATTGACAACTACTGCACGGTTCCTACGTGATTCGTGTGCAGGCAGTTATCACGTGTCGAGAAGTAATTCAGCTAATCAATATAGGTAAACGACATAACAGTGTTTTGAAATATAACGACGTCTTGAATTCTTTTCGTGAAATTTCACTACCCCTGTTCATAAGTAGAGACCTGAGAAATTCGCGAGTTCAATGACCTGTATGCTAGACTTCGCAGTCTTATACACTCTCATACAGATATCAACTGTTTATTGGTTGGTAGTTTAAGTATTAAAAGGTGGTGGTTGGGCGGACAACTTATTGCATGTTTGTTACTGGCTCATTCATCTCCAGGAGGTGTCAAACAACGCGTCGGCAAAAGTAACATAGACGTACAAGTGTGTGAATTCCAACTTGTCTACAGATGAACCCGCGAAATGCTCGGGAAAACTGCGGTTAGAAACCCCGGCTAGGCGGCGGGAGTATTCTTATGTATAGGACGTGCCGACGTACCTGAGGAAGTTCTGGCTGTCGTAGTCTCCCCGACAAGACAGAGGCTTCGCTTGTGGTGTCGGCGTTGGATGTCTTCGGGGGACTGTCCTGAGGCTGCACTTCCTTGTCGGGAGGACGGACCTTACACGACTGTCGACGGCCGCGTGGGGCAGGGAGAGCTCCATGGAACCACGTGACGACCTTGGGCAAGCGTCCCCACCACTTCCTACCCTGTGCCACTTCCTACACCACTCTCTCTGGGGATAGCTGCTCGTGTAACGGCCCGGGTCGAGGTTCAAGATCGTGACCCCTGACTCTGGCCTGCTGTGTGGGCGGGTGTAGTGAACCCTCTCCCCTATTAGCAAGGGAAGTGATAGGTAATCTCAGCTCCTTCTCAGCCTTTCTGTTTCACGTGTCGACTCAACGAGCATACAAGTGTAGGCTGTTCACGGTAAAGTGAGCACTTTTTAATGCCCTTCTAAATTTTTCCTTTCATCCAATTACCATTTTCCTGCTGCTTTTTAATATAAAAATTGCAATGTGACCAATAACACATTGTATACATTGTACCACGCTTAAACTTTAATTCCTGAGGCTGCATTAAGATCCCTATTTGTTAGTGGGTAATGCCTGTTGGGAGGGCCTTAAAAAGTGCTCACTTTACCGTGAACAGCCTATACCAGAGACGTCACTCAAGGCAAAGCAATGGAACGCTTATTTCTTTTGCCCAGTGCAGATGTACCCATGTCAAAACAAAAAGAAATTATGTTCGTGGGTTGGCACTACTACAAATGAACAGTTTTCTGTATAACATTTCAATCGTCTAGTTCCACCCATCTGGATAAAAATGTTTTTGAATATTCGCATTTAAACATTCAAGAATAAGCGGCCACTGTGAACCGTCAAGTGTCGTTACACAACCCCAAATCGTTGTGTAACGTTGTGTAACGTTGTGTAACAGTTAACTAGCTCACATCAGCGACAGTGCACGGCCATAGGACAATGTTCACATCACCACCAACATCGTAAAAAAAATTGGATTTATATAAATCATTGTACTTCAGTCTCGTCTACAATTGAATCAATATAACTGTATTTTTATTTTCAATTAAGTCGAAAAATATTCCTAGAGCGATAAGCAGTTTATTTACATTATATCAATAAATTCAAATAATTTTCCGCTTTTATATTGCCGATACTGCACTGAGCAAATAAACAAAATCGAATCGGAAATAAATTAAGCGTTCTGTTAACTCCTACTAGTGTCTAATAATAATATTTATCTTTTGTGGCGAAGTTAAGGTATTATCACCTTCTCTTATACTTGTACCACTTTCCATAGTAAAATATAACACTTATTTTTTTTTAAAGAAAAAGAAATAAACCATTGACACAAAACTTAATGTCCTCTATAAACTTAGAAAGAGATCTACATGAAATATATAAAAGCAACTTACATAAGATATGAACTTACACTATTAACACATACATTGTTATGGTTGTGTTAAATATCAGCACGAGAGAGGACAGCCCTCCCGACCAACATCTCTCTTCTATAAAGATTATCCTGATTCGTCTCCTATTTCAGTAGAGATTTTTTTCAACTTCATAAATTACTTGCAATTTAATTTTGCAGTTATTTTCTATCGAGGGTTTTTTTTTTGCGGTGTCTATGTCGGTCCCCCTTCATTTTTGTAGAACAGTTTAGTTTAGTTTCGCATGGGAGGTAAATATGGTGCATATCGCGGCCATGTTTGTCCAGTCCCAATAAAGTCGCGAGCATGTGTCCTTGTAGTTGTAGGCTGTTCACGGCCAAGTGAGCACTTTTTACTACATTTTTTCCTTTCAGCCAATTTATATTTTTTCCGCCACGTTTTAATATAAACATTGCTATGTGACTAATAAACGTACTGTGTATATTTACCTACACTTAAAATTTAATGTCTGAGGCTGCAATAAAATGTATTTATTAGTGGCTAATGCCTGTTGGGAGGCCTTAAAATGTTCTCACTTTACCATGAATAGCCTACAGAATCTTCCCTGCACTCTTCCATGGTGTTGCAGGAATTGTTGCCATTCCTTTTTGAGGTCGCTTATTTTTTTCTCACTTCAATCTCAACACTGCCCACTCTCTCGCTTACACTTTCAGTTTTCTTGATCCGCACAGTCCTTTTTATTATTTACTAACTCACTAATACCTTCCGGCTTTCGGCCCACATTTTGGTACACACGGTCTATTTTTCTATCCATATTTTCTTTCACGATGTCTATTTTCCTCTCATCCAGTTCACTAACACTACTAACTTGGCTAATTAAATTCTCGTTCACAAGATCTACAACTGCTATTTACATTCTCGTTCACAAGATCTACAACTGCTATTTACATTCTCGTTCACAAGATCTACAACTGCTATTTACATTCTCGTTCACAAGATCTACAACTGCTATTTACATTCTCGTTCACAAGATCTGCAACTGATGTTTACATTCTCGTTCACAAGATCTACAACTGCTATTTACATTCTCGTTCACAAGATCTACAACTGCTACTTACATTCTCGTTCACAAGATCTACAACTGCTATTTACATTCTCGTTCACAAGATCTACAACTGCTATTTACATTCTCGTTCACAAGATCTACAACTGCTATTTACATTCTCGTCCACAAGATCTACAACTGCTATTTACAGTCTCGTTCACAAGATCTACAACTGCTATTTACATTCTCGTCCACAAGATCTACAACTGATGTTTACATTCTCGTTCACAAGATCTACAACTGCTATTTACATTCTCGTCCACAAGATCTACAACTGCTATTTACATTCTCGTTCACAAGATCTACAACTGCTACTTACATTCTCGTTCACAAGATCTACAACTGCTATTTGCATTCTCGTTCACAAGATCTACAACTGCTACTTACATTCTCGTTCACAAGATCTACAACTGCTATTTACATTCTCGTTTACAAGATCTACAACTGCTATTTACATTCTCGTTCACAAGATCTACAACTGCTATTTACATTACAGTTGCACTACCGGAAGCCGTGTCTTAGGACAAGAATACGCTCATAGGAGCGTGTGATCTTGAAACGTCAAGGCGCTATCCTAAGCTGATATTTGAACTGCTATGCAATGTGTTTGAAATAACCTACACATGCTCTCTCGAAACTATTAAAAGTACATCCAGTGTGCCGATACGTAAAAAGAACACACACTCAACATATACTGTTGAATACTTTCAAGAAGTCACGTACATTAGAAACACCATTTAAGAGTACTCCAAAATAGTTAAAAAGTGATTTTTTTTAAAAGCGCTGTATCTCAAAATTTACGCGTCGTTTAGGTAAAAGAGTACTTAGGCGGGCACGGGACATAAACTAATGCTATTGAGGTTTATCATATTTTACAAGTTTTATGGAAGCCGATAGTGAAAACAAAGAAAGGGCAACCATACAGAATAGTTTTTACAAACTATCAGAGCAAATGTTTTACCTGAGTGAGGTTATTCTGCCGAGATATTTTTGACGCCGTCAATTTTTGTATGTTTTCGTGTTGCACGCCATTGTGCGAAATTGATACAGTAATACTGCAAAATACTTGATCGTTAAGTTGGCAAAACCTATTATCTAGGATTGCCATTTTTACTTTTTTCTAGGCCGGCTTTCAAAAACCAGTATACATCAATTTACGTATTTGGTGTTAATTTATGTCCCACGCCCCCCCCCCCCCGGGACCTTAAGGACCCTCTACTGAGCCTAGCTACAGACTTCTCAACCATGAAATAATAGCGTCACCGCTAGAAGTCCCGAAGAGAACACTGCATGCCAGTTGACAGCCTTACTTCTATAGCGTCGATGGTGCACTTAATGTGCGCGGCAATATCGCACTTATGGCTCCCGCGATTCTCAGTCTCAAACACGCTAAACATCTCCAGCTAGCAGTATGTATGTAGGCCTATATACGCTGGGCTATACGGACATTTCTTTGCTCTTAAAGACAAAACTCGCACTTTTGTACTTCTACTGTTTCGCTAAACACTGTCGGAATTTAAGTAAAAAATTACAGCCAGTAAACATTTCAGTGCCTAAGAATAAAACTGTTCTATTCAATAGTTTCTCGGACGGACACGGATGATTGTATAGCGACACTTTAATTGGCACATAGTCAACGCGTGCCTCCGCTGGTCGATGGTCAGCCAATCATAAACGTGACAAAGCACAGTAATCGTCGAGTTGGATGAAGGAGCCCAACGCAACTTATATTGCTGTGGTGCGTACGATATAGACTGCTATAGGCTGTTCACGGTAAAATGAGCACTTTTGAAAGCAAGACCTACTTGCATACACGTTGTGTATTCTTACAACTTATGTAAACTTATCATTTCCATGGGTCTTGTCACTTTAATCATGCGTCCGTCGAGCGAAACTGCGAAATTATTAGACAAGTAAACATTTTATATATCTGCTAATTTTTACACACTAAAAAAAAAAAATGTCACAAATGGTTACCTAACGCTTTTTATTCGACTTTAACATACGGAACTACTTTCCATCCATCGTTACCAACTTTACCGGGTTCATGTTTGTCAGTGCGCCCGTTGAAATAAATGCAGGTAGGAGCAGTGACATATATTGTTAAGGTTGATTTCCATAGTGATAACTTAATCGTGAACAGCCTTTAGCTCACTTCAAGAGTGTCTTTAGTGCCGTCTTCAGAGGGTTAAGGCGATCGTCTAACGAGTTTGTGTGAGCGAGGCTAATATCTACGCTGTGACGGCAACCGGAGTGTATATATACTGTATGCGGTATCGCCTCTACGTGCCGGGGGCGACTCTTGTGTACGGGATGTAAGCGGTGATCCTCTGACTACAGGACACGACTCTCTAACAAACCTGACTCCACTACTCGATTGTAGTTCCGCACGTATCCGGTTCGGATATCTTCAGACACAGCAGTCTGCGTGAGTGAAGGGAGTGAAGAGGTTTGGACGGCTCTTAAGAGCGAGTGTGAAGTGAAACATTTCCCGAGAAATCATTGTTTGCACGTATTCGCGTATCTCGGTAAATAAATGTTCTGTAAACACGAACTTTTCTAGAAAAGGTAAAAAAAAAAAAAAAACTATGACTCTTGTCTTTTTACTTTTAACATATTAAGTACATCCACGGAGAAAAAAAATCGTGAAAATGGTCAAATATCGCATTTCTGAAGCTTGCCTAAGCAGTTTTCTTAAGCGGCGAGAGAAAAGTACAAACATACGGACGTAGTTTAATCCGTGGACTTTCATTGTATGTAATAAAATCCTACTGTTACAGATCTGATTTGCACAGTACAGGACCACGACGGAAACACTGCACGCCTTGCACGTAGGAGCGATAAGGCACTAGGCGTGCGTGTTAGTGTCGCCCGTATAGCTCCCTCGCTTCTTGACCTTGGACACACAGGTTCACGATGCTCTTAAGGCAGGTTCCCACCAGCCATTTTGGATTTATGGAATTTTTGCCATGCTCTGGAAATACACGTTTTTAACATTTTTTTTTTTTTTTTTTTTTGGAACGACAGAGCACAGAGCTTTGCCTAGTGCATTGTCTAAGGTCAGTATTTCTTGATTACTTTTGATATCGTCGTCTTTGTAATCGTCCGCAAGAAATAATCTCGCATTTCGCCTCGACAGTTACCAGCTAGACATTAATAAATGTAGCGACATTATGGCAGTTCGATAAAGTTTGGGAAGCTGTTAATTAGGATGTCGCGCGAGAAATGTCAACACATCTTCTGAAATAGAATATTTTGCGAAAAATCGATAAATCCAAGATGGCGGGTGGGAATCCGCCTTAAGCCGACAAGGGTGATCGAGGTGAGTATGGAGCAGCGCCGGAATGAATGGACGGGGTAAATGGGAGATCCCCGAGGAAACCCGCCGACCAGCGGTATCGTCCGGCGCGATTCCACACGCGAAAATCCGGGAGAGGCCCGGCCGGGGATTAAACCCGGTTCGCCTTGTTGAGGGGCGAGCAGGCTAGCCGCCCATGCACCGCGGCCCCCACAACAGTCTGAAAAAAGCATTTTTAGCTATTGGAGGGCATGGTAATAATGTTTCCAATGTGCAAGATATCTTGAAAGTACCATTCCGTCATCGCCTGTAATATACTTCCTTTTCGTAGGTTAACCTTTTGGAGAAACGTTTTAAGGGTAAAAAACACGCCGCAATGCGCTCCTAGCACCGGGTAGGCGATCGCCTTAAGGAAAAGCTGTTCACTGTTAATATAAGCACTCATACAGTATCCCTCACTCGCCTTACACCAAGGCGAGCCGGGTACGATACCCGGCGGGTTCGCTCCCAGATTTTCGTACGTGGCGAACAAGGCCCCTGGTCGGCGGGGTTTTGTCGGGGATCTCCCGTTTATGTCGCCTTTGCATTCCAGTGTTGCTCTGTACTCACCTCGCTTTGCCCTCGTCGGCCCTCAATACGCAGATGCTAAGAGCAGCCTAGACCTCACTGCTTTACTTCGTATTTCACATTTCCGTGGGTCTGATTAGTTTATTCGTGCACCAGTCAAATGAAAATGCGGAAATATTGGGAACCTAGACGTGAACTGATATGTAATACCGCACTACAATTTCAATAAAGCAGGCGAAAAGAAACTTGAGTAGACATAAATTTAAACATTTCACTAGCACTCTCGAAAATTATAAGCAATTTTACACTAGTGTGTATGTATATAGTGAGAAAGACCAAATTATGAACAATTATCTCATACATCTATGGTATCGTTCTCACAAAACTTTCAAAGGAGTTGAAATGTTCACAATTTCTAAAGTTAGCGAAGTTAAAAATTCCTCTAATTGCAACCAGATATATCACATTATTTCCTGACAATGTATAAGTTAAGGTGGCCGCCTAGGTAGGCCACCGAACTATGTGCAGAGCTCCAAAAAAAAAAGGCTAATTAAAAAACCGTCCAACGTGGCTGAGTGAGGCCTGCTTACGAATAGTATTTAAGAAACGTTACACGTCTGTATACGTTTTCCAGCTCCTCAATTTCTCTCTAAAGCATGTTTTTCTGATAGTGAAAGTGACTGAAACGGGTGTTTCCACAGTAATCTTTAGGTATCAACGATCCGCTACAAAGCGTTAAAAAAGGGAATAGGGGCGTGCATCAAACCTTAATTTTTACTATCACATCATAAAATGGTAGGGTCTCCGCTGAAAGTCGCGTAGAGGCGCGTTATCGACAAGACTGCACGCTAGTTCAGTGCTTTGCCCGTAGAGGCGATGAGAGAGTCTATGCACATGTCTCGGTCGCCCGTAGCGCTCCCACGCGTTTAGGTCTCAGACCTAATTCCTTCAACCAGGCGGCCACCTTAAGAATTTACATTTCAGTTTAAGAATATCTCTAGAATTATGTTACAGTGCGCAGTTAAAACATTAGGACTTTGAACTATTTTAATAAGTTGTCTGCCAACTTAACATGGAGTCTGCACGCCAGCGAGTGCGTAGTTAATGGGTGGTGGTTTGTTTTTCGAAGGTTGATTTTAAAACGGTTTAGTTTACATGAACAGGCTATAAAAGTATAGTGGCTTCCAGTGGATCACTGTACAACATGCACAACTCATTAACAAAGTAGTACACACTATATTACACGCTATAGTACATTCACGGTTTATTCACACTTTTCTGAAGACTTGCTAAAGTTCTACTTACAGGATATTCCTCCGCCTCGTGCAAACGAAGCTTTATCAAGTCTAGAAATTCACACCAAAGGGACAGTGCATCACATGCAATAGAATTTTGCATAATAACTATTTCCTACTAGGTGCTATTAACACACCTATTTTATCATTGTTTTTATTAATTTTAATTATAAATTAAATATGAAAATTTTTACCTAAAATATAAGTAAATGGTACAATTTAACCAAAAATAAGTCACTTCCATGTAAACACATGCGTAAAATGCGTGTAATACACGACATATATAGGAAACAAACGAGCACATCAAGCTGGGGTAAGTTTTCAAAGGTTTTATTTAAAAAGGGCGAAGAAGCCACGAATAGACGAAACCAAAATGGTCAGAAATCTACAATGAAAGAAGAATTAATACTTTTTGTTACAATGTCAAGTATTTTATTACAATTTACTTGTTTGCATGTTTTGAAAAATCAATTCTAAATAATACGTTTTTAATTAAACTTTATACGTACTTCCATTCTGGATGCTTCAGTACGCACATTTTTCAATTTTTCTGATTACCTTCTTCCCCCCCCCCCCCACCTTTAATCAGGCAAGACAATCCCAATAATTATAATTACTTAGACTGTATGTAATAAAACAATAATAATAATGTTTACAGATATTTTCAATTATTCATTTTATGAATTGGAGAAATTTGGGCGGTTCTTAAGGGTCCCGCCTGACTGCCCCATTTTTTTCCTTTTTGACCGAGGAGAGCGGGAGCTATAAGGGTCACACTGGCTCTTGCTACAAGACTACCATCGCCACTACGTGTAGTGTTCTCGTGGTGCTGCGAATACCTATGGCACTTTGAGCTGGGACCCTACCGTTTTATTGATAAAATGTCTGTAACGTAGTTCTATATAGGCTCCTATCGTAGTTTTGCTCGTGTCCGGACTAGTGTGTATGTTCTAAGATACGACAGTTTAATAAAGGCTGTTTTTCTTTTTCAAAATAATATTTTCAGCATGAGTGGTATCTTTAGAGTCTCATTCCTTCCTCGTCTTAATTATGATATCTTTACGTAGGTGACCATACTGGGGTACGTTTAATAATATCATCATGAACCCAGAATTTCAAGCACTCTGCAACGCAGTTCAAGCGAGCGCTTGCAGGCAGGCGGAACCCCGTGACATCGAGGTGTTGAGCGCCGAAACTGACTCTATGCACATCCATTTCATCCACGAAGGTTATCGTATTTAAAGCTAAAATGGATGTGCATACAATCATTTATTTAAAATATCTGTATCGTGGTTACCAATATTTTATTTCATCAGAGTAATTATTATGATCGTTTTGCTTCATGAAGGATTTTCCTTTTTGCAACGTGTGCTTTTTAAAGCTAACTATGAAAATATTTGAATGTTTTCATGGAATATTTTTAGATGTAAGTCACCAAGATCATTTCCTACAGATTCCCCTTGGTGGCAGCCACTTTGGTCGCCTTGGATACAACGCACCGAACTGAGGGTAACATCGACATTGCTTGCAGAAAAAAGTTGAGATCAGTTGAACATTTTTCCGCTCAGATAACTTGAAAGCGGGGTGAGGTTCTTTGTTTGGCTGTCTTATGATATGTGCTCTCTCCGTTCAGCGTGATCTGCAGACGGGCGATTCCGTCGTAAGGATAAAATAATACAGCACTGATATAACTGGAGAGATATGTGTGCCAACAAAAAATGCTTACTAAGCACTAACACTTTCAACATGGTGACCGTATGGCATACTGGCAATGACTTATTTATTTTCGTTTTCTTATAAAATATTTTACACCCGTGTGTATATATATATATATATATATATATACATACACATATATATAAAGTAATTCATTAGGTCAGGTTAAAAATGGCCATAATATGAAAATAGTGTCATCCAAATATATCGTGTGACCGAAAGAAACTGCATCACAAAATACCTGACTGATCATAATGAAATGATATACACTCTGATCTTGCTGCGTCCTAAACCAAGGGCGTGGCAAGGCAGAATTTGCATAAAGACCTAGCGAAACCAACAGAACACAAAAGTGGCAAAAAGACATGCAAAAAACCAAATTTTCTGTAAAGTGTAAGGGTAAGTTGATAGTGATAAACGATTTGTAACAGAAACAAGAAAGTGTGATAATATTCTTTTATTTTGGTTATGTTTCTTTCAATTCTTTTCATTTGCAATTAATCTTACACGTGGACAAACTTTCATTTGTTATCAATTTTACATACATGTGGAAAATCTAACATTATCTCCTCTCCCTTAAGTAACAAATCTATTAAAAAGTTTACATAAAAGCCAAGTTACCAAAATATAGGATAAACTGTAACCAGAAAATTCAGGTACAAAAAATTGGCCGTTATTCAGCTAATACTTGTAAAATTCTACACAGGTTATGTTTATGCCTCTTACTGGCCATATAGTTAGTAAATACAGAAGGCCATTACAAAATCTACTGGGCTAATTACCCCAAATTACCATCGTTACAAAATGGCGGATTTATGTCTGTCACACTGACACATATTCCTGACATTACAGATTATTTTTCTTCCTACACCAGGAAACCCAATTTGGTAACACCTTATTGGTCGGAAATCAATGAACATTGCAACCTCAATGTTTAATACCTAATCTACTGGCGATCCCAAGTGGATGGGAACAACTGCTCAGCACTGCCAACCTTAACTCGAACGAGTAGATATGATTTTTCAAAATGCACTAAACTTCGTAAAGTTTTTTAATTGTTCGCCAGTAAAAAATACAACCGAGTCTCAAAATGCTAAGACCATAATATTTGTTTTTGGTTACCAGTGGTTACAACCACCCAATGCCTGGTTAAGACTTGGTCACATACTTCCTTATGGGTTTACAAAACTGGTTACAGAAGGTAACAGTGTCAAAGTTCGGTTAAGAGACCGACATTTCACAAGCATTAAAATACTTTAGAATTTCTGGCTGTAATGGGCCTCGCCTAACATCAGAATGACGTACAGGACCTATTGGATTGAGGAGCCTACATTTGTGTATCAAACAAGAATGTTACTTATCTGGTAGAAGCTTGCCCCCTCGAGGCCGCTGACTGGCCCAGAACAGGCATTAAATACACAGGTCCGCCAACTAGCGCTACCAATCAAATTAGGGATCCATTATTTTCCCCTAAAAAAAATGGTAATTCCAAGAAACAGTTGGGGCCATCAATTGTCCCTGGGAGGGGTCGTGATATTTACGCCCAATGGCGACTGATGTTACCTTATAAAGTGAATCGACGGAGCGGACACCTATTTCCCTTGGCGGATCTTCACAATTGAAAAGTCAAACACCAATAATATTGTGGTACGCCATCAAAAGTCCGGCCTCTTGATCAAGTTGCCGGAAACTGCGTAACCAGACGTCACCGTTTTGAGATGCGCGCGCTCCAGGGCCAGCAGTTCTCCTAGCTCGCCTTCGATGGTGCTGCCCTCAAGCGAATAGACCGCTGAAACATCAGTCCTCCACACAAATGTCAGCCAGAGCTGGTTGCTGCCACACGTGAAAATTCATATGTACAGTGCCGCTTGTTTCCTGGCAACCCAGGTTTTACATAGTCCGTCCTTTTAAGGTAACGTAAACCTGGCGAGAAAGTTACAGTTTAGTTATTTATTACTTTTCCCTTCGCTTATTGGCCGTCATAAAAGTTTGAAGCTACGCTATCCTTTTTCATTGTGCTAATGAGGATTCCGAATCTCTAAATCAGAACGTGTGTGATTGCCCTGCAAATAATTTAGCAGACACAAAACATCACCATCCAACCATAAAAGAATAAACTAGCTAGAGTGCTATCGGATATATGTTTCCTCAAACAATGTGTCTATCAGTTGTCATTAATGTAATGTTTACACGTCATTTTCGTGCTCACGATGGAGAAAAAAGGAGCTTGGGAAGAGGAACAAAGGAAGAAAAGGCGAGGAAAAACGCTTAAAAAAATTAAGTTTCCATTGTACAAGCGCTAAAGGAACAACTTCACGTAACAAAGGCGCATTCACATGGGCTATCGGTTAAACATATTGAAACTTACAAGTTCTACTTCACATATATCAGGCTGAAAGACTCGATAAACATTTCATGACAATGTCGTCGACGAGGGTCGTATAGTGGGAAGAGGAAGTTGTGACATAAACACTGTGACCGCGCGCGAGGTCACAGGAAAGGAAACATATTCTCGATATTTGAAAAAATAACTTTCGTAAACAGCACATTTGCTGTTTACAAAACAATTGCAGATGGCAATTTAAAAATCGTGAAGACGGCTGAAAAATAATGTGTAGTAATAAACTGGAAAATGCACAATTCTGTCGCGCACTGCAGCTGACTTCGATCGTTCAGTGGCTGCTACCACGGTGAGATAAGATATGTATAGTCAAGCCGCAGTTTCTTTACACTTTTAAAATTAAACCTTTGAAAAATCACCCTTTGCGAGGTGTTTCATTGTTTCCGAAATGTCTTTCATCACAAGCGTTTTATACTTGTGTTAAAATAAAAGTACCGTATTTTTTAATTTACAAAACTCAATTTCTATATATATTTTATCAATAAATTATAACATTTTATTTATAATTAATATGAATAATAACAATGCGAAAATAGGTGTGTTGGTAGAGACTGTTCACGGTAAACTGAGCACTTTTGAAAACCCTGCTAAAGATCTACTTGTATGAACATAATGTATTGTTCCGCTTTATGTACAATTAACACTGTCATGGCCTCATCACTAATTTCGTGTGCCGGACAAGTGAAACGTTTAATTCGACGTTAATCCATGGAATTACCTCCCCTCCATCGTTATAAACTTTACTGGGCGCATGTCACTCAGCGCGCCAGTTAAAATATATGCGGGTAGGAGCAGCGGCATTTTGAAAGGTTGATTTGAAAAGTGCTCACTTGACCGTGAATATCCTGTAGACTGTGGGCGCACGAAAGCTGTGCGTTGTCCTTTTGGTGTGTGAAGATCTAGACTTGAGCAGTGGTGGTTCCTGCTATAGTACTGCAGGGCTGCAGCCCTCAACCCTACATATTGTGAATCACAGTGAACACACAATCTCGAATGTCGCTGCTGCTCTCAATAAGAAACCTCGTAATGATTGCCTCGAGCATCCTACTCTGCCAGCGACCATAGGCCGCTCGACTGAGAAACGTGTGTGTTTATGAAGCTTGTACAGGAAATGCTCTGCGCAGAGGGGTGACAGTAGATACGGCTTACAATCGCTTTATTTGAAGTAAGTTCCTGTGGAAATACCAACATAGACAATTTACCACTAGAATGGAACTGATCGGCTTTGAGTCAAAACTATGAGTGTTTTGTATCTCAAACATACTGATTTAACCTACATATCTTTCAGCTGGTGATTAATAACTTACTTAGACGATTAGAAATATTTAATCCGTTTTTGCGCTTCTTGTGCAAAATTTATTCTATTCTGTTGGTCACATTTGGAGGTAGCGTAAATATTCAAGAGACACATCTAACACAAACAGCACAGGTATATATTTAATTATTGCCGAAAACAGCATTCGGAAACTAAATGGTGTTAGTCAAGTATGTTCTAATTACGCAGTTTTAAAACTTAGTTCTAGAACCTCTCAAGAATCATGTAAGCCGCAAACATGATGTAAATGCTAAATGCATACCAGCAATAGTCCAGACTAAAAAAAAAAAAAAAAAAAAACTGTTTTACTAGACATTGAACACAGCGTGATTATCAACTACTCCAATGAATCGTGTTGATCACAAAATAATCATTGAAAATTATTATTTTTGTTTTATTATACTAGGTTTTCGTAACACTTGTCTGCTGTTGGTATTAATCCAGGCACCTACCACCCACCCACCCACCCACCGCCTCTGGAAAGACTTGAAGATCGTTACAACATGGAAGTGTCGACTATTGTCTCGTTGACTAAAGATGAGGTAGACCGATTATTCGTCTTCTGCGCATGTACCCAACATTGACATACCCCAATCATACACAACTGTCAAAGTCACGTGGTCAACATTGATGAACATGTTTGTTTATATCTTAATTTTTAACAAAATACTTTCACCAATTTGAATTTAATCAAAAAATGTTACAAATTGATTAGAGGAAGCATAAAAACATTTCAAATGCACTTGTTTACTAAAGAGTGTTCTAACCCCAAACCCAATCCACGCCGTTTTCGCTAGACTTGGCAGAAAAAAGTTCAATGTTGGGACACGGAGATTGGTTGTGCGCAGCCAGCGAGATCCCACTATCTCTTCTTTAGTCTATGATTAGAGATGATGGTTTATCGCGGGAAGAGTTGACTGTTTGCTAGGATTCAACGTACTGTACACATGTCCGACAGTTTTCATTCCTTATTGGCTGTCACGCGTGTATGCCCATTTCACTGGGCCAATGACGATTATGATACTATATGGCTGAACGTTCATGATTGGTCTTCAAACAACTTAGCCGAGTCAAAACTTTGTTCATCCAATCACGAAAGAATAACCTTGTTAGAGAGTTATAGAACGTATGATGGCTGAAGAAATTTTCGCTATTTTCCATCATCTGTATGTATGAATCCTACTCAGCGGCATGGCTGGGCTGCGACGTAGGCAGCTGGTGTCTGGCATTGTTCACGCATGCGCACATCCTCTGTCGCTGTGAAGTGGATTACTCAAGGCCCTTAAACAATTGAAAACTTTAACACTTGACATGTTGTTTTTTATGGAGCTTAACACAATGGAACTATCAAAGGTAAAGTCAAGCACTCTTGACTTTACGATTTCGAAAAGTTGAAATTTAAAGACAAAATTAACGCAGCCGTTTTGATGAGAATCCAACAGAGGTTATGTGGCAAGTGTGTTACTTTATTGTAGGGTGATTTTAATCTCGGTATATTAAACAAAGCTCGTCTTAAATTAAATAGATGGCGAAAAAATATATTGTGAAGAGGAAATAAATGAATTTTTGTTTTAAAATAAACTTTTAATAAACATTTTAAGCCTTTTTTTTTTTTTAAAAAGGTACGTAAATTGCATTCCTGGATAATATCATAGTGTGTGTTGGTCAGAGGAAACGAAACGTAAAGTCAAACGGCGGGGACCGGCGCCCACGTGGGGTGAACGTTTGCCAGACCACGTGGGACGAGCAACTGGCGCCTGGGCGCATTTATATTGCTTTGCTGTCGTCAAGCTGGTGATTATTTCACGCGCGAAGTGAAATACTTAGACTTTTTCAGCTATGCTACTTTCTCCGTATATGAATTTAATTTAACATAGACAGAATAAATGTGGCTGGTTTACAAACTTATTTCTTTTTCTCAGTTATCACTAGAGGTAAAAAAAAAAATTAAATTGAAAAACAACTGACCTAATAACCTGCAGGCAAATAACAGAACATTTTATTGTGATCTGTTTGATAAGCACAAACGACTGTGTGGATGCGAATTCAAAAACCCTCTATTTTATTTTCGTGAAAATAATGTTAAAAACATGTAATGTTGTAATGTGGTTTAAATATTATGAAATAAAATTGTGGGAATATTTTATAAGTACAGCGTAAATAAGGAATGAGAAAGGAGATAACCATGTTAAAATTCTTTCTTATCAATAAAAAAATGTTTAAAAAATTTTTAATACACGATAGTAGTAGTGCAAAGTCGGTTCGTAACCAGGATTCCAGGCTGGGGAGCCTTGGAGCTCTCGCTCTGGCCGCCATTTTGGAATTTCTCTCAAAATCGCTTATCTTAACCCAAAAATCACTTTAGAAATCAATTAATTTACCCAAAAATCTGTGTTTTTCCGTAAAAATTTTTCGTTTTTAGAAAAATTTGTCAAGAAAAGCCATGTGCCAGAATTCCACAAATGAACTCCCCCATAAAACATGCAATCTCGACTCCCAGGGCCGTAGCAAGGATTTTATTTCGGGGGGTGTTTTTCCCTGCTACCCCCAATTAAAGCTGGGGGTCCGGGTGTTCTCCCTCAGGAATATTTGGATTTTAAAGTCCAAATTGGTGTTATTTAAGTGGTTTTAGAATCTAAATATTGAATATACAGATGGCAAACATCGTAATATTTTTAAAGATCAACTTTCTAAAACTCTTGGAAGTATTTAGAGGAGGGGAGGGGGCACGGGCCCCAGTGCCCCCCTCAATCACAATCATATTATACACAAAATTTGTCTTTTGAACATTAAAGAAAATACCTGTGAATATAACAATTTTGATCAATCACATTACTAATAAATATTTACACAAAATTTGTTTATTCAACATTAAAATCCAAATATGTACCTAAGAATCAAACACTTTCGTTCAGTCATATTACTAATAATAATATACATAAAATGAGTTCATTGAACATTAAATTCCAAACACCCAATAATAAAACACTTTAAAGCTATATATTACATTAACAAATACTTAAAAGGTGGACCAGTATCGATGATAAAATATTGTATGTACATGTGAAAGTAATAACATATCATAGAACTTTTACAATAACAACATTCTCCTGTTTGGTTTTCTGGCCATGACATCTAAAACGTCATCAGCCGTGAAAGGCAATGGATAGTGAATTGACATGAGTGCCAGGTCAGTTAATCGTTCGCTGCACATCGAGTTTCTTAAATATGTCTTAATCCTTTTCAATGAGGAAAATGACATCTCTCGACCTCAGCTGTTGATAGAGGTAAAGTTTCCAGGACACACAAAATATGGTGTATAGTTGGGAAGAAATGTTTACTACGTGCATCCAAAATGGACATAATCCCGATTGGCATGTCAGATTTTTTGCCTTTTCACTTCTCACACCACAAAAGATATCCCGCTTCAATCACGGCCTGACAAGTTTGCTCTTCTAAATAGAGGCTTAGTTTTTTGAGCTCCTTCACACAATTTTCGTGTGTTGTGTGATTGGGTAACAGAATCTCCAGCCCTGAGATAATGTCCTTATTTTGACAAAATCGCTGTTGAAGACGGGAAATAAATCCATCTACACAAGGCAGAAAAATAGATCTGAGATAGTACTGTTCAACAGATTTGTGGGGATGAATATTCCTCGCAGTCTGCTTTTTAGCCTATCGCGGTGATTCAGTAACAGTTCCAAACAAGTTATATGCCGTAGTTACAGACTTTGGGAATATCTCAGCAAATGGTTTATAGTCATCATCGTCTCTAGCCTTTAGACTTCGGAACATTTTCAGGATGTGTTCACAGTAAGATATTGCTGAATTGAGATCACGCTGTGGGTTCTTCTAATATGAAAACAATGCAAGAGTGAGGCTAAATAAATACTCGCAAACAAAGAGTGCCACTATGAAGTTTCGCTTTTCCATTGCAGCCAGAAGAGATGATGCTGCACTTGAAAAAGTTATGTTACATTGTGAAAGGTCTTGTAGACTGGGCACAATGGCTGGAAGTAGCTCAACAAAAGTGTTTACAGCTTCATAGCGTTCTTTATACCTGGTTTCACACAACCCAAGTAATCTTGCTTTCTTTGAGCATGGGATGAGTTTTGTGATGTTATTTTTCAAAAACACTTGCTGTTTGATAGTTAAATCGGAACAAATTTGTTGTCTCTTTGATAACTCCAAGTGCGTTTGTTACTGAAGGCACAGATAGAGACTCTCCTAGTACCAAATGCAGTCGGTTGCAAGCTTTGTAATTTCAAGTCCCAAGTCTCCATATAACTCTCAATTTTTTCCTGATATGTATTCTTCATGTAAATCTTTTACTGGGAAAAAAGCAACAAAATCTCCCCTGAACACAGGATGATCTTCAATACAGAAATATCTGATACAAAGTTAGAATTGCTCCTGTGCTAAGACATCTAAAGTCTCAACTCCAAGGATTGCAAAGCATTCAGCATTGTTAATTTCAGTGATTGTTTTCTTTGAATTAGCTATCCGCATATCCCTATGACTTCATTTTGTATTTGAGGACACACGTATGTAGCATTTAGGGAACAGTGAGTGAGATGATGCTTCAAATGCTAATAGGTATGTGCCCGTACCTGAGAAGAGCCCTGAATATCCCATATTTTTTCTCGATATTTTCTTTCCGTCTTTTGTTGTCCAAAAGGGTTGCTTCATCCTTCTGTATATATCTTCAGAAAGTTTTCTGCAGCAAGCACACATGTTTTATGGTAACTAACTTTTGAGGGGTTATCAAACTTTTCTGTTGCAAATTTCCATCGTCTAAATGGGGAACCTACAAAAGTGCCAGTTGTTTGATGGGAACCTTTTCCTACATCATCTGAAGCAATTAAAACACAGTATTTGCAGAAGGCTCCATCACTGTTCTTTGAATACGCTAGCCAGTTCCATTTTTGTAGCCAACTGTGCTGAAATTTAAGCATCGATTTGTTGGTTTTAGTAGCGGGAAATTGAAACAATGCCCCTGGTATAGATATTCTAGTTAAAACTTCATATTTTTATTCCGCATTGTTGAGACTTGGAGATAAAGAGTTGATAATACCTATCTGTAGGGATTATAATTGTACTTGTGGTTGTAGGCCTGCTACTCTGGTTGTGTGTCCCTTCAACAAAGAGCACGAACCGCTTGCCCATCCTCAAGATCTACGTAGTCCCGTGACACGAGAAGGGAACAAGGACAAGTAATCAAGGGCCTTGTCTCATAAATATATCTAGTTACACTTTACAAACATTTCTTATAATTAACCGTGATTGTACAGTGCACACAATGTGACTACGTACCAGTGTCTCTGAATTAGTGTCTGTGGCACAATCTTCCACATCCAGTTTTCTTTCTTCCTTTGTAACAAATTTATCCATCGAAGATCAGGAATATATTGCCCGCAGTACGAGGGAAAGAAACTTTCTGTGACACAAATTACGATGAACTACACCACAACCCAACACTCAACATCTGTACACACAATGAGCTGTGTCTATATCAGAGCTATGAGACTGTAGTAAGAACTTGGCATTTCGCAGCTCGCACAGGCGTCAACGATCATGTGCCCCAGGTCAACCGGACCAGATAACAGTACTTTTATGAACAACCCCATTATCTATTACCTCTAGGTGCATTTCAGTGCAATAGCTAGACCACTATAAATGTTACCATGAGTATTTGTTCCAATTTAGTTCAATATTTCGGGGGGTGTCCAGACACCCAAAACACACCACCCTCCCCCCCCCCCTTGACTACAGGCCTGCGACTCTTACATATTGAGGACTATCTGTGGTATAAAGTTAATTTCAATCACATGTATCCTTCTCTGTGTTGCATTTTTCATCAACGTTATGTATAAATATAATACCATAGTGCACAACATATAAGTAAAAGTACACTTTAATAAAAAATATGGCACTTTTATATATACAAAAAGTTTAAAACACTTGTGATACGTAACATATTTAGGAAACTACCTAAAATGTAACACATGAGGTGATTTTTCAAAGGTTTGATTCAAAAAGTGCAAAGAAACCACGAATAGACTATACAACACCCACTTAGATAATTAAGTCTAGATATTGGATTCTTGCACTGAGTGTATCTGTACAAGTGTCAGACCTGTGAAAGATAGCCATGTAAATATAAACGTTAAGAAGGCCACGCAAAAAATAAACCGAATAAAATAGAACAGTAAAACATACGTAAAGAAACTTACTACGACATACAGCAATTCTGGCAGTCTGAAACGAAACATTTCGTGCACTTTTGCATGACGCTTACACACGTCGAAGAAGAATACTTCTAACCATACGTAAAAGACAAACGTATAGAAACAATTAATTGAAGACAATTTATTAATGGGAACAAAAATACGAGATCGCAATGTGCAAGATACATACATTATGGTGCTTTGATATGAAGAGATACTTGTGCTTGAGAAAATTTAATACAAATCTTTAAAGTTTATCAACACGGGATAAAATTGTTTTTCCACCTTTTTGCAAAATTAAGGTATCCCCAGGTTAGACCTATGAGAGTAATTAATGCTTTAAGAAATTTTATACTACCATCTTTGCGAAAAACCAGTTAATCAAAACTTGGTAAGTCAGTATTAATGAGTTTGAGGTTATTTACGGCTCACATGTCTGAGCGCTGCAACCTCCGCATGGTGTACTTGGCTGTACCACTGATGCTTGATTGGAAATTCTGAAACAGCTCATACTCACAGCTTTTCAAGGTCTATTACTTCTCGCCCGCGGTTTAGCAAGCCTGGCCGCATCTCTTTTATAGATGGCGCAGCATCCTCGAAACTAATGAACTCTCGGAGACCTAAATTTGCGCTGAGCTGGAACAAGAATCCAGTCGAAAAAAAAAACCAAGACCGCGTAGGTTTTTTCAAAAAAGGTTCCAAACGTAGAAAAACCAAGGGGGGGGGGGGAATCAAATTCCTGCAAAAATATATCATACTCTCAGAAAAAAACTTTTGAAAGTGCTATGGACCTCTGATTAACACAAGTTGAACTATATTTCATACATATATGAATACAATATTACAAATAATTGGAAAACATAATATTACTTGCTGTTGAAATGGTATTGGCATAATAAATACAATTATTACACACTCTAAAACCTTTTAAAATTCGCGTAGAAGATA
This sequence comes from Dryococelus australis, assembly GCA_029891345.1. Taxonomy (NCBI): domain Eukaryota; kingdom Metazoa; phylum Arthropoda; class Insecta; order Phasmatodea; family Phasmatidae; genus Dryococelus; species Dryococelus australis. The sequence goes on from CM056993.1 coordinate 4,813,516, forward strand.
TGGGTTCGGTTCCGAATAAATTAATGGGGTAGGACTACCACCCCAAATGTAAGTCGTTTTCATATTGAATTAACATGTATTGTTTTTCACACATTTCTCTCTACATGATATTTCCTATATACGAATATGTAAACCTATTGTTTATGTATTTAATTTTATTTTTGTTTAATTTTATTTTTTCTATTATTATCACGCATATGATTTTTAAACTTCACATGTTGCGCTGGCAATCTAATACGTTTAGTTGGATTAGGTTAGATAGCTTCCATTTTTGTATTTTTATAGGTAGTTAATTTTTTTTATTGGTCTCAATTTATATTAACGCTTCAAGGATTATTTTATTGTAGGTCGCCGTTTCGAGACCACGTATTATATGTACTTTTACGGTTAGGTCGTTGGAAGAGGCTCGTTTAAGGAGGTTTTGGAGTGTTTTTGTTTTCATTGGTCCGCAGGTTAGAATTCTGCCACGTGATTGGCTGGCACGGTAAGCCCCTTCAGTAAGCGCCAGCCGATCGGGCTTAACTCTCTCTCCGCCATCAGCTCCCAAGACGTACGGACGTAGCATAGGAAACTCGTCCAGAGTGGGTGAAGTGTAGGGTTTATTCTAGTAGAGGCTGTTCACTATAAACTGAGCACTTTTGAAATCAACCTTAGAAAAAGACACTGCTCCTACCTGCATATATTTTAACGGGCGCACTGAGTGACATGCGCCCAGTAAAGTTGGTAACGCTATATGGAAAGTAGTTACATATCTTAACGTCGAATAAAAAGTATTAAGAAATCGTTAGTAGTAAATTTAATTATTTTCCTCGCTTTCTGTTTTTTTTTTTCATCGAAGTGAAAAATTACCATATTTGTAAAATATTTACTTTTATAATAATTCCAAAGTTTCACCTGACCTACACGCGACTAAAGTGATGAAGCCCATGACAATGTAATTTTACATAAGACGGAAGAATACGGAACGTGGATACAAGTAGATCTTATGCAGGGCTTTCAGAAGTTCTCATTTTACCGTGAACAATCTATAAGCCAGGGAGTCCGATACCTCCCCATAACGTCGTTAATTCAGTCTTTTGCAGCCAGCAATTAACGGCTGGTTGCATCAATATCTCCCCGATCCGAGATCAAATGATCCTAGTTCCGAACAATGATCCAGTTTGATCTTGGTTCCAACGAAATTTCATCATTCTGGATCTCCGATACTTCGATCTTGATTTCAAAGTGAGAGAGCGAGATTAAGTATGAGATAAATTTTCCTATCGGTTCGTAATATATAACGTCATTGAAGTAGGCGTATTTTTCACTATAGATAGTACTAGATGTGCGATGTTTTATCTCTTTTAAGTGAATTATTGTTGTACGAATTTTACTGGATAATAGTCAAGTGCGTATAAAGTTTGTTTTGATTCCTCAAGAAAACAATTGACCGTAGTTCTATCTGTATTTTGGAACTACATTTGTCGACGATGGCTGCTGATCTCGGATCGAGTTTCGAACCAGCTGCTGGGGGGTAGTGTGTGTCGTGTCGGCAGTCACGTTTTGAAAAGTACGTATTTCCACGTAACTAAGCACCCTGCCATACCTTTCCTGCTACGAGAGCATCCTACTACACGTCTGGTCGACAGAAACAAAGCTGATTATTTCTACGAGAGCTGCAATCACAAGTTCAGATAAGCTGTATATCCTTTCACTACTCTATGTTACATTAGAAAATCCACCATTAGTTCTAGAAGTTTTTAGCACGACGCCATACTGAATTCGTAGGAGGTACTGTCCCCCAGCTTATAATGGCTCCGGAAAACATAAATGGAGTTAAGAGTTCTCCCTGAGCTAAGCAATACAGTTTGAAGTGTTTTTAACCGTAATTTCTGTGATCAGAAAATTTCTATTCCTGGAAGAATTTGGCTCTAGACTTCGGCAAGTGTTCCCATATAAGCATTATAGAGATAATAACGGCTAGGCTCGACCACTTTCCGCGGTGCTAGGTTTGTTGTCGCGTCATCTAGATATTTTGCTGATTTCCATCCAGGAATTTTTCACTACGCAATTTCTATTAATTTCTCTGGGAACAAAGTTGACAGAAATTTAAATGAATATTAAAATTGCAAAAGATAAATATGGCCCATGTCGACTCCATTTGTGTAGGGTAGAATCACCGTGCCCTCTTGTTTCTTACGGAAATAATGCAAAATACATCTGCTATAGTTATAGCTTGTGTTTAGCTCACACAAAAAGTGTATGTCAGCTGACCTACTGCACGAGAGAGAGAGAGAGAGAGAGAGAGAGAGAGAGAGAGAGAGAGAGAGAGAGAGTACTGTATGGTAAGTTCATCTTCTCCTCTCCCTGGGATTGGTCCGGGAAAGTTTGCTACTATCCAGGTAACACGAATACTGTCACAAATATCCTACAATATTTTCCAGTTATTACTTCCAACGCCTCAAATTATATGTATTCAATTGTATTGATGAAGAACAGAGAAATTTTCACATGAGTAAAGGAACACTGCGCAGCCAGGTTAATCACTCTACCACACGTACACTAAATAAACGTGTTAGTGAGTGCCATAAGCAGTTTTGTTACAGCTGGGGTTGTTTTGTCCTGGTCCACTCACTGAATGGCTGACTCAATAATAGTGATTTGTCTTGTGAACACATAATACAACCCATCGTGTTAATTTCTATAGCTGAATAAAACATACAATTCTATTCACGGAAATCACAAGTGTTGTAATGCGGAGTTCATGTTAAGTCAACATATAAACTAGCGGAGCAACGGAAGTACATTCGAGCGAGTTTTTGTAGCGACAGCAGCAAGTACAAAGAAACTACATGCTTTTGTTAAGGGGAGTATTCGAAAATGCTTAATGTATATGCAGTGGAATATTTCGAGAATCCCCTTTGGTGACAGGTTTAACTCTCCTAGTAGAATGAAATTATTTTTGCAGCATTTAGACCACGTAATTTTTGACAGGTTCTGGAAAAACCTGGTTCAAAAATAAACCCGGAGCAACAAAAGTGATAAAACACGCGCAGCCTGAAAATACGTACGCATATAAACACGTACAGCGTAAACGTAATATGGATGTACAACTAAATGTTACAGCAAGAAAGGACACCTTTAGATAGCCAACACTCATAAAGACGTAGGTGTTAGATGGTCATATTGCCCTGCTAAGTTTCATTGGATAATCGAGTGTTAAAGAAGCAGTGGTTATAAGCATGATAAGTCAATTAAATACATTTGTTAGATCTGTTTTCTGAGGAAGTAGTCTTTGACAGCTTTGCTCCATTTATAACAGTGGTTCCCAAACTGTTTAGGGGGGGGGGGGGGCACCCCACCCTACAGAAAGGCGGGAGTCAATTTCATTTGATTGGGGGAGGGGTGGGCGGAAGGGGGAGACTCGTAGTTTTGTATGAGAGTTAATGGATTTTCGTGCACATATCGAAATAGTATTGTAAGTGTCTACTCCTGGTAATGAAAGAAGGTAATTAATTTAATAATTTTAATATATTCTAGATTAACGATATACATTTTTCAAACAGTTAGTGTATGATGAATTCTTCACTTATAAGGCGTTTCATTTGTAATATCTAGAGGTAGTGAAATTTCGCGAAAAGATTTCAAGACAAGTTATATTTCAAAACACCGTATTGTCTTTTTCCTATCTTGATTGGCTGAATTACTTTTTGACACGTGTTAACTGTCTGCACGCGAATCACATACGAGTCGTGCCGATGCTGCCGAATTCTGAGTGGCTCGGTCAAATATGAACACGCCTTCTCAAGCAGACAGCAACCAATGGCAATAGACTAACTGCTGTTAGGTGCTTATAGTATTGAAGTCTACCATGTACTTATATTTTTTCGCGAAAAGTCACTAGCTCTAGTAATATCCCTGAATATTTCATTTTCTTATACTGGAAGGATTCCAAATTATGTATTAAAAATTTACGCACTTTTAAATAACGAACTTAGGCATTAGATGGTCGGTGAGCTAAGAAAATGTTATGCTTAAGGGCACTGATTTTTTGCGAAAAAAATTGGAGCACACAGTAGACTTCAATACTATATGTACAGCTCGGTCGTTGGAACACCTGCTGGTGTTGTTTCCGCATTTGACAGAACCACTGAAGATAACGTAGATCCGACACTGTACCTTCACGATTCGTGTGTAAACAGTTAACACGGACCAGAACCAATCAAAACAGCGGGACGAACCCGCAGTGCTTTGAGCTATATCTCATCTCGAAATCTTTTCGCGAAATATATCTGCCCCTAGTTATACTTAATGAAATATCATTGCCCCTAGTTATACTTAATGAAATATCACTGCCCCTAGTCATGCTTAGTGAAATATCACTGCTCCTAGTTATACTTAATGAAATTTATTTCTATAGACTTACGCCATTTTACAGCTTTGCTTTTAAAGAAAATACTGACTACGACACAAAGCAATATCCAAGAGTATCTGTATATATTTTATTTTCAAGGTTTTCCTTTAATTACTTACCCTCGTTTCCTGAATTATTCAAATGAAATGTTTAAGGGTCGAGCAAAGTACTCTGTAATGTAGGAAATGAGAGGCGAGAATGGAAATATGGTCCGCTGAAGACGCGTTGGTAGCCAACACACACGTACTTTATTACTTCTCCTCTGTGAGTTTTGAAATTAATCTCGTATGTAATTAGTTTCGTATCTCATTAGTGCTCAAACATTAATGTCAGTTATCCTGGGTTAACTTTCACGACAGACGAATGCCAAGGTTAGGTAAGGCCCCGGAAGCGAGCGGTACGGCCACAGTGCTTATTAGACCGTGATTCACTTCCTAACACGTCCTGCCAGCCAGAACGTTTCGTAATCTTCGCCTGGTGAGACACCTTAAGGCTGTTGCATATCGATACATCTACTATTTTATATTCGCACCTAACATCCTTCAAATCGTACGCATTGTGAAACAATATTCCTCGAATATAAAATTTCTTTAAATTTTATATATTTTTTAATATTTTGACGTCAAATCTAAAATATTTCTGTTTTGCTGTAGACACGCTACTGCGTGGCACATATGTAATCACTAAAAATAACAGGCCATATATATGAAAAAAATAGTAAATATAAATAAATGTTTGCATATTTCTAACATTTTTTTAATGCACGAATTGTTATTTGCGACTACATGTATGTCAACTACATGTCTGTCAAACAGTAGCCCACAGCATTGATTTCTATCGACAATTTTTTCATTTGTACACCATTGTTAGTATTTGTTATTATAACTTCAGAAAAACAGATCAAATTTAGTATTTGCCACACAATTATTCAAAAAATATAATTAGACAATTTTTTATTCGAGGAACATGGCATCTCATGCAATGCGTACAAGTTGAATAATGTTTGGTATAAATAGAAAATAATAATTTTTTTTTGGTATTGGCCTCCCCGAAGGCCCTCGCCTACCTGTCCCTATTATCTGCGTATGAGGTAAGAAGTGTTCGAACAATAAGGGCGACATTTCCACGCGCATCACGTTCGCCATCGCCGCTACGTGCAAGGCTCTGAACTGGCGTGCAGTGTTCTCGACGTGCTGCGCCTAAAGGCTGTTCACGATCAACTGAGCACTTTTGAAATGAACCTCAGAGAAATGTCACTGCCCCTACCTGCATATATTTTAACGGGCGCAATGAGTGACATGTGTCCAGTAAAGTACGTGACGATGGAGGGGAAAGTAGTTCCATTTATTAACGTCGAATAAAAAGTGTTAGGTAACCATTTGTGACAAATTAAGTTATTTCTCTCGCTTTCTGTAGTTTTTAATGTATCTAAGTGTAAAAATAAGCAGATTTGTACAATATTTAGTTTTATAATAATTTCACGATTTCGCTTGGTCGACGTATGCATAAAGTGATGAGGCACATGACAATGTTAATTTTACATAAGGCGGAAGAACACTCAACGTGTATACAAGTAGATCTTACGAAAGGCTTTCAAAAATTCTCATTTTACCGTGAACAGCCTATACCTATTATGACGTTTGACACTGTACACCAATTTATTAGTGTAAAATATGTAGTACAGAAATCTGTACATTTGACTGCTTTTTCCAATTTGGTCACAGATTGTAAGCCACGCCCTGGACGAATTCGACCCAATAACTGAACTCCACAAATTTTTTTTTATCAAACTACGTATTCTGGGGTAAAACTTGAGCATCAGCCAATGAGAAACTAGCTTAGGCTCTAGTTCACTAAGCTGAGGCTCTAGTACACTAATCTGAGGCTCTATTACACTAAGCTGAGGCTCTAGTACACTAAGCTCAGGCTCTAGTACACTACTTTGAGGCTCTAGTACACTAAGCTGAGGCTCTAGTTCACTAAGCTGAGGCTCTAGTTCACTAAGCTGAGGCTCTAGTTCACTAAGCTGAGGCTCTAGTACATTAATCTGAGGCTCTAGTACACTAAGCTGAGGCTCTAGTACACTAAGCTGGTTGCCAAATGAATCCGCGAAATTTCCATATCTCTACTTATTAATTACAAACAGCATATCTGTGTTAACCTAAAAACAAAATCTCTAAACAATATATAATATTTCGAACTAATTATTCATTTTAATTGTTTTCCCCTATCCTGTGAAGATTCTATTTAAAATATTGTCTCTCGAGTTATGTAGTGATCTTACAAAGAAGTAATTTTTACAAAAATACACTACAAGCACTGCCTTTGATTAAAAGCTACATTTACTTAAAAAAATAAAACAGTGATATCCCCTGCACTAATTAACAAAGTATAGTAGGTTACGTGCTCCTTTCGAAAGATGCTAAGATAATTAAATACACTTTGCGTCGTACGTAAATAAAACAGTGATGTCCCCTGCACTAATTAACAAAGTATAGTAGGTTACGTGCTCCTTTCGAAAGATGCTAAGATAATTAATTACACTTTGCGTCGTACGTAAATAAAACAGTGATGTCCCCTGCACTAATTAACAAAGTATAGTAGGTTACGTGCTCCTTTCGAAAGATGCTAAGATAATTAATTACACTTTGCGTCGTACGTAAATAAAACAGTGATGTCCCCTGCACTAATTAACAAAGTATAGTAGGTTACGTGCTCCTTTCGAAAGATGCTAAGATAATTAATTACACTTTGCGTCGTACGTAAATGTTCGTAGGACGTTACCAATCGATGCACGCCAGCAATTTTTATTTGTGAATTTAATTTATAATCACAAAATAATTGGCAGGAATATGGCCCCTATGGAAGGAAGATGTGATTGAGAAATGCTAGTAAGATTATACGACATAGCGAGAGAAACTGCGTATGAATAGTGGACGTTGAAATCACGTGTTCTGAAATGTGCATGAGTGACGTGCTTCCGAAAAACACAGCAATATATTTATTTACCGCGCAGCTGCACATACATATTGCATTGGTACGTGTCACGAGGATTTACTGGCTGGAAACAAGAACACCACCTGGGTCGTGAATTGCAAACAAAGAAGACTGGTTATCGTGTCCACAATCCACGCTTACTACATAATTTATAACCACGGACTGACGAATGTCGCAAGTCGTACATCACGGTCACCTGTGGCTAAGGAAGCTGCACCTGATCCCAACTTTGATCAAGATACTTTCCTCATCCTGTACGCGCCAGCAAAGGGAACCATTGACCATGCGTGTTTCTGTATGCGAGCCATATTTACCTGGCAATTCTTTCCTCGTCAGTAGAGTGATTATGGCGAGTAAGGCATAAGGGGCTGGGGGGCTAGCCGCCATCTTGTGACGTCACCCAACCACCATATTGGATCCAAGTGACCTTTGACCTTGACCCGTGGCCTTGGCCTTAACCCTGTATCCGTGATGTCGAATCCAAAAAAATCCAGAGAATTGCAGAAATAGTTATAACATCCCAAAAAAAAAAAAAAAAAAAAAAACAATTATTTAAAAATAATTTTTCAAAACAATTCTTATTTTTCTGTTTTTTATTTAGATTTTTAAACTTTTTTTTGGGGGGATTTTATCATTTTTCTACTTTATTTTTGGGATTTTTTGGTTTGAAGGTCATACAAGGTAACTTGTACTTGGTCAAGTTCGTGGGCAAAGGTAAAAGGTCGCCTGGCTCCAATATTGAGTTTGGGTGAGGTCACAACATGTCGGCTGGCCACCCAGCCCCTTATGCCAGTCTCGTCATAATCATTCTACTCTCGTTTTTCGCGCGATACTTATGGGAGAGAGTAATACAATCCTTTCTGAATCCCTTTAAATAAAACCTTCACTGTTGTACATATGAGAGGTGATGAATATTATAGTTAGACTAACACAGTCCATGAATTATTATCATACCAGATGAGTTGGTCACCAAGTTTCGCGATAATTGTTCCGCTTAGGCTAGATTTTAATACCCCAGGGCATACCAGCAATATTCCTTTGTTCACTATCCATGTGTATCCGTGAGAAGATGTTCTTCTTACATAATTAAGTAACTCCGACACTGAACGTTTGAGATTCACAGGCTGACACCTGAGACACGTGACATAATTAATTAGCCAATCAAGAACGAACATTTGAGAGTGTTTTTAAATACCACTAGTCGCGGAATCTTTTTGTGAACATAGGGCATCCTTACTAATCAGCTGCAAACTTTGTGTTCAGCGACAGTAATATGAACCAGCCAGAGCGTAGAGTATTAGAAAACGGTTTACGAGTAAGTTAAGCATAAGAAAGATCACTGTTGATCACTGGCTCACAAAGACTTATGGCTAGAGCCCTGCAAAATTCGCGTTATTTATTTGAGGACAGTTTAAACTGAAAACACTTTTACCATTGGAATACGCTTGTTAGAGGACCATGCTTTATTTGATACGCCCCGGGTAACTCTGAGCCAATAAATGAACACTTCACAACCGTGTGCCCCAACCACGTACAGTTCACTCAGAGAGTGACAACATCTGGACGGCAGCAAATCAAGGAACGTCGCTGGCTTCAGTATATACAGTACCGTGAATTCTAACTTGAAGCCGAATAATAACGCGAATTGTGCAGGTCCCTACTTATGGCGTGTGTATATTCTTTAATCTTCCCTTGCACCTAAACATTCCACGAGATACTCAAGGTCCATTTCATTAGGGCATTGGCAGTGATAATTTTTACTTGTGGCAAAAAGGACACAAACTTGTCAGAAGAATGGAAACTCAGCAGATATTTCTAAAATGCTCAGTCACCTGCGTCAGTTAGCCGTCGACACAAAAACATATCCGAACAAAAGTGTTACTATGCCTCCGTCCTTCCAACAGGAAGCGCTCGTGTTATGACTCATAGAGTGTTTGCCAGGCTTCTGTGACAAGTGTTCGCCAGGGGAACATGTGGCACAGCTGTGAGGTAGCAGTTTGCGATTAGAATCATCCCTGGGGTCTTCAGAAACCTCGCGAATGCCAGGATCGACTCGAAAAACTCGTACGAAGATACAGGGATTCCGCGAGTTCATTTGATGGTAACGCTAGACCTCGCAGTTTTCATGTCAGTCGAAATTCTACAATTTGTTCATTTGGCTTGACTTCTGTCTTGGACATAGTTTTTGTTTCCCATGGATTAGTATGTATTTGACGCACAAATTGTATCCTTAAATGTTTATTGATGGCCCAGAGACCTAAATGGGTGAAGCAAAAATCACATGGTGCAATTATGAATGCAACAAGAAATTACAAGAGTTTTAAGTCTTTCGTATCATTGATTTCGCTCACGAAATTTATTATTCTATTATTGTTTTATAGAAAGCTATTTCGTTCAACGCCTCTATAACACTCTGAACAAGAAGGGAAACAGACATTAGTAGATGTTAAATGGGGATTCTAACGCGGTACATTTTTTCCGACAATTTACTCCAAAAGTGCAAGGAAAAAGTAACATAATTATTTCCCATTAATTTTAACTAGGGCGCAAGAAAAAATTAAAGGTCTGAAAATCTGGGGATTTAATGAAAAAACAATCAAAATCAAGCAAATATGAGCTAAAATCAGGCAAATTTCTCGTCTTTCGAGCGGTTTTTTTTTTTGCCATAATTTTCAATTCGAAAAAACAAGCAATCTTAATCGAAAATCAAGCAATTTTTATTCAAAATCAAGTAATTTTATCAGTATTTCAAAAAAGTTTTGTGCCAGCACCGAAAATCAAGCAATTTTACCTGAAAACCAAGTAATTTGTCAGTTTTATAGAAACGCCAATTCTGTAAGCGAGCAATCTAAATCAAGTGAATTTAAGGAAAAAAACCAAGCAAAATAATATAAAATCAAGTAAAATTATTGAAAAGACAATTGATAGTTTATATTAGAAGCTCTACTAATCCTTTAAAAACGTCTTCTATCTTCTCCAATTTCCCCCCCCCCCCCCTATTTAATGAAGTACATATTTATCGTTTATGTTTTCGAAGAGTGTTAATTGTAAACTTTGAAGATTTCGATGAAATTTGTAAACTAATTCTCTGAGTTCGTCAGAAGCATTATCTAATTTATAGGAAAGTGTAGTTGATTTACAACCATCTTTAAAAAGCTTTGTCATATTGCAAGATAACAAACACAGGAATTTTTCATGTATAAAAGAAAAATTTGTTAGGAGAAAGGAAAAAAGCTCATTCAGGTTTAACAAAAATATTTTTTATTCAATCAAACAACTTATCAATACATCTAAAAAAAGTGTATTAAAGTATCGAAACAGTTTCTTGTTTATGTAAAATCGTTTACATCCTCCATTTAATAATATTAAAAATTTATAAATGTCCAGTAATTCTTTCTTTCAAATAAGATTCCTTCGACTAATTAAAACAACATTACAAATGGCACCTGCTTCGACGTCTTAATTAAAATCAACACTAATTTTTATATATTTTTTTCTTTAACTACGGTTGTTTTTCTGTATGGACAATCAATAACATATAAAGGCCTTCGCCCCCCAAAATGAATAGTAATCAATATCATTATCAAATGTTTACAGTTGGTGTATAATAAAGTTCATTATTTCTATAGTCAGTATCTAGTTTGGTTCTTGAATTTCTAAAATCAATATAAGCAAAAAATTGTTTAAGATAAACACCGTTTTCAATCTCTAGATTCAAGTTTTCTTTAGGAAAAATTTCATTTCTACCATTTATAACATAAATATGTCTCACACTACAATGATCAAACATAGCAGCGTGTTTATGCTGTTCGGCACGATTTTTTCTATTATGTTGAATATCTACAATTACAAAATCAGGCATGTCAAATTGTAAATTATTAAACTGATTTTTATATCAAATCTCAAAACAACTGATTTAGCAGGAACTTCTTTTTCTAAAAATTGCCAATAATCAAAACTAATCGGTATTGTTGGATCTTCGTATATTTTTGGTTTAATTGCAAGAGCCATGATTGAGTCATATTCAACAATTGGCCACATCATTTCTAATTTTTCAATAACAATTTTACCAGGACCAGGACGATGTTTCGTAACTTTATCACCTTTATCTGAAGTTTCATGAAGAAAATAAACAGTTGTTATCAGATGAATTACGAAAAAAAGTAATTTTATAGCTACCTTTCCAGTAAACTTCATAGTTATCACGAATAAAACCAAACAGATGTCTAAGAGGAGAGATTATTTCATTTGTTTTAACACAAGATACAGTTTTAACCTCTTTTGTTATATTACTAGAAACAGATTTATCTCGATATAGATTATCAACACCAGTAAATTCTAAATAGTTTTGTTCACTTGGTGATCTTAATAAAGCATTTATCATTGTTAATGTTATACACGGATTATCAATAGCTTCAATAATATTTCCATGTTTTGAGATTTCTACTCTAGAAAATTGGAAAGGAAAAAAGTTTGAACAAATATCAATATTGTGTTCAACATATTTTGCTTCATCTCCAACCTTATCTCTCTTAAGTAAACTAAACTGCTCATAAATATAAGCATCATTTGGAAAAGAAAACCCCATCTCCTATAAGAATATTACATTCGATTATATTATTGTAACAATTTTAATTCCCCTTACTTTGATCAGTTGGAGGAAAAGTCTGCTTCTCTCAATATTTTTATAACTCATTTATAAGTAAAAAATTTACATATAAATGGAAGAATCAAAGGGGGTTTCTCGAGATAAATTACTCATTGAAAGATATAAAAAATATAAACATTATCATTAAAAATAATAGGAAAAAAAATAACATGAAAGACATATAAAATAACATCAATCGACGAATTACGAAATATTGGTAAAAAAAGTAGAAAAAATAAGTGAAGAAAATAAAAACTGAATAAAAACACTAGTTCCTGCTTCAGTAAAAAATGTAGATTATCCGCCAACAACGGAAGAAACATCATTCGAAAGAGAATTATTCCCAAAAACACCTGTCTCTACTTCTATGCATAATATAACAGGAAGAATATTAGTATTCACAAATGTTTACCCAACATATTTAATTCAATGTCAAAACACGGAGTAACTTTCCCTCGGTCGATACCGACTTAATTTGACGTATGGAAGTCAAGGTGCCTATTCAAATATATATGCAGTTAGGAGCGGTGACATTTTTCAAAGGTTGATTTCAAAAGTGCTCAATTTACCACGAACAGCCTATACATAGGATGAAGTGTGATGTACACATATGCGCTCCTAGATAGGCAACGTAACAATTTACCACGAACAGCCTATACATAGGATGAAGTGTGATGTACACATATGCGCTCCTAGATAGGCAACGTAACAATTTACCACGAACAGCCTATACATAGGATGAAGTGTGATGTACACATATGCGCTCCTAGATAGGCAACGTAACAATTTACCACGAACAGCCTATACATAGGATGAAGTGTGATGTACACATATGCGCTCCTAGATAGGCAACGTAACAATTTACCACGAACAGCCTATACATAGGATGAAGTGTGATGTACACATATGCGCTCCTAGATAGGCAACGTAACAATTTACCACGAACAGCCTATACATAGGATGAAGTGTGATGTACACATATGCGCTCCTAGATAGGCAACGTAACAATTTATTTGTGCATTGCAGAGGTAACGGGATGCGGTCCTAAGGGGAGGACAGAAGTTCTCGAATCAGGTAAAGGAGGAGTGGCTGGCAGGATCTAGTTGAGAGGCGTAGATGCAAAACGCGCGCTTCAAGGTCGCACGGCTAATTATCACGGGGAGATGATCCTGCCTGGAGTTGGTTCCGATCAAGTCGAGGAGGAAACATTCCAGGGCGCAGGCAGTCGTCCTTGAGGCGTGTTCTCAGGGTCGTCAAGGATCGTCCCGCTGTCACACGGATGCCCGAGGTTCACGGTCGTGTTGCACGCACACGCAGCGGCACACACATATATAGGTAGGGACACCTGAATTTTGCGAAAAAATTACACGACCAGTTGTATTTCATAACACTTTAGCTCAGGTCACCTTTCTTGATTGGCTGATCCATGTGTTACGCGTCTAAGGTGTGTGCTCGCGAATCACAGACGAACAGGTTTGGACCGTCAAGTGAGCAAATGTCTTGTCTTAAGGGCTCATGGCCAATATGGAAATGAAAACTGCTGGTACGCAGGTAGGCTATTGGAATCTAGCATGTGCAGAAATATTTTCGCGAAATTCGAGTGTCCCTATCCATAGGATATTCACGGTAGAGTGAGCACTTTTGAAAGCCCTCTCATTTGCAACAATAGTCAATAAATATATTTTATTGTAGCCTTATACGTTAACTTTCGAGTGCAGGGGAATATACACACTGTATTTATTACTTACATAGCAATATCTATTTTAAAATTTGGTTAAAGGATAAAAAATGTCTGAAAGAAAAAAGTAACTAGGGCCTCAAATGTACTCATTTTACCGTGAACAGCCTATATCAAGGGAAGAGCTGCAACTCAACTGTAGAAAGGCGTTTACACAATGAAATAATTAAGGAGAGTACGAAATGTCTCTGCCTCCAAAGTTAAATTTAACACATGAAGATACGACTATTATAAATTACATTATTTATATATATATATATATAAATCTATATTTTCCCGATCAGTTCTTTTTTATTTATGGGGATATAATTTATGTTACCGCCACCATTGTAGATCCACATTACCACAATAATGTATTTTAAATAAGTGGTACATGTTTCCAAGTTATAGCTAGAGACCTGAAGAATTCGCGAGTTCGATGACTGTAGGCTAGATCGCAGTATTATGTACAGATATGCCTATATAAGCTGCACATTGGTTGCTGCTGTCACAGTGGAAGGCAACGATTAGGCCATCGTTCTCCAGGAGGTGTTAAACACCGTGTGGACAAATGGCTAAGGTTATATAAAAGCACGTGTTTTTATTTCTAGCTTGCCCTGAGATGATTCTGCGAATTCTGAAGCTGTTCCTTGACATAATGGGAATATTGTGTAGTAAAATGTAGTTTTAGAGAAATCACAGCAAAAAAACATTATCTTATAAGCGGAGACACAACTCAAAACCCGCTAGCACTGCGATCCTAATCTTCTCGAGTATCATAGCATCCAGAGGTTAAAGCAACCAATGTAATCCGTCTTTGCAATGCACTTTTCAGCTTTAATTCAAGACAAACCGCAATCATTTAGAGCAAATAGTTGCAAGTTATTGCATTTTGACTGAACAAGACTCACGAATAAGAATAAAGTTGCTCGTACAGCACCATTACCAAAATTATTAAAAATACTCTTATTCAATCAACATTGATGATGTTTACACTAAATTAAACAAAAAACTCCACATATTAACATGTCATTAAACGAATATTTTCTTAAAACCAAAATCACTTTTTACAATCTGTTTAAGAAACACTAAGAAGTATGCAGTAGGCAATACGCTCCAAGAACTTGATTGACACAATACCGATCCTACTGCCAATAGAAAAGCATTGTATAGCCTGTTTTGCAAATTAGTGCACTTTTTGATAATTCTTATGGTGGTACTGTATAAAACTGTCTCCATAGTAATAGCAGTCTCTCCCTGTGCCACAAATAATGTCTAAACATATACATTAAGCCGACTGTCAACCTGAACAGTATGCCAACAAACAAACCATTTCCGTGGATGCAACTGCGCGGGACTACAAGTAGAACTGTCAGAAAGTGCACTCGTTCACGGAGTATACTGCAGAGTGTGTTATTTGAAGCAGAAATATAAGTATAACTTTAATATGTTCTTGCAGTCTATAATTGTTTTACAAGCAGGCCAACATAAATAAACGTTGAGAGTTCCTTATTTGAAATCAAAATATAAATGATACAGAGTCTGCCGGCAACAGACACGCCTCAAGTTCTATTGCCTATTTGAATTTACACTGTGGAAGAACCGCCATTTATGTACTACTCATAAATAACTGTACGTACGTATTTCAGTCTGGGATATTCTTTAGTAATTTTGTGAAAAATTATAATCAATAAATATAACTTAATACATCTTATTTGCTTTTCTAGAGAGAACGCATGTTTATCTCTGTGAAAGTTGAATTTATCCGAAAACGGAAAGTTTTGTTTTTCCATAAGTTATTTTCCAGAGGATTCTGGCACGACAGGGTACAAATGATGATTTTGGATATCTTCTTACATTGTCAGAGATGTCCACTTGATTTATTATTCGCGGAGCACTGATGGTTTATAAATAATAAGATTTTTTTCTTGTATCAGTGCTCCGAGAATATTAAAGGCAGAAAATGTCTAACAATATATGAGGGTGTTCGAAATTATTATTTGTGCCTTGTGCCAGAAATTTCAAACAATTCTCTGATAAACAATTTGTGACAAAATTAAGTGAATTTTGTGCTTTTGTGCACCATTGTTGTTAACCCGTTCGGTCACCGCGTCTACGATCATGAAAATGTTGCAAATGAATGGGAGTTAGATGGCCAGTATTCTACAAAGCAAGGAATCAGTGCCCAGGATGTAGAGTGTATTCCTTGTGGTTAGTCTCATTTGTAGAATGTTATGCACTTCTATGACATGAATGAAGATTGCCGATGTCATGGAGCATACAGCGTGTTGTACACTGCAAGTAATATGCAGAATACGAGTACAGCACATTCAAAACAATTACGTGATTGCAACACCCGAACTAGGAAACAAAAGTGTGACCGAAAGGGTTCAGGGGTCCGCCTACCTGGAACTATTTTATTATTATTATGTTTTAGCTTGGAGCCGAGAAGCGCGAGAGTGATTGTTACGATTTAGCTTTCAAGTCAATTTATACCTTGGAGAGGCTATGGACGTAGCTAAATAGATAGAGAAAGGCGTTTTTCGCAAAAATATTTACGGCTACACTAGACTTCATTACTCTACCTCCACAAACACAACATCCTTTGGTTATTGGACACGTGTCTACGTAAGTAGACATATTCTTATTTGACTAGGAGAATCAGAATAAAGTACTCTGATACTGAACATCCATGATTCGCGAACAGACACTTGAGGCACGTGGCATTTAGAATCACCCAACCACGACAGTGCATATGAACAAAAGTGTTTTGGAGTGCAACTGGTCTTGAAATATTTCCGCGAAAAACACCTGTCTCTATAAATAGAGCCATTAATAAGTAGAGTACAACAGTATAAGATGGGGTTTATTGAACATAAGGATTATACAATAACTATTCACGTGACTATACTGGGTAGGGGAGTTTAAATGGAATACCGAGATGCTAATTAATTATATTAAGTTTTATTACCGCACGCCACTACTATTACAATATAATTGGAAATTGCCCACCTTATACATGTTGCCGGAGGCTGATTATGGGAGGCGGTAAACGACGGCCGGACATACCCACCTCCATGTATTCTTGGTCCGCTGTCCCGATGACAAAAGTCACCGCTCCTAGTGTCTATGCCATGCACGTTGTTTAATATATTCGGCCCCGTTAACTGTCCGGTGGAGAGGGTTTCTGCAACTGTCTTTCGCAAGGTGGTGTTGCAATCACGCCCGGGCGCTGGTTCAATGTTACACGCATCAATTACACCAGCAGCTCTAAGCGCAAGGCTCTCAACTAGCGATAGGAAAAATTCGCGAGTTCAATGACCTGTAGGCTAGACTCAACACAGTAATGTGTATACTCGAGCCTCAGTTGTTTGTTCATTGGCTGCTGCCCCGTACAGTAGCCAGTGTTATTTCACACCTGGCAGTATGGCACTCGCTACTTGTTCCCTTGTAAGTCTGCTGTTGGCTCAGAGTCGTCCAGGGCGTCTCTAATGAACTGCGATCCAATTGCAAAGTCAACTTCAGTGCACACGTGTTTGACGTCCATCTTGTTCTGAAATGAACTCGCGAAATGTTCCTATCACTACTCTCAACTAGTGCTCTTAGGGCTTTGAGTGGTCGCCCTATCATTTTAACGGCGCAAAGTGTGTGGCAAGGTCCAATGCAGGGACCTTAATTATTCTTGCATGAATCTGCTGTGTACAGTTTGAGATTTAACGCTTTAAAAACTAGGTTTTTAGCTACGTTGGAGTGGTCTGAACATGGTGTTTCCAGTTTGCATGATGTCATGAAAACACTCGTCGACATTCCTCCTCTGAAGTGCGTGTTCTTTTCTTAGATCAGCACATTGGCCAAGGCGTACATTTACGGGGGAAAACATGTCAACTCCACGGCTACAGAGAAGGCAGTTATTATTATTCTCGTGTCAGAAACATACATATCTACACAGTAACAAAAATCAAATAATATTGGACCAAAACTTGGCCACTTGCAATTAATTTTCCGAGGCCTGATATAGGTCATCTTCCATGCAGGAGACTGGATACAGTCGGCACAGGAGCATGTGTCTGATCTTCTCCAGTCACACTTGATGTTGTCGTCCTTAGTGTAGCCCCATCTTGCCAGATTGAGTTTGGATCTGCCCCTTCCTGATCTCAGCCTATTCAGACACATCCATGTCAGCCATCCCTTGTCATGGCCAGGTGGTAAAGTTTCGGACACTCTTTTCCAACCAGAGGGCAAAGAAATTTGTATGTGCCTTAACGGCGTTGGCGAAAATTGTTATTCCTTCATGGTAGCGGAGCTGTGATGTGCGCCCCGCTTGACAAGCCACGCGGAACCTCACGCCATACTTTGCTTGGCTGTAGGCATACTCACGTACTTAGCCATGGCGATCTAGCTCACTTGGTCAGGCGGATCACTTCCACATTTCCTGTAGCCTTACTCGAGTTATACTTTCAACCTATTCTTCCTCCCCATGCAAACAAAGTTTAACCGAATCTAGAAGATTTCACTTACAGTAGGTAACACCGCACCTCGTCTGTGAGCGAGTGAGTGAATCAAGATAACTGGTCTTGAGACCCGAAGAGAGAGTGAGTGAGGTGAGTATGGGGCAGCGCCCGAATTAAAATGGCGAGGGAAACGGGAGATACCAGAGAAAACCCGTCGACCAGCGGGACCGTCCAGATCGATCCTCACATGCGAAAATCCGGGAATCGAACCCGGGTGGCCTTGGTGGGAGGCGAGTAGTCTAACCGCTCAGACACCGCGGCCCCCTGCACCACACTTGTGCGCTCTCAGTCTATCAATAGTTTCTTACCAATACACCTATTTTTTTCAGTGTTTTATACATTTTGCTTGTAAATTCAGTATTATAATTGCTGTATAAATTACAAACATACTAATGTTTAATTTATCCAAAAATAAGATAATTTTATGTTAAGAGGATTATTAAACACTTGTGATATATGACGTATTTAGGAAACAAAGAAACACTTCTTTACGAGGGGAAATTTTTGAAAGGTTTCATTCTAAAAGTGCAGACATACCGCGAATATACTATATACAGTGAGTGAAGAGCGAAGTGATAAGGGCGGCTCTTAACATCGAGGACTTGACAGCCGATGACTATATACAGAATTAAACGATTCCTAAAGCAGCCGTGCTAGTGTTGATTGATAGAACGTCATCTAAACCTCAGATCACAAATATTTTTTTACAACTATCGTAATTCAAACAATATTAGCCGCGTGGATAAAATATCTAGCTGCATATAATTGCTGTAGCATCTTGTAGATACATATTAATCTTTCCAAACAATGAACAGCTATTCGCAGTATGTAATTTGTTTCTTTGTGTTTGTTACAAAAGTCTTAAATGTTAATAACTATAGGATAAGAGTTTATCTGCAGCTATATTTCAACACCTTGCGGGCCTCCTAGCAGTATTCCTTCGCTTATTGGCCTCGTGTATTTGTAATAAGACATTTCTTTCTTTGACCGGACTATCACAATTGAATGACTGCTGTCACGAATATCTCTTGTTCACTGACACGGGCACATATGACAAATAAGCCATCCAGTCGCAATTATAGAAATTAGTTAAAGGGTTTTTCTATACAACTAGTCCTGAAATCTCATGATCTACTTTTCTCCCTCATTTTGTATCCTTCCACTATACAGGATGTATTTAAATTCTACCGAAAAACTGCAGGTTAATCATGATGAAATAAGTTGAAAACATGTATATGACCTATGGTCTAGAGTGAATATTAAGATTGGCACGTACATATCTTTGAAGTTGGACCTGGAACAATTATTTATTGTAAATATTGGCTATAATATTTACGATGGAACGCTGATTGTCTAGATAATTGTTAACTGAACAAATCATTTACGTAAATAATCACTGTTACTACCTCTATTCCGAACTAACACCCATGTCGTGGCAGCACATTCGGGATTTAAAGGACGGATTATCACGTCTCAATTTAAAAAAATGGCATCTTGTATAAATACTCTAAACCTCACCGTTTTCGAGTAATTCGTGTTTTACTTACAAAATAATATTTACCAATACCTGGCAGGCTGGGCACGCACAATACCCAATAACAATCTTCTGCTGCTATTAGGAGATGATCATTCCAGAGAGATGTACATGTACCTTACAGCGGTACTTACGTTAATCTAGTGTAGTTTTGGAATCGTTAGAAAATGTAACTAATAAACCAATTATTACACTTCTTCGCATAAAAAAAAAATCGAATAAATTCACGGTCCGTAAATTTAAACGTCACACATATAATACGTCACTACATGGAACTACTTTTCCTACCATGCTGCCAACTTTACAGACTGCATGCCGGTCAGTGTGAACTTATAGACTAAAGATGAGGTAGACCGCTTATTCGTCTTCTACGCATGTACCCAACATTGACCTACCCCAATAATACACAACTGTCAAAGTAAAATGACCGACAATGATGAATGTGTTTGTTTATATACTAATTATTCAATTGACATGCACTATTTTATTAATAAATACTTTCCCTAATTTGAAATTGAATTAAACAGCATTATAAATGTATTAGAGGAAGTATAAAAACAATCAAAGCACTTGTCTACTAAACAGTAATGGCCAAAGAGCAGTTCAGTTTTAGGAGACGGAGATTGGCTGTGACCAACTAGCGGGGTCGATCTCCCTCAACTTTGTTCTATGGTTGAAAAATGCGCAGTAACGAAAAGTGATTTTTACTTTAAAACGTCGATTTAAAAATTGTTCACTTCACCGTGAGCCGCCTACAACATCCGCTTTCGTTTCAGAAAGAGGCGATGTTGAACGCATTTAGAACGTCACACACACTACATGTGTTGTGTGAACAGAGGAGACCTTCGCCCAGTTGATGGCGACGCTTGTCTCGACAGATAATCAACTACTGTGGCGGTCGTGTTTTACTGCGTCTGTTCCGTTGCCAGCTGGCTGGAGAGGAGAACATAAGACATTTAGAAGGGGCTTGTCGTCAGTTCGCAGCGGCCAATCAGAGAGGAGTCGAGTAACGCAATTTGGCCCGGCCCGCACGCTGCGCAAAAATGCCTTTTTGTAGGGGGGAGAAACATCTGTATCAAGTCGCTGTGCGCTGTGCTGCTACAAATAAACTGTGTATGTCCGGGGGGGGGGGAGAGGTGTGAACTATGCACTGTAAAAAATAAATTAGTAATTTCTGGTAGCAAGTCTTTTGCAGAAACTTTTCAAACGTGGGTATACTTCAGAATTCTGTAACTCTGTTTAACATATTAATATACTATCCCGAATATACTCGTTCACGTATGACGTGTTGCAAAATATATACAGTCGTGTTCAGTGCTGTACCAAGTCAGAAACTAGCACCAATAAAGACAGTCTCTCTCTCTCTCTCCTGGTTTATTCCACTGTCTGCAGCTAACACACCAAAAGGTTATTATCGGTTTCTGCTGGTCTCATAGATAAGGGCAGTGATATCTAGAGGTGATGAAATTTCGCGAAAATATTTCAAGACAAGCTATATTTCAAAACACTGTAGGGTCATTTACCTACCTTGATTGGCTGAATTACTCGTGTTAACTGTCTGCACACGAATCACGTAGGAGCCGTGCCGATGTTGCCGAATTATGAGTTGCCCGGTTAAACATGAACACGCCTTCTCAAGCAGACAGCAACCAATGGCAATACACTGACTGCTGTTGGGTACTTATAGTATTGAAGTCTACCGTGTGCTCATATTTTCTCGCGAAATAACACTAGCTCTAGTTATTACAAGTAATCCGTAAATACTTACCAGTTGAAAAATCTTCTCTTTTTGAACGCTTAGAACGAAAAAAGATAATGTGTCAGTTAAGGAGATAATATTTATGGTCGAGTGAGTACTGTGATTGCGTACAGGTTAAGTGTATGGCCTAGTTCAGGTAGAGTTAGTAACACCAAATTTTCGCACAAATATTTCAGAACTAGTTGAATTCCAAAACATTATGGCTCAAATCCACTTTTGTTAGAGGGAGATTCAATTTCTACATGTCTTACGTGGCTGTCCACGAATCAGAGACGTCCACAATTGGAGTAACCTTATTCTGATTAGTGATTGGCCAGTCAAGTGAGGAAATATCTTTTCCCGAAGACAAGTTGTAAGAGAGCAAAGGAAACTGCTGGTATTGAACTCTAAGCTGCGTGGTTTTATTTCTTGCGGAAATCGGATGTTGCTTAGGTATAGCTATAATAATTGTTTTTTTTTTTTTTTACAAATAACTGCTTATTGGCAACTGGAATAAAAAACGAGAAACTTTATTCGCGTATCATACAGATATAGCAGGAACTTTAATACCTTAGTAAAGATACAACGGATACGGCTAGTATCTAGCCTGGATTTCGCAAGGTCGAGTCGTGCTTGCTACAGGATGTACTTTAGATATCAGTTCTGTACCATGTTTGTTCTTTCGTCATCGAATGTCTCGTTACCTAACCCACCCTGCAGGACTGCAAACTATGTGTGTAGTATATTCGCTGTTTTTCTACAGTTTTCAAATCAAACATTTGAAAAATCACTCCATGTATGAAGTGTTTGGTTTTTTCCTAGTTATGTAATGTATCACAATCATTTTATACTCGTGTTCACATCAAAGTGTCTTATTTTGGTTTAAATTGAAACTTTACTTACATTCTTTTTATAAACGATAATATTTCAATAATACTTAATGAGAATACAACAGAGAGAAAATAGGTGTGTTGGTAATGCCTACCAGGAAATAGTTCTTATGCAGAATATTAAGTTGTCATCTGGTGTAGTTTTGTAAACTTGGTCAAGCTTAGTTTACACGAGACGGAGGAATATCCTGGAAATAGAACTTCAGCAGGCCTTCAGAAAAGATGGAAGTTATCGTGAATGGACTATACTCAAGTGTCTGTCACGTCATCAGATCTTTACCTTCAACTACATTTAACAATAGAATTTGAAGACAAAACGCGGCCATCAAATTTTTCCTGTCAACAAATTTTATCAAATACTCTTGAATGTTTTTGAAAATGTGTCACACTGTCAAATTATTTTACTAGGAAATTTTAATTACAATGATCATTTAACCATAAATTTCGTAATGATTTATTCGTTTTGTTTTTCCATGTAGTCCATTACAGGTAGAAAAGTAAGTAATGTTGTAATTTATTTTCACTTCTTTACTAAATTCCAATTTTTTTTATCGGAGATGTTTCCTGCACAAAATTTAATGCCGTTGAGTTTGTAATTTATATATAACTAGAGGACCCGACAGACGCTGTCCTGTACATATGTCTTAAATCCGAAAATTTCAAACTTTTTTTAATAAGTTGTAACAATCTGGACCGTTTTGATGAAAAATTTTATAAAAAAAGTTATTACAATACCTGACGTCATCACATGTACAGTTACCACAATTCGACCTATCGATGTAAAACATTCCAAGATCAACAATAACTTATAAATAAAAAATTTATTAAAAAAACATTTTGTAGTGGACCGAATTGTGAATCTAAACCATTCTCGAATCCACTTGAACACACATAAAACAATTTCATCAAAATCGGTCCAGCCGTTTAGGAGGAGTTCAGTGACATACACACGCACAGAAGAATTATATATATAAAGATATTCACTTAAAATAGCATTCAAGCCTAGACAGTTTCTGCATAAATTAATTACATTCATAACCTACTTCCTTCCAGCAATTGTCCGTTAGTTTAAAGTTCCTTGACGCCCATTTTTGACGTGTACGGTTCTGATTGACTGAGTCCGTAAAGAATTAAAGAAATTTTCTCAAACCGGTCCAATCTTCAAATGTTTGATGGGAAATGAAGTGGCGTTTATGACGTTTCGATGACGTCATAATTGTCCAACTTTATTTGACCAAACTTATTGGAAGCAATTTGACGGAAAAAATTTGAGAGTGTGACAGGGGCTTTAGGAATACAGAAGTGACAGGGGCTTTAGGAATACAGAAGTGACAGGGGCTTTAGGAATACAGAAGTGAGGCAACCACGCTGTCGACTCTAGCCGCACTTGCTGACAACATGTCGGTGCGTCGTCCCAGTGCCTGGCCCAGCCCACAGCCCGGCCAATAAGGAGTCTATCGCTGTAGCAGTAGCCAATCAGACACGAGGCTCGTTCCCGTAGCCTCGAACAGCGAATCTGTGAATGGTTACGCCTACATCAAAGTAACCGCCTGCACGCCTTAGCTTTTCTCGAATGGCAGGCCTTAGAGCGTAGAAGCCTTATAGTGTACAGGCCTTATAATGTACAGGCCTTATAGTGTACAGGTCTTATAGTGTACATGTCTTATAGTGTATAAGACTTATAGTGTACAGGCCTTATATCGCACAGGCCGTATAGTGTACAGGCCGTATAGTGTACAGGTCTTATAGTGTACTGGCCTTATAGTGTACATGCCTTATAATGCACAGGCCTTATAAAGCGCAGGCCTTATAGTGTCAGGTCTTTTAGTGTGCAGGCCTTATAGTGTACATGCCTTATAGTGCACAGGCCGTATAGTGCACAAGCCTTATAGTGTACAGGTGTTATAGTGTACAGGCCTTAGGCCTATACCGTACGTGACTTATAGTGCACAAGCCTTATAGTGTACAGGTGTTATAGTGTACAGGCCTTAGGCCTATACTGTACTTGACTTATAGTGTACAGGCCTTATAGTGTACAGTTCTTATAGTGATAATCAAGAAATGGCAACACATCACCAAAAAAATTGCTATGTGAGTACTAGCGAGCTGCAAAATTCGCGTTATTATTCGGGGACATGTTATACTTCAAACACCCGTACTTTTGCAATACGTTTGTCATTGGACCATACTTTTTTGACACGGCCTGGCTAACTATGATTCAGTAGATAAACACTTCACTATTGTGTAGTCTAGTCGAAAAAGGAGTGAATTCACATCTATGCAGCAGCCAATGGAGAACCGACGCCAGCTCGAGTGTATACAGTACTGTGAAGTTTAACATGATGCGAATTTTGCATGTCTCAAGTGATTACATTTACCGTTCGCCACTGGACTGCCCGCAAATGTTTCTTCTTCTTTTTGTTTTGAGCTGGAATTCCTTGTGGTTCGCATCAGAGAACCTGATGACCTTCAACGGCTAAATAAGGATATCCCGGACGCGTGTGATCTTCTTTCACGTCTCGAGATAAAGTTCTGCTGACCTTCCACTGAGAAGAATCTCGAGACACGTTTTGCTCCTACGACTGGATGCTGCGTGTTTTCTTACACCTCACTGGCTTTCGGCATCGCAGTAGCTTAACCTTTTCGTGCCCAGTGTAAACAATTGTTTACATGCTGCATAGGAAGATGATATTTGACCAGTACTGTACCTTACGAGTGCCAGTGCTCCAATGATATTCCCTGGGAATAACTAATTAAAGGCTATCCACAGTAAAGTGATTGATTGCTTTTGAAATCAACCTTTGAAAAATGCCACTGGCCCTACCTGCGTATATTTTAACGGGTACACTGACTTGCGTGTGCCCAGTTAAGTTGGCAATGACTGAGAGAAAAGTAGCTCCACATCTTAAGGTTGAATCTGAAGGATTAAGGTAAACATTTGTGAATACTGAAATTATTCCTTTTAATTTTTTCTTAATTCATAAAAGTGTTAGAATTCGCAAATTTTTAAAATAACTTATTTACTTTGCTAATAACTTTACAGTTGCTCTTGACCGGCGCATGAATAAAGTGATCTGAACCTTGATATCCGTGTTAATGTGAGCACTTTTAAAAGTCCTCTCATTTCGAATAATATACAATAAATACATTTTATTTTAGCCTCAGGCGTTAAATTCAGAATGCAGTGGAATATATACCCTGTGTTCATTACTTAAATAGCAATATTTATATAAAAAGGTGGTTAATGGATAAAAAATTGCTGAAACGAAAAGGAAACTAGGGCATCAAAATTGCTCACTTTAGCTTATAGCAATGTTAGTTGTATATGTGGCGGAAGAATACGCAATATGCATACCTACAAGTATATCTAAAGCTGGGCTTTCGATAGTGTTCACTTTACAGTAAGCAGCCCTTAGTAAACCGTGATTACGGACATCATAATTTCGCGAAAATACTTCTGCACATACAATACTTCGATACCCTACGGGCCTAACAGCATGTTTTGTTTATTGGCGACGTGTCTGTGGGAAGACATTTTCCTACCTAACTGGCCAATCAGAATTACGCAACTTCAGTACTGAATGTCTGTGATTCGCTCGCAGGCACCTAAGACGCCTAACACAGAAACCATCCAATCACGAAGGTGCATATTAACTAAAGTGTTATGAAGTACAACTGGTCGAGAGATTTTTTCGCGAAATTCGGGTATCGCTAACCGTGCTACTGTCCTGCGTTTTGATTGGTTCATATAACTGAACGCCGAAAAAAAATCCTTCAGCTTATTGGCTATGATAACGAAACGAGTTATCTGTCAGCTTTACGTACAACACTGATCGAAAAATTTCTTATTTACATCACCGGAAACCATTAGTTAACGTGGGAATGGACGGCTTAAATATTTACTTGAATATAAAAATATTTTTTGAAATCCTGCATCGTATATATGTCACACAATGTCCTGCATATGGGATGTTGCAAAGGAACGGCGTGTTGTGATGTAGACTGTACGTAGTAAGAAAAATCCAGTAAAGGCTCTTCACGAAAAAGTGAGAACTTTAGAAATAAACGTTAGAAAAAAACCACTTCTCCTACTTGCATATATTGTAACGGGCGCATTGAGTGACATGTGTTCAGTAAAGTTGGTTACGATGGGAGGGAAAGTAGTTCCATATCTTAACGTCTAATAAAAAGTGGTCTAATAAAAAGTGGTCTAATAAAATGTGGTCTAATAAAAAGTGGTCTAATAAAGAGTTGTCTAATAAAAAGTGGTCTAATAAAAAGTGGTCTAATGAAAAGTGGTCTAATAAAGAGTGGTCTAATAAAAAGTGGTCTAATAAAGAGTGGTCTAATAAAGAGTGGTCTAATAAAAAGTGGTCTAATAAAAAGTGGTCTAATAAAAAGTGGTCTAATAAAAAGTGTTAGGTAACCATTTGTAATAACTTAAATAATTTCTTCCGCTTTCTGTTTATTTGAATGCGTCGAAGTGTGAGAATGAACAGGTTTGTCAAATATTTACTTTCCTAATTATTTCACAGTTTCACTTGACCGACGCATGAATATAGTGATGAGGCCAATGGTAATGTTAATTTTACATAAGGTGGAAGAACACACAACTTGCATACAAGTAGACCTTAAGCAGGGCTCTCAAAAGTGCTCATTTTACCGTGAACAGCCTAAAAGGAAGAGCATCGTTCGTTGTAGAGATTCAATCGCGTGGTCGCATTAATATTTAGTGTCAATAACTTCAAACCAAAAGCATTTATTGGCTACGACATATCACAGAATGTTATGACGATATGTGTACAGTACCGAACAAATATTTATTCGTTGCAACACTCGAAATTGTATTTTTATCTGCAAATGGGAAGGTTAAACAATTTTCCAAGTATAGAACTATCAGCTCTTTTTAATGCGTTATTAATTTATTTAATATACGTCTTTACAAATACGCCGCAACACGTTTTTTGTTCTGTAAAACTGATGGATTTTCGAAAAGGAACTGCTTATTATTTAGTTTTTTATTCAGTGTTTATAATCATACATCTGCAGTGTTTTGATAAATTATCTCTACACTACAATTATCAGTAGTAGTTTTGGTTATTATTTTATACCGTCTCAGAAGAATTTCACTGTAAACAAGCTTAAGTTATTAAATATTGTCCGTAAATAACATTGTACGAAAATATTAATTTTCTTGTAATACCATTTTTTTTGCTCAATGAGTAAATATTGTGAATTTATTCTTACATTTCAAATTTAATTAGTACACCATAGCATTTAAAAGGTAAAAGTATTATGTGCTAGTCACCTATCGCAGTGTGGTATTCATTGGTTTGCAATATATCCATAAATAATACCAAAGATTTTTTTTTTTTTTGCTGTTGGATATAATCGACAACTAATATACTATAATATTACTTTGAAAGTTTTGTATGGCAATACAGGAGAAAAATAAAAACGGTTAAAGAAATCATCTTCAGAAGAGGGATTTTTTTAAACACTTTCGACACCAGGGGAAATTACATGTTGAAATTATCGCTTCCAACAAGCTAGATGCAAAATATCTACATATTTCTGTTTTCTGTGAAAAGAACTGAACATTTCATGGACAACGGAAAACATTTTTGCAGCTAGAACATATTCTATGGCACTCTAGCTAGTTTACCCTTTCATAATGGGAAATTCTAGTTTGGACTTGGCTACATTCCTCGCAACTTTATCGACACTACAGAAAAGCCGCTTCCCAGGTCGCCATGTTGGGGGTTACCCGCCAAAAAGATGTACCCGATCTAGAGCTAGTGACATTTCACGAAATAATGTGAGTACACGGTAGACTTCAATACTATAAGCACCCAACAGCAGTTTGTCTATTGTCATTGGTTGCTGTCTCCTTGAGAAGGCGTTTTCATATTTGACCGGGCCACTCAGAATTCGGCAGCATCGGTACGACTCGTATGTGATTCGCATGCAGACAGTTAACACGTGTCAAAAAGTAATTCAGCCAATCAAGATAGGTAAACACTCCTACAGTGTTTTGAAGTATAACCTGTCTTGAAATATTTTCGCGAAATTTCACTACCTCTACGATCTCCAATAACTAGAGACATGCTAGATTCGCGTTATTGTTGGATAACAAGCTAGACTCCACTTCATTGTGCCTACTTGAGGATTTCATTGGTTACTGGTGATCATACGACGTCATTTACCTTTGCGGCCGCTTTACTGGAGATTGGTTGCTGAACCTTTCAGGCATTCCTATTGGGTCGACGTGTCCTTTGGAAGAGCCACACAAGTCGTCTACCAATGGCAACAGTCAATATAACATACAGCATCTTGGCGTTTAGTCTGCCGCCAAATAACAACGCGAATTTTGCAGGTCCCTACGTATAACAGCTACACTCCAGAAAGTCCACCCATGGA
Source organism: Dryococelus australis (assembly GCA_029891345.1). Taxonomy (NCBI): domain Eukaryota; kingdom Metazoa; phylum Arthropoda; class Insecta; order Phasmatodea; family Phasmatidae; genus Dryococelus; species Dryococelus australis. Next base: position 4,842,364 of record CM056993.1, read on the forward strand.
CAAGGTTTGAGATACACCCAATCAGGGCGAAGGTGCATTTAGCTAACATTCCAGTAGCCCAGCTGCAAGCTCCGAACTCACACTCTGATGCGTAGGGTCGGTGATTTTTCGCAAAAAAAAACGCACACATTAGACTTTTATACTATGTACATACTCCAGTTATATTTACATTGGCTGCTGGTGCAGTTTCCCCTTTCGACCTAGCCAGTCAGGAGTTGGTCACTATGGCACCGAGTCATCGTGATTGGTGAGGGAACAATTAACACGGGCCAAAACATGATTCAGCCAATCTATAAAGCTAGTTGCCATTATAGTGCTTTGAATTATATCTTGTCTCGTAATCTTTTCGCGAAATATCACTGCCCCTACTGAAGGGCCATCCTATTCCCTTCCACATATGACAGCAAACTGGACCAATAGCATCTATCAGTAAATCAAACTCATTCATATATTTAATGGTCGATCGATATTTTTCAGCACTGCAATATCTTTTAAGGAACATGCTAAAGGATTGAAAAATTGCGAGACTTAATTTTAGGACAAGCTCGATCTCAAACACGTATATATGTCTGTTTTTTCTTTCAATTGGATCACAGTTTATGTGCTAGGCCCATGTGACGTCTGAGTCAATAAACAGACTTGCAAGGAAACAAATACAGAATCCACCTGGCCTGAGGTAGAACTGGCTACACACTGCCTGTGAACAGAAAGCAGAGGCTTCCAACATGTATACGTAGAGGCAGTGATGTTTCATGAAAAGATTTCGAGACAAGATTGAATTCTAAAAATGATAGTATTGTTCAGCTTTCTTGATTGGCTGAATCATGTTTTGGTCTGTGTTAACTGTCTGCGCACGAATCACGAAGGCTCAATGCCAGAGTTACCGAATATCGATTGGCTCAGTCAAATACGAGAAAGAATTTTCATGCAGGCAGCAGCCAATGGAGGTATGTAAACAGTTGGGGCTGTATACGTAATAGGATAGGGATAGGAACATTTCGCTACTTCATTTTGGGACAAGGTAGACGTCAAACAAATGTACAGTGAAATTACGTTTGCAATTGGTTCACAGTTTATTAGACACGCCCGGTACGCCTCTGAGCCAATAGCAGACTCGCAAGGAAACACGTGGCGAATCCCATACTGGCAGTTGTGGAGTAACACTGGCTACTCTCTGGAGCTGCAGCCAATGAACAAACATCTGAGGCTCGAGTGTACATAGTACTGTGAAGTCTAGCTCCTATCTCTGCGAAACATCCAGCGCTTGACCGCTTTTTATACCAAACTGTCGCTAGCTCTCTCACAGGGAGCTCGTGACAGTACTTCACAAGTCCTGAACTTTAAAATTCCGCTCTGATAAATTCAATTAACTTCACCACTCTCTTTTATCCCGTACAGGCAGGGAAAAAGAGAGTAAAACTCAGCTATGGAAACAGCTCCCAGGCGCTACCCTGGGAATCCTGTAAAAGAATGCTAGCTTTGCAGCATAAAGTAAGTTTGATGGGTGAGGAGGGGGGAGGGGGTTAGCTTCTCCTAGCTGCCGCAAGCTAACTGGGTGGCCAAGGTCCCTCACAAGGGACCGATTAACCCCCGCGCTGAGGGAGTAGCGTCCCAGTGATGTAAAATGGCGGTGGCCAAGGTCCCTCACAAGGGACCGATCCACCCCCATGCTGAGGGAGTAGCGTCCCAGTGATGTAAAATGGCGGTCCAGCGCTGGAGCTCCTGAGTACGAGTAGCAGACATCACACACCCCTCCCCCCTTCCCCCCCAAAAGGATCATCACCTCGGCTGTGCAGAGACGCTGCCCACAGTGCCTGCCCTTCATCATTCCACCCCTATCAAATCCCGACCCAATTTTTAGAGCTTATTACTTATTTTCGCTTCCAATTTTCGCAACCTAATTTCCTAATCCTTTTTAGTGAAATTTTTCTACGCATCATAACTACCCCCCCCCCCCCCCCTACAAACTCATCTAGATACCAGAGTTCATCGCAGAGACGCTGTCCACAGTAGCTGACGAGCCAAGAACTCACTTCATATGCTGGTAATGTGTCTCAATTAATATTATATATTTATACTGTAAATAAACATTAATTGCAAATAAATGTTTGCAGGAAGGCACCGGGTCCACCTCCCACTGGCTGATGGCCAGGCTCAACATCTCACCCACGCACCAGCCTGCAGTGCGTAAGTATTGTAAACAACAAGCTCACATCAGTTTGGCTTTACTGATGGGAGTTTCCAACCTACCCTCACCATATCCCCCCCCCCCCTCCTGGCTCGGAGGGCCTGTTTTAAACTCTAATTCTGGGTGCAGGTTTTTCCCCAGCACGTCCCTATCATCAAAGCAATGGGACTGCCAGGGCCTGATGGCGGCTTTGGCAGTCCGTCACCCAGCGCTTGACGCAACATAGCCGACTGGTAGCTCCCCTCCCCCCGGAAAGGGAGGGGGGGGGAGTTGCATTGGCAGATTACATGAATAGTCGAAAGCGTATAGTCTAACCGACTCCCACGCACAACTTCCCCCAGATAAAATCCATCCCGCAAATAATCCGGGAGGTCCCAGCAAGCAAGGTTGCAGGTCGGGGATCACAATTTACTGCGAGGAGGGGCAGTAAATAAAAAAAAATAGCCTACAGGTCGTTGTACCCGCGAAATTTCCCTATCCTTAATAATATTTAAGTCTACTGTGTGCTCAGATTTTTTCGCGAAAAATCACTGGTCTTAAATATCAGTTTGGAACAGGTACAGAAAATAGCTGTGACGACCCATCTGAGGTGCTTGCCTGTTCTGTGCCTCTGTGTGCCTGCTTATTCTAGCGCCGCGCTCGGAGCTGGCGACCTGCTTCTCGCCGACGACGTCTCTCCCCCCTCCCCACCAGTAGGGGTCGTGTGGCTTGCATGGGAACCGCGGCATGTCTGGAAAGAGAAAGTGGTTCGCGACGCCGGATTCAGAACAGAACGCGGGCCCCGCTCTGCCGACGGACGACCTTGAGGTCCCCGCGGCCTCTCTACAGCCTACCACAGCCTCCAGCGACGACGTACAGTTAAAGGTTACCTCCTCGCCATCTCACGTTGCCCTCTCCGAAACCCGATCTACCCAAGAATGTCATCCCACGCTGCAGGCGCCGCTCATCATGCAATCGCGACGTCTGTTGGAAGGCAACACAGGCACAGGGCATAGCATGTAAAGGTAAAAGGCTGTTCACGATAAAGTGAGCACTTTTGAAATCAACCTTAGAAAAATGTCACTGCCCCTACCTGCATATATTTTAATGGGCGCACTGAGTGACATTCGCCGAGCAAAGTTGGCAATGATGGCTGGAAAGTAGTACCATATCTTAACATCGAATAAAAAGTGATAGGTATTAATTTGTGACAACTTAAATTTTTTTTTTTTTTTTTTTAATCCATCAAGTCTAAAAATGACCAGATTTGTAACATACAGTATTTACATCTATTATAATTCCACAGTTTCTCCTGGTCGACGCATGAATAAAGCGATGAGGGCTATGGCAATGTTGCATACAAGTAGATCTTAAGCAGGGCTTTAAAAAGTGCTTATTTTACCGTGAAAAACTTATAGAAGATAATAACTACCAGAATTCTTCTACGAAATTTATTCACAATTGAATACTTGCGTATTATTTGTGAGTGAAGTGGGTGAAGAGATGTGGGCGGCCCTTGACATCGAGGTCTTGAGAGCTGATGAGGGTGGAGTTAGGTGAGTATAGAGCAGCGCCGGAACGCAAGGGCGGTGTAAACGGGACATCCCCGAGAAAGAGAACCCGGTTTCACGTTGGTGGCAGGCGATTAACATTACACTGAGAGAAAATCTAACTATATATTTGTTTGTATAGAGCCAAATATATATTTAGTTGCCCTAACAAAATATATTGCTGATCAAACAAAATTTGAAAAGCAACAAAATTACTTCTGTTCTTCTAACAAAATATATGTTTTAATAAACAAAATATTTGCGTTGGGCCAAAAAAATTAGACTGCCAACTAAATATTTTGTTGAATCAACTGTATATATTTGTTTGGCCATTCATTTGACTGCCTTCGTTTGAAAATACAGCTCGAGAGTTTGTTTGTATTTTTTGTGACAACTAGGATAGTAACCGTGTTTGTTTGTGCATCTATTGATACTTAACAATCGCATAAACACATTAACAAAACAATGCAACAAGGAACTGACAAGTAAAACTGTAAAACGTGAAATATTTGTTTCTACACGTTGCTCAATATTTGCTATATATCTATTTAAATGCTTTCCGGTGTCATCAGTTGTCACATTAGCTGAGATTACTATGGCGTAGCGGTCGGAGGCTGGTGATCTAGGTTCGAAACTCGGTCGAAATTGTAAACATTTTTTATATCGGCCCAAACTGTTTAATGTACGTGTAGCCAAACAAAAGTTTAGTTGCACCAACCAAATCTTACTGTTTGGGCCAACCAAATGAGAACAACAAAATAGTTAACTGCCCCTATACAAACAAATAATTTGGTTGCACCAAGCAAATCTTGTTTGATTCAACAAAACCTTTTTCTCAGTGTACAGCTACTCAACAGGGGATTCTTTCGTGGACTGAGATGACTATCCCCATTCCCAGTCAGTAGGAGGTTATATTTTGGATTCCTTTTCGAGAGAAAGCCCTTCGCAATTCATCCAATTGTATCAGCGATGCGTTTTTTTTTTCTGAAGCACGTGGTACATACCTCTTCCTGACAGTCAGTGTGAAATATTGGTTACAACAGCTTTCACTTCCACATCGATGCTGAACTTTCTTCTTCTTAAATCCTCCTCGAGTGTTGCAAAAAACACAGGAATCGTAGGGTGTAAGGTTTTGGCTGCACAGAGGATTGTCTAAACACTTCTCACACATTTTCTCCCAAGCTTAAATTACTTGCCGTGCTACATGTGGCAGAACAGTTTCCGAAAATAAATAAAAAATGCCAATTGCATTTTTAAAAAGAACTTAAAACAAACTAGCATAATAATCTCCTTTCACAGTCTGTTTTATTGGCACCGAATGGAATGGGTATCTGATAAAAGAAACCAGCGTTAACTGAACAACCAAAAACCCGAAATTTGGGCCTAGCTTCCATTAATAACAATAAAGTAAAATTCCAATACGACATACTTCACATTAACGAATTGTTCACTTTAAGGTAAGATTAATTCCCATCAATATATTTTGACAACTATAGTATATTCACGGTTACTACACACTTTTTGAATCAAACCTTCGAAAAACAGCTCCATGTATAGAAATTTTATTGTTTTTATAATATTTTGCCTATCTCAAGAGGTTTATAATTCTGCTTACATGGAATTAATTTAAAATACAGCGACACCTTCACTACAGTTTCTTAAAACAGGAATGGAACTGTGTTTCCATGAGTTGGACTGCTGCAATACTTGGTTCGGTTTATTAAAACAGTCATGGAACTGTGTTTCCATGAGTTGGACTGCTGCAATACTTGGTTCGGTTTATTAAAACAGGAATGGAACTGTGTTTCCATGAGTTGGACTGCTGCAATACTTGGTTCTGTTTATTAAAACAGGAATGGAACTGTGTTTCCATGAGTTGGACTGCTGCAATACTTGGTTCGGTTTATTAAAACAGGAATGGAACTGTGTTTCCATGAGTTGGACTGCTACAATACTTGGTTCGGTTTATTAAAACAGGAATGGAACTGTGTTTCCATGAGTTGGACTGCTGCAATACTTGGTTCGGTTTATTAAAACAGGCATGGAACTGTGTTTCCATGAGTTGGACTGCTGCAATACTTGGTTCTGTTTATTAAAACACTGATGGAACTGTGTTTCCATGAGTTGGACTGCTGCAATACTTGGTTCGGTTTATTAAAACAGGAATGGAACTGTGTTTCCATGAGTTGGACTGCTGCAATACTTGGTTCGGTTTATTAAAACAGGAATGGAACTGTGTTTCCATGAGTTGGACTGCTACAATACTTGGTTCGGTTTATTAAAACAGGCATGGAACTGTGTTTCCATGAGTTGGACTGCTGCAATACTTGGTTCGGTTTATTAAAACAGGAATGGAACTGTGTTTCCATGAGTTGGACTGCTGCAATACTTGGTTCGGTTTATTAAAACAGGCATGGAACTGTGTTTCCATGAGTTGGACTGCTGCAATACTTGGTTCGGTTTATTAAAACAGGCATGGAACTGTGTTTCCATGAGTTGGACTGCTGCAATACTTGGTTCTGTTTATTAAAACACTGATGGAACTGTGTTTCCATGAGTTGGACTGCTGCAATACTTGGTTCTGTTTATTAAAACAGGAATGGAACTGTGTTTCCATGAGTTGGACTACTGCAATACTTGGTTCGGTTTATTAAAACAGGAATGGAACTCTGTTTCCATGAGTTGGACTGCTGCAATACTTGGTTCTGTTTATTAAAACAGGCATGGAACTGTGTTTCCATGAGTTGGACTGCTGCAATACTTGGTTCGGTTTATTAAAACAGGCATCTAACTGTGTTTCCATGAGTTGGACTGCTGCAATACTTGGTTCGGTTTATTAAAACAGGAATGGAACTGTGTTTCCATGAGTTGGACTGCTACAATACTTGGTTCTGTTTATTAAAACAGGCATGGAACTGTGTTTCCATGAGTTGGACTGCTGCAATACTTGGTTCGGTTTATTAAAACAGGAATGGAACTGTGTTTCCATGAGTTGGACTGCTACAATACTTGGTTCAGTTTATTAAAACAGGCATGGAACTGTGTTGCCATGAGTTGGACTGCTGCAATACTTGGTTCGGTTTATTAAAACAGGCATGGAACTGTGTTTCCATGAGTTGGACTGCTGCAATACTTGGTTCGGTTTATTAAAACAGGAATGGAACTGTGTTTCCATGAGTTGGACTGCTACAATACTTGGTTCAGTTTATTAAAACAGGCATGGAACTGTGTTGCCATGAGTTGGACTGCTGCAATACTTGGTTCGGTTTATTAAAACAGGCATGGAACTGTGTTTCCATGAGTTGGACTGCTGCAATACTTGGTCTGTTTATTAAAACACTGATGGAACTGTGTTTCCATGAGTTGGACTGCTGCAATACTTGGTTCGGTTTATTAAAACAGGCATGGAACTGTGTTTCCATGAGTTGGACTGCTGCAATACTTGGTTCTGTTTATTAAAACACTGATGGAACTGTGTTTCCATGAGTTGGACTGCTGCAATACTTGGTTCTGTTTATTAAAACAGGAATGGAACTGTGTTTCCATGAGTTGGACTGCTGCAATACTTGGTTGGTTTATTAAAACAGGAATGGAACTGTGTTTCCATGAGTTGGACTGCTGCAATACTTGGTTCTGTTTATTAAAACACTTATGGAACTGTGTTTCCATGAGTTGGACTGCTGCAATACTTGGTTCGGTTTATTAAAACAGGCATGGAACTGTGTTTCCATGAGTTGGACTGCTGCAATACTTGGTTCGGTTTATTAAAACAGAATGGAACTGTGTTTCCATGAGTTGGACTGCTACAATACTTGGTTCTGTTTATTAAAACAGGCATGGAACTGTGTTTCCATGAGTTGGACTGCTGCAATACTTGGTTCGGTTTATTAAAACAGGAATGGAACTGTGTTTCCATGAGTTGGACTGCTACAATACTTGGTTCAGTTTATTAAAACATTCATGGAACTGTGTTGCCATGAGTTGGACTGCTGCAATACTTGGTTCGGTTTATTAAACAGGAATGGAACTGTGTTTCCATGAGTTGGACTGCTGCAATACTTTTTTCGTTTATTAAACAGTCATGGAACTGTGTTTCCATGAGTTGGACTGCTGCAATACTTGGTTCGGTTTATTAAAACAGGAATGGAACTGTGTTTCCATGAGTTGGACTGCTACAATACTTGGTTCGTTTATTAAAACAGGCATGGAACTGTGTTGCCATGAGTTGGACTGCTGCAATACTTGGTTCGGTTTATTAAAACAGCATGGAACTGTGTTTCCATGAGTTGGACTGCTGCAATACTTGGTTCTGTTTATTAAAACACTGATGGAACTGTGTTTCCATGAGTTGGACTGCTGCAATACTTGGTTCGGTTTATTAAAACAGGCATGGAACTGTGTTTCCATGAGTTGGACTGCTGCAATACTTGGTTCTGTTTATTAAAACACTGATGGAACTGTGTTTCCATGAGTTGGACTGCTGCAATACTTGGTTCTGTTTATTAAAACAGGAATGGAACTGTGTTTCCATGAGTTGGACTGCTGCAATACTTGGTTCGGTTTATTAAAACAGGAATGGAACTGTGTTTCCATGAGTTGGACTGCTGCAATACTTGGTTCTGTTATTAAAACACTGATGGAACTGTGTTTCCATGAGTTGGACTGCGCAATACTTGGTTCGGTTTATTAAAACAGGAATGGAACTGTGTTTCCATGAGTTGGACTGCTGCAATACTTGGTTCTGTTTATTAAAACACTGATGGAACTGTGTTTCCATGAGTTGGACTGCTGCAATACTTGGTTCGGTTTATTAAAACAGGCATGGAACTGTGTTTCCATGAGTTGGACTGCTGCAATACTTGGTTTGTTTATTAAAACATGATGGAACTGTGTTTCCATGAGTTGGACTGCTGCAATACTTGGTTCTGTTTATTAAAACAGGAATGGAACTGTGTTTCCATGAGTTGGACTGCTGCAATACTTGGTTCGGTTTATTAAAACAGGAATGGAACTGTGTTTCCATGAGTGGACTGCTGCAATACTTGGTTCTGTTTATTAAAACACTGATGGAACTGTGTTTCCATGAGTTGGACTGCTGCAATACTTGGTTCGTTTATTAAAACAGGCATGGAACTGTGTTTCCATGAGTTGGACTGCTGCAATACTTGGTTTCGTTTATTAAAACACTGATGGAACTGTGTTTCCATGAGTTGGACTGCTGCAATACTTGGTTCTGTTTTAAAACAGGAATGGAACTGTGTTTCCATGAGTTGGACTGCTGCAATACTTGGTTCGGTTTATTAAAACAGGAATGGAACTGTGTTTCCATGAGTTGGACTGCTGCAATACTTGGTTCGTTTATTAAAACATGATGGAACTGTGTTTCATGAGTTGGACTGCTGCAATACTTGGTTCGGTTATTAAAACAGGAATGGAACTGTGTTTCCATGAGTTGGACTGCTGCAATACTTGGTTCTGTTTATTAAAACACTGATGGAACTGTGTTTCCATGATTGGACTGCTGCAATACTTGGTTCGGTTATTATAAAACAGGCATGGAACTGTGTTTCCATGAGTTGGACTGCTGCAATACTTGGTTCTGTTTATTAAAACACTGATGGAACTGTGTTTCCATGAGTTGGACTGCTGCAATACTTGGTTCTGTTTATTAAAACAGGATGGAACTGTGTTTCCATGAGTTGGACTGCTGCAATACTTGGTTCGGTTTATTAAAAACAGGAATGGAACTGTGTTTCCATGAGTTGGACTGCTGCAATACTTGGTTCTGTTTATTAAAACACTGATGGAACTGTGTTTTCCATGAGTTGGACTGCTGCAATACTTGGTTCGGTTTATTAAAACAGTCATGGAACTGTGTTTCCATGAGTTGGACTGCTGCATTACTTGGTTCGGTTTATTAAAACAGGCATGGAACTGTGTTTCCATGAGTTGGACTGCTGCAATACTTGGTTCGGTTTATTAAAACAGATGAACTGTTTTCCATGAGGACTCGCAACTTGTTCGGTTTTAAACACATGGAATGTGTTCATGAGTTGACTGCTGCAATACTTGGTTCGGTTTCTTAAAACAGGAATGGAACTGTGTTTCCATGAGTTGGACTGCTGCAATACTTGGTTCGGTTTATTAAAGGTGTAACCTCATCATCCACCACTGTACTATAGACCGCAGTTCAGTTTTCATAGCGAGCAAACAAACGACATATCCGCGTTAGCTGTAGTCACGTGCCGGAGCAGAGTTTCCAGTCCAGGAACATTCTGTACAGCTCTTGTATATTTGATCAGATCTACTGTTCTGGTATGATTATGAAGAACACGATGATTAAATACACTGGGAAAACTCCGTTAGATAATACTGGCAGTGGCTAGTTAAAAAAAAATCATTAACAGGTTCCGGTTGTATAAGACAAATGACGCTGGTTGTATAACAGGTTTGTAGAGTATCTGGCAGTGCGTGTTTGTCATAAATCTGCTGACTTTGAAAAATGTGTGCAGTTTTAAAGGAGCTGGTTACAAAAAATTAATTATTTCATAATTGTAGGAAATACCGTTCAACTTGAAGACATTACTCGCAGTGGGCTGAGGTGAAGCGTTGCAAGGTGAGCCGGTGCTTGCTCAGTGCTGTACATTCTCGGTGCACGCAGCAGGAGCCAGTAGTCTAGAGAAACTGGACGTATTCCGACCATTGATAAGCGAGCAGCAAGGGACCTATTACACACGTCCTCCTGCATCAGCTGCCAAGCTACGCTCTAGTGGTGGAAGTGTCAACCAGCAAGCAATAGGGTGGTACAGCACAGAGAAAACACCAGCTTACCTTGCAACAGTTCACCACACGCCACTGATCACTCGTAAGTAGGTACTCTTTCTTCGCACACAATTATTTCAAATCGCATATTTTTTTGCAACATGCCATGTCAAAATCACAATTATAGTGTTTTTGGGACGTATAAATATAATAAAGGTCTCAAAAATCCAGAAATTGTGATTTAGACATTCTGACGAGTTGGATGGATCGCTCGTTCACCGCTTTTGTTTTCAGCACCGCTCCCCCCCCCCCCCCCTCGCGGGAACGTCTTAGCACAGAATAGGCAAGTGAGAAAGTGTGGTGATTCCTCTGACGTGGGAGTGTCCAATACGCTCACTGGCTGCTCCAGGCTATGGAACAGGTCTTGTTTCTGATTGGCGATTGTGTGCTGAGGAAGGTTCGCTATTGGCCGGGCTGCCGAGTGGCGAGTATGTTATCCGGTGCTCTCACTGACGAGAGACTTGCCAGGGGCGCCATTTCGCTGGCGTGTACCGCTGCAGTTCGCGATACATGTGGTCGTTTGACTTCTGTATGCTTACCTATTCCGTATCCCGGTAATGAAAGTAGCAGATATGACACGAAATCATATAAGGCCACTCACCTTCCACCATGGCGAACCGGGTTTCAATTCCTGCTGGGGACAGACCCGGACTATTTACCCTCGTGGATATCGTTGCCGTTCCCTGCTAGGTTACTACGGGGTACTCCTGTTTCCTCCCAACATTGCATTCCATCGCTTCTCCCCCCTACTCTTTGTCCTCATCAGCACTTAAGAGTTAGGTTAGGTACAGTCGCTGTTTTATATTATCTCAGCAAATAAATATCCTGGGAATACAAATTTTTCCCAGAAAAGTTAATAACCAAATATTCAAGCCCGCACAGTTTTGTTTTTATATATAGGATGAACCACCTAAAACTTGCATCGTTAATGTTACGGAAATTAAGGGCGATATTGATGTAATGGTTCCACAGAACTTAAGTTTATGCATCGGCTCATAATTGCAGCCCAGATAAGAGATTTTGATAAGTATTAGAAGGTGTATTTCTTGAACGAAGTTGGAATATTTTCCAAATGAAGCAATGCCTATTCACATAAAGAAAATAAAATTAGAGCAAATTAGAATTTCAGTTGTGTTTTTCTTTTTACAGGATTCTAGTGCAAATAGTTTACGTGCTATCGTAATATGACACACGCATTCTTGCACACTCACTTAAAAAATATTCTGCATTAGAACTACTGCTCACTAAGAATTACTCAACCCAACTATTATCTCTATGTGTTTATTCTTATTAATTACAAATAAAATAATATCGCTTATAGATGCAATATATGTAAAAGTTCATTTTAAAGAAAAAAATAGGTTACTTTCATCCTAACAGCAGCATAAAACTGTACACATTACTTAGGAAACAACCAAATACGTCACACATGAGGAGATTTTTCGAAGGTTTTATAAAAAAAAGTGTGAGGAAATGTGGAATTGACTATAACCAGACGTGTGGGAGATATGATAAAGTAGGGTGTTCTGGCGAGTGTAGGTGGGCCTCAAACATCTCAAGTACACAAAATCTGCGTGCTCCAACTTTCACATGCCTTTCCGGAAAATATTATTTCAACGTGCCACCTGACGGATTGTTAGCGTTTAGATTCTGCGGCTGGTGTTAGTTAGTTCAAAATAATTTCCGCTGAAGGAAGGAGAGATGGAGTTTCTGTCACGTGTGGGAAGGTATCCAACATACAGCCTACAACCAGATATGTTGGTAGATATGGTGAGCGTAGGATAGAGACGGGTGTTATTTAACTTAGAAGTTATAATAAACTGTTACAATTTGGTATCGTGTTACACGAGTAACGCGATCCATCGTTTATACCGGTATCTTTAGAACGTCCTGGATTGCCTCACTTAAACCAACGCTTTACTACTGCGCATGCGTAAAAGTTATTTCTGGAACGTCCTGTTTTGCATCTGTGCGCATGAACGGATGTAATTTCTTGAAACGCTTTGCTTTGAAACACCGAACTACGTAATTATGATATCCCGGAACTTCGGGACGATAGACTAAACATGAGGTAGACCTATCTCGCCGGCTGCGCACAACCAAGCTCCGTGTCCCAACATTCAACTGCTTTTCTGACAACACGTCAAGCAAAAATGGAGTGGATTGCGTTTGAGGTTAGAACACTGTTTAGTAAACAAGTACTTTGTAATGTTTGTATACTTGCTCTAGCCAACTCGTAATGCAGTTTGATTAAGTTTCAATTGGTAAAAGTATTTTATTAATATAATAGTGGTTGTCACTTAGAAGATAAGATATAAACAAACACGTTCATCACTGTTGACCATGTGACTTTGACAGGTCAATGTTGGGTACATGCGCAGAAGACGAATAAGCGGTCTACCTCATCTTTAGTCTATGGTCGGGACAGGCGAGAAATATTTCACAGTAACCTGTTACAAAAATAACACGTTACTGGTTATATGAAAGCAACTGTTTAGCCCACCCTTAGTGCTGGAGACGGGAGATACCTGCACAGCCGAGTGTGGCGCCACCAGACGTCGTGTGCGAGGATAGGACTCGTCTTCACACCGTGGGGCGGCGCCCTGGGAGGAAGAGATCTTATTCGCTCGTCCTCGGCGCAGGGAGAAGGTACAGGGCGTCCCTGGACCAGAGGCGGTCCCGCCACATACAGCGACCTGACCTCGCATCCGAATCACAAGCCAAGGTTCACTTCACTTCGCCCCTTCACTCCGCTTTCGAGCTACGCTTTCGCAAATGGCTCAACTCGGCGTGCACCCTAACAAATTACTAACAAGTTTATCATACCAGTGTAAACGCTTAGTGAAAAAGCAGGAATTGTAATGTTTTCCCCTATACATGCATTGTAGCCTTCCTACACTTGCTCAGGAAACAGTCAAATTCATTAGGAAGTTACCAACTTTGTATGCTAGCGACCATAATCATTCATATAACCGCAGCTTGATGTGTGGTATTGTCATAGGCAGTTCACGGTAAAATGAGTACTTTTGAAAGCCCTGCTTAGGATTCACTTGTAAACACGTTGTGTGTTCTTCCACCATATGAAAAATTAACATTGCCATAGGCCTCATCACTTTTTCATGCGTCGGTAAGTGAAACTGTTAAATTATTAGAAAAGTAAATAATATACAAATCTGTTCATTTTTACACTTCGATGTATTTACAATTCAGAAAACAAAAAAAAAATTTATTTTTTTATTTTTTGAAGAAAGGTTACCTAACACTTTTTGTTCGAAGTTAATATATGGAACTACTTCCCCCCTACTTCGTTACCAACTTTATTGTACACATGTCTCTAGGGGCACCCGTTAAAATATATGCTGGCAGCGGCAGTAAGTTTTTTCTAAGGTTGAATTCATAAATGCTCACTTTATCATGAACAGCCTTTACTTGGGAGAAGCCATGTGGCTTCTATACTATGTGATCGTCATAAGGTTTGATTATGCTCGTGTGAGCAACTTGATATCACTTTGGGAAACAATTTTTATGTAATTGTTTACACCTCCATTTTGGTATAAATTTAGACCCAGTTGCATTAAGAAAATAACTGGCACATAAAAATGGAATTGTACCTGTAATATATTTGAAAATTGTATCTCCGAAAATTCGTACTATATAAAATGAAATTAAGACACTTTCTACGGTTCACTAGATGTGTGAAAAGATACCTATTGCAAAGTATTACTGATTTCCACCTCTGCCTTTAACTTATTCCGATTTAGGATGGATGAGTAATTTGAGCCATTTAAGAGAAAGCATTTGAATCAATATTTCTTATCAGTTTGCCAACTGCTGGGTTGTTGTTGGTTGTTTGACTCGGGGTGTTGGTACCTGCACACATGATACCCTGGGCTCTCACTTGTTTGACTCGGGTTGTTGGTACCTGCACACATGATACCCTGGGCTCTCACCTGTTTGACTCGGGGTGTTGGTACCTGCACACATGATACCCTGGGGTCTCACTTGTTTGACTCGGGTTGTTGGTACCTGCACACATGATACCCTGGGGTCTCACTTGTTTGACTCGGGTTGTTGGTACCTGCACACATGATACCCTGGGGTCTCACTTGTTTGACTCGGGTTGTTGGTACCTGCACACATGATACCCTGGGGTCTCACTTGTTTGACTCGGGTTGTTGGTACCTGCACACATGATACCCTGGGCTCTCACTTGTTTGACTCGGGGTGTTGGTACCTGCACACATGATACCCTGGGGTCTCACTTGTTTGACTCGGGGTGTTGGTACCTGCACACATGATACCCTGGGCTCTCACCTGTTTGACTCGGGGTGTTGGCACCTGCACACATGATACCCTATGCTCTCACTTGTTTGACTCGAAAAAACCTTCTGTGCTGGCCAAGAGAAATTAGACTTTAAAAAATTAGTATTGAATCAACGGACACTATACATTAGTTAGTGTATAATTTGATGCTTAATAATGATATACACGTCCTAACAAAACCAAATCAATTAGGAAGGTAAAAGAAAAACTGCAGAACTTAAAATACTTAGTTGCGAACGTTGAGCAGTATTGGAAATTTATTTATTTAAAAATATTCCATATTCACCAGTCGACAGTTAGAGGTTTCTGGGGAGTAGAGTTTGGACGCAAAAGTTCCAGGTTTCCCCCATGAACCGAAATGTCTTGTGTACGTAGAGCCATACAATTCTTCAGATGCATCAACCAATTTCTTGCGTGGGTGGGGGGGGGAAGTGGGGGCGGCAAATAACAACAACAAAATAAATTGATTACAACAACGAAACATTTCTTGCCCCCATTACAAATAGTTAATTTTGGTCGCACCAAACAAACTTTGTTTCATTCGACAAAAATACTTTCTCAGTGCAGCGGCGGTGCTGCGGTCGGAATACTCGCCCAGGGCGAACCGGGTTCGAATCCTGGTTCGCTCACGCGGATTTCCAACTGTTGGGAAACGTGGCGGACGCTTGCCGTGGGACATCACGGTATTCCCGGCTACCCGTCCTCGCATTCCACGACGACGCTGCAATCTGCACCTTACTTCCGCCGTCACGACAGCAGCCTTGGCTTCTTTCTGTTTGTAAGGGCGTTCTAATTCATCATCTTACTGCCAAAAGGACCGGTTAATCGGTACTGTGTGTAGATGTCTTTGTAAGTATTTCTGTGTAGAGATTTGAGCTTCCCTCCATTGCCATCAGTGGCGCTCGTAGTGCTTCTAGGAACTAGTATATTTAGACAGTCAGTTGTTCGCCATTCGTTCAGGAGAAATGGTGTTTGGCAGTGCCCGTCAGTTCTCATATCGACAATCTTTCATGTAATACAGTCCATCGAGATGTTTGACGCAACAATCACCTTAGAATTTTAGACCGAACAACTGCTAGGACGAATGAGTGACTTTTAGCCCAACTGACTTTTGGTAAAGTTATATTTTTACTGAAATTTTAGATTAAATTACTTTCAGACCAAGCGAAACGCTCTACTTAAAAAAAAAATACTGTAGAGTGTAGATTCACTGCATTGATTATGTCAGTTTACACGTGTGTGTTATTTTGCAAGAATACCTCAGTCACAGACACAAAATTCTTCTCTTTTCAGACAGAAATGGAGCCATAAGTGTCAGTCTGCTACCGTCTAAGTCACAGTAGCATGGAAACTCCGTACGCAAGTACACTGTGGGTTGAAATTTCTCTTGCAAAGAGAGGTATGTTTTGGACAGTGTTGCATACAAACTCTGATTATTTATGATTGCCTTTCAGACACTCGTACAGAGCGCCTTGATGTCGTGATCTCTGACTATACTCACGACATCACAAGCAGGAGACATGTGGTATATGTGTATGATCACGACTCCATATTGATCTAGATCGTACTATAAACGACAGCACTTTAAGTCATCACTATCCTGTCAGTTTCCGCTCAGATTATTTTAATTAAACACTCGTAAACGAATAGGAAAAAAATTATTTTATAGCAAAGGGATTTTTAACGTCTCCCGGTTTTATGCTTGAAAGCTTAACAGGAAATAGCTTACAGACTAACTTATAACTAAGGATAGGAATATTTCGCGAGTTAATGATCTGTAGGCTAGACTCCACAGTCCTGTGTATCCTCGGGCCTCAGATATTTGTTCACAGGGAGTAGCCAATGTTACTCCACACCTGCCAGTATTGCACTCGCTACTTGTTTCCTTGCAAGTCTGCTATTGGCTCAGAGTCGTCCAGGGCGTGTCTGATGGACAGTGACCCAATTGCAATAGTGACTTCAGTGTACGCGTGTTGGACGTCTATCTTGTTCTCAAATTAACTCACGAATTTCTCCTATCCCTACTTATAACCTAACTTACATTAACACGCATGCCTTACCCGGGATTCGAACCCAGAGCCCCCCGCAGCCCAGATCGGTGGCACACCAACGGAGTGTGCCACGGGATGTCGGCTAGGAGAAAAATGTTGTCTAGGAAACTACTTTATTTCTGCATCCTTCCGAATTTGATAGTGAGTGAAAAATTTGGGCGGCTCCTAACAGCGAGGTCTTCAGAGCCGGTGAGGGGGAAGCGAGGTGAGTATTTAGCAGTGCCGGAATGGGGGGAGGGGTAAATGGGAGATCCCCGAGAAAACCCACCAACCAACGGCATCGTCCGGCACGATTCCCACGTGCGAAAATCCGGGAGTGACCCGGTCAGGTATTGAACCCGATTCGCCTTGGTGAGAGGAGAGTAGTCTAACCACTCAGCCACCGCGGCCCCACGAATTTGATAGAAAATAAGCATTAACACAATTAAAAACACTGCAATCCATTTACTCTGGAAGAATAAAACTTAATATTACGTAGTTTCTTACTCTTAATATTGTATGAATTTCCTATGTGGAAGGGGGTCCCTCCCCCCCTCCATTCCGGCGCTGCTCCATACTCACCTCGCTTCACCCGCATCGGCTCTCAAGACCTCGATGTTACGAGCCGCCCAAATCTCCCCACTCGCTCACTCTAAGCTTTGTATGTATGAGGCGGAGGAATATCCTGGAAGTAGAACTTCAGCCTGGCTTCAGAAAAGTCGGAAGTAACCGTGTATGGAGTCCAGAGCTAAGTGTATTTCACACTCATCAATCCTTCACGTACCCGGACATGAATCTTTAATTCATTGGCTGCCGTCGTGTGGTGCGAGGCATTATTTCTATTCAACTTTGTCGCATGCGATATGGCGCCACTATTTCTTCCTGCACATTACTGGCTAAACTGTGTCAAAACCATAGCCTGAAGACGAGGTAGAGGAATATCGCTGGCTGCGCGCAACCAGTCTCCATGTCCCAATATTGAACTGCTTTTCTGCCAACACGAACACGCAACACGGCGTGGATCGGATTTAAGTCTAGAACACTGTTTCGTAGACACGTGCTTTGAGATGTACGTGAACTCCCTCTAATTTATTTGTAATGAAGTCTGACTCAATTTAAATTACGTAAAAGTGCTTATCTTTTGAAGGCTAAGATATAAACGGGCACGTTGATCTTTGTTTAACCATATGACTCTGACATTTGTGTGGCTTTAATGTAGGTCAGTGTTGGGTGTATGGTCAAAACGACTGTGGTCCAAAGATAAAAGAAACACACTAGAGTAGCCCCCGTGCTTGAAGTCAGTCTGCCACGGAACGTATTAGAGAACTTGACATTCCTGTACTCGCTCGTTGTGGCAACTAAACAATTGCTGTGTCGACTTTAGTACATCCTGCATCGTAACAGTGCTTGCTTGCAACAGCTGAAGATGTAATATAAAGTAGGTCTGAAAGAGTTAGGAAAAAACCTGAACGTTGTTGCAGAAAGCAGAGAAGGCGAGCATGAGACTAGATTCGGAAGAAGTATGAGATAACAAGAGGGCAACATCGTGACCACTTGGCGGAGAGAGTGAAAGGAATAACGTGAATGTTATTCCGTGACTGACCGAACCCAGTACACACCCTTTTAACAACCGCCATTCCTAACAACTACCAAAATATCACTTGCCAACTCTCCTGCGTGTTTGCCATAATCACAGACGTTTTCCTGTAAAACCAACTACAGAATGTTGCAAAATTGCGTGTCAATATTTCAGGGATACATTCTTCACAGCTGGAGGATGAATAAATGTTATATGAACTTTGGTCCACTAAAGCTTAGTTTCGTTTCTTTACCACAGCCCGTAATACATAACGTACAGTGTATGGCCCGCGCACTGGATCATGTTACTGTGGAATGCCATTGCAGCGTTCTTTGCATGATACACGATACCTCACATTACGATGCTACACCCAGAACAGTATGAACTGCACAGGAAGTAGTTACACACGTGTGAAGGTTTATAGTCTGCACTAAAGGAAGTGTTCCAAATGCCCTCCATCAGCACGAACACATGCATCAACCCGCTCTTGTATGGACACCCAGATGCATTGATGAATCCCTGGGAAAATGCCTGATTGTTTCGCAGCTCGCCTCAATAAGGTTACCAAGGATACACAACGTCCACTGGGGCTGCATACACATGTGCCTTTGAATGTCCGCATGGATACATGTCTAGTGGATTCAAATCAGGGCTCCTCGGGGGCAGGTGTGGGCCTGCCAGTTACAGCTGCGATGGCATTACACAGTAACATGATCCAGCCCCCGGACCATACGCTATACGTTATGTATTACAGGCTGTAGAGAAGAAACGAAGCGTTTGCGGACCTATGTTCATATAACATTTTTTCATCCTCCAGATGTGAGGAATGTTTTCTTGTAGTATTGACATTCAATTTTGCAACATCCTGTGTATTTCTAACTCAGTGGCACAGTACTAACAGTTCTAGAGGAACTTAAGACCCAGACAAGTCACACGGAGTGCCCGCCCCGGGTCAAGGCCGTGACACGAGGTTAGCTACTTTCATATCCGTGACGAACACACCAGCAGCTCGCTGCGAGGTCACTGGTGCAATCAGCGACTTAAAATACATTTCGCACACCTTCTACAAGATTCTCGATCACAAACGTCGGTCTCTTCACTCTAAATCGTGAAAATGGGGTTTGGCTCAGTAATTTAAAAGCGAACCTGATAGCCTATTCACGGTTATTTAACCATTTGAGGTCCACTTTAATTTACGTTTTGAGGTGCTGCAAACAAAAAATTATATGATGCGTGCTGTACTTATATCGTTGTTAGGTTGTCACAGCCAATGAGCTGTAGGCTATATGTTTGGCTACAGTTATATGAATCAGTTATGTCCTAGATCAGTATAACGGTTTGCCAATCATTTACCCACATGTAAGATTATTGGTCACTGAGCTTCGCAGTGTGCAGTACAGACAAAAATTACCGACACGTGCGTAATGTACACAATTCTGTACACTGGGTCTGAATGGGTTAAGCAGTTTTGAAACCAGCCTTTTCAAAACGCCACTGCCCCTACCTATGTTTAACGTGCAATTAAAAGTGTTACGTAGGCATTTATAAATACTGATATGGTTTAATTTGCTTATTGTTTTTAATGCACTTAAATGTAAGAACTAGCAAATTTGTAAAATATTTTCTATCACAGTCTGCGGGAGCGAAACACAGAACGAGTACCTAAGTCGATATTGAAGGAACCACCACCTCACTATGTGTGTGTGTGTGTGTGTGTGTGTGTATTCATTAACTCTGCTCCGAGATCCATTCATATCGGTCCCTAAGTATAGTTACGAACAATGCGACACGTACACAGTCAAAGCTACCGCGTGTTTTACAGAAATGTGGCAGCACTTGTATAGCAATCGATACTGAGTTACGGTGTTTACAATCTTTGCATAAAAATTAGTCAGTGCCCTTGTACAAGGAAGTCACCCATACTTCCCCCAACCTCCACTTGTAGAGCTCAAGCCTTCTTTCGGGAGGCAGGTTCAAACATCGCGGGGCACTATTTTTAACGCTTTGAACGCTGCCGACTTAATGCTACGTCATCTCTATTCAACAAGGGGCCACGGTGTGGTAGTGGTTAGACTTATTGCCTCCGGGTTCGATTCCCAGAGGGGTCGCTCCCGGATTTCAGCACGTGGGAATCGTGCCAGACGATGCCACTGGTTGGCGGGTTTTCTCGGGGCTCTCCCGTTTACACCGCCCTCTCATTCTACCTCTGTTCCATAATCACCTCGCTTCACCCTCATCGGCTCTCAAGACCTCGATGTTGAGAGCCGACAAATCTCTCCAATCCACTGATGTTCAAATGAGATGTAAGATCCGCATTCCTCGAAGATATTAGCGATGTAAGATCGCATCGCCAGTTATTTCCATGAAATTCACTGCTACTTAACCTTTACAGTTCCGAGTCAATTTACAAACTCAAGCGTTGCAGTAATTTATTTTGTTTACGAGTTTTGTACTCGTCGAGCGAGCGTGCTTCTCAGTAAACAACGCGCATCACATTTGCTGACGACAGTACTAACTGAACACTAATGGAAAGTGTGAAACTTGAGATTTTCGCAAGGTATATACCCAAAACACTGGCCACTAGTTATTAGCTACCCGAAAAGTTAGTGGTATATAGATGAAGTAGGCTCGTATGACATCTGACATTGGCCGGCAACTTTAGTGGCACGCCCCAAACACGTTTTTAGCCAATAGTAAAGCCTCAACGGTTCAGTGACCAATCTCCAGCCAAGCGGCAACATTGTAAATGACGTCGTATGGTTGTCAGTAGCCAATGGGATAACGAACTTCCCTCAAGCAGGTATAGAAGAGTGAAGTTTAGCGTGTTGCCAAATATCGCGAACTTCGCAGATCTCTACTAATTATTTGTTGCGTACAGTTCAGACCATAAATATCTTTCATGCGTGAAACATTTACTTGGTCATGGGCTCGGAGAATGAACCTGTTAATATTAAGATGTCGGCACTTAAAGTTCAAATAACTCAAACTGACTTGACGAATTGTGTATTGTGTAAGGCCTGACGACAAACACAGCGGATTGGGACAGTGCAAACTGGGCACTCTATTGTCTGACAACCAGCCAGTAATAAAAGCTTTTAAAGTAGATCGGGTGTGTTCAGAATATTTTGGACTAACAGACGATGCAATTGGAAGTACAGTGACCAATCGAGATTGTGTTCCTGGAGTTGTAGATACCCCATGAGGCACGCCTACAAAGCGGTTTAACACTTTGAGTACGATACGGATTTACTGACAGTTAAGACAAACTAGAAATGAGGCACCTACGCTAACAACTGCGTTATAATCCGTTATTCTGGTCTCTGAATTCCCTTTTTACAGCCTTCCCATTGGTTCACACAACATCACACACGCTTGATATACTGCGCTTGAAAAAAGTGTTTGTACTTATACAAGAAAAATCCTTGGAAACCCAGTTGCAAGAAAATCCTTTGTAAAACTGCAAAAGGTTTAATTATAAAACCAAAAAAACAATATTTGTAGTAATACCTATAAATGATAGCCTTGTTTGAAACTTACAGTATTGGAGATTATAGATAAAATTAATTCTTCCTTCTAGAAAACAAAATTGATGGAAAAAAAATACACTCTGCCAGCACGAAGACTGGAAGCCACACACTTAACTTGCGTAGGCAAGAGTTCCGTGTAGCTGGGAAATATTAATAGTTAGTTAGTAATACGGTCACGTTTGATTGAAATTGTCATTTTATTATTATTATTATTTGAGTTCTTTAAGCGTTTTACGTTATTCAAACTCACAATGCAATTCTTTCTGCTCGCAACTACACTTTACATCGCCCATAGTTTTTTTACACAAACAGCTGTATACAGTTTTACATCGTTGTTGGTTGGGTGTCCGCCATTTTGCTGAAGCTCGTTGGTACGGGTCAGTAAAGACTGTTTGCGATAAAGTGAGCACTTTTGAAATCAACCTTAGAAAAATGTCACTGCCACTACCTGCATATGTTTTAACGGTCGCACTGCGTGACAAGCGCACGGCAGTGTAAATATGACCAGAGCTGTTAAATATTTACTTTTCTAGTAATTTCACAGTTTCGCTTGACCAACGGATGAATAAAGTGATGAGGCCCATGGCAATGTTCATTTTATATAAGGCGGAAGACTACACAACGAGCATACAAGTAGATCTTAAGCAGGGCTTTCAAAAGTGCTCATTTTACCGTGAACAACGTATACAAACATTTCTTCAGTTCTGCTACAAACACGGACCTTACAGTTTTACAAACTAGTAGTTTTACGAGAGAAATCTTTGTACTATTACAAGCATTTGTAAAATTACAAACAATTTCTCTGTAAAAATTACAACAAAAATCTTACTCTAATGTACAACAGCCATTACTGGCCATCTCTCTGCCAACATAACGCCGAGTTGTAAGTGCACCGATCAGATGTTATTTTCTACGTGTGATGAGGCATATACAATCCATCCTGATCATTTGAGTAGTTTACACTTCGGGTGGTGCTTGTGTAATGTTAAACTGCAGAGAACCGTATGACAACTGCTAGCGCAGTAATATGTCTTGGGCCTTGTTCTCAAAGAGTGCGGATGTCCTAACGTTACGGCAAACCCGCTTAAGTTCAGGTGACGTAATGTTACGTCAGAAGCACTTAAAGTTACCAATGTTTATGGATCTGTACCGATTTCAAAGTGTTAACAGTTTGTATGGGACGCGACTTAGCTTCGCTATGACGCGACTTGTAATCCTGCTGTCGTGGGTAAACTCTGAGCGCGCTGTTTTACTTTCAAGTACGACAGTGTTACACGAACCACATACTTAGTTCCTAGGATGTCCTTATATTAGAACAGTTGAAGCGGCTGACGCCAGCCAGGACTACACGAGCGGTTCTTTTCATCGATACAAAGTGAACTGCTGTTTTCTGGGACTTCGAGATTCCGTTACTAATCTTTATTTCAAAATTATGTGTACTTCAATCTTTTTGCTTACTACCGCTATCCGTTAACCTAATAAAAAAAGGTTATAGGTTGTACACGGTAAAATTAAACAAACATTTGGGAAATCGCGTTTGACACGAATATGACACGTTTGGCTGTTTCCTAAATATGCCACGTAACACCAGCTTTTCATACTTTCGTCAATATAAAAGTGCTTTATTATTTGTTACTTTGAACTTTTACTTATATTCTATTTATAAATTATTATATTTAATTTAGAATCAATGTGAATAACGACATGGAGAAAATAGGTGTGCTGGTAATGCCTAGTAAGAAATAGGTATTACGCAAAATATTATGTACTAGTGAATTGCAGCGATACACTAATAAATAAAATGGGAAAAGACTTATGACTTAAGGTTATGGCAGAGGAAGTTGCCTGTGGCCCACTTGATGTCTATAGCTGTTAGGGAAAATGTAGCTTGCTAGCAATGAAATAATTATAACGATCGACCCTGCAGTTTTGGTAGCGTATTAGAAAGTTAGAATGCAGCAAATTTTATCTCATTTTCCCCGACTTGATTCACTAATACCGTTAATGCTCAGCTCATATAAGTGCTACGGAAATTTTTATTACACACAAACCTTCCTCGATAAATGAGGAGCATAACAGTGAAAACCTCATCCAAATCCGTTCAGTGGTTCTCGAGATTAGCGCAGTCATACAGACAGGCAGACACGCGCTAGGGACTTCCTTTTATACGGGTGCGTAAGAATGAAGTGAGTTTTCCCTGTGTAGAAATTTTATAGACTTGTTTAAGCTTTGTTTACACGATGCGGAGGAATATCGTAAAAATAGATATAAAATAACGCTTCACAAAAGTTGTAATAAATGGTGAATGGGCTATAACGAGCCATATCTAGTCAAAAGGACTATGTAGCTGCGCGTTCAAGGTCAAGAAGCGAGGGAGCGATAAGGGCGACACTAACACGCACGCCTAGTGCCTCATCGCTCCTACGCGCAAGGCGTGCAGTGTTTCCGTAGTAACGCTGTACTGTGTAAACTAGATCTGTAACTGTGGGGTTTTATTACACGCTATGAAAGTACACAGATCAAACTACCCGCGTATGATCGTACTTTTCTCTCGTCGCTTGTAGAAACTGAATAGGCAAGCTTTAAAAATTCGATATTTTACCACTTTCACGATATTTTTCTCCATTAATACACTTAATATGATAAAAGTAAAAAGATAACGATATAGACAATAGTTTTTCTATCCTTTCTGGCAAAACTTCGTATTTCCAGAACATTTATTTACCGAGTCACGCGTTTACGCCCAAACAACGATCAGAAAGTGTATCACTTCACTTCACGCTCGCTCTTAAGCGTGGTCGCTCGGGGCGGGTGAGAAGTGCGGACCCTGGCCGCCACGCAGCGCCAATGGCGGTGAGGAGGCGCGGGCGATGAAAGTGAGAGACAGTCTTCCCTAGAAAGTGTCACAGCAGCCGCGGGCTGTTACATCAGGAGAGTCTGCAGAGTCGTCTGTTACATCATCTGAAGACGCCTGTTCTCCCCTGCCCAGTCCGAGCACGTGGCCACATGATACGTGGGTCATTGTGCGCTGTCCGACGTGAACACGCTCCCTTATACCCCCCCCCCCCCCAGACCACCCACCACCGCCACCAAAAAACTATCCCCAAGGCCGGCATTCCGAAACGTTACTCTACGAGTAAAGTGAAGTGAAGAGATTTGGACGGCTCTTAGGAGCGAGTGTGAAGTGAAACATTTTTTTGTGAAATCGTTGTTTGCGCGTATTCGCGTATCTCGGTAAATAAATGTTCTGTAAATACAACCGTTTGCCATGAAAGGTAAAAAAAAAAAAAAAAAAAAAAAAACTATTATCTATGACTCTTGTCTTTTTACTTTTAACATATTAAGTACATCCACGGAGAAAAAAATCGTGAAAATGGTCAAATATCGCATTTCTGAAGCTTGCCTATGCAGTTTTCTTAAGCGGCGAGAGAAAAGTACAAACATACGGACGTAGTTTAATCCGTGGGCTTTCATTGTATGTAATAAAATCCTACTGTTACAGATCTGATTTGCATAGTACAGGACCACGACGGAAACACTGCACGCCTTGCACGTAGGAGCGATAAGGCACTAGGCGTGCGTGTTAGTGTCGCCCGTATAGCTCCCTCGCTTCTTGACCTTGGACACACAGGTTCACGATGCTCTTAATAGCGAGGTCTTGAGAGCCGATGAGGGTGATTGAAGTGAATATGGAGCAGCGTCAGAATGAAGGGGCGGGTGAAACAGGAGATCCCCGAGAAAACCCGCCGACCAAAGGCATCGTCCAGCACAATTCCCTCTTGCGAAAATCCGGTGACCCGCCCGGGGATTGGGCCCGGATCGCCTTGGTGGGAGGCGAGCGTGCTAATCGCTCAACCACAGTGGCGCCCTCTGCAAGTAAAGGTTTCTCTTTGGCTGTCCCAAAAAAACTTCGAGCAAATGTTTTACTGGCTCTCGGAAGTGCCCTAAAACTGCAGGGTAATTACCCTGAGCATCTTGCCAGAGGATGGGGGGTAGTGGCTCAGCGGTTAGACTGCCCGCTTCCCGCCAAGGCGACACCGGATTCAATCCCGGCCGGGCCACTTCCACATTTCCGCAAGTGGGAATCGTGCCGGACGACGCGGCTGGTCGGCGGGTTTTCTCAGGGATCTCCCGTTTCACCCGCCCTTGCATCCCGGCACTGCTCCTTACTCAGCTCACTTCGCCCTTTTCGGATCTCCAGACGAGGATGTTAAGAGCCGCCCAAATCACTCCAGTCCACTTTTTTTTCCTCAAAGTTTGATTTCGAAAGTGCTCACATTAACGTGAACATCAGATTGAACATGTAGTTATGTGAATTTTCTAATCACCACACATTCCATTCCACATGGTTGTGACAAGTTTAGCAAATAGATTTTGTTTGAATAATTGCTGCAACAGGGATAATTGAATGTTTGAACACTTACGGACAAATGCCACTGCAAACACTTTGTCGTAGTCTCAGAGAGAGAGAGAGAGGACCTACTAGTTGGTATCACAATGTAAACACTTCGTCGTAGTCTCAGAGAGAGAGATAGGACCTACTAGTTGGTATCACAATGTAAACACTTCGTCGTAGTCTCAGAGAGAGAGAGAGAGAGAGAGAGAGAGAGGACCTATTAGTTGGTATCACAATGTAAACAGTCTGTAGGCGTCTCTCGGGTTGTGCGTGTGAAGAGGCGAACATATCTCAGTTTCCGAAAGGAAGCTTGCTATTTTCTTATTTATTGTCGTCGTTGTCACCCTTATTAACATCTGCTCCAGCTATTGTGTTCGTTTGTGCCGTCATCGTTAATCGTCCAGTTTCCATTAATATTGTCCATAGACACATACTTGTTTGTCTGTTTAGCCACCAATTCTGGTTGAGTTGTGTCGTTTCTATGCTGTCATCTGACTACATTTCTGCTAGGAATTATATATATATATATATATATATGTTACATATTTTTCGACAACAGCTAACTCAGGCTCATTCATTCATTCATGTTATGTTATTTATGTTTTAAAATATAAATTAGTTTATTTTACATGACAAGTTTTCCGAGACTTGTACGAAGAGTTTACAGTGACCGTAATTGTTCAACACGCAATTAATTCACCGTGCTTATGGCATGGAACTGTATCGCTGCTGTATTTGCTAAACGCCACTAACTATAGGTAAAGCATTTGTACCCATATTTGGGAAATAGGGAGGGAGGGAAGACTTTTGGACGACTCTTAACGGCCGTATGTACTGAAACGTTTTCTGTGAAATCTTTGTTTGCGCGTAAACGCGTATCTCGGTAAATAAAAGTTCTGGAAATTTATGCTGAAAGGATAAAAAAAAACTATTGTCTACATCCCTACCTTTTACTGTCATCATATTAAGTGTATTAATGGAGAGAAAAATTCGTGAAAGTGGTCTAATATCACATTTTATAGCTGGCCTATGCAGATTCTTTAGACGGTAAGAGAAAAGGACGACTGTACTCATGTAGTTTGATCTGTATACTTTCACCTCGTCTAATAAAACCCCACAGTTACAGATCTAGTTTACACAGTAAAGTGTCAGGACGGAAACACTGCACGTCTTGCGCGTAGGGGCGATGAGGCACTAGGCGTGCGTGTTAGTGTCGCCCTTATCGCTCCCTCGCTTCTTGACCTTGAACGCGCAGCTACAGAGGACCCTTGGCATCGAGGTGTTGGGAGCTGATGGGAGTTAGGCGATGTGAATTATGGAGCGGTGCCGGAATGAAAGGGAGGGGGGAAATGGGAGATCCCCGAGAAAACCCACTGACCAGCGGCATCGTCCGGCACGATAACTACTCGTGAAAATCCGGGAGCGACCTCGCCGGGAATCGAGTCCGGTTCACTTATGTCTGAGTTTGCAAAGTTAAGTTTTACGACGAAATATTAAACAAAATGTTTACATAGTTCGTTACATTTCTACTCTAGTGCGAAGAACAAAGTTTACTCTATAAGTAAGTTATGTTACAATACAAATCGAAATAGTTACACTATGAAAATTATAACTGTCTCATTTGCTTACGCACCAAGTTTTAGTTGCCAAACTATTAGAATTGAACTTCCCAATTCAAACAGAATAAACCTGACTATAGGCTGTTCACGGTAAAATAAGCACTTTTGAAAACCCTGCTTAAGATCTACTTGTATGTACGTTTGTATTATTCCGCCTTATGCAAAAAAAAATTGCCATGGGCCTTGTCACTTTATTCATACGTCGGTCAAGTGAAACTGTCAAATTATTACAAAAGAAAATGTTTTGAAAATCTGCTCATTTTTACACTTCGATGCATTAAAAAAAACAGGAAGTGAAAGAAATAACTTAAGTTATTACAAATGGTTACCTGATACTTTTTATTCGACGTTAAGATATGGAACTACTTTCCATTGATTGTTACCAACTTTACTGGGCGCATATCATTCAGTTCACCCGTTTAAATATATGCAGGTAGGGATAGTAACTTTTTTCTAAGGTTGATTTCAAAAGTGCTCACTTCATCGTGAAGAGCCTATAGAGGTTGTTGAGGTTCCTTCCGAGTCACTGGCTCGCCGAGCAATTTGCCAGCCTGCCTACCGCCTATATGAGAAACTAACTTCATTTGTGTATCGCTCAGGGCGATAGTGAAAGGACTCTAGTCGTGGCGACAAGCGAACATCTGTAAGAGCTGGAAAGCGCCCGGAAGTGTAGTGTACACGCACACACACACACTGGGCAGGTCGTGTTTGCACACACTACAGCACGTCAGACATCTGTCATATCCCCGTCACTCCGTGCCCACTCTCTCTCTCTCAGTCTCTCTCACAGGATCCTTACTGGACATGCACAATGTTGTATCCCGCTCACAAGGCGAGGTGTTCTGGCCAGTGATTGCTCGATACCGACCTCCAGCAAACACAGTTCTTGAACAAGTTCTCAACCCAAGTCCCGTTGTCTCTACTTGCCATGGAGAACCAAACATGTTGGTAACCTTCCTCCATCACTATTTTTCTATCTCTAGGGACTGGACATTTTCGCGAGTTTTTATGACAAACTTCACTACGAACTCATTAACATTTATAATATTGTTACAAGACGCCAGAGAGGCATATCAGAGTTCGTTGGGGATGGATGTGTTAATAAAAATAAAATAACTAAACCTGTGGTTTTAACTCATTCACCAAGCTATTATTTACAACATTAGACTATCTACATTATTTGAGGCTGTTCACGATAAAGTGAGCAATTTTAAACTCAACCTTAGAAATAAGTAATTACCCCTGCCTGTATATATTTTAGTGGGTGCACTGAGTGACATTCGTCCAGTAAAGTTGGTAACTATGGATGGAAAATAGTTCCATATCTTAAGGTCAGATTAAACGTGTAAGGTTTTTTCGCTTTGTGATTTTCTTTTAAATATGACGAAGTGTAAAAGGAGCATATTTATGAAATATTTAATTTTATAATAAGTTCATAGTTTCACTTGGCCGACGTACGAATAAAGCTATAACGCCCACGACAGTGTTAATTTTACATAAAGCGTAATAATACAAATGTGCATACAAGTAGATCTTAAGCAGGGAGTAGTAGGGACGTGCCGGGTAATCTCACCTTTTTTAACCTTGATTTTGACCTTTCATACCTAGTCCCATAAAATTAACCTAGGGCCGAAATCGCTGTACTTTCTAACTTACCTTTCTCCGCAATCTGCTCCACATTAGCACCGCATAGCACCACAAACAGCACCACAATTGTGGTGCTAATGTGGAGCAGATTGTGTAGCAAGGTGAGTTAGAAAGTATATCGATTTCGGCCCTTGGTTAATCTTATGGGACTGCACCTGAAAGGTCAAGGTCAATGTAAAAAAGTGAGTTGAAAATAGCACGCCCATACTACTGCAGGGGTTTCAAAAGTGCTCTTTTTACCGTGAACAGACTATAATACTCTTATTCCCAGTGAGCGCAATATTTAATGTTTAGCTCAACTCTAATCAAAGTTCTTATAAGTCTCTCTATATTTGCTAGTCTCTAAATTCACTCAGCATTTACACACATTCAATCGGTCTACTGCATTATCCCAAGTGTCTATTACTCACACATCCAGTTCACTAAACCCGCCCGTCAATCGCACTCTTCACTGTACAGATGCTCGTAGTCGCAGATTTCACTCCCGCTGCTTGCTATCGCCGCCATTTGTCGCTATGCTGGCTCGTTGTCTTCTTACACCTGCCACCTGATATTACTCTTTTTTTTTGGAATTTGGTTATCTGAGAGAGGTTTCGAAAGATGCCCCCTTAATGCAGTCGTTAGTTGACAAATCACTACAGTTTTCAGAATATAACACTCAAATCCCTACACAAGAGTTTTATAGGCAGGTTCAAAGTGTTGAATTAGAGTCTAAGCGGGGCATACTGCTTTTGTGTTACAAGCTACGAAACTAACATAAACAAATTTTCCTCTATAGTTTATGGTTTAAACTATTTATTAAATGGATGTTAATAGTTTTGCTTGAATGGACAAAAACATATTAATGGCAAGTCTGACCTGTATTTTCAACAAAATTCAGAGTGCCAATACTCGCTCACCTGTTTATAAATCGCATTCGTACTGAATCAGTATGTTCTGAACACCATACAGATAGCATTAAATGCAATTTGATTGGAAAAAAAATCTTGGAGCAAAGCCTAGTATGCTGCAGAATTCGGGAAATTAAAACTTTTGAGTGTTATATTTTGAAAACTACAATGATTGGACAACTAATTACTGCATTTAGGGGGCACTTTTCGAAAGCTCTTTCAGATAACCTAATAAAAAAAAAGTGAAATATGACTTTAAGGTAGTACAATACGCCAAATCACAACTCTAAAAACCTGTCTGCTTGGAGGCCCGTTGCGGCTTAAATAGTCTCGGTGGCGCGATCTGCAAGGTTCGCCGCAACCCGAAATACGCTGAGAGAGGCGAGGGTGGCGATCAGAACATTCCTCCAAGATAACAGCAGAAATTCCATCCGCTGAAGGTCAGGAGTGCAAGGGCAGCGGAGCGCGCTCTAAGGTCACCTGTGTGACCTTCACATACTACTTCGCTGGTACAACCGGGACTGGCAAGGGAAGAGACAAAGAGCAGCGAGCATGTACCACCATGTTTGTGATTGGATCTCAGTATATTAGACAGGCCCATGTGAACTCCGAGCCAAATAACGGGCGTACACAGGAACAAGCACCTACTCCCGTGTCACCTGGTCTCAGGTAGGTCTGGCTACAGGAAGAGACAAAGAGCAGCGAGCATGTACCACCTTGTTTGTGATTGGATCTCAGTATATTAGACAGGCCCATGTGAACTCCGAGCCAAATAACGGGCGTACACAGGAACAAGCACCTACTCCCGTGTCACCTGGTCTCAGGTAGGACTGGCTACAGAAAGTCGAGGCTCGAAAATACATAGCCTACAGGTGGTTTGTATAGTGTAATTCTCCTGTCCCTAGGCATAATGAAGTATTAGAACGACGCCAAGACGTAATCCAACGTTATAGTATAATATATACCGAGCATTTATACGCGAATACTGTTAGGTATTACTGCAAAAAAAGTTAAAAATTTTAATAGCACATTTTAAACCTGAAAGAGTGAAAGTAGCTCCAGGTTAGTGAAATCTGCCTGCAGCCAGTGAAAAGTGTGCTGGCACTGGTATCACCGAAATTTCACTGATTATTCCAATAAACAGGTTTCACTCCTATAATAGCAGCTTTTGCTTAATTATAGTGTGTTCAACTGCCCCACGCCTAGATCTAAAAAAAAAAAAACAGCAATCGTGTCTGTCCCGCTTATTGAGCTATTAAGTTAAGAGTGAGATGGACCTCGTATTTTTTTTGTGAAATAGTTGTTTGTGCGAATACGCGTATCTAGGTAAATAAATGTTCTGCCAATAAAAATTTTTCCTCAGAAAAGATAGAAAACAATTATCTATGCCTTTAGTGTTTACTTTTGTCATATGAAATGTATTTTCGGGGGGAAAAAATTCGGGAAAATGGTCAAATATTGCATTTTTAAAGCTTGTCTATGCAGTTTCCTTAAGCAGCATAAGAAAAGTACAAAGATACGGGCGTAGTTTATTTAATATGTGATCTTTCCTCGCATGTAATAAAACTCCTATGTTACAGATCTGAATTGCACAGTACAGCGTCACGACGGAAACACTACACGCCTGCACGTAGGAGCGATGAGGCACTAGGCGTGCGTGTTAGTGTCGCCCGTATCGCTCCCTAGCTTCTTGACCTTGGATACGGGGTTTCCGCGGTGATCCAGAGAAGATTGTCCTTACCACGTCAACTGTTTGTATGGTTTATGTACAGTCACAGAACACCTATGGATACAGAAGTTAAACAGCCGTCTACACCACAAACAACAGCTGCGCACACCAGTAAATTGACGCCACTGGCCAGCAACTTGTTGGAATATCGTTGGCCAATCAGCACCTAGAAAAATGCACTGACAGAATGGACTACAATATATTGATTTTTACAGGGCCAAGAATATAATATTTATTTGTCCCAACAAAATATGCTATTGAGTAACAAATCTTGAAAAGTAACAGTAGTAGGACATAGAGAGAGCTGGCGCAGGGTACGGAGTCCGGCTCTCCGGCTCTGTCCGCCATCTTGCATCCCCCCCCCCCAAATCGCTTATTTTCACACAAAATCGTACGTTTTAACCCGACAAAATATTTAAAATTTCCTTTTTTCCTCAACATTTCCTTTTCCTTCAAACTTTTCCTTTTATCCTTAAAAAAATAACTTTTTTTCTCTGAAAAAAAAAAGAAGTTAATAGAAGCCTCTCATGTGCAAAAACAAGCTCCGAAATCCAATTACAGCTAATTTCTAGGGCTACCTTTTTTTACCCTCAAAAACCACCGTTTTCCTCGAAATCACCTGTTTTTACATAGCCAGGGTTAAAGATGGGGACCCAACCACCATCTCATTTCTAAATTACTCATAATCGTTCAACTGCCATCTAGAACTTTCATTTTCTCTTGCTCTGTTATTCTGGTCACCCAACCACCATATAGGATCCAGGTGACCTTGACCTTAAACCCAAAAAATCCCAAAAAATTAACAAAAGTTATAAAAAGTTAAAAAACCTAAAAAAAAATCCAAAAATTTCAAAAAAAAATCAATAAAACAAAAATAATATATTAGAAACTATTAAAATCTATTTAAAATGCAAAAGGAAATTCCAAAAACTACAAAAAAATATTATTAAAAATTATTAAATATATGCTAAAAAACCAAAAAATATATAAAAAATAAAATAATTCATACACATGCAAAAAAAATCGCAAAAAGGGGGGGAAATGTAAATAATTCTAAGAAAATTTCACAATAACCTCACACTCATCTCGCCATCATAAATATCAACCCCTACCCTTACCTACCCACCTTCCAACAGTACAAAACCAAGAAAAATCACAAAAAATTGGGAAAAAATATAACGAAAATCTTAACTCCAGCATGTCTGTCTGTCATGATCTCATTACCATCAGACATCAGCCAAATGTCGTACTACTCTTCAAACAAACTACCTTATTATACCAACCATCCATACCAATAAAAATGCTAATCACTGCACCTCAGACATACGAAACAAAATATGAGCAACCCTGCTGACCAGGAGTACTAGGTACTATACTAATCATAACCCAACATACTTCAGTCATGCCTCACAGATCACATCGTAGTAATACAATGTAACAACCATATCGATAACCCAAAGGGATTGAGTACCAAAAACATATATAATACATTTCACCAATACATTAGCTTGCCTCAGCTATGTGAAGTTGAAAGCCATACGACCCAGCAAACCAACATATTACATCATACAATAACAGGCCATGTCAAAAACCATATCTCAGACTTTCCGATCAATCATAACAGTCAACTATATTTACTACCATTTAAGACCATCTAATTTCACCAGTTACACATTTAAACAAGCCATACCAGTCCACTGTGACACACGCATGCCATCTGCTCTTCCGACCAACAGATGAATTATACTCATCGTTCATACCTCTTACTATAACTCAAACATACCTCAGCCAATGCCCACTAAAATGTACCAAAAAAAATGTGAGTTCAACATGTCTCTCATAGCATCATTACCATCAGACACTAGTCAAATATATACCAGTCACTATGCCACCATACCATCTATTATAACCCAATTCATACCAGACCAACCAACACCACAACTCTTATAAAAACAACCATTCAATTCAACCATACCACCCAATACACTAACCACAATATCCATCACAACTCGAGCAACTGTACAGCTGAGACCAGCCCATAACCTAACCAACATTTTACTTTATCTTCCAATCAAAATCACTTATATATCAATCATATCACCCACTATAACTCTAGCATACCTCAACCATTCGTCCACACAGACCATATAAAGCAAACATACATCCAGTGAAACAATCAACTTCTCCTCAAACTATCCACCATGCCAACTGACATCAGTCAAACTACGCTGACCATCCAATACCAAAACCCTTTTTAACTCAAGCATGGGTTAGCATTACAGAACTCTCCGACACGTATATACTGTCCACAATATTCGACATACACCAATAATAGCAAGGCAGATATACTGGAACAACATATCACCCAACTTGCCATCTATGTTAACCCAAATGAACCAAGCGAACATTTATAGTCCAGACCAACCCTGCGACATAAACATTCTTACCATCTGTAAAGCTAACATATCTTAACCTACTAAATCCCCAAAAAACATAACCTACCTTAACCTATCAAAGGTAAAAAATGCAGGTGACCTTGACCTTTGGCATTGATCAAGTGCCCTTTGATCTTGAAATCCCAAAAAAAATCCAAAAATATTAACAAATTAAAACATATATTTAAAGATTGGTTTTCTACCCCCCCCCCCCCCCTCATTTCTGCTGCCTGTTTAACCAAATCGCGATGGAAATTGTGATTTTAATGGACATATATTATGTAATGTGGGCATGACTGTGAAAGACAGTGATGTGGAAAATAAATGTTATGTGGAAGAATTAAACACTATTACACTAAATGTATTTAAAACACAATCAAGCAATATTCAAGAGAAATTAATAAAGTTAATTTATGGGAATGATAATGTTTATAAGGAAATGAGTGTAATTGCAAAAATTTTAACCAATATTCTGAATGAGTTGCAGAGTAATGAAAATAGACTTCTCAATCTAGTGTTACAGCTAGGAAATCATCGCATTAGCTTATATAAATACTGGAACATTAATGTAACATAATAAAAAAAAGTCTGACTCCACTTCGGAATTACATAAAGATTTATCTGTTGTAAAGGAGAAATATTAACAAGCTAAATGAACATGAATGGAATGGGATGTTTTAAACAAAGAAATATTAAAACAGGTTAGGAGTAGGAAGAATACAATACATAATGTATTAAATACTTCAAATGAAACACCATTGGAAATCCTTTCTCATTTAACACAGCATTATTTAGCTTTAAAACATTCTTCGCCTATGCATGATACGACATTTGGTGTGTATCGACATAGAAAAATATGGTTCATGGGAGATTCAGTAATTACGTTTTTGCCTGACAATAGAATTCAAATAGGCGATAATATAACTGATATGAGTGAAATGTTGTTTTAATTATTAATTAAAACTTTACAAATGGATGTTCTGACACTAATGTGGAGAAATATAAAGATATTGTAAATGTACAGATGCAAATAATCGTTCAGGAGATGAAAACCACATGAAAATACATTTATTAGGAGATATTGTTGGAACAGGAATATATAAAGATGAAGTTGGTTGATCGTTTTTCTC
Organism: Dryococelus australis; assembly: GCA_029891345.1. Lineage (NCBI taxonomy): Eukaryota > Metazoa > Arthropoda > Insecta > Phasmatodea > Phasmatidae > Dryococelus > Dryococelus australis. Next base: position 4,878,208 of record CM056993.1, read on the forward strand.
CCATATATTGGAATAATCCTAATGAGTTGGTGAACATATTAAGGCTTCTGATCGCCTCGAGACAGTGTGGGAATAATTCACATACAAATTAAATTGTTTCAATTATTGAAGAGCTGACAGAAGAATGTTATATTAGTAATGAAGTTTAGTAAGATCGCTTAAGAACTGCATGCTCCTGCAACGATAAGATTTCCGAGAAAAAGGGTTATTATGCATGTATTAAATTATCTTTTTAAAGCCAACTTGTGTAAAATGGCATTGCTTTCGAAATATAATTATGAATACAAGTATATTTTAACCATTATAGAGGTCTATTTAAAATATGCACAGAGTAAACCTACGAAGAACAAGACTGGAAAACAAGTTACCGCTGCAATGAAATCCATTATAGAAGAAAGAACTCCAAAAATGATCCAAAATACAAAGAGACAAGTTTTTTTAATGCTTTTTTCTGTAAATTAATGGAAGAATATGGGATTAATCATTATGTAACATATTATGAAATTAAAGCATCTGTAGTCGAAAGATTCAACAAGAGCTTGAAACAGCTAAAATACAAACATTTCAATGCGAATGGGACTTACAAATGGGTGGATGTTTTGACAGAAATACTTAAATTTGATAATTAAAGATACTACCAAACTATCAAGATGGCAACCGAAAAGGTTATGGACAATAGATTGATGAAAACAGTCTATAATATTCCTAAAGTACTCGACTAGAGAAGACAAAAGTTAAATGGCGAATATGTACATATATCCAAACTAAAAAGGTGTTTTTGAGCAGAAATACACTATTAATTGGTTGTATGAAATATTAAAAAATGTTTTAGTTCGACAGTCGTTTCCTAGAGTATATTACCTCAATAGTTATGATGATGATGTTGGATTTTATGAACACGAATTACAGAAAGTTACTTCTCCAAATGAGCATTTAGTTGACAAAATCATTAAGAGGGGAAAGATGCTTCCTTAGTTCGCTGGAAAGGGTTCTCAAAAACTCACGATTCATGGCTGAAGAATAAAGATCTTAAAAGATTGTGAGACAATGTTTGTAAATTATCATAGTAAATAAAACACTGAAACATAATTTATATGTTTTTATTATATATATGGTAAAGTTATGTAAAACATTAAACTCTGACAACATTCACTTAGTTTTGTTTAAATATTATGCTAAATATCTGGTTTACGCCTGTAATGTGAAAATGAAGTTCAATATGGTTTACTATTAAATGAATAATAATTTTTCTTTGTTATATTGTCGACATTTAACATCAAAACTTGAAAAATTTATCATAAAGAACATTTGTTTATAATATATTAAAATTAAAGTTGTGTGCTATACAACACACATCATTACATAACATTCAAGGAGAAATTCAATGAGTAAGTATTATGCTGTAAAAGTGGTATATGAGTGTTTTTCTACATGATGATGTATGCTGCTAAACATGGACTTTGGTGAAACTCTGGTATATTACAATTGGTCCAATAAGATATATATGTCCAAATACCGAAAGGCTTTTGTGGAAATATTACATTTGTACAAGTAAATTTAAATTTATGTGATTGGGGAGTTACGAAGGTTAACTGATACATTTGTGAAGGATCGTATTATTACAGGCAGACTTTTGTTTTAAATATGTGATTTTACTGTCACATACACAAAACTTTGGACGTGGTATAAATGAGTATTTTAACTATTGTCTTGTCAATGCTCTAAGCGGATAGCAAATGTGTACGAAAACCTATTTTATTTTTTCAGTTATAAGTTGTTTAAAGAAAATTAATTGCAAGTATATCTGAATCTGAATATGTAAGCACACCCGTACATCATATTTTGAAACTGCCATCATCATATTACACGTTTTAGTACTGTTTGACAAATATACAACTTATGTAACACAATCTGTGTTAGCAAATACATATAATGTTTTAAATGCGACTTTAACGATTGCTCAGTGTGAAAACGGCATGTAACATAACACCACATGCTCTGGTGGTTGGAAAACAGTTTCTGAATATCAGTCATAATGTATTACTTTTTAATGGTTACAGTACTTAAACATTTCAAATAGCTGACACATACTTAAGTATTTATTAATTTTCAAACACAATATCTCGGTCTGGGCAGCATATCGCATAATATTTTACCAAAAGTAAACACATTGTGAAGTATTTGTTCAGTTTGTCGCTGTATTTCCCGGAATTGTGATCTATTTCCTAGAATTTTGCAGCTTAAACGTGTTTGGACGTAAATCAATTTGCCTGTATAGTTATACTTTTAATATCAGTTTGGGCCATGCTGTTTGAATTTTTTTTTCAATGGTTTCCTCGACAAAGGAATGGGGTTGTTACCCCAGGCTACAGGGCTGAAGAGAGAGGGCGATAGCAACTGAGACAGAAAGAGAGAGTCTGGAGGTGGGGGTGGGCAACAATCTAGCAGACAGGCAGGTAATGTAACTATTTAAGTTCTTCGACAGATATATACTTGGATGGACGGTGGGCAGAGCTCTTGTCGTCTAACCTTGCCTTCATAACACACTATTCAAGGAAACATCTTCATACTACCACTTCTCCAAATAGCTAATTACGAACGTACATTTTATAAACATGTATTACCAGGATGCGTGAGTGCAAAGTGTGAGGTACGTCTGGATAAGTGTGTTGAGGTGCCACCAGCCTTAGTAAGGAAGCTAACGCGCTAGGCTTCAGCGGCAGTTGTATTGCGTGTTAACAGTGAAATTTTTTTAAAATTTGTTGTTTTTAAATACATTAAGGAAACATACTATACAGAATGGTAAACTGCATTTGTGCATCGTTAATTTATATCACATTTGTGCTTTATTCCTACGTGCAATTTCTTGACCTTGATTTTATAGCTAATATTATATTTCTGTCTCCATGGTTAATATTTAATGTGCGTATTTATCCATGGTTAATATTTCATGTGTGTGTAATTGTGTTAACTTGTTCCATGTTTGTGTTGGATGTTTCATTTTTACTAAACTATTGTTATGAGTTATTATTATACTTATATTGCTGGGGCGGTAAAGTCATTATTCTGTGTTTAATTTACATTTTAAATTCTTACTTCAAATTTTGCTTGTGATTTATCCTATTGTTTGGCATAATATTTCGTAGGGGAATAGGATATTAAACACTCTTAGGGCATTCTTAATATTTTGAACATGTGTGTTGTAGGACTTAGTGTAATTGTTTGCTTAAGGCAGTAAACGCATTATGAGTTTTTGGAACTGTGCATTTTTTCGGATCATTTTATGATTTCTTAGTAAATCATGCAGTTTTTATGACACCTATACTTTTTTTGGTCTGTAAACTGCCTTTTTGCTTGGTTAATATTTAATTACTTTGTTGCACATAAAGTGTGATTTAATGGAAGTCGTCCTGTTCCATGGAAAGTATGTTGGACATTTCTGTGTTTTAATTGATTCGTTATGACTCAAATTGGTAGGGACATAGCTTCGGGAGTCCTTAATATTTTGAATTTCTGGCTTGTGAAGTGTGAATTGGTTCAATACATATATTTTAATTCGTTGCTTTTTTCTGGCATTAACTAGTTATTTGTGGAAATCGATGAGTGATTATGTCAGTTATTTTTCTCTTTGCATTTCAGTAGGATTTCGTTATGTGTATTTTAAATATTTTTAAAGAGTATGTTAATAAACTACATTTGTTCTGTCGTGTGTGATTCATGGTAAATGGTATTCATCCCTTTTACATTTTATTGATTTGTGATCAAATATGTCCTGTTTGTAACATCTCGTGGTTAATTCGTTGGCAATTATATGATTTCGCTGGAATACGTTCAATCCTATATTTCGTTATTTTAAAACATTTATTTCGAATTACGTGTTTCCGAACTCAGCCGTTACACATATCTAGAGTTTGGTATACATTAAGGCGGGTAGCTGGAACAATTCCTGCTCCCTCCCGCTATGGGCCTGCCAGACGGCCAAGGGTCAACACTTTCTCACTTCTCATACACCTCAGTCCTACGTAGACTCCCCGAGTTGTCCAGAACCTGCCCACCCTGCTCTTCCCCCCATCACACACCTAAATACGGTATTTAACACACTCTTCCCCAGAAATAAAGGTTATACCACTATTACACAATACATATATACCCCTACCTGTACAACTCCCACCTCAGTCGACGGCGAGACGTCCAAGGGCAAACATCGATGCTGCTTCTTTACAAAAATAAACAAATATCCATGACATTTATGACACTCTTGCACATACATACCCTTACCAAATATAAAATCACAAACAAATTTAAAAATTTAATTTTTTTAGATTAATAAATTATTCAATAAAATTAATTTCATCCGATTAAATTCATCGGATCTAGAAAGTTTTATCGAAATGTCTTAATCCGATCATTTGATCGGATAATTAAGCGGATTAATCAAACCGATAATCCAATCAATCAAAAGTAATCCAGGATCGGCACGGTCCTACTACTATTGGGGGAACAAGATCTTGATTCGGCCAAGTTGTTTTCAATCACGAACGTTTTGCCGAGAATTTCGCGGTTTCATTTCTAGACAAATTTGAATTCACCCACACGTACGTTCATGTTACGTTTGTAATTGATCGACATGTTGTTTGACACCTCCTGGAGATGAATGAGCCAATAACAAACATGCAATAAGTTGTGCGCCCAACCACCGCCTTTTACTGCCTAAACAACCAAGCATTAAGCAGTTGATATCCGTATGAGAGTATATAAGACTTTGAAGTCTAGTCTGCAGGTCATTACACTCGCGAATTTCTCGCGTCTACTTTTATTATGAGAATCCTCGTGGGCTCAGTGAAATGGGGTAATAGCTTCATATATGTATGACAGCCAAAAGGGAAATAAACCTGTCTAACATGTATACAGTACGTTTAATTCTAGCAAACAGTCAATTTTTCCCGCGATAAACCATCATATCAAACCATCTGATTTAAAGCAGATTCATTCACCTATTAAAATCACATTCAATTATGCTTATAATTGCAACTAATATTTTGTTGTGGGCTGTAAGTACAGAGAAGATGATTACTGATGTATTGAGCTATTGACTTTTCGCGAAAAAAAATAAGTACACAGTAGACTTCAATACTACAAGCACCCAACAGTAGTTTGTGTATTGCCATTGGTTGCTGTCTGCTTGAGAAGGCGTGTTCATATTTGACCGGGCCACTCAGAATTCGGCAACATCGGCACGGCTCCTACGTGATTCATGTGCAGACAGTTAACACGTGTCAGCTGTAATTCAGCCAATCAAGACAGGTAAACGACTCTAGATCGTTCTGTAGTATAACTTGTCTTGAATTCTTTTCGCGAAATTTCACTACCACTACTGATGTGTAATACTGAATTTTTCACAATACAGATAGTATTTAAAATTGTTCTTTTTGATAGCAATTCCGTTGTTATTTTCATTGAGTTGAGATGTCATGTGTCGAGTTGCCGACATGGCAAATCTGAAAAAGTAGGTAACCCTGCAAGTTACCAGGACGCTGATTGGTGAACAGCGTCAAGACTTGTCGCTGGGCGTGTGCGGGTTTGATTTCGTGGTATGAGCAACTGTTGTTCACTTCTGTAACATTAAGCATTCTGTGGCGACTGTGAATACGAGGCGGCCACATGCCCCTTTCATTTGCCGCGTCTTCTTCCTACAAGATGACGTCCCTACGCAACTGAAACTAGCCACGAGATACGAAGACCAGCCGAGGAAAACAAAGCACGAAAAAAAAAAAATCCCCTTTCTTTAGCTACGCTGCAACGCGACAACAAATCAAATCAGTGTGCTATCGTGACGCAATGCCACTGAATAGCCTGCACGGGATTGCAATATAAGTTGTTTGCTATGAACTTATGAGTATGGAGCAGCGCCGGAATGCAAGGGCATGGGAAGCGGGAGGTCCCCGAGAAAACTCGCCAACCAGCAGCATACTCCGGCAATATTCCCGCATACAAAAATCCGGGAGCGACGCCGCCGGGAATCGAATCCGGTTCGTGTAGGTGTGAGGCGAGCAGTCTAACCACAGCCTAAATACTAAAAATTATATTAAAAATATACAACAATGGCATGAAAGTAAAAACAGTATAAATAATAGTGTGTTGAAAGTAATAACGGGACACTTTCAAATTAAAGAATATTTAGCTAAAATAAATACGATAGAAGACGACACTTGTCAATGTGAGAATGGAGCTCAGACGGTATACCAAATTCTGTACTTGTGTGACATGTTTAAAGAAGAAAGGAAAGAATTAGAACTGAAATTAAAACCTTTTAATGACAAATGACCATTACAAAAACATAATATATATGACAAGGAAATTGTAGACATAATAAATGAAAGTATTAGTCAAATATATGATTTGGTAAAAACTATGAATGATGATTTAACTGAGTAGTCTAGGGAGGAGATGAGAATGTGCTGGAACTAAGGGAATTATTGAGTGAGTGTTTGTGTTTGTCTAGTGTTTTATCGTTTAAATTAAATACAAATTATAAATAACTCTCTCTTTTAGATAAGAAACCGAATTTTCAGTAAATATTGAAGTTTTGCAGAGTAACAGCGGGGAAGAAAATTGAAAAGCTCCAAACACTAAAAAGTTATAAAGAAGAACACAAGATCTGAAATGAATGCATGAATAATTGAAGGAAATATGGAAGAAAATAGAAGAACAAGAAGGAAGAAGAGAAGAAAAAGAAGACGAAGCAGAAGATGAAAGATAATAGGTAGGAGAACAGAGAAGGGCAGACAAGATCTGAAACGGATGAAAGAAGAACGGAAGGAACTGCGGAGAATAAAATCTAAATGAAGGAAAGATGTGATTTGTGATAATATGTTGGTTGATGTCTGTGTATGTGTCTGTGTAAAAAAAAAGGGGGCGTAGGAGCGGAGCTCCATTCCCTCGTCCGCCGGGAAACGAAGGCCTGGGTGTCCAGAAGGGGTACTTCGATGTCCTGGACGATGCTTAGGTTGGAGCAGAACGGTGGGCGAGGGGGAAAAATAACAAAATAGGATAGTACAGATATGGAGAGGGCTGGGGGCCTTCGGGTTCGTGGGCGGAGCCATTCGACCGTTAGGTGCCATGGCGGACCGGCCGAAAGACTAGTTAGCTGTGTGCGGGCCCGACGACGTCTGGTCGCGCGGGAGGATTCGTGGGAATCCCGGTCCCTGGTCTGTTCCGGCGGGGGCGGCGAAACGGGGGGGGGGGGGGCGGCCGAAAGGATACCCGTCGGGGAGCTGTCTTGGTCGGAGAAGAATAGCTCACCACCTTCCTAGCAAATTTGAATGATGCTTTTGAATAGAAATAGAATTTGTAGCTTAAATTGCGGTTGCCCAGACAAAGATCCGCCCTTCCACAAAGAAAAGAATCTATATAACCAATATAATGTTCGTTAAATTGTAGTAGTCATGATAGAATTGAACGCCCTGGTTGGCTGTACTGCTAAGTAGGGTTAATGAAATAAATTAAAAAAAAAAAGTCTAAACACTACTCCATCGCGGCCTCGGAAATTCTGCTATTCTTATATAGAATCCATTTGTTTTGTATCCAGACAGGTACGTCGTTTCAGTAACATATATCATCCAAATATAAACTTGTAAGACGTTGCAATATTAAAAACTGCGTTGTCACAAAGTATTATTGCGCTGTGACGCCGTTACTATCCGTGATTTAAGTTGTATATAATCTGAAAAATCACAGGTTGCTTTGAATAACAAGGGTACGGAAAACAGAGCGATAAATGAAATCTTCGGAGACTCTTGTGAATGTTTTATGTACGTACATTGATCTTGTTCTATTATAATTAAAGCCTGACTGCAGGATCGTCTTTAATAATCCATTTGGACACATGGAAGGTTTTCTCTTGTTTTCCGTTGTTGGAACAATAATAAGCCAGTAACAAACCGGTTCTGCAATATACAACTTCCATGTACATAATAAATTACATAACAATAAAGATTAGGTAACAAATTAGACACTATCTATAATATTTCGTTTTGCATTATTAGTAAATACGAGAGTTCTGTTGTTTATGTACATTCATCTCTATAACTAGAGACCTGAAGAATTCGCGGATTCATTTTTGGACAAGCTGGAATTCAAAACACGTGTGTTTATATAACTTTAGCCATTAGACCACATGACGTATGACACCTCCTGGAGAACGCTGGCCCAATCGTTGCCTTCCACTGTGACAGCAGACAACCAATGCACAGTTGACATCGGCGTATTTGTACATATACCACTGTAGAGTCTAGCCTGCAGGTCATTGTACCCGCGAATTTTTTCAGGTCACTATTAACTACTCAAATGAACAGAACGGCTTGTACATTATTCTACGTGAGATAGAACATTTCATTGGAGCACTTCCAACTCTTCATTGTATTTCCCGAGAGTTGGCCAGTCATGAACGTGGCGCAGTATAGTAAGCATGTCCGGAGTTGTGTGGACCAATAGGAGGGTTGCAAATGGGAGTACAGGGACCAATATAAGTGGTGGTCGTGCAGTCGTGAATATAGATGAGTCACTGCCTATGGAACACTGCACATCACTGTACAACGCGAAGAACTGATAAAAAGTTCGTACAGACACCATTGACAGGAAATCTTGTTTTATGCTATATATGAAAGAAGACTGTATATATTTTGCAACATTACTAAATATTTTACTAAGATATAATTTTTTAATGTAAAATTATTAATCGATCGATAGAGTCCGCATTTTTAACAATATTTAAGCGTATTTCCGTTTTGGAATCTTCGGAAAGCAGAATTTACAAGAAAATCTCCTCCGAGAAAGATCGCCATAATATTTACTATGATTGCATGTAAAAAAATCATAGTAATCATTTATTATATAAATTTAATAATTAACTTTATTTACGTCAGTTTCAGCCATAAATGTTTGTGTCATATGGACGCACATAAAATCATTTATAAAAATTATTTCCCACGTTATTATTGGAATATTCCAACACACAATCGTAGTAAACATTATAGTGATATTCCGCGAAGAATATTTTCTTGCAAATTCTACTTTATGAAGAATCCAGAATGGAATTATGCTTAAATTTTGTTAAAAATGAAAACTATTTTAATAGATTATTTTTTACATTAAAAAGTATATTTTATTAAAATATGTTATAATGTTGTAAAATATATACATTATTCTATCATATACTATCATGAATCGCACTTTTCTGATACTTTTCATGGTGTCTGTACTACTTTTTAAATTAATTCTTCACGTTGCATAGTCGGGCGCAGTGCTCCATAGGCAGTTGGTTTACTTGAACAGAAATTGTCAGTAGTTCTGTAGCGAACTCAAAGTGTTAGAAGTAGAGAGGTGAAACAACTGCATATATCGCGACCTCGAGCCACACACAATGGTCAGAAACAGGTAGTAACACACTTTCCTTTCTCAGTAGCTGGTAACTTCCTCTCCAGCCGACAGCCAAGCCAATAGGGAACATTTCGGAGTCGCAGTATGCAATAGCCAGTCAGACACACGGCCCGTTCCCACAGAACTTCACCCAGCCAATCAGAGAATGGGTATTCTCACATGAAAGCAACCGCCAGACGTATTTAGTGTGTGTGTACTTACCTACTTTGTGATTTGGGGGAGGAGATCCAGTAGCACCCTTAGCATGTTCCCTCCTGAGCAAGTCAGTGGTTGGTGGCTTTTCTCTCTCTCTCTCTCTCTCTCTCTCTCTCTCTCTCTCTCTCTCTCTCTCTCTCTCTCTCTCTCTCTGTATGTGTGTGTGTGTTCTATTTATTTTACTACCAACTGGATTAAACAACCAACATAGACTATTCGTGATTTCTTCACACTTTTTAAATCCAACCTTTGATACTGAGCAGCTTATGTCTGCGAGGCGGGTAAGATATAGTGTGTGCCTCTAAAAATAATGTGTGAACAATGACTCTCCCGCCTTGAGTGCTTTCGTTACCCTTCCCCTCCCTTTATCCTCCCATCGTCTTGTCATCTCCACCTTCCGTGCATGCCCACTTATATTATTTTCTGATTGGTTGTGACGTAATTTGGAATGGACGGCCTTTGAATCAGCGCTGGGGTCGCCCACTTCTGCTCTGCTCTCCGACTTTTAACACCCTTCAGGCGTGGATCTGCTTGCGGTTCTCATGGAACTCTGTCGAGGAAGTTAGCATGTTAGCTGACAGAAAAGTTCCTCAGCCCCAACTTGGCAAACGTTGAATTGGTGATGATAATTTAAAGTTAGATCATGCAGGCGCTTTACGTAACATTCTAAATTATTGTTTGATAGTTGATGTTTTTTTTAACTAAAATTTGTTTACGTTTAGCTTGTTCGCTGTGGAGCCCTACTAAATTTCGGAAGTTTTCATTTTGGGCTGAAGCCATGATACTGTGTTGTGAACGCGGTGACCTGAAAAGGTGATGGCTATCTGAAAGGGCCCGCATATGTTCGCGTCCATTGAGTAGAGTTTACTGCCTCTAACCCACCTTGTGTTTTAGCCATTTAATTCAACTGTGTTTTGTTGCTTTTTCCTACAATCAGTATTAACTTCAGGTTTTTAAAAACAATCTTAAGATGTGTGTCAAACTGATAATTTTAGCAGAGTTGGGCTTTAGATAGTTTCGCTCATGCAGGTGTTTTAAGATTGCTTATTATAATATTTTTGAAATTGGTTCAATTCTCCACCTTTACAGCCCAGAGACTTGTATTCAACTTAATAAAGTAGCTGGTTTTATAGTGGAGAATATATAATGACTTTTAAATGTTTTTAGATTTATTTCTATTAGAGCTACGCATTTGATAGTCCTGCGTGATGCACGGGAGTTCCTTTAATGTACTTCCTTTCAGCTCACAAATTTATTTTTGAAAGAAAAATATGTTTATACAGAGTTCCAGCCAATAAAGTATAGTTTTGAAATCAGTTTATGTTATTAATTAATCTTGAGGCGATAGTTCGCCCCAATACCATGTACGGCGTGTTTAATTATTTGTTAAATAGACTGCTTATCACAAGCGTGTTATACTTCTGTTAACGCAAAAGGACATTTTTTAGGTTACATTAAACTTTTACTTGCATTCTGTCTATAAATTATAAAATATTATTTACAGTTCATATGAATAAAAACTGTGAGAAAACATGTGTGTTCGCATTACCTAGTAACATGTAGTTATTATAAAGAACATAACCACACTGAGTGCGCACAAATGCTGTGTGTGGTCTCTCTGGTTTAATTTTCTAGGCTTGGTAAAGCTTGGTTCGCTTGAAGCGGAGGAATATCCTGGAAGAAGAACTCCACGAATGTGATCCACTATAGCTTCTCCATTGTCGACTCCATACTTGGCTTCATTGTCCACATTCCAGGACAAGACACGTCGACACGAGCGAGCCTTGTCGACAGGGCGATGACTGGAGGTGTGCTGGACAATATGCGCAGCTGGAGAGGAAGGATATGCGAGCTGACGCGAAGGAACAGAGATCGAAGGAGAAAGCAAGTGAAATGTGTGATGTAAGTCTCTCAGTTTGGCGTGTAGGGAGTGGTGGGTGGTGGGGCGGAAATCCACACAACACCACAACTCACTCAACTAAAACACACAACCAACTGACAGTGGAGTGCTTTACTCAATGTCAGAACTATATTAATTAACACTTAGAGTGTTGTTCACGCAATATTAAGCGGCAGAGAATCCTATGAAAGCTTCTGGTGGAGTATTATATCTTTCCCATGTCTGCGATGAATATGCGGATGTGGTGATGTCACGACAACCACCATTGTGTACAGCACATTACACACGTTCAGGTAATTTTTAGTCTGTACTACACGCTGCGTAGCTCACTGACCAATGATCTTACCCGTGGTTAGATGATTCGCAAACCATCTTAGCCTACCAGCAGGGATAGGAAGGTTTAGCGAGTTCAATGGCCTGTAAGCTACACTCCACAGTCCTGTGTACACTCGAGCCTCAGATGTATGTTCATTGGCTGCGGCTCCAGAGAGTAGCCAGTGTTACTACACACCTGCCAGTATGGGATTCGCCACGTGATTCCTTGCAAGTCTGCTATTGGCTCAGAGGCGTCCCGGGCGTGTCTAATAAACTGTGAACCAATTGCAAACGAGACTTCACTGTATATATGTTTGGCTTCCATCTTGTCCGAAAATGAAGTTGCGAAATTTTCCTATCTAGTCTAGGTCATAATTGGTTCATATAACTGTAGCCGAACATAGTATTTACAGCTCATTGGCTGTAACAATGATACAAGTGCTGTGTCGACTATAGTACAGCACTCACCACAAAATTCTTTGTTTGCAACATCTGGTACCGTAAATTAAATTAGGAATGAAAGGGTTAACCTCAGACGACGTGTTATGACAAGGGACCTGCAATTTTTTTTTTACATCAAGCTAAAATTCATAGTACTATATATACTCGAGCCGGCGTCATTTATCCATTGGTTGCTGCATAAATATTAAGTCACGCCCTTCCTGAGTGAACTGCACGTGATTGGTACACACAATTGTGAACTGTTCATTTATTGGCGCAGATTTATCCGGGGCGTGTCAAATAAAAAATGGTTCAATGACACACGTATTGAAAAGGAAGTGTTTTGAGTTTAAGATGCACTGAAATAATAATTGCAGGTCTCAAATTATGACGTCGCAATCTGTTATGACGTCGGCAGTAGCTACTCAGAGTGCTAAGTGTAGCGTGGTCTGGCAGTCGCATGGTCGCCCCCCCCCCCCCCAAACATGGCGACCCGCAGACCGGAAACTCCGACGGCTCCCAGCAGGACGGCAACTCACGTTTTATAACAATTCTTCGCCGCAGGCACCTCGCTTGAGACGGAACCAGTCCAGTTATGTCGAGCGCTTTCCACACCTCGGATCAGATTACGTCGTGGATAAGGAAACTGTGTTGCAGGCTAGGATGTTCACTGTGAACTGGGCACTTTTGAAAGCCCTACTTAACATATAAAGGCTGTTCACGATTAAGTAAGCACTTTTGAAATCAACCTTCAAAAAAATCACCGCTCCTATTTGTATATATTTTAACGGGCGCACTGAATGACATTCGCCCAGTAAAGTTAGCAACTACGGATGGAAAGTTGTTCCATAGCTCAGCGCCGAGTAAAAAAAATGTTACGAAACCATTTGTGATAACTTAAATTATTTCTTTGGCTTTTGGTTTTTTTTTTTTTTTATGCATCGAAGTGTAAAAATGAGCAAATTTTGTACAATATTTAGTTTTCTGATAATTTCACACTTTCACTTGACCAACGCATGAATAATGGCAATGTTAATTTTACATAAGGCGGAATAGTACACAACATGCATACGTAGATCTTTAGCAGGGCTTTCAAAAGTGCTCATTTTACCATGAATTGCCTATACACGTGATAGCTGGGGATAGGAAAATTTCGAGTTCTAGAGTTGTATGTATTTTCGAGCCTCAGTTTTGTGTTCATTGGCTGGTGTCCCAGCGTGTAGCCAGTTATACCTCAGACCTGGTGACACGGGGTTCGGTGCTTGTATTCTTACACGCTTGTTATTTGATCATAGTTCACCTGAGCGTGTATGATCAACTCTGATACTAGAGACACCCGAATTTCGCGAAAATATTTCCGTACATACTAGATTTCAGTATCCTGCAGTCATACCAGTACTTTTCTTTTGCTTTGTCGACCTATCTTTGTGTGATGACCTTTTCCTACCTGACTGGCCATTCAGTATGACTAGAGACCTGTAAAATTCGCGTTGTTTTTTCGGGACACGTTAGACTTTAAACATGTTTACTTACGCAATTCGTTTGAAATTGGACCATACTATATTTGAGACGCCCTGGGTAGCTGTGCGCCAGTAAATAAACACTTTACAATTGTGTGCCCCAATCATGTGTAGTTCATTCAGAAAGGGAGCGACTTCACAACTGTGCAACAACCAATGGAGGGATGACGCCGCCAGCCCTAGTATATACAGCACTGTGAATTTTAGCCTGATGCCAAATAATAACGCGAATTTTGCAGGTCCCTAAGTATTACGTAACTTGATTGAAAATATTGTCACACTTATAAGATCGCAACGATTGGAACTAAATTTACTCGGCACACCATTGGCTGGCGGTCATCCAATAAGGAAAGTTGTAGTGCACAGTTTAGTGTCCAGTGTATCATGGACCTACATGATGGTGGTAATTAGTAGGGTTAACTGCTTTTCGCGAAAATATTTATGCACAGACTAGATTTCAACTTCTTACGTGCAGATTCGCAAATATCCTTCGGCTATTGGCTACGTGTCTGCGTGAGAAGACGTATTCTACTGGGCCAATCAGGATAAAATTACCCCGACATTGGACATCCGTGATTGGCTGGCAGACACTTGAGATGCGCGCAAGTTAGAATCATCCAACCAAGATATTGGTTCTGAACTAACGTGTTTTGTAGTACAATTAGTCATGGAATCTCTTCGCGAAAAACAGGTGGCTCTAGTAATTAGAAATTAAGAGATCAACAGAACTGGCGTTATTCTAGTCGGAATCGCTACTAGATTGACCTGTATTCAGTCGGTATGTACCGTCCTGGAAGTCTTACACAAGTACATAAACATGCTTTTGAAGTCTATTATCGAGCTTGTCCTCGAGCGCTGACGTCGACACTGGCGATTGGGGAGGGTATTAGGAGATCGTTGGCCAAGTGAAAGGCTAGAGGAGTCAAGTAAGGGGCAAATTTTTCACTGGTAAAGTGGATGAGTGAGTGAAGAGACGTGGGCAGCTCTTAATCGAGGTATTGAGAGCCGATGAGGGTAAAAAGTGGTGAGTATGAAGCAGCACCAGAATGCAAGAGCGGGGTAAATGGGAGATCCGCGAGAAAACGCCCCGGCCACCGACATCGTCCGCCACGATTCCCGCTTGCGAAAATCGCAAACGCATTTGTTTGAGAATTATTGTCCCATACTTTTTGTTACTATCCACATGTTTTCCTAAATGTACAAAAGACCGTTCGTAATTGGTAGAAGCCTGAGGAATTTCGCGAATTCAATTACCTGTAGGGTAGACTTCACAGTCTTATATAATCTCATACAGATATAAACTGTTTAATGGTTGATTGTTGTGTTAGTAAAAGGCGTTGGATGGGCGCACAATTTATTGCATGTTTCTTATTGGCTCATTTTTCTCCACGAGGTGTCAAAGAACACGTCGACCAATTACAGAAGTGACATGACCGTACATGTGTGTGAATTCCAACTTATCTAAAAATAAACCCGCGAAATTCTCGGGTCTCTAGTAATTGGCCACTATATTTACCTTAATACAAAGGAAGCACTTATGTTAGGTCATGTTTTTTTTTTTTTTTTTTAAGTTTTCTCCGACACTCTGTTACTAGACAACCAACGTTCCTAGAATGGACAGCCATAAAGGAGACGTTCTCCTTCGATTAGAAAAATCAAAATCTACAATATTCGGGTGACAGTGAGAGAAATGAGGACCATTTTCCTGCATCTGGTAGCGGCTGAGTAAAACGATAGTGATACATCGGAAATACTAACTCGATCTATACTTCGATGTGGCGATCTCGACTTCGACATGTCGATTCGACTTCGACATACCTTCCTCGATCTCGACTTCGATATGCGACCCTCGATCTCGACATGTCGAATGTAATCTCAAAATAATATCGACATGCATGAAATGTTGATGACGTCGACATATCGCACAATGACTCGCGGCACGGAGTAATTGTTGACAGGGCGCGGTTGTTGAGAAACACTGCCCTAAACGTAGCTGGTGTTAGGTGCCAGAGCTTCTCACAGCTGGTTACAGCTGCAGCTACGCTTCTGTACGGTCACCCTTCTCTGCGACGCGAGGCGACGCAACACGGCGGATTGCAACAGTGGCTGCGAAGGAAGCGGAAGTGCTAAGGCCGCCGGGATAAGAGCTGCACGACGCCAGACAGTTGCCACATGCGATGCAGAATTATCACAGCGGCAGCGAAGCTTTTTTTTTTGTTTTTTTCCTTCTCATTCTTGTCGTTATCCTGGCTGTGAGCGCGTGCGTGGACAACTTTCACTGCCAGGCCTCTGCCACCTACTGGTCAGCGCGAGAACTCCAGTCGGGCGAGGTGTGAGTCATTGCCCTCGCGCCTACACTCTGGTGCAACTGGCGCCCCGCCAACCTAGCGGCCACTTGCAGAACTAGTAATAGCCACCTCATGGCCAGTTACCCACTTTTCAAACAACACACTTGGCAAAAAATAATAATTCCCCAACCATCTGTAGGGCTACATGTCCTTCACGAAATTATTTACGTGGAGGCAAGTCTTCAATATTTAGAGCTAGTGACTTTTCGTGAAAAAACATGAGCACACGGTAGACTTCAATACTATAAGCACCTAGCAGCAGTTAGTCTATTGTCATTGGTTTCTGTCTGCTTGAGAAGACGTTTTCATATTTGACCGGGCCACTCAGAATTCGGCAACATCGACACGGCTCCTACGTGATTCGTGTGCAGACATTTAACACGTGTCAAAAAGTAATTCAGCCAATCAAGATAGGTTTTGAACAGTGTTTTGAAATATAACTTGTCTTGAAATCTTTTCGCGAAATTTCGCTACTACTATTTATATTTTGTGTAGAGACCTGAATAATTCGCGGATTCCTTTTGGGACAAGCTAACATTCCAAACACATGTGTTTATATACCTTTAGCCATTTGTCCACATGAAGTCTGACTCTTCCTGGAGAACGCTGGCCCAATCGTTGCCTTCCACTGTGACAGCAGACAACCAATGCACAAGTCATTGAAATCGCGAAGTTTCCATGTCTCTACCTATGTGCACACTTTGCAATATTCATACGCCTACTGGCCGATTGTCTTCGTGTGGAGACAGTCTGCTACACAAGAGAGCCAATCATAATTAAGTTTCTCCAGTTCTGACCGTCCGTGATTCGCGGGCAGGCAGACAACACTCGTAACAAATGGAATGATCCAATCTCGGAAGCGGTTCTGAACTGTGTGTGTTGGAACACAACTTATGCTGAAATCTTTTCGCGACAAACAGCTGCCACTACCGATCTGCATTTGACACCTTGTCGGTTGGTGCATGTTTATAGGTGGCAGGGGCCGAGTTGCTGTGGCAGGTCGCTCTCGGGTTTTCGCCTTGCATTCCGGCGACGCTCCATACTCGTTTCGCTTCACAAGACCTCGTTGTTAAGAGACGCCCAATCTTATCCACTCCACTGATTTGTCATTCAATTACTTATCACCTCTGCAACAAAAATTTAAGGCGACCTCACTGCACACCGAATTTTGTGAAAAGATTTCAGCACACGCCAGATTTCAATAGCCTGCCGCCGTACCAGCAGTTCTCATTTCCTTATTGGCAGGGATAGGAAAGTTTCGCGAATTGATTTGAGGACAAGATAGACGTCAAACACGTGTACACTGAAGTCAACGTTGTAATTGGATAACAGTTTACTAGACAAGCCCTGGACGACTCTGAGCCAATATCAGACTTGCAAGGAAACACCCAGCGAGTGCCATACTGGCAGGTGTGGAGTAACATTGGCTACTCTCTGTGTCAGCAGCCAATGAACAAACATCTGAGGCCCGAGGATACACAGGACTGTGCAGTCTTGCCAACAGGTCATTGAACTCGCGAATTTTTCCTATCCCTACTCATTGGCCACGGGTCTTCATGAGAAAACATTTTCTTATTCGAAGGGCCAATCAGAATTAGGAAACTCCGATACTGTACGTTAAGAAAGGTAGTATCAGCTATAGTGTTATGAAGTAGCGAGATATTTTCGCGAAACCCCTGATACCCTACTCATTTACACTTGCTACTCATTTACACTTGCTACGAGATTTACAAGCAATATTGTCCACGCCGCAGTGTCTGGGCCGCATGATTCGGCTTTGCGTGATTACGCATGCTTTAGCAGGCTATTTTTTCCCCTGGGATATGAGAATTAAATTAAAATAACGAAATATATCATTGCTAGAGTTATGCGAAATTCGCATTATTATTGGATAACAAGCTAGGGTTTCACTTCCCTGTGCCTATTTGAGGGTAATTCGTGATTTCATTGGTTACTGACGATCATACGACGTCGTTTACCCGTTGGCCGCTGCACTGGAGATTGTTTGCTGAACCTTTGAGATTTCCTATTGGCTCTAAGTGTCCTCGTGACGAGCTACACAAGTTGTCTGCCAATGGCAACAGTCAATACAACATACAGCATGCTGGAGTTTAGTCTGCTGCCAAATAATAACGCGAATTTTGCAGGTCTGTAATAATTGGTTTGCATGGCTTAAATTAGTAGATCTGGACAAGGCCTACCGTTTGTCATATACAAATCGGCGCTCTATCACAGTGGAGTCGCGAGATATACTGCTGGGAAATCTTCTCCCACGCCCAAAATTACCGCCAGTCACCCCAGACGCCCACCATCGACAACGTAAGATCACGTTCGTATCTTAATCGTATACCCGATACAAGGAGACCACGTTTATTTCACTCGAGTTATTATTAACCCTTTAGGAAGTCACAGATTTACTGCCACTGAAGGCAAGGTTGAAGTGAGCTGCCTATATTCTCCGCTACACCAATATATGTTGTGTTGGTCCCTATATTTCTAATTACCCTCTTCCCTTTGGTCCTGGCCACACAAGACACGTCTACTGTGCTCTGCTACGTTTATTATTGGCTGTCCATCGACCAATGGAGTTGCTTGTTGACTATGTGCCTATCAACATGTAGTGAACGATGTAACATGTTTCACAATCCATCGTGTTCATTTGAGAAATTATTAAAATGAACAGTTTTATTCTTACGAATTGAAATGGTGACACGTTATAATTTCTTTACTTAGATTCCCATAAAGTCCAGTGAAACAGTAAAACCATAGAAGTGTGAGATTTGTCTTCAAGAGAAAAGAAATTTCTAAATAAACGTTGCCCGAGCATATACGTGCATACTCCTCAAAGGGTCATTGCCACCTGTTTTTCACGAAATGATTCCACAACTGGCTGTACACCGAAACACGTTTATTCAGAACCAATATCGTGGTTGGATGGTTTCAACCCACTCGTATCTCAAGTGTCTGCCCGCGAATTACAGGCGTTCAATATCAGAGTAACCCAATGATGATCAGCCAGCCAAGTAAGGAAATGTGTTTTCAGAGAGACACGCCACCAATAAACAAAATAATACTTCTGATGTGCCCGTAGAGTTTTGAAATATAGCGCGTGAGGGGAGATTTACGGTGAAAGCAGATGGCTAGAGCTAGTGACTTTTCGCGAAAAAAATCTGAGTACGCGGTAGACTTCAATACTATAAGCACCCAACAGCAGTTTGGTATTGCAGTTGATTGCTGTCTACTTGAGAAGGCGTGTTCGTATTTTATCGGGCCACTTTGAATTCGGAAACATCGCCCCAGATCCTGCGTTATTCGTATGCAGACAGTTAACACGTGTCGAGAAGTAATTCAGCCAATTAAGATAAGTAAACGACCTTACAGTGTTTTGGAATATAACTCGCCTTGAATTATTTTCGTGAAATTTCATTGCCCTTACAGATGGCCCTAGTTTTTATGGTCGCACCGGCGGCCTAAGACGGACTTGGCTCCGCCTACCTAGGTGAAAGAGAGAGGCAGAACGACTTGCTAAGCACCAAGCACAGGTATCTGGCAGGTACTGCCTCCCACCCGTCGTACCACCGTAGTACAGTTGTTTCCTTTCCTCGGGTAGAAGTGACCCGACATTGGCACAGCACCCCCTCCCAAGTACTAAGTTACAGTAGCCAAGTTATAATGTCGGAATCGATCATCCTGTGAACGTTACATCGCTGTACACCCCATGTGTCTGTCTCATTACCATTAGTACACGCCATTTCCAGTCAATAGTAGCCATGCTTTCCCCACTCTCTGGGTGGCGTTCCAAAACATTACTCTGAGAGCAGAGTAATGTAACAGAGAGTAACAGCCGAGAAAAGTAAAAGTAAACATGGTTTTTGAACGAGAATAAAGGTAATAACATTCTTTGCTCACAAATATGTACTGTTTAGCAACCAATGTAAGTTCTAAAACACCTATATATCACTTTCTCCAAATTATTTCTTTTCCAAAGAATTAGATATATACATAAACAGATTTACTTGCCATACGTTAATAGTATACATTATGTCTAAAAATGCAACCTTTGCACGAGTTAACTTTTAACTATTGATACGAATATTATTACTCGTCATTTGTAATTTTCCCGTGTGTGTCTGTAACCAGAATGTCCACATTTCATGGGGCCGCGGTGGCCGAGCGGTTAGCCCGCTCTCCTCTCGCTAAGGCGAACCGGGTTCAATCCCCGGCCGGGTCACCAGATTCTCGCATGTGGGAATCGTGCCGGACGATGCCGTTGGTCGGCGGGTATTCTCGGAGATCTCCCGTTTCCCTCCGGCCCCTCATTCCGGCACTGCTCCATGTTCACCTCAATCACCCTCATCGGCTCTCAAGACCTCGATGTTAAGAGCCACCCAAATCTCTTCACTCACTCCACATTTCATTACACTTTTATTTAATTCTGCTAAACTTCCCGCTATTTTCAATTAACCTTTCGTTACTCGCTGAAATAGTGCGTGTCAAAGTTTTGACCATTTCAAGATGTTGATAGTAAGTACTCTGCAGATTTGATACACTGCCATGAGAAAGTAAAGTATTTCATCGAAGTGTTTTGCGACAGTCCACGAGAGAAGTAAAGTTTACTCGCAGAGTAACGTTTTGGAACCGCAGCTTGCGTGGAACTACGTGGTCGTGTTTGTCAGTGACAGTCTTTTTTCAGGTATCCCGGTTTCGCTAACGTCCTTGCTCTCGACTCGTTACTACAAATGACGTTGTATCGTAGTCACGTTAGACTAACTCCCCATAGACAAGGCCACAGCAGCCTTGCAACCTGCAACCTCCTGTGCTGGAGGCTCTCCATGGTTCTTTCATTGAGCAGATTTGACAAACGTCACTGTCCCCACCTGCGTGTATTTTAACGTGCACGCTGAGAGACACGAGGAGGCCAGACAAGTTGGTAACGACGGACGGGAAAATAGTCACATGGCTAAACGTTGAATTATAATTGTTAGTTAAACGTACGTGAATAGTGAAATTAGTTCCTCCGTTTTCTGTTTTTTAATGCTTTTAAGGGTAAGAATTAACAAATTTATAAAACACTTACGTTTCTCATAATTTACAGTTTCATTTAACCGACGCATGACTAAAGAGACAAGGCCCTTGGTAATGTTAATCTTGCATATGGCGTAGGAATCCACAATAAGCATACAAATGTCTTAAGTAGGGATTTCTTAGGTTGAGTATTTATATTTATTTTTATTTACCGTTAACATATTTTATCAATGATAACTGTATAGGTTGCTCACTGTTAATCGAGCACTTTTATTAGCCCTGCTTAGAACTAATATCTCTACTTGTTTTGTACGCATCCGCCAAATGTAAACTTTAACCTTGCTGTGGGCACTCCGACTTTATTTATTCATGCGCCGATCGAGTGCAACTTTGAAATTTCCAGGAGCATAAATACGTTATCCGGACGCCAAATATTACTCCTGCCTGCATATAACGAACAGAAACTGAATTAAATAAGCCCAGCACCCTCAGATTAAAAGATTACATTGATATCCTGAGATTTACAATTAAATTACTTTACATGATCCGCCCGATAAAATGTAATTTTTGCACCTGTGGTTTGTTTGGCATGCCTGGACTCTACTTAGTTGAAGAACGTGACCGGACATCGGCGAGGCCCTTATGGTTGCTGTGAGCCGTCAAGTTGGAGTCACCGAGGACATGTTTATTCCAGGTATCCAGGCAGCCAGTCTCCGTCAGCTGAACTCGAGCGTGGAGCTGCGAATTTGTCGACGTTCAGCAAAATTGCAGCTACTGAGTTCGCAATGTATTTTGCGGGGCCATTTGCAATCCAAGCCCGTTCCGACTCAAGTTGTTTTAAATAATTTTGTGAAGCCCTTTAACATTCTATGTTACTGTGCCGTTCAGCTGGCCTGAAGGAAATGCGTACATCTAACTGAGAAAGTAAAGTTAAATAAACGAACATTGAAAAGGAACAGTGCCCACACATTATTATTTTTTTTTGAGATTACTAGCCAGAGTGTAATGGGGAAAGGGAGAGGGTTTTGTGTAAATGTTTGGCAAACAGAGTGAGGTAGATTAGACCTTCCCCAGTCGCTTCACGCTGGGGTTTTTAAACTGACCACTGGCAGACTGAGCCCTCATAAGTCTGACCCACAATAACCTATAATGACCTAAAATGACCCATAAAAGACACCCATAATGATCCATAAATGACCCATAATGACCCATATGACCCATAAGTGACCCATAATGACTCGTAAATGACCCCCGATTGTGGTGTGTGGTGCATGCAGTGCGTGCATTGCTGATTGTGGTGTGTGTGTGGTGCTGATTGCGGTACATACAGTGCTGATTGCAATGCATGCGGTGCTGATTGTGATGTGTGAGGTGCTGATTGTGGTGTGTGTGGTGCTGATTGTGGTGTGTGGTGCTAATTGTGATACATGTTGTGCTGATTGTGGTGAATGCGGTGCTGATTGTGGTGCTTGCGGTGCTAATTGTGGTGCATAGGGTGCTGATTGTGGTGCTTGCAGTATTGATAGCTATGCATGTGGTGATGATTGTGGTGCATTTGGTGCTTATTGTGGCGTGTGCGGTGCTGATTGCGGTGTGTGTGGTGCTGGCAGGAGTCAACCTGCAGGAGTCAGTCTGCAGGAGTCAGTCGACAGGAGTCAGTCTGCAGGAGTAAAGTGTATGAATCATGTATGCTTGAAGGCTATGCAAGCTACTGACTATGTGAAATCAATTGTGCCATGTACAACTACATGCATTCCTTCAACGACTGCCCAAAATAACATGAAAAACAATGCTGTTCCTTAAGTAAGTGCTGCAATGCGCTGTGACACGAGAAGAGCGACTGTTTGAATAACCCATATCATGCTTTCCCTAGCTGCTATATATGTTCCAGGCAGTTTGGTCAACGTGATAACTTAAATAAACACATCAAGGCTGATAAATGTAGGCGTTTTTATTTTTCGCTCACTGAGAAAGGGCATGTGATGACTTCGCTACCTCTTGTTAATACACTACAAACATGTTTGTAGACGACGAGGGAACACGCATGATGAAGCATGACGACATTGGTCCCATGCAGTTTGTGCAAGGCGATAAACTGAGAGAACATACCGAGATCTGCAAGGATCCGTCTACTTGGAGTCAGCAGGTGTTGACGGCATTATCTCTAGCTGCGTCGATGGCTACCGATTCGTCACGTGATTATTATTAGACAGCTAATGCTTAAGATGGAATGAGTGCAGTAGAGTCGGTTTGTGTGGAATGTACACTTGCAAGACATTCGTGTGAAGTCGACGAACTTCAAAATAAACGGTCGACGGTTCTAAATACTGATGAGCATACATCTCCTGCTACAAAGAAAAACCAATATAATATTGACGATGAAACAGGAAGTGAAGACGATCATGAAGACAGTATAGATGAATATGGACATGAAAAGAGCGATAATGTCGAAGATCATGACGGTGATTTTCTCGATGTACTGTGATACCTCTCGAACAAATTTGCTACAACGAGTGAAATGGAGAAGACAGAAGACACTGAGAATACTGTCTATATGTTTACCGAAGACCCGAATGAACTCAATGATAGACTCAGATATTTGATTTACCTTCATAATAGTGGATATTACTTGCGCATTCTTAAGATATCTTTAATCATTAGCAAACTGAAGGAACGGGGATATATATAATGATGTGATGAACTGCTTTCTTCTGAAATTATAATTACAAAATGATAATAGATTGTTATTAAAATTAATGTTTTTCCTTTATTTTCTTGTGTCGTATCCTTCTATTGGTCTTAGAGGTTTTTAATACAATTATCAATATTAAATTATGAGTGTAGGTATACTGTTGATTATAAATATATATATTATATATAATACATATATATTTAATAGGATGGAAAATTACAGGTTTTTTTCATGTCTATAAACATGAGTGCCGTCAGCTCGCCTAGTGGTAAAATCGAGAAATTAGCTCCACTTAGGCTATGAAAATAGAATCCAATATGTCAGGCGCAGACCGCACCACATATACTTTAAATAAAAGTAAACAATTATGGCTGTCGTCTGGTAGCTAAATCGACAGCTCGGCTGGTAACAGAATCGAAAATTAACACATTAGTGCTACCTAAGGTGATAAAAAAATGACAAACGAAAAAAAAAAACAATATGGCTGCACACGATAGAATGAGTATAGGTGATGGGTAGAGGAGGGGAATGTTAATACAGTGTGTTTGATTGGAGCTGGGTCAGTCGTCTGCTTGACGTAGAACCGCGGAGTACCTCTGGGAATGTAAGTTTTTAAAAATAATTTTAAAAAAATAGTTCCTAATCATATCTGTCTTAACTTTTATATATTCATATAAGATTTTGGAGATTTTTGACAAATTTTTGGGTGCAAGGTCAAATGTCTCCGAATTCAAGGTCAAGGTCACCAATATCCAACATGGGGTTCGTAGTTAGTAACGTAATATGGTCGCTGAGTTTTTGTTTTCAAGATCACCTAAGTGAAGTGAGTGAAGAGATTCTGGGCGGCTCTTAACAGCGAGGTATTGAGAGCCGATGAGGGTGATTGAAGCAAATATGGAGCTGCGCCTGGAATGAAGGGGTGGGGGAAACGGGGGAACCCCGAGAAGACCCGCCGACCAACGGTATCGTCCGGCACGATTCCCACTTGCGAAAATCAGGTGACCCGGCCGGGGATGGAGCCCGGTTCGCCTTGGTGGGAGGCGAGCGTGCTAATCGCTCAGCCACTGTGGCCCCTAAAGTTATCTCAGGTCATGGTTATAGGGTTAAGGTTATCTGGGTCCAACATGGTGGTTGGGTGACGTCACAACATGGCGGTTGGTCAATTCCAGTACACCGTCACCTCTAAGTCCAAACATTTAAAGTTATAATTTTGTAATTTTTTAAATAAATTTATGTATATTTTTAAATATTAATAATTAAAAAAAAACATTTAAGTACATTTTTTTTTGGAATATTATGGATTTTTAAATTTCTGGGTTTTCAAGGTCATTTAAGGTCACGGGGTTAATGTCAAGGTCACTTGCAACCAGTATGTCGCCTAGGTTGGCTGCCGGAATCAATATGGGTGATGGTTAGGTCCTATTCCGGACCATGGACACTTCTCTCGTTTTGGCATACTCTATGCCTATAAAACCAATACGGCCTCCACTGCTCCTCCCAAATTCGTCCGATGTTTCGGATATTGCATTTCTGCGGATAGCTTTTGCAACTGGAGAATCGGTGCTTTTTTTCAGAGAAAAAGGGAGCTTTTAACGGAAAAAGGAATATTTTGAAGAGAAAACAGAAATTTTTAAGGGAAAAGGGAAAATTTGGGGAAAAAATGGGAAAAAGGAAAATTGCAAGATGGCGTCGGTTGGCGCTTGGCTCCTAACTCGATTTCCGTTGCCCCAGGCTTCTCTATTTTTTCTACCCATGTCGGTTTTTTTGGAAGGGACCTTTTACACCGCCTTATCAGTTCATGGAATATCCACTTTAATGTAACTGAATATCCTCGTACTGCTGTGAAGCAGTACTGACCAGACACTAATGACCATTAAAAAAATTATTATGAACAAATGCTAAAATGTCATAACAGATCTCATGATGAGCGTAATTATCAAAATGGGGGTAACATTTGGGTGAAGTCACATTATTTGAGTGGCGCAGTTGATATGTTTGCTGCTAAATTCGCAGTCAAATATAAAAGACTGTATGTGATTCTTTAGTTGCTTACTCCTGTTGCTCTGTTGGTTCGCGACTTCCAGGGAATTTCTTTTATGGAAGTTTATGTAGCCAACACTAAACATGTTGTTAAAAGGCGATACTACATGATATATACTGTTCACGGTAAAATGAGCACTTTTGAAAGCCCTGCTTAACACCTACTTGTATGCACGTTGTGCATTCTTCCGGTTTATGTAAAATTAACATTGCCATGCGCCGGTCAAGTGAACCTGTGAATTATTACAAACGTAAATATTTTCCAAATTTGCTCATTTTTACACTTCGATGCATTAAAATAAAAAAAAAGCGAGAGAAATAATTCAAGTTATCACAAATGGTTACGTGACAGTTTTTATTCGGCGTTAAGATATGGAACTATTTTCCCCTCCATAGTTACCATCTTTACTAGGCACATGCCAGTCAGTGCGCCCGTTAAAATACACGCAGGCAGGGGGCAGTGACTTTTTTCTAAGGTTGACTTCAAAGTGCTCACTTTATCGCGAACTGCCTTTAACTGTGACAGCTATTTTATTTGTATGTTTTATTTTATCTGCTCTAGTGTAGGCCTACCTGTTGTGTAGAGACTTGCTAAATTAACGTTATTATTTGACATCAGACTGAACTTCAGAGTACTGTATGTGCCGGAGCCGCCCTTTCTAAATGAACTGCACGTGATTGGGGCACACGATTGTGAAGTGTACAATGATTGGCGCAGCGTTACCCAGCGTGTCAGATACAGTATGGTTCGATGACCAACATATTGCAAAGGTAGGGGTGTTTAAAGGTTAAAAATGTCCCCAAATGACGCGAACTTTGAACGTCTCTACTGATGTGTTATATGTCATTTTTATGTGTGTGTCGTTCTGACTGGATGTGTGCTTTATTTTGGTTTGCCGGGTCCATATTGGCGGGAGCCGCAGGTTCCTGGCGTGAATTCCTCCCCTCCCAACTGCGACTGCATCGCTGATGCCTCATTCTCCCTGGTGTATGCACTCTAAATATGAATCAGTGAGAATTTCACTGTTTCAATCAGTCGAACGTATCTGACAGTCACTTCCGTGAATTTAACTGATGAACCATTGAACAAATGCCATATTTCCCTCACTGATTGATTCTGGGTCATTTCCCACTGATTCTTCAGTCATTTTTTCAACTGTTTTCTCAGTGGTTTATTTTTTGACCAGTGAAACATCTGAGCAACTTGATCCGCCCCTAATTATTTTTGACTGATGTATCAGTGAAACTGCGTGTAAAAATCGCCGTCGAGCATCGTTAAAAATGGTCGTTAAACAACGTGTGTCAAGTGAAGTAGCATAACAACAAATTAACGAATAAAAACAATACAAAATACTTTCCAAAACGCGTTTCGAGTTTCAAAACGCCATTTCACGAGGTAATATGAACACACGGCATATCATTCCGTTTTTACGTCTTTCATTTCGTCTGAACGTCTTTCATTTTGTTTCTATGTAATCATCACAGCGCTCTGTTTAAACTGTATTTAATGCGACGAAGAGAGTGCACTCATATGAACTATTCGTTTCAACAATCCTAATGATACCAATCAAACAAAAAACGAAAAGTACGAGAAAACAATTTCAAACTATACGATTTCGGAGCGATGCTATAAGATATATATTTTCCTTTAACTATTTCAAATTGCCATTGTAGTTCAGCTGGTAAGATAACAGCCAAGAAATAAAGAATGCGCAAGTTCAATCCCAGCCACCATGTAATTATTTGCGTACATTCAATCAAAGCAATATTTCATTCGCCACTAAATTCTGCCGTTATTTATTCAATCAGCGAAATATTTCACCGAAGCAATCAGTGGTTTCCCACTGATTCGAATATAGAGGGTGTGCGCATCTAGAAGATGCTACTTTGAAGACGTGTGTCTTGAAGATGCTGTACTGAACATCTTGGATATTCCTGTTGAAGACATTTCTACTGCACCGCTACAGTGGAAACTTCTACTGTGCTTAAACCTTTCACTCCCTATTTACACTACAGTGGACATGTTGCAGAGAAAGAAAACCTATGACGATGGCTGTACACGGCTAGGATCATGTCCTAATGCGGTCAGTTTCTTACCCCTGAATTATGTGGTGTGTGAACATTTATACAGCTCTAGTTAATGAGTGGTTTTCACAATGTCTCCTATAAGCTCTGTGTGTATGCCTGTGTGTTTGAAGCAAGTGAGAAGTACAGCACGAATCAACATATTATTCGACTGCAACACTTCAAGACCATAACATAATAAGGGACTGAAGGAGTTATCTCTCGACAGTTCCTCTATAAGTGCTCAGCGCGTTGTTACTGTCTGCAGGACCATGTTCCTCCCTGGATAAGCCAACCAGGTGCGAGTGTCGGGTTCAGTAGTGGCTCAAGTTTCTGTGGCGCGGGAAGTAACATGGCGTACGCACATTACTTCAGTCGTAGTTTCAATTTGCTTGAACTGAACTGTTTTGAATGCTAAACTAGGAACTGCTACCTGTTTCCGAAACTGCCATCTGCACGGTCTTGGAAAAAAATACTGTGTTCCTATCTTCTGTTTCTTTTTTATTTGTGTAGGTATATAACTGGCCTGGGTCGGCTTCGGTGTGTTGTCTGTTGGTCGTATATAGTTTTTTTCTTATATATATATATATATATATATATATATAATTTAGTTTTCCGCATTTAGCTTGCTGTCTTATTCTATTTGACTCGATTCCTTCATGGAATTTTCTGGCTTTGAGCATATATTTCCTTGACTTCAGCATACCTGGCTTGTATTCTGTTGCGTCTGGTAAAACTGCTATTTTTTAGTTAGTTTCGTTGTTGTGTTTTCCCATGTTGTTCTGCCTTATTTTTTCAGTGATGTGGTATCTTTTTCAGGCAGGTTTTTAGCCTGTATTGTTTTCTATGTGTTATCTGTTGGGCATGCATATACACACGTATTTTTCGTATTTATTTGCTGTTCTGTTTTTTGACTCAATTCCTTCTTGAAATTTTCCAGTGTTGTATACATATATTTATTTTCTCGTCCGTACGTTACTGTCATATTTAAGAATTTTTTCCGTGCTCAGTCCTGTTTTTTCCATTACAGGCATCTACACCGCAATGGCGAATGTCCAGAAATCTCCATCGAGTCAAGTTGTTAATGTATCAGAGGAAGCTGGCATCACAGGAAACGTGCCTTTTGACAAAACAGCATGCTCCAACATCGAGTGTCTTTCCTGCAGATAAAGCCACCAGTGGATAATGGCACGTCTCTGCTTTGTAATTGGTTCCAGTCATTATCTAGAAAGTCATGCGCTGTTTGCTGGATTCCCTTCGAGGACTTGGCAGCCCTGGCATGGAGCAACGGAACTAAATATGGACGTGATGGCAGTCACAGAGTACATAGATATACAGAAACAGAGTGGCGTGGCTCTTCCTTTAATGTGGGCGAAACCATTCTCTGACTGTTCTTTGAGCGATACTTGCAGTGGGGGTAGATAATATAAATGAAAACTCTCTTGGACGTTACGTCGCCAAGGAAAACACAGATGATGTCACTAAAGAGTACACGAAAAATAAGGATGCCAACTTCCGACAACTCGATACAATACTTCTGATCCCAATACAATTATGCAGGAAAATTATTGTCAAATTACGTAAACCGCAATGAACATTTTCTCTGAACATATATAACAGCAAATTATTACTTGCGTGTAGGAATACCATGTTTAACGAGTTATGTGGCTTCAAATAGTATGATCTTCGAATGAATAGTGCAATAGGGGTGAATGCACATTTACTTTTTTTATATATATATTTTTCACAGTTTCTCTTAACCCAGCGCATGAATAAAGTGACTAGAACTATGGCAATGTTAATTTTACGTTTGGCAGAAAACATGCAATGTTCGTATAGTAGATCTTAAGCTAGGCTTTCAAAAGTGTTGAGTCTATCGTGAACAGCATTTACTTACAGTCCATTCACATATATTTCACACTTTTTGAAATCTAACTATTAAAAAATCATCCCATATATGACGTGTTTGGTTATTTCAATATACGCCATATATCATAAGCGCTTTATACTTCTCTCAAGATGAAAGTATCTAATTTGTGGTAAAGTTGGATTTTCACTTATATATTGTCTACGAAGTATAATATTTAATTTGCAATTATTAAGAATAAATACAGAAATAACATTTGTGTGTTGGCAATACCTAGTAAGCAATAGTTGTCATGCAAAATATTCACGAATTGGGCGCATTGTCCCTTTGGTGTAATTTCTACACCCTTTTGACCTTTGTTTACATGAGGTGGAGGAATGGCCTGGAAGTTGAACTTTCGCAGGGTAAATGGACCATAGCCAAAAACATTTATTCACACCACGGACAGAATGCGGTTTGGTTTTCAGGCAAAAGTGGACAACATGCATCAAACATGAAGTGGGGGAGACACTGTTTGTAAATGCAATGAATTATACCACATAATTATAGACATTGTCCGAAAATATTCACCTCTTGTAACCTACCTGGATGTCCAAGAACCATGGTAATCCCAAGATGCTACTTCTTGCAGTATGATAAATGATATCACTGTCCAACCATCTACTGAAAGTGACCTGCCAGAGTTAAGTGCTACTGAGGAGCAGAGAGACAGCAGTGACATTCCTGTTGATGGCACACATGAAACGAGCAGAGGTACAATGCCATTTAAGGAAGTTTTGGTAAACCTACAAACTGCATTTAAATAAAAAGGTTTTCCATATAAAACTCAAAGTATTGCATTAAAAATTCATTTCATGAAATTTACAAGTCAGTATAAGTAAAGTGTATATTGAACCATTGGGTATAATACTACTTGTAAAAATTATTACCACTAGTATTATTAGGCCAAGTAGCTGAGTTCGTTATAATATTTATTTTGTAAACTTAATACAGTTAGTTTAATGAAGTTAGGCCTAGTTTAAACTTGTGAGGCTGGGGAAGCACCAAAAATTAGTTTCCTTTTATAACTAACCTATAAAATTACCAAATCAATGATATTTGCATGGGTTATGAATCCTCATAACCATTGTTCTTGCTGTGTTCAATTATACTCTATTCACTGGGAACTGGTGCATATTTGTCTTGTTACTTCACACTAAGATATGGCAAAAAGTTGTGGATTTGAATTTTTCTATCGACTTTATAAAACAACACAACTTTTCATCTCTCATCTTTGGTTGCTATCTTCTACTTTATAAGTTTAAACCAACCATACTAAATAAACTAAAGAAATTAACACATTGCACATTATGGTTTTAAATACATACATGTAATTTGGCTTTATAATATTAAATAGAGAATTTGAGACACTGAATTAAAGTTTTATATGAGACTTATATTGTACATAACTTATTCAAAATTAGTACTATTATGCTTATTGCTGGTATTGTTAAAATGTAAGCATTTTCCTAGAAACTAATAGTAGGTATACAATGAATTCTACAAAATATTTCATAAGATTACTAACCATCTATTTTACAGTCTTACCCACCAAAAGGAAGCATTCTAAAACAAAAGAAAATGAAACCACAAATGACTTCCTAGAAAAGAAGCGGATGCTGCAGCTGGAATACTTAAAACTGCAAAGCTAAAAAACAAAATTGGAGATTTAAAAATTGGAAACAAAGTTGGGAATTCGAAACTCTGAATTTACAAGTGATATAGGGCAATCAATTGACTACGCCATTGTAGCCAGTGACAATATTGAAATAGCCAATTAAACAGTTGTAACTGCTTCTGGAAAGGAAATGAAAATGTACAGTTTCTTACTAGGGTACAATGAAATTACATTCCACTGAATGTCTTGTAGTATAGCATTAATCATAAAATTTGTATGTAAAGTTTAAATGTTTGTTCGTTTTGTAATCATTACAAAAATAAACTTGTGACAATCTCATAAGCAATATATATTCATTAATCTGACCAGACAATAGGTAAATGCAATAATTAAACTACCTAGAGCACATAGAATATTATCAGGGGTTTGTAAAAACAATTTTTCACATAGACTTATTTTTGCTAACAATTGCACACAAAATATAGTAAATTAAAACAATCCCAAGACAAGAGTTGACAGAACATTATTTGTTTCAATTTCTTCTTGGCAAGTTTTGTAATGGCAGTATACTTAAGTGTGTTTGCTTTAAGCCAGGAAAAGTACAGGCTTTTACACTCAGAAATAATTAATCAGTTGATGCTGCTTTGCAAGTGCTGCTGGTAAAACTGGATCATCCTCCTCACAAGCTGGAACTTCAATATTACCTTCTTCGTTTTCACCATCGCGAAGATCAATATATTCATTAGCATCTCTTGAAAAGTTACATAATGCAACACAACACTTAAAGATGTTGGCTGCAAATGTAGGCTGTACTCCCAGATAGTTTAAGCAGAGAAATTCTTCTTTCAGTATTCCCAAACTATTATCTACTATTCTCCTTGTACTTTTATGGGCCCTATTGAAACGATGAACTGCAGGTGTTGCCACGTCATTGTGTGCCGGTACATTTAACCATTCATTCAAAGGATAGCCCGAGTCATCCAGAAGTACTGTATTCGGACAAGGTCTCCAGCCTATGTCAAATCTGTGGCAGAGACTACTATTCCTTAATACCGTTGAATCAAGTACACTCCCTGGCCAATTTACAATGACATAGTAAATTTAATGAGTAGGGCCACATACAATCATATAGTTTATGGCGTGGTTTCCATTATGATCAACGTAATGTGCTTCATACTCAGTTGGTGCATCCATGGGTATCAATGTTCCATCCACACAGCCACACACTGAAGGCATCCCAGCTAAATAATGGAACTGCTGAACTACCTCTTCGACATTGTCAGGACATTTAACTACATTTGGAAAGAGTGTAATATTAACAGCATTTAAAAATCTTTTCAAGCATCGATGTACAGTAGCTTTTGGAATACAATGCATATCACCAACAGAGTGATATTTGCCTCCGTTTCCCATCCATCAGAGTGAAACTAGCATTTATTCCTTTGCGGATGTAGCTTTGTTTCGAAGAGTGAGATGCTCCAAAAGATGACCAATCTCCAACAATAGTGCTTCGAGCTTAACAGAACTCATGCGGAACCTTTCATTAAATTCAAATAAAGAAACAAATCCCATGTTCACTCTCTCTCTCTCTCTCTCTCTCTCTCTGTATGTGCTCGCCTCATAACCTCAGAATTTTGTTGCTCATCTTCATATTCATCTTCATCTGAGTCAGTAAAAATGAGGTACATTATGTCCACACACACACACACACACACACACACATTAGAATACCTGTTTACTATTAAAAAACACTCTTCATTATTGTCTTGCTCACATTTTTTTTTTTTAAATGGGCTTGTAGAACTCTTTACATAGGCATTGATACTTGTAGAAACTTTGCTACAAGTTACAAGTTCTTGTAAATTGCAAGTCTCTTTATGAAACAAACCCCTGCACGTACTTGTAGAAAACACATGTAACTTGTTAGATTTTGCTTGTAGCTGCAAGACTTGTACGTGTAGGTTTATGAAACAGCATTATGTTCCTTTTCCACAAGTTACAGGTAAATTCACTTGTAACTTGTAGACTTGTAGTATTATGAAAGAGCACCCAGGTAGTTGTACTTCTCTCTCGTGTTATTTATTCCTATTTATAACTCGTTTAAGCACTCTGAAATTCTGTCGTGTGTAACGTTTAATTGCATTCGGAAACAGTCGTCGTCTATTTTATCGTTTGTCATTACTAACACGTAAATCGCATCTTTCAAGTCGCCTATCTACCAACACCGTCTACGAGACACAAAATTTACACTTATGCCAGTCTTGCACAAAACTCACCAAATATATACACCCCATCCCCAACACATTACACCTTAGTCGAGTGCCAGAGCTCCAAGGGTGAGGAGGTGCCAGAGCTGCTGCCCACTCCCCACCCAAAAAGAAAGAAAGAATACCCTTAGTACACTCTTGCACCAAACACAAAAAATGGATTAAAATTAACCCTTTCAATACATTTAACCATTTCAATACATCTAACCTTTAAATAGATTTAACCCCTTCAATACATTTAACCCTTCAATTTGATTAACCCTTTCAATTAATTTAACCATTTGAAATCAATAAAGGTGGTATCCATTTGTATCTAGAACCATCACGCCCCTACTACTGTTCCACAATACAGCGATGCGTTGCGATGAGCTGTGGCCAATCAGGATGAAGTAGCAGTCTGTCGCAATGCTTTGGCGATAGCCTCCGATGAAGAAACAGTATTTGTTTACATGGAGAATAAAAACATATATATGTTTACGTTTTGAAATATACTATCGCGTTTACGCCGACGTCTTTGTATTCGCATTTTTATCGTTGCTGCATGTATGTACGAAATAAAAAACATCTTATACATATGGGCACTGTCATTAAAATCGCGTATTAACATCAAAATAACTCTCCTTCGTCTTATATGTCTTTCGTTCTCGCTGCAATTTGCCGCGTAGTTTTCATCCACACATCGCATTTCTTCCACTTTTAATTGCCTGTAACACTAACACTTTTTTTTTACAGAGAGATGACTGGCATATGTCGGGTGGGTGGCTCAGCTCTGTCCCCCACCACCAGGGCCGTATAGCGCGACTTTGGTTACACTTCAGCTGCGCTCTCATTTCACATCACCCTGCACCAAACCCGCACATGTGTATCTTCGCTAACTAACAACTTCATCTACTTACTCCAGCTCTAATCCAGTCCAAGGAATATAATTATATCCTCCGCGGCTGTCGCACAGATTTCCCCAGCGTCCCGTCGGCTTTGCGCTGGTTTTCCGTGGCCTACCATCCACAACCTTCCTCTATCGGGGTGTGTCCATTGCGGCCATGGCACCACACAACCCTGCTATAGAAGTGATGCATGCGTCCTTTTAATCATAATAAACCCGACCTAAGGCGTAAAGGACTTGCCCTGAGACGCATCCCACTATCCAACCATCTTAGCTCCTAACATGCAAGCCGGAAGCCTGTCATAATTGCGGAGGACCTCACGCTGGCGTAGTTATATCTGGAAACCCGACAGAAAATTATAAATCCATTTCCCTGAGATGTGCGGTTGGTGTTCACGATAAAAGCGGCGGTTCACTTAGACTTGACACTTGTCTGTGATCGTTCCCATGGCAACGTTCACTGTACATAGTAGAAGAATCACAATGTGCGTACAAGTATACGCTATTCACAGTAAAATGAGTACTTTTGAAAGCCCTCCTTAAGATCTATTTGTCTTCTCGTTGTGTATTCTTCCGCCTTATGTAAGGTTAACATTGCCATGGGCCTCATCACTTTATTCATGCGTCGGCCAAGTGGAAGTGTGAAATTTCTAGAAAAGTATATATATTTAACAAATCTGCTCATTTTCACACCCGATGCATTAACGCCAATGGTGCATGAAAGCAGTGTATTTACCCGATTATCGATATAAGTCTTTTTCGATTGGCTTGTCGAAATTTTTGGCTCGACAAGTCGCAAATAATAATTTTCAACGCCATTTTACGTTGTTAGATATTTACTGCCATCATTATTCTCGCAACACTGATGGAAGAAAAGAAAGAATTTTTGTTTTCATATCTTCAATCATTGCTCCGAGAATAACGAACACAGTGAATTTGTAACAATTTAAGAAGGTGCTCAAAAATTGATATTTACGTCTTGCCGAGCCAACATTTTTGAAAAATGCTCTGTAAAACAAGTTGTAACAAAAATTATATAAATATACAATTTTCGTGTACCATTCCCCTTAAAAAATAAACAAAAAGTGAAAGAAATAATGTAAGTTATCAGTTCGTGGCACTTTTTTTCCGACGTTAAGTTACGGAATTACTTCCCATTCATCGTTACCAACTTTACTGGGCGCATGTCACTCAGTGCGCCCGCAAAAGTGCTCACTTTATCGTGAACAGCCTTTAGATGTTGAGCAGGGCGTGCTCCAGCGCGTGGTGGGGCGTGGTGACCCCTCACCCCCGTCTTTAGGAGGGGCCCCCCTCCTCCGGAGACAGATCGCCATCCACGTGAGACGCTCGTTGGGCAACTGCGGTCCAGGGTGTTGTGTAGACTGGACTAGACTGAGCGGCCATCACGGCTATAACTCTCCGGGTGTCCTACCACACGCTAGTCACGGCTGACCGCTCCGAAAGGCCGTACACGATAATGTCAGCACTTTTGAAATCACACTTTGAAAAATATCGCTTGTCTAACCTGTTTTTTTTTAACTCGGTCAGTTACTGGCTTACGCCCACAGAAGTTGGTAACGACAGAGGGGAAATTAGTTCTATGTCCAACGTCGAATTTAAACTATTACGTAAACATCTGTGCAAATTTTAATAATTTAATTTGTTGTCTGTTTTTTTTTAATGAGTCTTAGTGTACGAATTAGCAAATATGTAAAAACATTTACTTTTTTAAAAAATATTTTCACAGTTTCACTTAACCCAGCGCATGAATAAAGTGGCCAGAACTATGGCAATGTTAATTTTACGTTTGGCAGAAGACATGCAATGTTCGTATAGTAGATCTTAAGCTAGGCTTTCAAAAGTGTTGAGTCTATCGTGAACAGCATTTACTTACAGTCCATTCACATATATTTCACACTTTTTGAAATCTAACTATTAAAAAATCATCCCATATATGACGTGTTTGGTTATTTCAATATACGCCATATATCATAAGCGCTTTATACTTCTCTCAAGATGAAAGTATCTAATTTGTGGTAAAGTTGGATTTTCACTTATATATTGTCTACGAAGTATAATATTTAATTTGCAATTATTAAGAATAAATACAGAAATAACATTTGTGTGTTGGCAATACCTAGTAAGCAATAGTTGTCATGCAAAATATTCACGAATTGGGCGCATTGTCCCTTTGGTGTAATTTCTACACCCTTTTGACCTTTGTTTACATGAGGTGGAGGAATGGCCTGGAAGTTGAACTTTCGCAGGGTAAATGGACCATAGCCAAAAACATTTATTCACACCCACGGACAGAATGCGGTTTACTCGCTGATTATGATTTATAGCGTCTTGTGACAGCAGGACCTTTAGAGATAAAACCATATCACGTTTTGAGTGTTGTGCAGATTTACTGACAACTGAGATAAGCTGTAACTGAGACGACTATATCCACGACTGCCCGACCATCAATCAGTTTAGTTGGTCTGGGTATTCCTATGTAAATACAACTGTCCTATTGGTACGCACAACGCAGGACACGCCTACTAAACTGTAGATCGTTCGTTACTGGTCGGCTGCCTGCTAATATAATGCCGCGTTGAAAGAGACCGTATTGAATGGTCTGACCTGCGTAAAATACTATACAAGCTATCCTGATCACCTGAGTAATTCGCATTTTGGTAGTAATGCCACTGCTAACTCAATACAACACTGTTAAACTAAGGCAGTGTAATGTTACGTCGGCGGTGTTCAAAATGTTAATGTAATCAGGTAATAACGACCGCGACCTGTATTGGTAACTTCATATAAATTGCCTGAGTATGTACTGTACGTTTAGAAAAAAAAAGAAGATATTAGGGACATCCTATTTTCGCGAAAAGAGTTTACCTCCAGCTATATTTCAATATCCTGCAGGCCTACTAGCTGTTTTCCTTTGCTTATTGGGGCCATGTCCTTGTGAGAAAGTATTTATTTCTGCGAGAAGCCAATCACAATTAAATTACTCTTATTGCGAACATCTCTGATTCACGGACGGACGCATAAGACACGTAACAAATAAGTGTTTTGAAATACAACTATAGTCCTAAAATCTTATCGCGAATATTTGGTGTCCCTACGTACTATATTATAGACCCATTCATGTAAGAAAATGACCTCTAACGAAGAGGGGGCCGCGGTGGTGTAGTGGTTAGACTACTCGCCTTCAACCTAGTGGAACCGGGTTCGATTCCCGGCGGGGGGCTTTCACAAGTGGGAATCGTGCCGGATGATGTCGCTGGTCGGTGGGTTTTCTCGGGAATCTCCAGTTCCTCCTGCCCTTGCATTCCGGCGCTGCTCCATACTCACCCCGCCTCACCCACATCGGCTCTCAAGACATCCATGTTACGAGCCGCCCAAATCTCTTCACCTACTCGCTCGCGAAGACAACTGCAAGTATGCACGTAGGATATTGGAAAGTAGCAAATGCATAAATATTTCTGCGAAGGACAGGTGGCGCACTCTAAGGTCCTCGACGCCACACTAGGCAACGCCTAGCGATCGCGATCCTTATCAAGCGAGCGAAAGCTGTCGACTAACTAAAGGTTCATTACCCTCATTCACGATCTCACGTCCCCAGACAATGACACGCCTCAGACAATAACGGGCGGAGAAAGTTTTTTTGTATTTTTTTCGCACGATTACTTTCCAGCGAGCGAAACTGAGGCGTGCTCTGCAGGTTAAGAGAGACGACGCTTGGTGTTTATGGCTTTAATTGAAATACTCACTTCACTTCACCTGCTTCGAACTGGGAGAGCACGGAGCCGCAGAACAGGCGAGAAAGCAGAAGCGGAGTGGACAGATTTGGGCAACTCTTAACAAGGATATGTAGCTGCGCGTCCAAGGTCAAGAAGCGAGGGAGCGATACGGGCCACACTAACACGCACGCCCAGTGCCTCATCGCTCCTACGCGCAAGGTGTGCAGTGTTTCCGTCTTAACGCTTTACTGCGTAAACTAGATCCGTAACTGTGGGGTTTTATTACACGCGATGAAAGACCACAGAATAAATTACATCCGTAACTTTGTACTTTTCTCTTA
Source organism: Dryococelus australis (assembly GCA_029891345.1). Lineage (NCBI taxonomy): Eukaryota > Metazoa > Arthropoda > Insecta > Phasmatodea > Phasmatidae > Dryococelus > Dryococelus australis. Next base: position 4,916,935 of record CM056993.1, read on the forward strand.
TTGCAGCTTAAGGAAACTGCATAGATAAGCTTTAAAAATGTGATATTTGACCATTTTGACGATTTTTTTCTCCAAGAATACACTTAAGACGACAAAAAAAAAAATAGGGCCATTGATATTTTTTAAAAATCTTTTCTGACAAAAAGTCATATTTCCATAACTTTTATTTACGCGCAAACAACGATTTCACAGAAAACGTTTCAGTACATAGGACTCTTGCCATCGAGGTCTTGAGAGCCGATGAGGGTGAAGCGAGGTGAGTATGGAGCAGCGCCGGAATGCAAGGGCAGGAGGAACTGGAGATCCCCGAGAAAACCCGCCGACCAGCCGATTGAATTGATGAACAGAACAGTTTCCTCTTTGTAAACGTCTGAACGTTGTCTCCAGGAATCGTTGGCTCGGACGGAGATCGGGTAACTGTATGTACAGATCTTCTTCCATGGCCTTCAACAAGCCCTGATCTGTCACCAGATATCGCATGCGGGAGCTTCATCGAAGATTTCATGTGTGGAATCGCCGTTATATAAACAACGATCAGCTAAAAATTGCGGTGCACACAGCCTTAGAGAAGTGACCCCAATAACGTTGATTAACACGAACAACATAATTGTGCATTCAGCTGTGCAGAGACCACGGAGGGACGCAATCAAATGTTTTAGATTTCTAACAGCCATTGTCCACCTTTTATGATAAGTAGGGACACCTGATGTCCTATGACATACGTGCAATTTTCCTTTGGTTACTTTACTAACAGCTAGTATTTGCCGGGAAACAGTTCCTTACCTGAATGGGCCAATCAGAATTAGGTGACTCCGACACTGAGTGTCGGTGATCTGCGGGCAGACAACTGCAATGCGTGACTCTTACGATCATCCAACCACGAAAATGGATTTGAACTCTGGTGTTTTGGAATACAATAGTCATGAAATATTTTCGCAAGATACAGGTGGTCCTACTTATCCCTAATGATATGCTCATACATACGGACCTGCCGAATTGAATGGGATTACAGAGTTATAAGGTATTTGTTTGAATTCTGTAGTTAGGACACAGAGCCAAGCGCGCGTTGAGCGTGCCTCAGACAGAAGTTAACAAGCACTCCCGCGCTCTGCAACAGTCCAGCTGCCTTCGCCGGAAATACACGACGACGAAGTTTCTGTGGAAAATCACTCCTTATTCCTGCAGAGGTGGTAGAACAAAAAAAAAGGGGGGGGTCCACATCAGGGCAAGAAACATCTGTTTCGTCGTCAGAGATTGTAGGTCGAGGACTGAAAAATTCGCGAATTCGATGACCTGCATGCTAGACTCTACAGTTGTATGTACTAATATGCCGATATAAACTGCACATTGGTTGTCTGCTCTCACAGTGGCAGATGACTATTGGACAAACGTTCTCCAGGAGGTCTCAAACACCCGTGTGGACCAATGGCTAAGTTATATAAAAGCACGTCTTTGAATTCTAGCTTGTCCTGAAACAAATCCGCGAATTCTTCAAGTCTCTAATTATAGGTTGGCTGACTCCTCCGTCGCGAGCACAGAGCAGCCAAATACCTAGGGAAAAGAAAATTTCCCGTTGTAAACGAGCTGCAAGCTAGACTCTACTGTCCTATATATTTTCGAGTCTCACCTTTCTGTTCATTAGTTGGTGCCCAAGAGTGTAGCCAGTCACATGGTAGTTGGTGCTTGTTCCCATGTAGGTATGTTTAAACGAGTTGCAGGATAGACTCTACTGTCCTATATATTTTCGATTCTCACCTTTCTGTTTATTAGTTGGTGCCCCAGTGTGTAGCCAGTCACATGGTTATTGGTACTTGTGCAGGTGTACGTCGGTTAAAACGAGTTGAAGGCTAAACTCTACTGGCCTTAATATTATCGAGTCTCCTTTTTCTGTTCATTCTGTGATGCCCCAGTGTGAATCAAGTCACATGGTAGTTCGTGCTTATTCTTCTGTAGGTCGGTTAAAAAGAGCTGGTAGTTGGTGCTTGTTCCGATGTAGATCGATTTTAGCGAACTGCGTAAGAAATGAAATGTGACTATTTCCTTATTGCGCAATGTCAGGAACCCTCGTGTACACTAACTGTTATGCCTAGTTGTGAACTAGTAGGTTCGGAAACATGACGGTCAATCCTCGTATTATGTGATTACTGTTACGGTTTCAATTGTGAACTAAGTATATCGCTACTTTATACGCAACGTACTTGATGTAGGCGAATAAGACGCGTATGTCTTGGCTTCCTTATAGCGCAATGTCAGGAACCCTCGTGTACATTAACTGTTATGCCTAGTTGTGAACTAGTAGGTTCGGAAACATGACAGTCAATCCTCGTATTATGTGATTACTGTTACGGTTTCAATTGTGAACTAAGTATATCGCTACTTTATACGAAACGTACTTGATGTAGGCGAATAAGACGTGTATGCCTTGGCTCCCTTACAGCGCAGTGTCAGGAACTCTCGTGTACACTAACTGTTATGCCTAGTTGTGAACTAGTAGGTTCGGAAACATGACAGTCAATCCTCGTATTATGTGATTACTGTTACGGTTTCAATTGTGAACTAAGTATATCGCTACTTTATACGTCTCGTCCTTGATGTAAGCGAATAAGACGCGTATGTCTTGGCTTCCTTATAGCGCAATGTCAGGAACCCTCGTGTACACTAACTGTTATGCCTAGTTTTGAACTAGTAGGTTCGGAAACATGACGGTCAATCCTCGTATTATGTGATTACTGTTACGGTTTCAATTGTGAACTAAGTATATCGCTACTTTATAAGCAGCGTCCTTGATGTAGGCGAATAAGACGCGTATGTCTTGGCTTCCTTATAGCGCAATGTCAGGAACCCTCGTGTACACTAACTGTTATGCCTAGTTGTGAACTAGTAGGTTCGGAAACATGACAGTCAATCCTCGTATTATGTGATTACTGTTACGGTTTCAATTGTGAACTAAGTATATCGCTACTTTATACGCCTCGTCCTTGATGTAAGCGAATAAGACGCGTATGTCTTGGCTTCCTTATAGCGCAATGTCAGGAACCCTCGTGTACATTAACTGTTATGCCTAGTTGTGAACTAGTAGGTTCGGAAACATGACAGTCAATCCTCGTATTATGTGATTACTGTTACGGTTTCAATTGTGAACTAAGTATATCGCTACTTTATAAGCAGCGTCCTTGATGTAGGCGAATAAGACGCGTATGTCTTGGCTTCCTTATAGCGCAATGTCAGGAACCCTCGTGTACACTAACTGTTATGCCTAGTTGTGAACTAGTAGGTTCGGAAACATGACAGTCAATCCTCGTATTATGTGATTACTGTTACGGTTTCAATTGTGAACTAAGTATATCGCTACTTTATACGCCTCGTCCTTGATGTAAGCGAATAAGACGCGTATGTCTTGGCTTCCTTATAGCGCAATGTCAGGAACCCTCGTGTACACTAACTGTTATGCCTAGTTGTGAACTAGTAGGTTCGGAAACATGACGGTCAATCCTCGTATTATGTGATTACTGTTACGGTTTCAATTGTGAACTAAGTATATCGCTACTTTATACGCAACCCTCTTGATGTAGTCGAATAAGACGCGTATGTTTTGACTTCGCAAGTTTTGCACGAATTCTTCGTTTTCTTGTTATAATTTAATTTGCAGACGTGTTATTGGAAATGTATGATTATAGAAAATTTACAGTGTAATCGATTTTTTCATACGTTTGTAAAGGCTGTTCACGATAAAGTGAGCACTTTTGAAATCAACCTTAGAAAAAAATCCCTACCCCTATTTGCATATATTTTTACGGTTTTCCTGTGTGACATGCGTCCAGTAAAGTTGGTTACGATGGATGGGGAAGTAGTTCCGTATCTTAACGTCGAATAAAAAGTGTAAGGTAATCATTTGTGATGACGAATTATTTATTTATATTTCTTTTTTTTTTTCTATGCATCGAAGTGTAAAAAGGGGCGGATTTGTAAAATATTTACTTTTCTAATAATTTCACAGTTTAACTTGACCAACGCTCGAATAAAGTGACGCCGCCCATTGCAATGTTAATCTTACATAAGGCGGAAGGATACACAACGTGCATACAAGTAGATCTTAAGCAAGAGTTTCGAAAGTGCTCATTTTAGCGTGAATAACCTATATTTAATTGTAACTGCGTGTTATTTCCTACTTGTAAAAAGGCAGTAACATATTGATAAAATACGTTTTCGACATTTTTACAGCAAGCAGATAACATATAATTAAAATTACTCACAAAACATATTAAACGACTGGTAAAATGTAAATTTTCTATAACCGTACATCGTCAGTAATTACTATGAATCCGAAATGATGACGCGAAAACGATGACTTTCTGTAAAAGAGGTGTAGACAAGCCTTAAAGGTGGGTTTACGATTTACGTAACAGAAACCTTAACCAGTTTGCTTGAAATATGAATCAGCGTGGGAATGGTATCGGTTTGTGACTGCGGCGTACGGCTCGTGTGCTTTCTTGGCTTGACTTAAGACATCGTTATATTTCGTATGTTAAGTACAAGTCAAGACGAAGTATCCAATCAGAACACAGGGATTGTTATCTGCGGGGAACTGTATTTATATCTTGGATGCTATTTATGCTGTATTGTTAAATCGTACGCAATGAATTATTTTAACTGGGAGACAGAATCCTTTTAATTTAAAGAATTGTTCTGGTCATGGTCATGTTATGTTTCTTGGAAGAGGTTATTGAATTCTCTTTGTTTAACCATTTCAGTTTTAACTACCTAAATTCCCAATGTTGGCATCGGTTTCCTCTTCATAAATTATTACAAATTTTTTCCAAATGAATACACAACCAGTAACCACAAATAATTAAACACATTTAAATAATCTTCACTCTTGTCCATTTTCCCAGGTTCTGGCTGGCTAGACTTATCAGTAGCTAGCTCAATATTAAACACATCTAAATAATCTTCACTCTTGTCCATTTTCCCAGGTTCTGACTGGCTAGACTTATCAGTAGCTAGCTCAATATTAAACACATTTAAATAATCTTCACTCTTGTCCATTTTCCCAGGTTCTGACTGGCTAGACTTATCAGTAGCTAGCTCAATATTAAACTACTAAACTAATTTTCCGTATACTTAACGAGTCATAAGTAAAGTCTAATCACAATCAAATGAGCACTATTGAAACGAACCTCAGGGAAAAGTCTCTGCGTCTGCCTGCATATGTTTCTAAGGTTGGCAATGATGAACAGAAAGTAGTTCTATATGTTAACGGCAAATATAAAGTGTTAGGCTACCGTTTGTGTCAAATGATTTGTTTCGCTTTCTGTTTTATTTTAAGGGGAATGGTGCATGAAAGCAGTAGGTATATTTACCCGATTTTCGATATAAGTCGTTTTCCAAAGGTTTTATCGGGATTATTGTCTCGACAAGACTTAAATAATAATGTTCGACACCTTTTTACGTTGTTAGATTTTCCCTGCCTTCATTATTCTCGGAGCACTGATGGAAGAACGAAAATGTATTTTTTTTCTTATCTTCAATCAGAGCTCCGAAAATAACGAACGCAGATAATTTTTAACCATGTAATAAGATGTTCAAAATAGTTATTTACTTGTTGTCAACCAAAAACCCTCTTTAGAACAAATTGTGACAAAAATGATATAAACATACGATTTTCGTGCACCATTCCCCTTAATGCATCGAAGTGTAAGAATGAATAGATTAGTAAAATATGAACTTTTCAAACAAATAACTTGGTAGTTTCACTTGACCGCCGCATGCATAAAGTGATGAGGTCGATGAAAAAGTTAATTTTAAGCAAGGCGGAAGAAAACATAACACGGATAAAAGTAGATCTTAAGCAAGGCTTTCAAAAGTGCTAATTTCTACGTGAACAGCTTATATAGATTATTTGAGGTTCATTCACACTTTTTAAATCAAATTTTTGAAAAATCACCCCATGTATGACGTGTTTGGCTGTTTCTAGATGCGCCGTCATGTACCATAAGCATTTTACACTTCTGTTAACACAAATGTACCTCATTATATGTTAAACTTAACTTTTCCTTATATTTTGCAAACAAAATACTTCATTTTAAAATTAGTATGAATAAATCAAAGAGAAAATGTGTGTATTGGTAACGCCTATCAAGAAATAGTTCTTATGGGAAATATTATTACACAGAGTGTCCACGAATGCGGTGCGTTGTCCTTTTGGTGTATTTTTTTTTTAGAATAGCCTAAAAATATAACTTTAGCAGGGCTTCAGAAAAGTTGGCAGTAACTGTGAATGCACTATACAAGTATTAATTCTCCAGTATTTAATCGTAAACGCACCTTGGAGAAATTACCTGTGATAATATTTTTTGTCGGAATCGATGCTGGTGATGAATCGAAAGTCTCGCCTGAGATATCGATAGCCGGATCACGCGGTATCGAGCAGGCCTAGTGTTGACACGCCCGGCCCTCTGCCGCAGCATCCCACACCCTCTCGAGTGGGTGGGGGTGTAGGAGGGGAGGTAGGGTGACGGGGCGCCGTGACGTCAAACCGATGCGGCGCCGCCATTGGCCAGCGCGCGGCAGCGGACGGTTTTGGCGCCATGCCCGGGCTACTGGGGCGTCCTCCACACCCCCTCGCGAGCATACAGCCTGCTGACGTCATGGCTCGCCCACGCGCCGAGTCGAATGGGGCTCCTCGAGCGGAGACATCGATCGTGCCGCTGTCCGCGCCAGATGACTGACCGCGTTCCATTAATTGGCCGGGAGGGGGTTGCGTCGTAGGGGCGAGGGGGTTGGATCCCACGGGACTCCTGCTCGACCAGCCAGCCGTCCGAAAACGGCCCGGCCGCTTTTCATTCATCCTGCATCCGGGACCGTCTCACATCTTTCCGGCTAGGTGACTAGGTGGTTATGTGGGGCTTATGCTCCTCCTCTCTCTTTACATCCACTTCTTCCTTGTGTTTAGGACCGAGAAGTGCAGGGGCCATAAGGCCGACATTGCTACGCACATCAAGTGTACCATCGCCACTAAGCGCAAGGCTCTAAACGGACGTGCACTGTTCCCACCGCACTGTATTTACCTATAGGATTTTCAACGGCGATCCTATCACTTTATTGGCTGAAAGTGTATAGGAATGTTTAAAACAGGGTCCTTAAGTATTGTTTGTACATATCTGACGCGTATATTTTGAGATACAGCGTTTTGAAAAAGCAGGCTTTAGCCATTCTGGAATGCTCTGCAAATGGGGTTCGTAATGAGCGTGACTTGTTGAAAGCACTCCAAAGCCCTCGCTCGTTCGAAGAGCGTGATCTCACAGTAGATGGGCGCATTGGACGCACGTTTGATACTCTCTACACCGCAGTTCAAGATCGTGGCAGGCGGGAGAGAGCTCCAACATTTCCAGTCGCCAGCCGTGTCTTATACGTGGACGTCGGAAAAGGAAGTGAACTTGATGGTTCGCGATGCGCTCTTAAGAAACAGCATGAGATGAAGGAGGCATCATTGGTTGTTCAGAGTACACCCCGTAGTCTCAACAACGCCTGCTGCTACAAACACTCTCAACCACATCTTCATTGTTCGGAACATGTGAAGGGTTCAGGGCACATGTGTATAGAAAGTCCGTATGGCAAAACTCGCGATGGAAGTATTTCAGGCGGAAATCTAATTATGAACAGTAGTTGCGTTTATGTGCTGGATTACAACTAAATGTTGAGATCAAATCATACACGGTTCCCTGACATATGTTATGCATATTTTAGCTCACGTTTCTCGTTAAATATCTCCGCAGACTCGATTGAACAAACCCTCTGACATAAAACACACACATATACAGGGACATTAGAAAAAGGATGGTGGAAGAGACCCCCCCTCCCCCCCAATATACTAGTGGGTGCCTTTACAAGGGCGTCCTTAAATAAATCAACGGAGATAAAAATCCATATTTTACGTAAAGTTACTTAAAATATATACGAATAATAATATTGAATAGTAATTTTTATAGTGGTATATGTATTTTCTGTATGTGTGAAAACAGCTATAATTACTTTCAAAACAAAATTTTGGAGAGAGGCGCAAAATGCAGCATCAACGGCGCCAATTTCTCTACAAGACCTTGTCTACCCCTTCCCCCTTCCCAAGCTGAAAATGGTTCCGAAGTTAAATCAAATTGGCCTGTCTACTTCTGATTGTAAACTAATATAAATATTAAGGGGGTTTGTAACTCCCCTCCAGAATTTGCCATTTCCTATTTCCCTAGTAGTTCACCCACACCGCCGTTCGTGTTCGTGTAGCTGTGACGTGTATTACTCCCTCCACCGCCCACACCCCTTGCAGCGCCGTACGGTGCTGCGATCCTGCGGCCGGCCGGGGAACTACGTGCGCGCAGACGTATCCCCTTACTTTGTAGGCCGTACGTCGTGATCATGGATCCAGTCGGTTGCATAAGCCTCGAGGGGAAGACAGCTCGAAACTGACGTCTCGGGAGGCGGGCAAGGAATTTTCACCCTCCCCGATCTCACCACGACGGAGCTTCCTTCGAGATATTCGCGAGAGAAAGAGAGATAGAGAGAGAAAAAATATATATACGTGTTGATGGCGATGGTAGCGGGTCGATCGGCAGGGCGTGCGTGGGTAGTTCGAGTGAAGTAGCAGTCTCACCCCCTCTTCTAGTCTTGTTTCTCCCTCAACGATGTGCGGTATGTGTTTTCTGTGGGTGATGTGCCAGCCGTAGCCAAGTACGATGGCCGGTACTGAAGAGATCTGCGGGCGAACAACAACGAGGGACTTGCATGTTGAGTCGGCAGCTGATCGTTTGTCTGCTGTGCGCTGTCTGCGATCGTGGGCCGGCTCGCCGTCGCAATGAATCAGGTTAGAAAACCATCCCCTAAATCGTTGTTTTGACCCTTTCTACCCTTCTTTTTTTTTAACCTCTTCTTTGCCCCACTGACGCACTCTCATGCCGCCCTGAATGGCGCCCGCAACGTGCCATCGCTTTTAACAAAGATGGCAGAGAGATAAGGCCTCGTGTCTAAGAATAGAACTGTACCCCCTTCGGTGCGAACTGTAATTTTTTTTTTACTCGATGATGAATCCCATATAAGGAGCGTGACATGAATTCTTGTGCAGCTAGAAATGAAAATTTCCACGCTAAAATATTAATAATTCAGTTAATCACATTTCCCGAGCCGAGTCCGTGTATATTTAGATATCTCGCACATTAACCAGAATTCTAGGTTTAAATAAAAAATACTGGAACACTTCTAGAGAACTAACAACAATGAATTATTACTTAAGTGTTACATTATAATATTACATTTCATCTTGAAAAACTATATTAAACCAGCTCATTATAGTTACTTTTGTATCAAATATTTTACTTGTAAAATTTTAACTTTATGTATTTTTGAGTGTAGAATGATGGGAGCTGGCAGAACATTCTTAACATGAAAGTATTTTCTTAATATAAAAAATATTTGGTTGTTGAATTTCTGTCAGTGTAAAAAATCTATTTCGTTGCGTGTAAACGCAATTGTGGTAAGGTTAGGGGTTGATATAGGGTGGAGTGTTGAGGTTATGGTCGCGAGGTTGTGAGGGGGGAGGAGGGGTTGCGTGCACGCAGGGGGTGCTGCGACACGACATGCAACGCCCCTCCCCCCCCCCCCCAATTCTGGTCTGACCCGGCAGGGACCATGAAAGGAGCCACGCACATGCCAGGGGAGAGAAGACGCTGTGAATGGCAGGCTGCAGGATGACATTTGACCTTTGGGCGTCGAGAGAGGTGGTCTCGCACTGGGCATGCGCGCGCATGGCTTTAGTGTTTGCTGCCGCCGGGGGGGGGGGAAACCAGCAGGTTTTCATTGTCAACCCTTGCAGCCCTCCCCCTCCCACGCCTCACCCCCCCCCCCCCCAACCTGGTGCAACGTGGCAACAAGCCGCGCCGCACTTCAACAGCTGCTTGCCGACACTAAACTAGGGTCACCCGAATTTCGCGAAAACATTTCACGAGCAGATGTATTTCATAGCACTTTAGCTCAGATCAACTTTCTTGATCGAGTGATCCAGGTGTTGCGCGTCTTATGTGTCTGCTCGTAATTGACAGACGGGCATTATCGAAGTAGGTAACCTAGCTCTGATTCGCCACTCAATGAGGAAAATGTCTCCCCACAAAGATACGTCGCCAATAAGCTGGCATGCCAGTAGGGTATTGAAATATAGTACGCGCGGAAGTATTTTCGCGAAATATCACTGCCCCTGCCGACCACTAGAGACCCGGAAATTCAGCGGATTCATTCGAGGAAAAGTTAAACTCCAACCACGTGTACGTGGGATGATCTGCTTCTATAGGAACACAGTTTGTTAGACACACCCCGGACCACGTTCAACCAATCACGAACGTGCTAAGAAAACAAGGAGCGAGTCACCTAATAAGGTGTTAAACTGAACAACTTAAAGAAACTCGAGTACACAAAGTCTTGTGGCAGAATGAATCCACAACATTTCCAGGCCTCTACTGATCACTAAAATACCTGCACTTCCCTATACCTACCTGTACAGATCCAGTGATCTCAATGGCTACTGGCGACTGTACGGCGTTATATACCCACGTGACCGCGTTACTGGAGATTGATAGCTCCACATGTGAGCCTTCACTATTGGCCAAAATAGCTCCTTGAGACGTGCCACACAAATTGTTGGCCAATGGCAAACGGCTGTTGAAAATACAACTACTTGCAGGTTAATCTGCAGACAAATAATAACGCGAATTTAGCACGCCTCTATACCGATCACTCGTTGCGGTTATAGAGCACACAGTGTAGACACAAACGTAGATAAAGTATGCCTAGGAGGCACCTAGTTTTCGCGAAAAGATCTCGCTACTAGCTGTAATCAAAAACACTTTCAGCTCAGATCCACTTGAGTGATTCGGCGGTTTTAATCGTTTGATTATACGCACGTATGTAGACCTACTTGGAGCCACGTTTATGAGCAAATTTCTTAGCTGTTAGAGACAAGACACTCACTTTTATAGTTTTACTGTTTCGCTGAACATAATCGAATTGTACGTTAAAAACTACAACTAGTCAATTATACAACTCATAGTAATATAATAGTTATTTTCAATACTTTCTCAAATAAACACGATGGATTGTAAAACCTGTTACAGGTGCCGCGACACGTTGATTGTTGGAAACTCAACGCCCGAATTTATTGGCTGACGGCTAGCCAATAACAAACGTTTCAACGTACAGCAAGCGTTTCCGATGTTACCTGGACCAATAGGACGGACGATGGTAACTGCGAATACAGAGACCAACGCAGCTGATATTGCTGATTCAGGCAACTCACTTCAACCTTCTATTCAGTGGTAGTAGATTTGTGCCGCCCTCAAAGGGTTAATTATTACACGCTTCATTATGATTGGTTCAGCCATGCAAGGAAATTCCTCTTGCAAAGTCACGTGGCCAATAAGCAAAGGGACGTTGGAAATGTGCGCGTAATATATTGAAATATAGTTTCTACGTAATTTTTTGTTCGTGGTAAATATCCGGCCCTAATTATACAGTACTAATACAGTACAGCATACATACATGTGTAAAGTGTTACAACATACGCTGATGTGTCACGTTTCCACACATTATTCGGAGGAGCGGATTTAAAACCTACATGAGTAGAGAACCAGGAAATATCACGAGTTCATTGGCGATGAGGCTAAACTTGACAGCTGCGTATACACCTCCGGTGTTGTCATGTATTCATAGGCTGGTACTTTCATGATCGGCACATCATTCTGTCTGCTATGTTGTGCGTGACTCGGTCGTTCTAATCCTGCATGTGTCTCACTGGTTCACTCTCATGCGAGGAGTGCCAGAAAAACAAGTGGATGAATCACAAAATAAACCACCAATACACGGGTATCTACTCATAAGCCAAAATAAATAAGGATTTATTTGCGCTCTGAAAATGCATGCAATGCTTATAAAAAAAGTTCTAAACGTATTACAAAAGAAATTCTCTTAAACAACTTAGAAACAGTAAAAGACACATAATTACAAAAGGACATTTCAGACTCATGATATGTATTGTGTATGTGTTTTTATATGCACATGGACATGTGGTTATTTTTTGTCGTTTCTTATAGTTGAGGCAATCAAAAACAATTTATTAAGGCACGTTTTGTTTACACAGTTATGTTGCTTCATAATTTCGTTTGGATTATGAAATATTTTGTATTGTTCGGACATGTTAATTGAAAGAAATTTTAAAACCTATTTTAAAATAAATGCCTGTACTTAACTGGAAATATTTTGAAGTAAATTCAGAATGGCTTAGATAAAAGAAATGTGAAAAGTAGTTTCACGTCTAGATAAACAACTAACGGTGTAATTCCGTTACTTTCTTGTTCCGTTTCTAAGAATTTGCTAGATCGTGGCGGTGAATGAATGAACGAGCGTCATGTGTTAGCTACCGTGAATGCTAGTCATTCACAACAGTGGTTATTTCATTTTCTGTTTGGTGAAAGGGTTCAATATGGCACGAGAAAATGAACGGAGCACTCAGCAGGGATTATGAAAAAACTTAATTAGCAAAAGTACGATAAGCTAAATATGCCAATTTATTACACAGCAGCCTCTAGACTTATTCAGTTAGGCTGTGGCAAAGTTGCCCTTTGCCCTGCCATACACACACACACACATATATGTATATGTATGGAGGTGTTCTTAAAGTACACGTTAAAATTCAAACCACAGCTTTTATTGGCTTATATAGAAAAAAATTCCAAAAAGCGCACTGTTCGAAAAATTCATCTACTATTTTTTTATTAAAATTTAAGTTGTAGCCCATTGACGGTTACTTTGGCATTTTCTGAAGCGTTAAAGTTCTACTTGCAGGATATTCCTCCGCCTCATGCAAACTAAACTTAACTAATCCTGGAGAATTACACCAGGGGGACAACCCACCACAATCGTATGCACTGAGTGTAACAGTATTTTTATAACGGTTATTTATCACTAGGCGCTACCAACATACCTAATTTACCACTGTTTTTATTCACCGTATTTAGAAATGAAGGATTATAATTTATAGATAAAATATGAATAACATTTCAATTTAACAGAAAAACTAGCATTTATGAAAACAGGTATAAAAACGCTTGTGATACAGGGCGTATTTAGGAAATAACTAAAAACGTCATACATGGGAAGATTTTTTGACGGTTTGATTCAAAAAGGCCGAAGAAACCGCGAATGAACCATAGCAAATCAGCGCCGGGAATCCGGTGCTATACGTACATGTATGCACAGCAGGTTGCATACCTCGAAGGCGAATACGGAACTAGCGCGCCATGGGGCGAGCGCCTGTACATAGGCCACCGTGGTACACTGCGACAATACTACTGTTTGTGTAATGTTGGAAATAAAATGCAATCACCTCCTGACAGCCTTTACTACTCAATCTGCTGTTGTCCACGTAGTTGGACACACGTGTAGTAACAAGCAACCACAAGCGGCTCACATGTACCTCGATCTTATGTTGTCCTATGTACAGGCGTTCAGCTCATAACGCACTAGTTCCGTTCGCCATCGTGGTATGCAACTTGCCATGCACGATTGTACGTAAAGCAGCGGACTCCCGGCGCTCTTTTTCCTTAATTTCAATTTCAATTAAAAATACTATACGAATTTCCCGAACATTTTGCTACTAGGCTGTAGTGTTTATAAATGCCGTGGCTTGAATTTCGACATGTAGTTTAAAAACACTTTGTATATGTGCACTATATTACAACTCCTTTTATCAGTGTTGGCTACGTAATTGGCTAAGGGGATCTGTACCACTTTAGTCCGAGCACCACGGGAAACCAATAAAGGGCAAAAATATATAGACATGACAATTCACTTAAGTGTTGAAATGCATATATAGGCCATTCACGGTAAAGTGAGCTATTTCTTTGGCCGTACGAATTTTTTTCTTCTCTCAAACTTCTATATTTCCACCACATTTTAATATAAACACAATGGACACAGTTCACAATCCTCAAAAGTTATTGTCTGAGCCTGCCATTATATATATATATATATATATATATATATATATATTCGTGGTTAATGCCTGTTGGGAGGGCCTTAAAAAGTGTTCATTTTTCCATTAAATAGCCCATGATAAATGTAGAGAAAAAAATTAAACTAATGTGTCCGGCAGAACGCAACAGTAAAGACTGATAAGCCGGCTGTTAGTTAAGTTGGCAGCAAGTAAAGCCAAATTATTCTACGACTTGAAGTTCTACCGAATGTGGTAAATGTTAATAGTTATGGTCACTTGCTGTAAGTGATTATTGTTTTGTACTTTTAAGTGCACGGATTTGCGCATTATCAACATACTTCAGTTACTAATTATTTCACTGTATTAGGCAAGAATAAAGTCCATAGTGGCGTTTAAGTTCGAAGTAAGTAATAGTAATAGTATAGGTATTTTTAATGCAGACTTAAGTTAGCCATCAACGCATGTGATTGTTAAGATATGATGAATCAAAGTATCAAAACATTTTGTGACACAGTTAATTTCGTGGCATTTGGTAGGGTGTGTGTAAATGCCATAGCCAGAAGTGGTAGCTTTGATCCAACCCCTTTGTTGCTGTAGTTGCGAGACTGATAGAGCCGCTGGCACATCACAGTAGAACTAGCTCTATCTACGACCCGAGTGTTGACAACACTGCAGATATCTGCGAGCTTGAGGAACCTCACGAGGGTGGAAATGTTAGTGACGGTTCGTTGAATACATCAAAGAGAGCGCGAGCGGCGGTGTGTAAACAAGAGCCTGCCACATTACGTAAAGAAGGACAGAAAATATTGCCCGTGCTGAACTTATCGATGGAATTAAGGTCAGATAACACTTTTTTTTTTAATTTGGTCGTCTGAAAGAGCTTTCGATAAGTGTCCCATTAATTCAGTTATTAGTTGTCAAATCATTATAGTTTTCAAAATATAACACTCAGCAGTCTCACGTTCCCGAATTCTGCAGCATACTAGGCTTTGCTCCTAGATATTTTTTTCCAATCAAATTGCATTTAGTGCAATCTGTATGGTGTGCAGAACATACTGATTCAATATGAGTGCGATTTATAAACAGGTGAACGAGTATTGGCACTCTGAATTTTGTTGAAAATAGAGGTCAGACTTGTCATAAATATATTTTTGTTCATTGAAGCGAAACTGTTAACATTCATATGATAAGTAGTTTAAACCATAAATTGTAGAGGGAAAGTTGAAATTGTTAAAAAAGACGTGCCTGTGTTGTTAAAATACCACTATATTTTTAAATTATACAACTGAATGTGGCACAAAAATATTGCACGTAAACAAATGTAAAAATAAACACTAAGCAATCACGTGATATTAGTGTCCAGTGTCCATTGTCTTGAGTCCAATGTTCATAGTCTAGTGTAAGGCTGTTGCACAAGGCTTAAGTGGAGAGCCTGTCCCTGCCCAGACTTAACGAAATTATTTCGAAGACAGACCATAAATAACCGTTTCTGGTATTTTAAAATCTGCCACGCCCAGATTTATCAGAGGGTAAAGTACCACAAGCAATCTGATATTTCGCCTTTGGCTAATCTGATTAAATATCTTGACTTGAAACAATTCTCTCATGATGTAGGTACTATTTAAATGTTCGTTTTTGAGCCGGCTTCTTGGTTTGAGAAACTTTAGGAGGGAGATAACCTGTTCACAGAAATGATTTCTAAAATTAATCGACTGAATTACAGTTTCTAACAAGTAGAGTCCGCATACACGCGAGCGTGCCAGTTTGATATGCCAACACTCGGCCAAGTTACATCGCGAAATTATCTCCTGCAACGAACCAATGCGAAAGACGTGGACGAGAAGAGCTGCAACATCCCATTGGGCGTTGCTCTTTACTTGTTTATCTGTTCACTGAGAACCTATCACGTGCATCGCTGATCTGTTGTCGATGGTCCGCTAAGTACAAGGTTATAAGTATGGCCGTAGAAGACAGGTCTAAACACTCGCCTATCTAACAATGTTATAGGCTGTTCACGGTAAAATTAGCTCTTAGAGAGCCCTGCTTAATATCTACTTGTATAGACGTTTTGTACTCCTCCGCCTTATGTAAAATTAACATTTCCATGATCCTCATCGCTTTATTTATGCGTCGGTCAAATGAAATTGTGAAATTATTAAGAAAGTGAATACTTTACATGCTCATTTTTACACTTAGATGCATTAAAAAGGCAGAAAGCGAAATACATAACTTTGAGTTATCACAAATGGTTACCTAACCCTTTTTATTCAACGTTAAGCTTTGTAACTACTCCCAATACATCGTTATCTACGTTACTGTGTGAATACCACTCAGTGCGCCCGTTAAAATACACGCATGCAAGGACAGTGACATTTTTCTAACGTTGATTTCTAAAATGCTCACTTTATCGTGAACAGCCTTCAGCGAATTGACTCTCTTATAGACTTATTTAGTTCATAAAGTAGCCGCAAAGAGCTGTAAGTAAACTAGCGTTGTTAGAGTTGATGTTATAGAGATAATACCATAGAGATATGAACGTCGTTTTCCCATTTTAAGACAAATTTGCATTTCCCCTTCCTATGCTAGCCATGTTAATAGTACTGCTTCGGTAGCAGCGCTCTGTGGCTGTGTTCATGAACTAAATGGGTCAATAAGTGCGTTAATTTTTCAAGCTAGTGTCCAGACCTGTGTTCTACTGCCGTGGTTGTAAGCACATTCACGCCCACGTTTAACAACAACGAAACTAATAAATAGTGTTCATCGGTTCATCAAGTGCATTCACTTGTTCATTCATTAGAGCGGTATTTCTCAGCCCTGTCGTATTTTTTGAAGGTCACATTTCTGATCTTGAGCTCCAAGATGACCACATTTCAGGATAACTTATATTAATGCATGGCGTTTGGAAAGTCAGACAGTAGGACTAAATAGCATCCCGTATGACATACGGCCGCCGTGTTAAACT
This sequence comes from Dryococelus australis, assembly GCA_029891345.1. NCBI lineage: Eukaryota > Metazoa > Arthropoda > Insecta > Phasmatodea > Phasmatidae > Dryococelus > Dryococelus australis. Next base: position 4,933,923 of record CM056993.1, read on the forward strand.
AGTAATGTTGTAAGCTTACTTACTTTCTTCTTCCTGTGTGTTGTGTATACTTCCGTGGGTGTAGGTGAATATTATTAAGGCCCCCGTCTAACTAGACGTTCTTTCCACGTTTAAGGCCGGGAGCGTGGGAGGGAGACAAGGGCGACATTACCAAGCTCATCTAGTGCGCCAGCGCCACTAAGCTAAAGGCTCTGACCTGACGTGCAGTGTTCTCGTCGCACTGCGTGTATAGGCAGTTCACGGTAAAGTGAGCACTTTTTAATGCCTTTCTAAATGTTTCCTTTCATCCACTTTCCATCTTCCTGCTGCTTTTTAATATAAACATTGGAATGTGACCAATAAACATAGTGTGTACATTTCACCACCCTCAAAATGTAATGCCTGACACCGCAATAAGATATGTTATTTATTAGTGGTTAATGCCTGCTGGGAGGGCCTTAAAAAGTGTCACTTTACCGTGAACATCCTATGCCTACGCGAATTTCAGCAGTGACATACTTTTTTTTTTTTTATTGGTGGAGAGTCTGCAGGCAGTTTCATTGCAGGGCTCTCGAGTATATTAATATATATATATATATATATATATATATATATATATATATATATATATATATATATATATATATATATGTGTGTGTGTGACTTGTATATGTTGAGACACAGCTCTTTGAAAAACAGTTTGTAACCATTTTGTAATACTCTGAAGTGGCGTGTTTATTAATGAGTGCGACGTTGTGGAAGCACTGAACAAACCTTCGTCTGTAGTATGTGGTCTTTTCGCAGGTCAGCTCACTGGACGCACGCTTAACAGTTTCGTGGAAACACGTGTATTCCTAACACTCTGCAACGGAGTTCAAGAACCAGGCAGGTAAAGGCTGTTCACGATCAAATGAGCACTTTTGAAATGAACCATAGAAAAATGTCGCTGCCCTGCCTGCATATATATTTAACTGGCGTACTGAATGACAAGCACCCAGTGAAGTTGGCAACGATGGATAGAAAGTAGTTCCGTATCTTAACGTCGACTAAAAAGTGTTAGGTACCCATTTATGTAAACCTAAATGATTTCTTTCGCCTTCTGTTTCTTATGCATCGAAGTGTAAAAATGAGCAAATTTGTGGAACACTTACTTTTCGAAGAATTTCACAGTTTTGCTCGACCTACGTATGAATAAAGTGAAATGCTAATTTCACATAAGGTGGCAGAATACACAACGTGCACGCAAGTAGATCTTAAGCAGGGCTTTCAAAAGTGCTCATTTTGCCGTGAACAGCCTATAGGCAAAATCCTCGAGATTATCAATGCTTCCCGATTTCCGCGAACAGCATTCTTGCCTGGTTGTATTTCAAAACACCTCAGTTCAGTTTTTCCACCGCGATTAGATTATTTCAATGTGCTATTTCTTTTAGGCGCCATCCCGTAAATGCTATAACGTTCGGTAGGAAAGTAACAATATCTGATTGACGCAGTCAAGTAACAAACGCCATAAGAAGACAAATATCAAAATTGGGCGAACTCGATAATGTCGCATAAATACGAGTTCGTAGTTCCTAATAATGTTATGTATCACAAGCCTTTTATACTTGTGCTAGCTTAACAGAACATAAACGTACCTTATTTTTCATTAAATTGAAATATAATTTATGTTCTACCGGTAAATTATAATTTTGAATTTATTATTAACACGGATGAAAACAGGGAGAAAATAAGTGGGTTGGAAATGACTAGTATGGAAAATATTATTACACTGAGCGCGCACGAATGGGGTGCGTTGTCCCTTTGGCGTAATTTGATAGACTCGGTTAATCTTTGTTTGGATAGGGCGGGAGGATATTCTGACAGAAGAACTTTAACATTTCTTCAGAAAAGTTGGAAGTGATCTTGAATTGAATATAAATACGCAATTACAGTGTTCTCGCCAGAAAATAATTTTGCAGGGTATTTCTTCTCTCAGAGGCTAAGTGAGGCAGCAATGTCGATTTTCACACGTACAATAAATGTGTCTCCGCTCTTAAAAGCACATTCCTCATGTGTCCCGGAATGGAATTACAAGTGCTGTAAGCTGTCTTGCCGTAAACCTGTAAACCATATTCACAAAGACAGAAGTTGTTAGTGTGGGGCAATATCTTTCCTTTGAGATTATTAACCTGAAATATTGCTTAAAAATAGATATAGGCTGTTCACGGTAGAGTGAGCGCTTTTTAAGGCCTTTCTAAACTTTTCCCTTTCATCCTATTTCCATATTCCTTCTGCTTTTTAATATAACCATTGCTTTGTGACGGATAAACACAGTGTATACATTTCACCACCTTCAAAATTCAATGCCTGAGGCTGCAATAAGATATATTTATTAGTGGTTAAAGCCTGTCGGAAGGGCCTTAAAAAGTGCTCACTTTACTGTGAACGGCCTATAGCTAGATGTTTTCATAATTATTTTGAATACCACAAAATACTCGCAAGAATGTTGAAAATAAACTTCATTGTTGTTAAGGTGGTTAATATCGCAAATTTCTGGACTCGTATTTGGAGTTCACTACGTGAAAGTGAGTGAATGCCGTTTGTAAATGTTAGCTGAGTTAGGTTTCCCTTGTAAAACTCTCGTTGATTAGTCGAAAGACTAGCAGTTTTATAAACATAACATTTGTTTTTCCTAACACTCAGCATAGGTTTACTACGATCTATAGGCAATCTTCATATTTATGATGGAATACGTATTGTAGTAAAGCATTGTTAGTAAAAAGTACACAGTTTAAAATTTAAAACGATATGAGGTTTTTTTTTAAATATGTAAAAAAAATGCAAATAACTGCTACTAGTAAAATATCGCAAAATGAAAGTGCTGAGAATATACCACTGAATAGTATTAGAGTATATAAAAAACTAAAATTATTTTCTTCTGCATTGTTTGAGCAACCTGCCTCGATGAGTGTCAGCTAGTTTGAGTAAAAAGATCCTTGAGGTTGAGCTTAACATGTACATCAAATTAAAGACAAGAAGTTTCTATTAAAAATAAGCTGTCTCTGTCCAAGAATTAGTCGTTGGGCCTGATATCGATTGCTATGTTTGTATATATTTACCGGAATTGGTAAGACCAGTGTGTGTATGTAATTAGCCACATACTTCCGAGATTCTATACAAAATTGTGTTTCTAAAGACTTGTTGAAATGTTCTATAGCTGTACTCGCAATTAACAATATTCATTTCTACCTAGTGAACAAATACTTATATTTGTTGTAACTTAGAGTGGCTATGTTTGAAATGCACTATATTTATCATATCTTGTAGATAGTATTTACACTGCACTATATGAAATGCACTATATTTAGCATATCTTGTAGATTGTATTTACACTGCACTATATGAAATGCACTATATTTATCATATCTTGTAGATAGTATTTACACTGCACTATATGAAATGCACTATATTTATCATATCTTGTAGATAGTATTTACACTGCACTATATGAAATGCACTATATTTATCATATCTTGTAGATAGTATTTACACTGCACTATATGAAATGCACTATATTTATCATATCTTGTAGATAGTATTTACACTGCACTATATGAAATGCACTATATTTATCATATCTTGTAGATAGTATTTACACTGCACTATATGAAATGCATTGATGAAAATTCATGATAACAAGGCCTGATGTCTTTAAATTCAGTTCTCAAATTTTCAAGGATGGTACAGAACAGAACATATTAAAATGGCACCAGTAGATACCCAGCTGAAGTCCATAACTGGTCTTAGTTTCTAGAGTTTGGAATAAATTTGGAAAATAGTCGCAAAATAACATTCGTCGCGTTATAAAAATTAAAAACAAGTTAAATTTTAAAATTACAGAGGCTTAAAATTATATTATGTTTTAATCTTGAAAAAAAGGTTACATTATGGTTTTAAAATGTCAAAAGTTGTAATTCCTCTGCCTCCACCCTTGAACCTTCACCCCGCCATCCTCTCCGGAGACAGAGGGGCCGACGGTTGTGAGATGTCCGTCGTGTGTTTGATGTCTGTGTCTGTGTTGTGTTGGTGTCAGTGTAATGTTGTTTGTGTAGGTGTTGTACTGTACAGTGTATGTGTTGTTCCTTTAGTTTGTTTGTTCTTGTGTGTATCTGTAATATTGACGCCTTTGTGAGTCGGACGACATCAATATACGAGATTATGATATTGTTTATAATCATATGTCATGTATTGTTAGTGAAGGCTTAAGAGGAACATTTATTAATTTAGTTTCGAAAATTATAATAAAATTATTATTCACACTCCATCTACTATGTTGATTGGTGGGCCCTATTACTATGATTAGTGATCACATTACAATAAGGAAAATAATTCTAGTAACCACTCGCAAATGAACATTTCTACAGGAATATATAGGTTAACAATTTCGAAAGATTACTACTGTGGGCTTGGAAATTTTGGGGGTCCCGAATCCGGGAACGTGGATCCGGAAGGCGACGATTCGCCTGGGCGCTTGTCTGATAATTAAACATTTTATTTAGATGGTACAGTTAAAGGTAGTTATATTTTGCGAAAAAAAAATTCCGTACACAGTATATTTCAATACTATAAGCACCAACCAGCAATTTGCCTACTGCCATTGGTTGCTGTCTGCTTGAAAAGATGTTTTAATATTTGACCGGGACACTCAAAAATCGGCAAATATCGGCAAAGACTCTTACGTGATTCACGTGCAGAGATGTTAACATGTGTCAAAAAGTAATTCAGCCAATCAAGATAGGCAAACGAGCCTACAGTATTTTGAAGTATAATTTGTCTTGGAATCTTCTCGCGGAATTTCACTACCCCAATGTGTAGTGAGTTAAAGTACATGCTAGAATGTGTGTGAAATGTATCTCTCAGTACTCGCCTATCGGCGACTATTGGCTTGCGAAATCTATGTTGGACATTGGTGGTATCTCAAGAGGCCACCGTATTAAAGGTGGATCGCTGTAAACTAAGCACTTTGAAAGCTCTGTTTAAAATCTGCCTGTGTGCATATTGTGTGTTCTTTCACCATCCTATGGAAAATTGGCAATGCTATGGGTATGATCACTCTATTCATGCGTCGGTCAAGTCTAACCGAGGAATTATTGGAAAAGTAAATATTTTAGAAATCTACTCTTTCTTACACATATATGCATTAAAGAATACAGAAAGCAAAATAAATCATTTCAGTATTCTTTTATAGGCGGTTCACGGTAAAATGAACACTTTTGAAAGCCCTGCTTAAGATCTACTTGTACGCACATAGTTTATTCTTCTGCCTTATGTAAAATTAGCATTGCCATGGGCCTCATCACTTTATCCATGCGTCGGTCCAGTGAAACTGTGAAATTATAAGAAACGAAACATTTTACAAACATGTACATTTTTACGTTTTGATGTATTAAAAAAAAAACAGAAAGAGGAAGAAACAATTTAAGTCATCGCACATAGTCACTTAACAATTTTTATTCGACGTTAAGAAATAGAACTACTTTACATCCATCGTTACCAACTTTACTGTGCGAATGTCACTCAGTGCGCCCGTTACAGTATATACAGGCAGGAGCAGCTACTTTTTTCTAAGGTTGATTTCAAAAGTTCTCACTTTATCGCGAACAGCCTTGACCTATGTTTAGCTACGACTTTTAATTCAAAATAAAGAAATGGAACAGTTTTCTCTCCGCCGTTACCAACATTACTGAGCGCACGTCAATTTACCCGTTAAAAATATACGCGGGTAAGAGAAGTCACATTTTTCATATGTCGATTCCAAAAGCGCTTAGTATTTCTGAACAGTATTTACTTGTTTCGCGCTGATATCCTTCGGTGGTTACAAATGTGCCCAATCCAGGTACTTTCCCGCTTGGAAACCGCTCCATCAAAGGCATATATTACATGTAAGGTGCTACTTTACAAATGGCCACAAACTCACCCCACACTGCACCGTGATAAATAACTTGAACGTTTGCAGAATCAAGCAATGATCGCTGCAAGATGCATTTACTCTGCTCTTCCATTCCCCAAAACTAAACCCGTCTGTACCTGAACGCACTGGGCCGCGAAAGTATATAATGGGGATTCCGTCATGCTTATTTTGAACGTGAAGGAAGGCAAAGAGCGGATACGGTAGGTAGTGTATGTGTGTGTAGTTTAGTGTAGTAGTGTATGTGTGAGTAGTTTATTGTAGTAGTGTATGTGTGTGTAGTTTAGTGTAGTTTCCAACCCTTTCGGACAGCATGACGGTTTGTGAGAGTTGTAAATGTAAATGTCAGAAAGAATTGTTCTAGGTACCTTTTAGTAGCTATCGGCCACCTAGAGGAGATGTTTCGGTGAGGCAAGCGCTGGTTCCACCGGGAACTTTGTTTGGTTGCTCTTCCATAGTGTAACCACGACGATCCCTAACACACACTTTACTGCTGTACGGCTTGCTACAGTTTCAACCACAAATGTCTCACGTGTCAATGATTATCTATTGGAGGATACTGCGCACGCCATTTGCGAAATCCTCTGTCGCCGACCGTCTGTATTTTCGGACATGGATTAATAAATGAAATCCTTTTCCTTCCCTTTTACCTACTCAGTGATATTGGCCATATTACTTTGAGAAAGCCTGCTTTCAATGTCACAGCACCAAAAAAAAAATTCCTGAACTTTTAGTTTTGTAACTTCAATCATTCAACGAGCAGTGTTCTGGTGATTAAGCATACCCTGGTAAATTTTGACCTTTGAAGTAAGGAAATATATCTAGACTGCAAATATATTATGCAATGTAGTCGTTCCAGAAGGCCTATCTTGTCCTAATCACTGAAGGAGATAACCACTTAATTGCAGTACAATCGAACGACTCCACTAGCAGCAAGGAGTCGAAGCATACTGTCATTCGTAGCAGACTATAGCAACTTCTGTTGCTGCAGCGACACTTTCAGCACGGTACACTCAAGTCATGCATAGAGACCAGAGAATTTCTCGGGTTCACTTGTAGACAAGTTGGAATTCACACACATGTACGTTCATATTACTTTTGTAATTGGTCGACGTATTGTTTGACACCTCCTGGAGATGAACGAGCCAATAACAAACATGCAATAAATTGTGCGCCCAACCACCACCTTTTACTTCCTCAAAAATCAACCAATAAACAGTTTATATCTGTATGAGAGTATATAAGACTGAGAAGTATAGCCTACAGGTCATTGAACTCGCGTATTTCTCAGGTCTCTAGTCATCCATCATCAGATAGACCCACTAACTCAGATAGTCGAGTAGGAAGGTCAGTGACGCAAATTTCCCTACATACATGGTAGCTTTTCTACATTCACTCACTGAACTGTCACATGGGTAGAAAATTTCCCAACTTTCTACACTAGCGACGTTAAACATTCCTATATTTGCAGCCTGATGTGTGATATTATTCTCATACTATGTATAGGTTAAAAACTTCCATTGCAGTTTTGGCAGATTACCAGAAACACTTTTTACAGTGATATATTCATCTGTTCTGAGATTCCGCTGTGGCTCCCGTCAGAACTGATTCAAGGACTGGCTCATCCATCAAATTTTCAAGTTTCCAGGGATTCAAGAACCCGAGGAAATACCTGGTTTAGAACCAGGACAATCGCCTCCTTGGGGAGAAGGGACTATTCCAGTACAACCTAGACATGGGCTAGTTTAACCCCTTAACTTACACATTAATTTTTCATTGTGGTGTTGCAAAAGAGGAAAATTTTTGGTCTTACAAGTACTTACGGATTCCTTGCAATAACGTACACGATGGGACATATGAGAATAATTTATGTTGGTCTGTGGCATCAGCAAAAACCAAATAATAACTGGAGACCTGAAGATTTCGCGAATCCAGTGACTTGTAAGTTAGTTAGAATTCACAGTAGTATGTTCAAAATATCAAATATCAATTCCTCAGTGGTAGGGACATGCAAAATTCGCGTTTTTCTTTGGCATCAGGCGGAACTTCACATTACTGTAGGCACTAGAGCCAGCGTCCTTTCTCCATTGGCTGCTGCATAGATGTGAAGACACTCCCTCTCTGACTGAACTACAGGTGATTGTGGCACATCATTTTAAAGTGTCCCTTTATTGGCGCAGAGTAGTGCAGGGCGTGTCACGTAACTTTTGGTCCAGTGATAAACTTATTGCAAACGTACATGTTTCAATTTAAGATGTCCCCAAATAATAACGCCAATTTTGCAGGTCTCTACTCATTGGTTACTTGCTGTCAGGGTGGGTGCCATTCATTGGGCATACATTTAGATGTAAGTTTGTTATTGGTCCAGATATCTCAAGGAGGTGTCAAATAACGTGTTGCTACAGTTACATGTACGTATACGTTTATGAATTCTAGTTTTTCCCGAAATGAATCCGCGAATTTTTCACGTCCCTAATAATAACGTTTTGATGTGCTAGCTGCAGCCAATGACATAAACCAGGAAAGAGACGCTGTTTGCATCGGTTCTAGTTTCTGACTCGGTACAGCACCTACTACAATTCTAAATATTTCGCAACACGTCGTACGCGAACGGATATATTCGGGATGATTGTTTAAGCGGTTAAGGGGCACATTGTTATGAATATAACTTCTGGCCATAATCATACATGAAAGGGTTAGGAACGTAGCTGAATAATGAGGGATGATTTGGTAGAGCACACTGTGATTGAAGGGGTTTATCAGACATGATGAACATACAATAACATATTACGGTAGTATTAATAACTCGGGGGAGATTATAATGAATTTATTATACAATTAACCTGTTATGAATGTTTGATACCACTACTATGACAAACTAACTGGAATGTCCCCACATTAACCACGGTGTCGGAGGCTCTTCTGGTAGGTGGCTATCGGCGATCGGACACACCCATTATACGATCTTCTATCGTTGCTGGCTTGATGAGGACAGACGACGCGGCCAGCGTTGTGCTGGCCAATAGCTGCGCTTTGTTTAGACATACTCGTCCCTGATTGCTGGTCGGTGGTGGCGATTTCTGCTGCTGGCTTTTACACAATGAGTTGTTGCAATTCCGCTCATGTCCTGGTTTAATGTATAAAGGCGTGATCGGGCAGGGGTGTTACTTAAGGCCTGATTACACCGCAACAGTGTGCTCTAACTGGAGAGTGTTTGGAAAAGGAAGACCAATAAAGGAGATCTTCCCAATTTCGTTCTCTTTCCCACCAGTCGCTACAAGAAGCAGATAGAAGGAAAGCGAGAGAGACAGAGGTGAGAGAGAGAGAGAGAGCATGCGTGAGCGTCTAGCGACACATTACTTGCTCCCTGTTTTATATGGGGTGTGATTTATGCGAATTTTTTTTGGTACAAGATTCTAAACGAAATCTTGCCATTCCTTTCTCTTGACAGAGTTATTTCTTTTTTATGTGTAAGGGAGATAAATTTCTTTATATGCTCTCCGTTATGTGCGATTCAGACATTGTATGTACCTGTTGTGAAAGCAAAAATTTCAGTGTCCCTGTTTTGGTCCAACTTAAAATCCCTACTTGCTTTGACGCGACTTTGATTATTTACCAGAGATAACTAGCATATCGTTAAGTTTAAACTGTAAAAAAATATTTCAGAAAACTTTCGAAACTGTAATGGTAATTTTTTAATCTGTACGGAGTATGGAAAATTTACCACTTGAGAGATTTGGATGGTTCTTAACAACGAGGTCTTGAGAGCCGATGAGGGTGAAATTAGGTGAGAATGGAGCAAGACTGGAACACAAGTGCAGAAGAAACGGGGGATTCCTGAGAAAACTCGTCAATCAGTGGCATCGTCCGGCACTATTCCAACTTGCGAAAATCCGGGAGTTACCCGGCCGGGGAATGCAAATAGAGGACTGCTACTGTAGTTCATTCAAGGTTAGTTCCCACTTTTCTGAAGCCCTGCTGAAGTTCTAGTTTCAGGTTATTACTCCGTCTCATGCAAACAAAGTCTAGAAAAAATACCTTAAAATGGGGTGATTAGAAACAGTGGCATGAAAAGAAATAAAAGTTAAAGAAAAACTTTGAATTTGTCTGATTGAACAACAAACAAATAACACCAGATAGTGTCATTTATGCTTGAAAAAATAATACTCTCGGATTTTTTTTTACATTGTTTTCCAGCTAGATGACTTGAAACTTCTGTTTTGAAGTCTTGTTTCTTTTCACTGCACAGTTTCTAGGAAACAACTAAACACGTCATACAGAGGGTGATTTTCCTTAGGTTTCGTTCAAAATGTGCAAAGCTACTATTCCATTCATACTTTCTGAAGAAACACATACAGTTATATGGTGGCTTTTCGAACCATTGCTTGAAGTGTAATCTCAAAGAGATCTGTTTAGAGACGTTTAGTTCCAGTGACGATAACACACATCAGTATTTGAAGATAGCGATTTTAGTTTTCAACATGCCAACTGTCAGAAATCACAGATTAATGTCTACACCGATCGAATAGTGAGTGAGTGAAGAGATTTGAACGGCTTTTAATGCGGATTCCCACCCGCCATTTTGAATTTATCGATTTTTAGCCAAAGCTTCTATTTCAGAAGGTGTATTGAAATTTCCCGCACTACATATCCTAAACAACAGCTTCCCAAACTTTGTCGAACTACCTCAGCTTCGCTACATTTATTAATTTTTAGAAATGTCGAGGTGAAACGCAAGATAATTTCTTGCGGACGATTACAAAGGCGACGATATCAAAAGTAACCAAGAAATACTGACCTCGGACAATGCACTAGGCAATGATCTGCGCTAGAAAAACATGTTCCAGAGTATGGCAAAAATTCTCTAAATCCAAGATGGCGGGTGGGGATCTGCCATAACAGCCAGGTGTTCAGAGCCGACCGATCAAGTAGGATATTTGAACTTGCTAGCGTGTGATGTCTGTGGCCATTGGGTGCTTCACACACTGTTCACCTGCGAACACTTGCGAGGTAATCCACCTACTGAGGTTGCGCAGTAGTAATGTGCTGGAATCGCATTCTGGAGGACTTGTGTTCAACTCCCGGTCCAGCTATCCCGATTTCTGTTTTCCGTCAGTAGGGGCACCGGGCGGGTTCTGCGATATAATTGATACAAAATGGTGGCGATGCACCTGCGCTTCCTCCTCCCCACACCCCCTGATGTAAATACACATGCACTCCCTACCACCTGTCCCACACCTCCCCTGTGGTGGGTCACCCTCTCCCCCTGTGGGAATACCAGAGATTTGAGGACCTGTTTGGGCGACTTTTGCGTGTTGGAGGGCCGCCAGAATGTGAGCTCTACCAACCGGTTGCCAGGGTGGTACTCGGTTCGAATCCCGTTGAGGGTAATTAGATTTTATTTGCATAGTTACATAATGAGAGTAAGTACACATATTGACCTTTCGACCGCCAGAACCCAAGTGATGATGTTAGAAGAGGAGGAGGGGCAAGGGTTCGACAGTCGAGTAGGGTGAATATATGTCATTAGATTATTTAATCGCGCAATGAATTATTTAATCGAGCGATAATTAATTTAATTGCACTGCATAATTTGCAGTTACTTATTACATGTCTCGAGAGACTAATTACACATCCTCTCTCTAGGACTGCTCACTCACGACTGACCTGAGATTGCCTATATCAAAGGTTTTTAGCCCGCACCGATGCCATGATTGAATGTGCATCTGCACACACTATTGCAGCTGGTCCGCTCCTCTGTTGACTTGTTTCCCGGACGCCAATAGTCCCAGAGCATCATCTGCTGGTCCCACTGGTGTTGTTCCTATCCAAATATTATACAAACCTACTCTGTCAGTAAAATTATTCAGTGTTGAAAATTTGTCCCCAACGTGTGTAAGTGTTTGACATGCTTATTGAAGTATCCCCTTGGTAATTATATTTTATTCCATAACTTATATTGTTACCACTATTTAAAATATATATTTTTACAATAAGAGTGTTTGTGGAGTAAAAGTGTAAAATAACTTAGTGTGCCCCCCACCTTGTTATATATAGTACCAATTTTTATTCACATTTATTCTTCCACGTTCTAATAACAAAGTTGATTTATTTTCTTCTAGGTCTCATTATTGTTTTTAAATATTACAGTATTAAAAAAACTTTTCCCCATTGTGTTAGTGACAGACACTCTTTTCTCGAGTGTCTGTATTATAAGTTAAGTGTAACTCCCCGTTTTGCAATAAATATAAAAGTTAAGGCAAGGTAAAAAATAAATGAATCAGACACAATTATATTTGACTAATTTTACTATTCACTTCAATAACTATTATTTACACACATACTATATACACACACATATATTAAGGCCCTTCCTTAGCCCTTCAGGTCAAAACCAAGCAAGGAAATGCTTTCCACAAAGAAAACATAATCCAAAATCCCTAAGGGCTAAAGGCTTAAACATAAGTATAAAATACATGTGCAAAATTCCTCCCAAAATTGACAATATTGTATTATTTATTTCAGGCTGAAAACCGGATTATAAAATGCCTGCATACATAATATCTAGAATATTTTGTAGGCTATTTAAATAAAAACTACAGTAGCCTCATGAAAATCTCTTTGGTATTCAAAAGCCTATTTTATTAGAACTAGGAAAAACTCTTTTAAAGCTTTCGATTTTTATTTTCGTATTATACTCCATCTTTGTGCAAGAGTAACTAACTAAAAAAAAAATTAAATATATAAATATAAGAATACTTCACAAGTTTCTGAACATTAGCAAAGCAAAATATTTGACAAAATTTATATAAATGACATTTGCTGAATGTATTATATTTTTCCACAAAATTCTACATATAATTGAATATTTTTTATGCATTATTAAAATTCTAAAGACTTTAATAACTGTGTTTACATGGAAACAATGCTGAATTCTTGACTTCTTTATGCTTTACCATGTTTAAGTTAACAGATTTCCGATTTGAAAATATTATTTTCATTATGATTTTACACTGAGTAATTTTTAAGTGCTAAGTTTAGATATTACCAGGAAATTCTAAATTATCTACAAATCTCCTGGGTTACAACACCCATTTCTACTGGAATCTTATCCCATCGTATGTAGTGCTGGTCTCTGTGCCTGACCAGTCCACTGGAGGGACTATTTATAGTCCTAAATTTCACAGGGGAGAACTACCCCAACTAAATCCGATTGACTTAGCCACTCCTATAATTACACACTTTCTTTTTCTTCCGCGAGCTGCAGGTAAATTCTCACAGCTGGAAGTATTCATTGAAAGACAAGAGAGGAAAACTGACCTCTCTGATGAATGATGCTAGCACTGCACTTTAACCCAGCTGTAGCGAACCAGTAACAATGGCTTCGCAACTGGAAGGCACTGGAGATGCTTGTAGAAGAAGTATAGTTGGAGATGTCACCTAGCAACGAGGTGGTATCCCCTTCAATATTGGTGAACTGTGACTAGTAATAGTAGTTGTTGATGTTGTTCAGTAAAACTACTCTCATGCCAGGAATGGTGTTTTTTCATTGAAGTTAGTTGTAGACTGTGGATATGACCTCGCAGTAGATGTGGTGGTTGGAAGATGCAACAGTTGTGGCCGACATAAGTTGTTGGTGGCATATGTTATTGCGGTTAACTTGAATATGAAGTTGGCGAGTAGGGAAATTTAATTTGGGATGTTATAGTGCCCCCAAGGTATTGTCACATTGTCTGGAGCGACATAAAATAATAGTGCTATATGACATACTGATGTAACATGACATACTTGTACGACATGACATACTGGTGCAACATGATGTACTGGTGCGACATGACTTACTGGTACGACATGATGTACTGGTACGACATGACGTAGTGGTGCGACATGACATACTGGTGCGACATGACATACTGGTGCTACTTGACATACTGGTGCGACATGACATACTGGTGCGACATGACATACTGGTGCGACATGACATACTGGTGCGACATAATATACTGGTGCGACATGACGTAGTGGTGCGACATGACATACTGGTGCGACTTGACATACTGGTGCGACATGACATACTGGTGCGACATGACATACAGGTACGACATGATGTACTGATGCAACATGACATACTGGTGCGACATGACATACTGGTGCGACATGACATACTGGTGCGACATGACATACTGGTGCGACATGACATACTGGTGCGACTTGACATACTGGTGCGACATGACATACTGGTGCGACATGACATACTGGTGCGACATAATATACTGGTGCGACATGACGTAGTGGTGCGACATGACATACTGGTGCGACTTGACATACTGGTGCGACATGACATACTGGTGCGACATAATATACTGGTGCGACATGACATACTGGTGCGACATGACATACAGGTACGACATGATGTACTGATGCAACATGACATACTGGTGCGACATAATATACTGATACGACATGACGTAGTGGTGCGACATGACATACTGGAAATCTGCAACATATTTTCTTTGGTAGTGATGTTACAGCTACGCCTGCTCGACGCATGACTGAAGTCATAGGGGCCACGTCATTGTTTATTTTACACATGGCGGAAGAAAAAAATAGGCATAAAATTTAATGATGATCCTAAGCAGTGATACTAATAAAGTCATCCTTAAACAGCCTACTGGTGTTGTCAAGAATTCCATGATACCTAAAGTATACCATGATCATCACGCTCCTGATATCCCTTCTATCTCATAGGATTAGATTCTCGGTATTAATAAAGTCATCCGTAAACAGCCTACTGGTGTCAAGAATTCCATGATACCTAAAGTATACCATGATCATCACGCTCCTGATATCCCTTCTATCTCATAGGATTAGATTATCGGTATTAATTATGTCATGTGTTATCCATATGTAGAGGAACGTGCAGCACGCGTGCGATTTAATCTCGCTACACCCTAGACTTGTAAGTCGTTTACATACTCGGGCGACCTTCATTAGCTGATGCATGATGATATACTTTTTGCCGTCTGGAAAGTTGGTCTTCAATAGCTGATCGACGTTCCACCATGTTGCTAGCCAGCGAGGGCTGGACTTCGTGACACATACCCCTTGTTGCTGTGCGTAATATCTTGTCTTCGTTGCGCTTTTCTTTGTTGCTTGTCCTGTTTCGTCGCGTTTAGTTTGGTAAAACTTTTGGCCGAATTCCTTGTGGAAATATTAGACACTCGGAGATTTTGCAGATTCATTCGACAACAAGCTAGACTCCACAATCCTTTGTGTACTTGAGCCTGAGTTAGTTCTTCATTGGCTGTAGCCCCAGTTTCACCCCTGAACAGGTAGCACGAGACTCGGTCTTCATTCTCCACGCATATTAGTTATTGGTCGAAAGTCGTCCAAGGCGTGTCTAACAAACTGTGCTCCAATTTAAAACGTGACATAAATATACATGTTTTTGATGTGTGGTTTATCCTAAAATAAATTTGCAAAATATTTTGTCCCTTATAGGCTGTTCACGGTAAAATGAGCACTTTTGAAAGCGCTGATTAAGATCTACTTGTATGCACGTTGTGTATTCTTCCGCGTTATGCAAAATTAACATTGCTATAGGTCTCATCACTTTATTCATGCACCGGTCAACGAAAACTGTGAAATTATTATAAAAATAAGTGTTTTACAAATGTGTGTATTCTTACACTTAGATCCACTAAAAAAACAGAAAGCTAGAGAAATAATTTAAGGTATCGCAAATGGTTACCTGACACTTTTCATTTGTCGTTAGATTATGGAACTACTTTCACTCCAGCATTACCAACTTTAGTCGGCTCATGCTAATCAGTGCGTGCGTTGTTTTTTTTTAATATTTGATAAACAACGTCAGGACCAACAGTAATGAAGGGGCGAAACTGTATAAGGGTGGGGTGGTGGGTGGAGGGGGTAAGTGTGGACAGGACTCCGAACTGGAGGAACATTGCAGTCGGTGGGCTACTAGATGAGTGGCCGCGAGTGTGAGGTTCAGCAAGCCCTTTTCCTTAGTATCTTCCTCGGATTTTCTTCTGGCTCTTACTGCTTTCGAACTGAGGCGCCTAAATGTATCATTAATAACCTTTTATTTAGAGTCCTTACAGACTCTTCAAGTGAGCTTAAAGAAATGGAACAGGAATGTGGAGAAAGAAATCATTCAAGGACCCACCCCAGAACTAATTTGCCCAGTACAGAACCACGACGGAAACACTGCCTGCCTGGCACGTAGGAGCGATGAGGCACTAAACGTGCGGGTAAGTGTCGCCCGTATCGCTCCCTCTGTTGCTGACCTAGGACACGCAACTGTGTGCTCCTGTTAAGGGGAGTCCTTAATCGACTATTTTAAGTTCCTCAGCATCACACCTGATCATAAGGAATTGCAACGGGGCCTTCCAAAGACTGCGATAGGCATTTCTGGGGAGCTGAATTCCTCACAAGTGAGATCTATAACAGTGGGCTCACGGATAAGTACACAAAGACGGGAATGTGTGGAGGTTGGTTTGATGTGAACGAGCCCTTAGTCTCTGTGAGAACAGGCCTTGCGTCTGGCGGGTTCAACCCACGTGCTACAGAAGGGAGGACCACTATTACCTGGGCTGCTAGTTGGCTAGTAGTTTACGAGGCAGGCGCTCATTGTCAAACGGCGTCCCGCTATTTCGCTGGCCAGTGACGTAATCTTGCTGGTATGTGTGCGGCTGCAGTTGAAAGCCTGTTTCGCCTCTGTACTCTTCTGTAGCCTACACCGTGACGACCCCGTGACACATCGTTGCCCCCCCCCCCCCCTTCCCCGGCTCATGGTTTACAACAACTCCACACCACACTACTCCTACTAAGTTATCCACGCAGTCCGCTGGCTGGAAACGTCTGTTGTACACCCGCAAAATATTATAGGCATCTTGCGATTATTTGGGCATTTGTGACAACAACGCTTGAAAAAAAATACAAGTCGCTGCCCCTAACTGCACATTTACTAGAATGTTCGCAGTAATCTTGGCAATCTTGCAGCATGAAGTTCTACATATTAAAGGCTGTTCACGATAAAGCGAGCACTATTGAAATCATCCTTAGAAAAATGTCACTGGCCTTTCTGTGTTTAATTTTAACGGGTGCACTGAGTGACATGCGCCCAGCAAAGTTGGCCACGCTGTATGGAAAGTAATTCCATATCTTAACGCCGAGTCAAAAGTGTTAGGTAACGATTGGTGATAACATACATTATTCATTTAGCTTTCTGTTTTTTTTTAATTAATCTGTGACGTGTAAAAATGAAGAGATTTGTAAAATATTTACTTTCCTAATAATTTCACGGTTTCACTAGACCGACGTATGAATAAAATTATTAGGATCACGTTAATGTTGGGACTGATGGGACATGTGCAGCAGAACTCTCCAGCTCAAGTCCAAAGTGTAACTTCACTATACATGTCTTCTGTAAGGTTCCCCACATTGGAGAATGTTGTACAGAAATTTAGGCAACTAGAAGAGTTGCCGGTTGCCAAGGATTTCCGCTCACCAGATGATGAAGCATGTGAGAGGATCTTCATTGCAACTCACACTCGTGACAGTACTGGATGGTACAGTGTGGCTTTGCCCTTCAAGTCACCTGACCCTGACCTAGGAGATTCAAGAATGTCTGCTCTTCGTAGGTTCCATTCACTGGAATGTAGGATAAGAAAGGACCCAGAACTTAAAGCATAGTATGTGGCATTCATGAAAGACTACATTTATGCTGGTCACATGAGCAAGGTCAAAGTGGGTGATATTAAGTTAGAAAAAACCTACTTCATACCTCACCAATGTGTTTTGAAGCCTGACAGCACCACTACAAGACTTCGGGTGATATTTGATGCTTTATCCAAGACAGCTGCAGGCACATCCCTAAACGATGCCCTATTTACTGGTCCAAAACTACATAGGGACATTTTGACTGTTCTCCTTCGTTTTCGAACGCATGCAATTGTTGTCGCTGCCGACATAAAACAAGTGTATCAGCAAATTGAGGTCCATCCCGAGCATAGAAAGTACCAGTGCGTATTTTGGAGGGAAGTAGAAGACAGACCAGTTGAAGTGTACCAAATGAACACGGTAACTTATAGGGTGTCCTCATCTCCCTACCTGGCAATTCGCAATCTACTTGGCAATTTGCAGAGGATGAGCAAGGCAGTTTGTCTGTGGCTATCAATGCCTTGCTCAATGATACATATGTGGACGATGTAGTTAGTGGGGCAGATGATTTGACCTCAGTTATGCGTCTCAGGCAGCAACTGCAACAGCTGCTCCTTAAGGGTGGTTTTCAGCTGCGCAGATTTGCTAGTAACTGTTCGGCGGTGTTGGAAGACCTACCCCCAGAAGATCTACAACAGCCACTTGATTCATTTAATTTTCATGAAGATTCTTATGTTAGGTGCTGGGCTTACGGTGAAATCTGGCATTAGACACTTTCACATACAACCTGCATCTCAGACCTCCAGTGTTCACCAAACGAGGCATACTAGCTGACGTGGCATGTGTTTTTGACCCGCTAGACTGGTTGGCACCCCTCACCTTCCTTGGAAAATATCTGATACAGCAACTCTGGTTGGCTGAGGTGGAATGGGATGATCCGGCTCCACCGGATATTGTAGCCGAATGGAATGCCATTGTATAAGAATTGCCGTCCTGTGCCAACATCTCAATTGAGCATTGTATCATTTCAGATAATCTACAGTAAGTGTACCAACTCCATGGATTTTCTGATAGCTCGGTAAAGGGTTATGCGGCAGTAGTATACCTACGAAAGGTTTCCAACTCGGGTGACATTGTGACCTCACTTCTCATGGTAAAATGCAAGGTGGCCCCATTAAAGAAGATTTTGCTTCCTCGGCTGGAGCTTTGTGCAGATTTGCTCTTAGCCCACTGTCTGCATTTGCTCTTTGATGCCTACACAACCATGCTGCAAGTGGTGAGTGTACATGCTTGGTCTGATTCTTATGTGACCTTGGCATGGATCAAGGGATGGTCACATGAATGGAAAACCTTCGTACATAACAGGGTTTAAAATACAGGACTTGACTGCCACATTGTGGTGTCGTCATGTACCATCAGCACAGAATCCCGCAGATTGTGCCTATCGTGGACTCTCTCCTGCTCAGTTGCTTGAACATACATAGTGGCGTCATTGGCCATCGTGGTTGCAGGAACCTGAGGAGCCATGGCCGCAGTCTGCAGCATTGATAGCAGGGCCTAGCGAGGAGCGGAAAGTAGTTGTTCTTCAGACAAGGATGGAAGAATCTCCTTTCAAAGAGCTGCTTTCTCTGTTATCCAGTTTGACGAAGGTGTGTAGGATCACTGCCTGGTATATGAGGTTTGTGAACAATGTACAGAAGAGGCACTCCACAATTTCCGGACCAATACAGTTGAAAGAATTGTCGAGTGCCATGACAATCTTAATCAGGAGCGCTCAGAAAGCAAGTGTCGCTGCAGAATTTAATCATTTGGTCAACAGTGAACTGTGCTCACCTGCAGTTCAACGATTATGCCCCTTCATTGATAAGGAGGGCATCGTCAGGGTGGGGAGACGAACAGTCAGAATTGCATTCGAGGTGAAGCATCCGGTACTCCTACCCAAGCACTGTCGTCTGATAGAGTTGTTGGTGGATCAACTGCACTTTGAGCTCCTGCACTCTGGCCCGAGCACACTGCAATCTGTGATCTTCAGGAAGTTCTGGATATTGGGTGCCAGGAACCTTATTCGGCAGTGGATCCACAAGTGTCTGAAGTGCTTCAGAGCACGACCATAATTCACCTGTCCCCGCCCCCCTGGGCAAGTCTTCCTGCTGCCAGTGTTTCCCAAGCGAAACCCTTCTCGCATTCTGGTGTGGATTATGGTGGTTCAATCACTATCGCCATGGCAAGAGTAAAGAATCCTCGTATCCTCCAGTCATACATCTGCTTATTTTTTGTTTGGCAACCAAGGCAGTACATGTGGAACTCGTGTCAGATTTGTCAACATATACATTTTTATATGCATTCCGTCAATTTGTCACCTGTAGGGTATGCTGTACTCATCTATACAGTGATTGTGGCACTCATTGCGTGGGGGCCAATCGCAAACTGTCAGCGCTGTCAGACTTCCTTGTAAATACTGGTAAATCAGAAGCTTTTTGCGCATAATTTGGCAGAGCAACGTAACACCTGACATTTTTTCACCCCTTCTGCACCACACTTTGGAGGACTGTGGGAAGCAGAGATAAAGTCGATCAAGTCCCTTCTGTTCAAGGTGATAGGGGAGCAGCTGCTCACATATGAGAAATTATATACCATTTTGACTCAAATTGAGTCTATTTTGAACTCTTGGCCTCTTTGTGCCCAGTCCAACAACACAAACGATCTGGCACCCTTGACGCACAGTCACTTCTTAATGCTTCGTGCTCTACAAGTGATACCTGATGAGAATTCAACTAATATCCCAATGAACAGATTGTCGCGGTGGAATCTGGTGCAACAGATAACGCAGTCCTTCTGGAAATGGTGGCACATTGAATACCTCCATCAACTACAGCCAAGGAAAAAAATGATCGAGACCAGAAGCCAATTTGGAAGAAGGCATTCCAGTATTGGTTAAGGATTCAAACATACCCTCCCGACAGTGGCGTCTAGGAAGACTGTTTAAAGTATATCCCGGTGTAGATGGTGTGGTGTGGGTTGCGGAAGTTCGCACTCAGAAAGGGATTGTCAAACGTCCTGTAGTGAAATTATGCACCTTGCCATCTCAATGAACTTGAAACGTGGGCATTTAAAGATGGGAGTGATGTTCGGTAGCTGTATATAGTATATATTGTGTATTAGCAGACTCTGTGTGTGTGTGCGTGTGTATGTACAATGGGAACATTAGACTACGTGACTTAGCTTTAATTGCCTGCGCCTACGGCAATCATCGCGACAGTGGCGCCTCCAAGTGGAACAAAACAGCAGTCGAAAACAAAATGGCGGGCCGGTAAGTTGTGCTATGGTGCACTGGTTCGTTTTTAAGTTGTTTTGTTTGAAGTATTCAGTCCAAAAGTGTATCGGCGCTTTCAAGTATCATAAGGATAAGAGTAGCAGATTTAAACACATACGTAAACAAAACTTTTGTACATAATGCCGTAGGAAACAAGTATTTGCAAAGTAAATGAGAGAAAAGCGAAAGAACGAGCGTTCAAACGAACCAACAATGACAAACGTAATTATAGTTTCGTCGTATAGGAACCTACCTTGATCATCTTCGTTCTCTTGGTTGTGAAGCGATGTGCTTTTGATTGTATGCCTTTACCTCTGTCTGTTTTTCTCTGTCTCTTCTAGATAAACAATGGCAGCTTGGATTATGCAAGAATTTTACGAAGACTAAATTAAAATTTGATAGCAATAGCAACATTATGTTATATTGTCAGAATATTTGTCATAATAAACCTAGAACATAGTTACAAACGAATGACAGACAAATTAAATATTTAACTTTAATATTATAATTCGACACCAGTCAGTTATTCAAAATTACATCTCTGCCCTTACTTGCATAGTAATTAATTTGTGTCAAAAACAAAGCTGCACACCGTTAGAAATTCTACTCCGACTTATCTGGATTTCTATCGAACAAGGGAAATAAAAAAAGCTGCTCCCTGGAGTTTAATTCGGGTAGATCTTCACAGCTGACTTATCTACCTGGAGTCGAACTCAGGTGGGTCTCCACGGCTGACTTATCCAATGTCGTTACAAAAACGACCGAGGTGTAGAAGGTTCTCTGGAGTCGAACTTAGGCAAACCACCACAGCTGCAGTGTGTAGTGCTATACTGTAGCTCTTCTCTTATTCAAAGTTCAAGGCGTTATGTGTGCTTCTGCAGCCCATACACACGTGACTATTCTTCATCCACGGAAGGTGAAGTTCAACTATCTGAATTATCCAAGGAGTCGTTCAACTAAAACCTCTTTTCCTCTTGATATTACTATAAAATTATTCTTGCTTCGTTTTAGCATAATATATGCATAACAAATTCATGTTCGGACTGAATCATTAATAATATTGTAGCTGAGCGATCGTCTGCGAACTGACCCACTCCTGGCATAAATCAGACTTCTCGCTTTATTCGTTTGTTAAGCTCAAAAAAACCTCGAATAAATTAACATCTGTTACACAATTGTTTCAAAATTTAAACTTTGGATTGGCTAGCTAGTCACCTGATATTACATAAACAAAAACTAAAAGTTTTTTCCTTCTCTGAGAGAAAATAAAATTACTTTAACAGCTAAACTAAATAACAACATACCTCTCTGGTGTGAAAACAATACCTAAATAGCAATACTAGTAACAAACTTAATTTACATACAGCCCAAGTGTCAAATGAAATATATCATTTACACTTATTAAATTGAATTCATGCAAAATAGATCCAACATATTAAATCTAATAAAGTTCCAACTTGATTTCATAAATCCCTCATAATTATCTTACTATATAAAATAAACATGTTACAATATCTTTAATTAAATTTCTAATTAATGTTCTCGATATTCATTTTTGGGGGGCCGCGGTAGTGTAGTGGTTAGACTACTCACTTCCCACGAAGGCGAAGCGGGCTCGATTCCCGGAGGAGCTGCTGCTTAATTTTCACACCCACGAATCATGTTGGACGATGCCAACCGGTGGCATATATATACATATATCTGTATATATGGTTGTAGCCACCATGACTGTTCAAATAAGGAGAACCATCTGAAGGGTTGTATGTACTACACACCATATAAATATTGTTCACACATACAGTAATACCAACAGGGCTGTTTACTTTGTTCCTCTCTGTGATTGTATTTGATACTGTACGTATGGTTGCTACAGCAGAGCTCTGTGTTCCTACTACAAAACAGATAGTATCAAAAAAAATTAACTATTTATTCTATTCTTATATTAAATTTTTTACAAGTTGAAAAATATACTAAATACCTCCACAAAATGTGTAATGTATAACGTATTCTGGCCTAACTTAGCTTAACATAACATCAGCCCTTTACATGAACTAAGTCCTAGTTTAGTTGGAGGGAAAGGCCAGGCCACGTATGCTGGCTTGACCCTCCAAAAACTTACTTGACCGATTAATGCATGTTCCTCCTAAACCAATTTGTGTTGTAGAGCGTGTAGGCCTAGGGCATGGCACGCACCTACACCCTGCCCCGCCATAACTCCAGTAGTTAGTCTACTGATATAGGGCGCGCTCATTCAGTGACACTTACAACAAAGTCACTTCTGTATACTTGCCTATTCTATGCTCCTGTGTAGTAAGTTACTTGAAACTCTAACCCGGAAGCCTGTCGTCCGAAAGCAACGCCTTAGCAACGAGAGCAGTTGTTGGTTCGCCAGGGGGGAGGGGTGGGGGTGAGTGTGCTTGCCTCTCTCCAGGCTGTTATGTAGCAGTGCCGTGTTGTGACGGGAGGCGGGGTTGAAGACGACTTGACTACTCCGTCGGTGCAAGTGCCCTCGAGTCAAGGCCACTACACCGCCCCCCCCCCCCGGCCCCGTGCCGCTTGTATTGCCTGGGGTGACGTACACAGTCCCCGGGACAACACGTTGGCTGAAGAGACAGACTATTTGAGAACACAGTGAGGCCGCGGTGGTGTAGTGGTTAGACTACTCGCCTGCCACCAAGGAAAACCGGGTTCAATTCTCGGTGGGGTCACCCACTGGACCTTTGCATGTGGGAATCACGCCGGACGTTGCCGCTGGTTTTCTCGGGGATATCCCGTTTCCCCCTGCCTTTGCATTCCAATGTTGTACCATACTCAAGTCACTTCTCCCTCATCGGCTCTCAAGACCTCGATGTTAAGAGCCGCCCAAATCTCTTCACTTACACTTAAGAGTACAGAAGCTAAAACAGTGGCCTGTGTCTATACTCTGGGTGATACTTGATGTAGGAGTAAGTGATCAGAACAGTAAACACGACACAAGTTGGTAAATGTTGTTCACGATAAAGTCAGCACTTTTGAAATAAACCTTAGAAAACGGGTTCGTAACATCGTGGTATTGAGAGCCGATGAAGGTGAGACGAGGTGAGTTTGAAGCACCGCCAAAATGCAGGAATTAAGAAAAGGGGAAACTGGAGATCCCCGAGAAAACCCACCGGCCAGCGGCATCGTCCGGCGCGATGCTCACATGCGGAAATCCGGGAGTGGCCCGGCCGGGGATTGGCCCGGTTCGTCTTGGTAAGAGGCGAGTAATCTAACCACTATCCCACCGTGGCCCCTGAAGTGAAACGAAAGAAGGGGAAGGGGAAGGGGAAGGGGGGCAACGACGAGCCACAGTGTCGTCGGAACGGAGCTGACGTCGTCTCCACGAGGTATCGAACCGGGGACCCGCCATCGACCGCCGCCCAGGCTTAATGCGTGATAGCGGGAGCTGCAGGGGGTTGCAGCGGAAGGGGGGGGGGGGCAGTGTTCCGGGAAGGCTATCAATAGGAGAGGCCGAGGACTAAGGAGGCGCCCACGTCGTGACTTCACCACGCCGGCTGAATGGACGCCGCCGCGCTCTCGAACTGCAGGCGACTTGTGGGGCGCGGGGCTCGCTGCCGCGTCTCTCTGTCCACTGGCGGCTACTGAAACGTTGCGAGTTACCATGGAGCTAGCACACAGCTGTACAGTCCAGAGGAAGGTCTATCTATTCCAACCAACAAATTACGTTGTTTCGTGTGTGGCCATACATACAGCCCCTACAAAATATATTTAACCACCTCTCTAGTAGTTACAATATTATATAATGAATAGCAATGAAAACTTAAATAAAATTGAAATGCTTGTTAATATACCGCATGACACCGAAATTTAAGTTAGGCCAAAACACAAAATAAAACTACATTAACAAAAATACTCTGTAAGGCTATGATAGTCTCTTCTAGTAAATTTTATAACAATGTTTTTTTAAGATTCTGTCAAAAGGGTTGCACAGTTGATTAGAAACTTTAACATTTGCACCATAATATAACTGAAAATCTAAAATGTGATTATATGCCTTCGTTCTTTTGTTTTAAATTGCGTGACCCCTCTTTAATAGAATACATTCCTGTTAAGCAGTTTCTTTTAAAAAGCTTTTAGTCAGTCCCTTAAAAAATATTTTACTGTAAATAGTGTTTTAAATTATATACAAAAAATGTTATGTGACTACGTGATAAGTTGCACATGGAGTGATTAGCCAGTAAAGGAGAAAGTGTGATCCCACGGTAGCGCCCACATTTTGTGAGTATATCTTTCCCTGGCATGAGAAGAAAGTCGAGATGACGCAGTGCTTCATTAGCTTCTCCAGTTCTTCGCTGAGGCTGCCTTCGCCAAGTTGCTCTTATAGAATGTGGAGAGCTTCAGGGCCTGGTATCCTTGTGGAAAGAGAGATGACATCAGAACTCGTCCTCTTTGTTCAACGCCAACTGCTACAAATTTAACCTTTCTCGCGACGTTAAACTAACGTAAACACAATGATTTTGGAGAACAGGGATGGCGTTTAGGGAGTCTATCTACAGGTGGCTTCACTTACGCCAAGACATGCCATCTCCTGCCTGTTCACTCCTACCTCCATTTAGCCAGGCACCTGTAACAGTTAAAAACACTGAAATATTACTACAAGTTGTTCACGATAAAGTGAGCACTTTTGAAATCAGCCTTTGAAAAATGTCACTGCCTCTACGTGCTGCATGTATTTTAACTTGCACACTGACTTGTTCTCGCTCTCTAAAGTTGGTAACGAAGGAGAGAAAGCAGTTCCATGCCTCGATGCTGAATTAAATTGTTATGGAAACATTTGAGAAAAGTGTAATTATTTGTTTTACTTTATGTAATGTAATACATAAGAGCATGAATAAGTAAAATGATAAAATATTTACCTTTGTAATAATTACACAGTTTTACTTGGTCGACGCATTAACAAAGTGACAAGGCTCCCAGCAATGTTAATTTTACACATGGCGGAAGTATACAGAATGTGCATACATGTAGATCTCTATCAGCGCTTTTAAAAGTGCTCACTTTACCGTGAACAGCCTTTAGAGTCTGTAAGAGTAACGTACGTCACATTTTGTAGTGCTACAGTGAGTAGGTTGGTGGACAAATAACACTATACTTACACCAATAAGGTCATAGTAGGTGAGCGTCAACAGTCTCTGCCTCGACAACTGTCGGTTCGGGTTCCAATCTTACGCCAGAACATATTCCTTACTCTGCCTATTTTTAATCTATTTTTGTACACAGTAACACCAACATGACAAAAATTAATTTTTCATAATATTTGTTTTAATCGTAGCTTAAGTGCAGTAAAACTAACTAGAAAATTTACGGAAAACATTGTGAAATTTACGGAAGCCCCTTAATGAAAAAACAGCTTGTCCGTAATTTTATGAAGAATTTTTCAGAGCTTTTCCAAAAATAATTCTTTTTTTTTTTTTTTTCCACTGTGAAGAACCAATAACAGACACTCGATTTTAGCGAAAATAATTCAAAACTATTTTTATTTCAAAACACTAACTCATTTATAATACTGATTGGATGACTTATTTATCACACCCCTTATGTGTCCGTCCGTGAATCATAGAAATTCGTAAATTCCTAATAGCAGTAATATAATTATGATTGGCCTGTCAAACAAAGAAATTTCTTCTCACGAAGATATGCGGCCAATAAAAATAAATGAAAACTGTTAGGAGGCACATACATTGAAATATAGTTGGAGCCAAACTCTTTTTGCGAAAATGGAGTGTCCCTTGTAATAACCGTCGCGAGTCCGTGGGAATCTGAAAATTTGCAACTTTTTCACAAGCAGTTGGCGATGCACCCGTTACACACGTGCTGGGCCATCAACTGCATTTCACGGGCTGATGTGTGAGCTAGCAAACAACCAAGTACAGCAAACAACCAATTATAGCAAAGAACAAACAGCAAAATATTTCGCATGTGGCCACCAACCTCGACTGCTCAGCGTGTTGTGTAGAGGTTTGAGGAGTCTGTGTCCGTGTTAGACAATACTGAGCACACCGAGACGACATCCGGCCGCGAGCAAGCACTGCGAGGGCGATGGGTCACAACATAAACAAGCTTCACGTGTCTAGTTTCCTTAGAATGTCAAGCGAAGTAGTGTTATAATACGACAGTCTCTTCAGGAAAGATACAACAATGCTGCTGTCGTTTTAAAATACAGTTTCGCAGAAGAATAACTATATTTCGTAACACTGTAAAATATTTAGATAAATTTTACTTAATTTTTTTAAATAAGGGGTAATTTTAATTAACATTTAAATGTATTTTATTCTGGATGGTTTAGTAAGCACAATTTGCAACATAGCTACTGTTTTTGAAAAAGCAAGATTATCATTATAATTATTTTAATCGAATGTAATGGAGAATGTTTACAAATATATTTAACTATTTATTTTATGCGCATTAATTTCAGCTACAAAAATTACCATATTTACAACTGAAATGAATTTACATATATGCTGTTCACGATAAAGTGAGCACTTTTTAAGGCCCTCCCAATAGGCATTAACCCCTAATAAATACGTTTTATAACAGTTTTAGACATTAATCTTTGAAAGTGGTGAAATTATATACCGTATTTATTAGCTACGTGACAATACTGATATTAAAAAGTGGCTTAAACACAGAAAATAGCTTGAAAAAATATTTGGAAGGGCCTTAAAAAGTACTCACTTTACCGTGAACGGCCTATTAAACCATATACTAAGATTATATTTTTATCACAAGTACCAGTATTTTTTATACATACAACCATAGTAATTTTTATTATTGCCCTATTTGACGATGGTTTCCTGTAACAAACTGTAACCAAACGAATTCGCAAAATTTTCGGGCCTGTAACAGACAAAATATTTATGGTACAAATTGTGCCCACGCCCAAATATCTTCGACCAAGTGTACCTGTGTGTTTTTTAGGAACACGGAAGTTATTATGGCACTGATTTTTTGCTTTATTGCTTCAAAACTAAAATGAAATATTTCAAGACCATTATCTTAAATATCTCACATTCAATATCGTTAAGGTCTATTATTATTATTTGTTCCTAATAAGTTGCTAATACTATTGAGAGCACTACAGCCTGAATTACGTTACAAAAAGGGCAATTACTGCTAGGCATTTTTTAAAAGGTATATTTCGGAATTACTTTATTAAAGGCGAGTTGCTAGGCAGGGCGTGATCCTGGAAGGCGGCAAACAGAGATACCTGTGTGTCGGTGGTATCGCATAAGCAACAGGCGCTACAAACTTCAGCCGCTGGGAGGATTTAATGAATAGAAGAAAAAAAACATTTAACGACTTTCGTTGTTGATAGAGAAATGTTTTAAGAACCTACCCAGTATATACATTTTTTCCCATTTTTTCAAATTCGACATACTAAAAATTAGTACTCTCGTGGGTCCTATAACTTTACTCATTCGTCGATCATACGTAAATTAAAAATGGGAAGAAAGTAAATATGTGATATGCAACTTACTGAACTGTAGCCTAGCTCTTTGCGGTTATTCGATTACTTCATAAAACGTTGCTTGATTTATTCTTCCTGCCCTTTATGAATCCTTCTATATTCACAGCACAGAGTAATTAACACTTTCAACAACTGCTAGGAATTCTGTAGCCAAACCATTTCTAACAGGCATGTACACGCCTTAGCAGTAGTTTCCTCTCGCTGTTTACGCCACTTGTTCACACAGAACTTGCCAGCTGTGCCAACACATGTATGTTAGTATTCCGCTGTGTTAGAGGCCGTGGCCGTATTCAAGTCTACCTATAGCATCAGTGATTCTAGTGAATACACATGTATGTTAGTATTCCGCTGTGTTAGAGGCCGTGGCCGTATTCAAGTCTACCTATAGCATCAGTGATTCTAGTGAATACACATGTATGTTAGTATTCCACTGTGTTAGAGGCCGTGGCCGTATTCAAGTCTACCTATAGCATCAGTGATTCTAGTGAATACACATGTATGTTAGTATTCCACTGTGTTAGAGGCCGTGGCCGTATTCAAGTCTACCTATAGCATCAGTGATTCTAGTGAATACACATGTATGTTAGTATTCCGCTGTGTTAGAGGCCGTGGCCGTATTCAAGTCTACCTATAGGATCAGTGATTCTAGTGAATACACATGTATGTTAGTATTCCACTGTGTTAGAGGCCGTGGCCGTATTCAAGTCTACCTATAGCATCAGTGATTCTAGTGAATACACATGTATGTTAGTATTCCGCTGTGTTAGAGGCCGTGGCCGTATTCAAGTCTACCTATAGCATCAGTGATTCTAGTGAATACACATGTATGTTAGTATTCCACTGTGTTAGAGGCCGTGGCCGTATTCAAGTCTACCTATAGCATCAGTGATTCTAGTGAATACACATGTATGTTAGTATTCCACTGTGTTAGAGGCCGTGGCCGTATTCAAGTCTACCTATAGCATCAGTGATTCTAGTGAATACACATGTATGTTAGTATTCCACTGTGTTAGAGGCCGTGGCCGTATTCAAGTCTACCTATAGCATCAGTGATTCTAGTGAATACACATGTATGTTAGTATTCCACTGTGTTAGAGGGCGTGGCCGTATTCAAGTCTACCTATAGCATCAGTGATTCTAGTGAATACACATGTATGTTAGTATTCCACTGTGTTAGAGGCCGTGGCCGTATTCAAGTCTACCTATAGCATCAGTGATTCTAGTGAATACACATGTATGTTAGTATTCCGCTGTGTTAGAGGCCGTGGCCGTATTCAAGTCTACCTATAGGATCAGTGATTCTAGTGAATACACATGTATGTTAGTATTCCACTGTGTTAGAGGCCGTGGCCGTATTCAAGTCTACATATAGGATCAGTGATTCTAGTGAATAGTGTATATCATGTCATGATGTCCGTCACGCATGTTGTGATCCATTTTCCTTCGGCCACACAACATAAGTATTTGGAGGACGTGCTTTGCATAGTATGTTCATTTCTTACTAGCCTAATTAATAACATTAAATAGATGGGTGTAAGAGATTTAATAAGACAACAAAAAATACTAAATTATTGTCAGTATGCTGTACGGCTACCATCTTGAAAGTGTTAAGAATGCAGAAGAGAAAACATGTGGGGGGGGGGGGTTGACTGTGTTGGCGACACGGCCGTTTGTTTTGCGTGAATACGTCTACGTTGACGCGCTCGGACGCCCTGATGTTTATTTTACGTTCCCGGCACCGCTTCACTCTATCATATGGGGTTTTATGGGTATCACTGGATTGTTTTTGAGATGCTCTTTCCAACCGTATACGGTTTCTGTATTTTGACTTGTCTTTTTGACGAGTATAAGCAGACATTGTGTTAAATTTTCTTAATTTTTTACATTAAACTCATACAATTTCACCATAGCCACGTCACATCATGTTTCTTTATGCGTAGTAGATTTATATTAACGAGAACTGTCGATTGAAAACCAAACGAGTGTCGTAGCTTCTCCTAGTCAAAAGTTATACTACGCGGAAGTTATGAGACGCGGAGAAACGAACTCAAAATTGCCCCCCCCCCCCCCCAAATGAGCGATGCTTCGCAGTCCTCACTCAACGTAACATATTCTTTGATCCTTTGGCAATCGAGTGATGTAATTGAATTTTTAATGTAGTTATAGATTCGGAGGTGCAATGCTAAACTGTATCCCCCGATTTTGTTGTCATTGGATTTTCTGGATGGCCTCCCATTATGGTTGCAAATCTAAAGACATATTCACGTCAAAAAACCGCTTATACCACGAACTCCAGACACCACGCGCCAGCAAAATTAGTTCACCAGCCAGCAACATGGCGGAACATCGTCCACTAATCATCTACTGGATACTAACTTGCCAGGTGGCAGCCCGGCCAATAGGAAATGCACTATTATTTGTGAAAATTGCAACACCTAAAAAGAATGGCCCGAATGTTTCCAAACTCGGAGGATGTATCGAACATTGTACCAGTAAAAAGTGATTACGATTGCAGAAAGATGGCGCACACGTAGGCCCAGCAACGCCCTCTCTTGTGTGACCGGAAAGGTCCGTGTTACGCCAAGGTCAGTCAGTGAAGAGCCGTCAAACAAAGTGAAAGCAAGTGCCAGTATGTCGCGTCGGCGTCAAAGAGCTTCACATCAGCATGTGAGTGGGTCCGAGCGGGACAGAATGATCAGTCTCCGGGAAACGGGTTTGTCATACCGTGGCATTTCGGCTCGTACAGGGCATGATGCTACGATAGTGATGCGTGTGTGGAACCAGTGGATGGAAGAGGGTCGTACGCAGCTACGAGCAGGTACTGGACCACGCAATCTGACCACAGCACGGGATGACCGCCATCTTGTCCTCATGGTCATCACGGGCCGTACAGCCTCGTCCGCAGAGTTGTCTCGACACTGGAGCACTGCAACTGGTGTGGACCTGTCTGTAACGACGGTTCGACGCCGTCTGGTGCTGGCTGGACTGGTGGCACATTGCGTCGGCTTCCATTGTCCAGAAGCCACAAACACCTCAGACTGCAATGGGCACGTGAACGCCATCGCTTGCATGCTGAGTGGTAATGTGTTTGTGTTTCAAGACGAGTCCAGCTTCAACCTGTCCTACAGTGGTGGCCGCATACGTGCAAGACGCTACCGTGGTGATCGTAATCTGGCAGCCTGCATTGTGGAGCGGCATAGCGGGCAAACGTCTAGTGTGACGGTTTGGGGTGCCATTGGATACAACATGCGATTTCAAATCCTACATATTGAGGACAATATGAACAGCAACTACTGCACCAGGGAGGCCTTAGAGCGCGATATAATACCCCTCATTCAGGCGACTCCACATGACATATATCAGCATGACAATGCCCGGCCACATGTGGCAAGGTATTTGCAAGTCTTTTTTCAATGAACGACGGGTACCACTGCTTCCCTGGCCTGCACTTTCGCCTGACATGTTGCACATCGAACATGTCTGGGATATGATTGGTCGGCGACTTGTTCGTCACGGACCTCCGGCAACCACTGTTGATGCTTTATGGACTCGCATACGAACCACGTGGAGGGAGATTCCCCAGGGACATATCCAGGTCCTCTTTTATTCCATGCCACGCCGTTTAGGGGCTCTGAATTAAGCACGTAACAGAATCACACAATACTGAATTCTCAAGGACTGAGATCATGTACAGTTCTGTAATCCTAACCAAGTGTGTATTGTCATGTACCTAATCTGCGGTATAAAGTTCACTTCAATCACTTGTATCCTCCTTGGTGTTGCATTTTTCACAAACGTTAGTGTAAATCGTAACGTGCAGTAGCCAATCAGATCCAAGGCCCGTTACCGTAACTTCACGCAGTCAACGAGCGACCGAGTTAGCTTACATCAAAGAAAATGACACGCAATTTCGCTTCTGTATGTTTACTTATTCTGTTAGGGGCTGCGGTGGTGTAGTGGCCAGACTACTTGCCTCCCACCAAAGTGAACGGGGTTCGATTCCCGGCACGGTCACTCGGATTTTCGCATGTGGGTATGGCGCCGAACGATGCAGCTGCTTGGTGGGTTTTCTCGGGGTTCTCCCTTTTAACCCACCCTCGCATTTCGGTCCTGCTCCATACTCACCTCGTTTCACCCTTATCGGCTGTCAAGACCTCGATGGCAATAGCTCAGTGTTAAGAGTTTCCCAAACCTCTTGTCTCGTCTCCACTCTACACTCCACCCGTGTTGGCCAGGCTTGAACGCGCTGCCCAATACATAATATGATGTTTGGTAACTCAGTGCCCAAACATAGTCTCTGTGGACCAATAGTAACACATGCCATATGCACTTATATCCGGAAACGTATTTTTTATATCAAATAACTGTGTCCAACGTTTCCGAGTACAACCCCCGCAGAACAATGCGGTGCGATAATGCATGCAGGACAAGTTGCATAGCTTGCAGGCGCACGACATTAAGTTATTACATATTCAGTGTCGCGCATCTACTTCCTATGCAACTTGTCCTAGACGCGTGTCGCACCTCCTAGTTCTCCAGGTCTAGTACGCGGCTGCTTTGAACACAATTAAATTATATTTAATAACGTTAACGGATGTATTCGAATAGGACTTTTGTGTTACCATTGGTACACAGACACTATGAGTGGAGTTTGAGCACTGAGTTTCCAGACATTCTGTATAGAGGCGGAGTGGCGGGCAATACTGTCAATGTGGGAGTGACCATTCTCTGATTGGCTGCGCGAGGCTCTGGGAGCGAGCCTTCTGTCTTTGATTGGCTAACCGCGTACTTGGAAATATTCCCTATTGGCCGGGCTAACTGCTGGCGAGTAAATTACCGGATGCTGACTGCAGAACGGCGTTTAGACGTGTTACTGCCACGTCAATGTACTGGCGCGTGCAGCTGTACTCAATATATGTGGCTCTTTCCTTTCTGATTAAAAGAAATCCTCCCCGGTATGATTTGAAAAGTTTTCAAACCACCAATCATATATAAGATATCTTTGAACCACAATTCGAAATTAAACTACGACATCTATGGGCTAATATAAAAAGTAAATATTAGTAGAAAAATGCTCGGATAATGCATCTATTGTTTTTAATTGAAATTGAAATTAAGGAAAAACAGCGCCGGGAGTCCGCTGCTTTACGTACAATCGTGCATGGCAAGTTGCATACCACGATGGCGAACGGAACTAGTGCGTTATGAGCTGAACGCCTGTACATAGGACAACTTAAGCTCGAGGTACATGTGAGTCGCTTGTGGTTGCTTGTTACTACACGTGTGTCCAACTACGTGGACAACAGCATATTGAATAGTAAAGGCTGTCAGGAGGTGATTGCATTTTATTTCCAACATTACACAAACAGTAGTATTGTCGCAGTGTACCACGGTGGCCTATGTACAGGCGCTCGCCCCATGGCGCGCTAGTTCCGTATTCGCCTTCGAGGTATGCAACTTGTTGTACACACAGGTACGTAATGTCGACTTCAAGCGCTGTATTGCTAAATTCAATTTAAATATATATACAAAAAAATGGAATTTTCCGAAAATTTTGCTACAGGGGTTTACTGTTTATATCAACCCAAACAAGCAATGTTTTAAATTTCGAGCTGTAATTTGAAATCACTTCGTATACGCTCATGTCACTGCAGGGGGCATTGTTGTCATTCGATTGGCTACGGTGTAAAGCAGAAAATTTGAAAGTACAAAAATTTAAAATAAATATTTTTGCAAAAGTCGTTTTTGTGTGTGTTCGTTTAATTGCAGAGCAGCTTTAATTTACTGGACACTGTGTTCCCGCTGTGTACAGTTTATAACATTAACTGGATATTTGTTGCAACATGAAGTCACTAAGGGATAACGTTGGTTGAAGAGTTAAAACGCATGCCTTAACAAAAACGTTAGTGCGAGGATGAGTCAAATAAAAACAGTTGAAGTTCAATAAACAATTGGAGACACACTTATATTGTCTTGCAAGATGGTACGAGAAAGAGGCATAGTGTGGCACACAACGACAGCTGGTAGAAGGAAGCTGACACGCTACACTCAATATTGTTAAAATGGCGGACTTCACTGTTAACATCAAGAGCATAGGTCCAAATTATTTTGTGTAGTAAAGGAATTAAAGCATAGACTAAAGATGAGATAGACTAATTATTCATCTTATGCACATGTATCTAACATTGACCTACCCCAAAGGAACACAACTGTCAAACTCACACGGTCAACAGTTATGAATAAGTTGGTTTATATCTTAATTTTCAAAAGATAAGCACTTTTAAGTCAATAATATACTTTCTCCAATCCGAATTTAATATATTTGCCTTCCAAATTGGTTAGAGATAGTAAACACTAGTCTCAAAGCACTTGTTTACTAAACAGTATTCTAACCTCAAATCCAATCCACGCCATACTTGCTAGTCGTATTGGCAAAAAATCAGTCCAATCTTGGGACATGGAGATTGGTTGTGCGTAGCCAGCGAAATCGCTCTACCTCATCTGTAGTCAAAAATGGCTGTTGGTGTCTGAGCTCGGGTGTGTTCACGCTACGCCAAAATGGCTGTTGGTGTCTGAGCTCGGGTGTGTTCACGCTACGCCAAAATGGCTGTTGGTGTCTGAGCTCGGGTGTGTTCACGCTACTCCAAAATGGCTGTTGGTGTCTGAGCTCGGGTGTGTTCACGCTACGCCAAAATATTTGTTTCCTCGGCGTATAGATTAACTACATAAGCACTAACACTTGTGTTGCATTGCAGGATTTTCTGTGTATTAACCGCAACGTAATGTTAAATTTGTCTTTTTCTGTAATTTGCACGATATGTAAGGTTATCAAATGACACACCTTCATAATTAACTATAATCACGACCCAAAAACCTACGAATTAAGTCTCTGAGAGAAAATACCTGAGAGCGCAAGAGGCTATACATCATTTTGAAACTAGTGCCAGTGTTGAACCTATCTCGGTATCTGGAGAGGGAAATTTATCTCCTTGTGTGTTGGTGGCTTTGGCAAAGTTTCGCTTTCTCTTAACTCTTAGTCCAAAATTTTAAGAAAATAATCCAGCCGTATTAGCGACCCAGTGTCGAAAGATCTTTAGTTCGAAGAGGACGGAGGGAATGAGTAATGAGGAGCCTTCGGAGAAGGAGAAGATACGAGACGAGAAGTTAGAAGTCGGGGGTTTTAAGTCGTACGATAATGCACGGATGTTGAAGATGACGTCGTGTCTTTACTGGTGGACTTCGAACCAGTTTGACAGAGTCTCGGTGATCGACAGTATTCTAGTTCACGCTGGGAGATTGACTGTCACAGTCGCCAAACCCATTCTCGTCATCCACAAGAGTAGAGACTGTTCAGGGTTAAAGAACCGCTTCTGAAACCAACACATGAAAAATGTCACTGCACCTGTAGTCTATTCGCAGTTACTTCGCACTGTCCGGATAAAAACCTTTGAAAAATTACCCTATGTATGAGGTGCGTGGTTGTTTCCTAATAAATACATAGGGCCACCTGTTCTTGGGGAGAAGATTCCAGGACAAGTTGTGTTCCAAACCGTTTATTTCAGAAATACTTTCTTTATTAGATCATTCGAATTGTTGCGCGCCATATCTGTCTGCCCGCGAATCATGGATGGTCAGGGTTGGAGAAACTAAATTCTGATTGGCTTACTCATGTAACATACTTTTTTCACACAAAGACAAGCGGCTGTTAAACAAATGAAGACTGCAAGTGTGCACATAAGATGGATATCGAAGTTTAGTTTCTGCGTAAATCTTTTCGCGAAAAACAGGCGGCCCTACTAACACATCATAAATATTACAAGGATTTTATACACGGGTTAATATAAAACTACCCAATTTTTAGTTAACCAATTCTTTCTGACGTTCATTTATGGTTTCATGTGTTGCGAATAAGTAATTTTGCGATGCATGCTGCACTTAAGATGACATCACTAGTTTCATTATCGCAACCATTCAACTGTAAGCTTGTGTGTTTGGTTATCAACAATGTGAGCCAATCATAACGCTGAGAAGTGGCACTGATTATACCCGGGTAAGATCGCTGGGACTCGCAGTGTGCGATGTCGGACAAACAATGTCTTTCTATGTGACGTGCAGACAATCGTCTTCAATGGAAATGAAGGAGTTCAATTGAACATTAACTTAAATTTTATCACAAAATTACAATATATAATTTATAATTAACGTGAATAAAAACAGGGAGATAATGGGTGGGTTGGTAATGTATAGTAATAAAGAGTACTTATGCAAATCATTTTTACACTGTGTGCGCATTCCCTTTGGTGTAAATCCCTAATCTCTGTAAGGTTTTGTTTGCACGAGGCGGAGGAATATACTAAAAGTAGAACTTTAGCAGGGCTTCAGAGATGTTGGAAACAACCGTGAATTAACTATGCCAAGGCTATATAAAATTAATTTTTTTTAAATTATATATAAAGGCTTATATTTCATGTACAGAATTGATCCTTTATATGGTACTATGTATTATGAAATACAAAGCTCATATGCGAATTTGAGCTCACATATCAAAAATATATTCTCCCAGGCATCTCGGCAGCCGAACCGTTAAAAACGTCAGTGTCGATTTGAAAAGTTAACGAGGTTCGGGTCCGATTCCGGCTCATTCTCTACAGGGCACATAAAAATAGTAATATATCCTGTATTTTTGCAGTTCTCCCAGTAAATCTTGAATATAAAATTAATTAACTGAGCTACATCAGAGACCGTGGTAGACGATTTCAATACCAAAATTTACCACTAGCACAGGTTTCAAGTTTGTACAAACTATGAAATTGGGGGGGGGGGGGGAGTCTCCCCAGAGAAACTAAAAAACCTCCGGATGAATGTGTTTGTCCGGCGGAGTGGATACCTTTGTACATAGGGTCGAAACCTGTGTCTCTTACTGCCCGTCTATGAGCAGTAAAGTGTTTTAACGGGCATACTGCAGTACCATACGCCCAGTAATGCTTCAAGTTGGTTCATGCTTTTACATTGAACTGATGATTTACGCTAACTTTTGTGAATGCTGCAATTATTTATTATTCTTTCTGTTTCCCGTGTATATAAGTGTCAGATACGTAAATTTGTAAAATACTAACTTTTCCAATGGGTTCACAGTTTTACATGGCCGACGCATGAACAAAGTGATGAGGCCTATGGCAATGTTAACTGTACATGCGATGGACGAATACACAATGAGCATACGAGTAGAGTCCGTTCACAGCTACGTCCAACTGAAGCCCTGCTCAAGTTCTACTTCCACGATATTCCTCCGCCTCACGGTTACAAAGCTTGACTAAGTCTAGGGAATTACACCAAAGGGACAACGAACGTTATTCGTGCGCACTTTTGAAAGCCCTGCTTAAGATCTACTTCTATGCACGTCGTGTAGTCTTACGCTGTATGTAAAATTAACATTGTCATGGGTCTCATCACTTTATTCATGCATTGGTCCAGTGAAATGGTAAAATTATTAGAAAAGTAAATAATTTTCAAATCTGCTAATTTTTACTCATTTAATGCTTTAAAAAAACCGAAAACAAAATAAATAATTTAAGTCACCCCAAATGTTACCAAACACTTTTTATTCAACGTGGTTATATGGAACTACTTACACTTTATAATTACCAACTTTACTGGGCGCATGCCACTCAATGCGCCCGTCAAAATATACGCAGGTAGGAGCAGTGACTTTTGTTTATGAGGTTGATTTCAAAAGTGCTCGCTTTATCGTGAACAGCCTTTAATAATGTTTCCCGAGGCAACTATTTCTTACTAGGCATTATCAACGCAGCTAAATTTCCTCTGATGTTGCTCATATTAATTATAAACGAAATAATTTAATTTAAATGTTATGTCGACAGAGGTTTAAAACGTTTTTGATACGTGGCACATTTAGAAAACAGCTAAACACGCCATACATGAGGTAGGTAATAGTTTAAATGTTTGATTAAAATAAAGTGTGAGGACATGGTGGACAGACTATAGATCTAGAGCACTGCTGTCACAAGTGCTCAGTTGAACGTGGGCAGGTTGTACCTGCATCGTGGAGAGTGGTATTGCATTCTTGGCGGCAGCCGCCTTCGTAGCGGGAGTGATCGATCTCCTTGTGTGCATGTGTGTGTGCGTGTGTGTGCGTGCGTGTGGGCCCGACACCTTACCCAACCTCATCTTCGTCGCTAACCCCCCCCCCCCCAACCCACAAAGACCTGCTCCGAGGCCCCTCTCACACTGTCACATTTTCTCCTTCAAATTATATTTGACTATAGGTTAGGACATATTACCAAGAATACACACGTTCGAGTATGACTAAAGACCTGACAGATTCGCGAGTTCAATCACCTGCAGGCTAGGCTCTACAGGCTTATGTACAAATATGCCGATGTTAACTTTGCATTGGTTGTCTGCTGTCACAGTGGAAGGCAACGATTGGGCCAGCATTCTCCAGGATGTGTCAAACATCACGTAGACCAATGACTAGAGACCTGAAGAATTCGCGGATTCATTTTGGGACCAGTTAGAATTAAGAAAACATGCGTTTATATAACTTAAGCCATTGGTCCACACGGTGTTTGACACCTCCTGGAGAACGGTGCCCAATTGTCGCCTTCCACTGTGACAGCAGACAACCAATGTGCTATTGATGTCGTCATATTAGTACATAGGACAGTACAGTCTAGCCTGCAGGCCATTGAACTCGCGAATTTTTCAGGTCTCTAGCAATGACTAAAGTTATATAAACACACGTATTTGAAATTCCAGCTTACCACAAAATGAGTCCGCGAATTATTCAGGCCTCTGGGTATGACGTGTTGCAAAATAGGCAAAATTATGGTTAGGAATAGGAAAAATTTGCAAGATCAATGACCTGCTGGCTAGACTCCACAGTCCTGTGTATTCTTGGACCTCAGATGTTTGTTCATTTGCTCCTGACACAGAGAGCAGCCAATGTTACTCCACACCTGCCAGTATTGCACTCGCTACTTGTTTCCTCGCAAGTCTGCTATTGGCTCAGAGTCGTCCAGGGCGTGTCTAATAAACTGTTATCCAATTACAAAGTTGACTTCAGTGTACACGTGTTTGACGTTTATCTTGCCCTCAAATGAATTCGCGACATTATCCTATCCCTTCTCACTGTCGATTCTGTACAAGATCAGAAGCTATCGCCATAACAGACTGCGTATATTTCCTAGTTAGTGCTGCTAGCAACTGGAAGCACACCAACATGTTATTATTGGTTGCTCCTGACGTCATAGACCAATATAAAGTCTTTACGTAAGCTTATCGTATAAGTTATTACAAGGAATTCGTAAGCACGTGTCAGACGAAAAATCTCCTCTTTCGCAACACCCAGAGCAAAAGGTTAGCGTACAACGACCTGTAGCCTTGATTCCACTGTCCTATGCATGCTTGAACCTCAGCTCTCTGTTGATAGGCTGCTTGTTGCCGCAGTGTGTAAACAGTTCCACCTCACGCTAGGTGGCCCAGCAGTCGATGATTGTTCCCGTGTAGGTCGGTCATTGGCTCAGAGTTCACATGGCCGTGTCTAATAAACTGTGAGCCAATCTCAAACATAGCAGTAATGCACATGTGTTAGAAGTCTTGGCTTGTCCGAAAATGAATTCGCGACATTTTTCGGTCCTTTATTATAGGTAGAGATTGTGGTTTATTGTGGGAAAAGTTGACTGCTCGCTAGGATTCAACATACTGTACACATGTCCGACAGTTTTCTTTCCTTATTGGCTATCATGCATGTGTGAAGTAACTACTCTATTTCACTAGGCCAGTGAGGATTCTGACACATAAGGCAGAACGTTCGTGATTGGTCTGCAAACAACTTAGCCGAGTCAAAGCGTTGTTCATCTAATCATGAAAGAATAAACTAGTTAGAGCGTTGTAGAAAATATGTTGGTTCAAAAAATTTTCGCAATTTTCCATAATATCTAGTTATAGGTTCTTCAGAGTCAAATAAGCACTTCTGAAATCAACCTTTGAAAAAAGTCATTGACCTTTGCTGAATATATTTCAATGTAATCTCTGACTAGAATACTCGCGCTACAGTTGGCAGAGAATTACGAAAAGTAGTTCCACGCCATAACGTCTTTTTAATAGTCTGGAGTTTACGTTTGTAGAAAACTGAATCTAATTACATTATTTCGCTTCGTTATGTTTTTTTTATGCTCATAAGAGCACAAACTGGCATAACAGCGACACATTTCTGTTTGATCTAGGCATGAAGAAAGTGAATGGGCCCTTGTCGATGTTAATTTTAAATTTAGCGAAATAATACAAAATTTATAGAGAAATTGATCCTAAGCTGGACTTTCAAAAGAGCTCACTTAATCGTTAGCAGTCTTTATAAAATTCGAAGTTGAACTATTACCATCAAATTTTTTTGCATTCAACATATTGGGCCAATAATGCTGAATATATTTGAAAATGTGACACACTGTCAAATTTTTTTACTGAGAGATCAAGTCTGAATTTTAATTTATAATTTATTTTCAAGTGACATAGAGCTTTGTTTTTCGGGCAGTCCATTGCAGGAAGAAACTTATCAAAAGTTGTGATTATTTTCACTTCTTTACTAATTTTAATTTTATTGATCAGAGATACTACTTGCAAAACGAAGTGCAATGCGTCTGATTTTGTAATATTATTGTTTATTAATCACCTCAAATATCATCCGAACTCAAAGAGTTTCTAAATAAATTTGAGACCCCAGCGTGAGACGACTGGGGAGGGCCAAATATACCTCACACTTATGGTTACAGGAAGCCTGGCAAAGTGGACAAGTTAACTTTAAAACATTACAGTGGTTAAGAATAAATCGATAGATACTATACATAATTGAATATATTCCTTATGGTAGTATTTCAATAAACAATTTTACAAATTAATATACAACTATCGATAAACCATAGAATTGAAAGCTAAACATTTCCTTTTAGACACTTTGCTCTGCATGCCGGTAATGGATTACTAACTAACCCGGGAAAAATTATAATTCTTTCAAAAAATTTATCACATGACACTAGAGCCGTGCATTGTAACTCTTGTACACGATCATGGCTCTCATGGTACACTGGGAACATTGTATATTGTACACGAGTCATGGCTTCTCGGTACACTGGGAACATTGTATATTGTACACGAGTAGGCTTCTCATGGTACACTGGGAACATTGTATATTGTACACGAGTCATGGCTCCTCATGGTACACTGGGAACATTGTATATTGTACACGAGTCATGGCTCCTCATGGTACACTGGGAACATTGTATATTGTACACGAGTCATGGCTTTCGTGGTACACTGGGAACATTGTATATTGTACACGAGTCATGGCTCTCATGGTACACTGGGAACACTGTATATTGTACACGAGTCATGGCTCCTCATGGTACACTGGGAACACTGTATATTGTACACGAGTCATGGCTTCTCGTGGTACACTGGGAACACTGTATATTGTACACGAGTCATGGCTCTCATGGTACACTGGGAACATTGTATATTGTACACGAGTCATGGCTCCTCATGGTACACTGGGAACATTGTATATTGTACACGAGTCATGGCTCTCGATGGTACACTGGGAACACTGTATATTGTACACGAGTCATGGCTCCACATGGTACACTGGGAACATTGTATATTGTACACGAGTCATGGCTCCTCATGGTACACTGGGAACACTGTATATTGTACACGAGTCATGGCTTCTCGTGGTACACTGGGAACACTGTATATTGTACACGAGTCATGGCTCTCATGGTACACTGGGAACATTGTATATTGTACACGAGTCATGGCTCCTCATGGTACACTGGGAACATTGTATATTGTACACGAGTCATGGCTCTCGTGGTACACTGGGAACATTGTATATTGTACACGAGTCATGGCTTCTCGTGGTACACTGGGAACACTGTATATTGTACACGAGTCATGGCTCCTCATGGTACACTGGGAACATTGTATAAGAAATATGCTTTCTGTATGAATATTAGCATGCTCGGTACATGATTATTACACTATGTTCATAACATGGAATGTTATGTACAATTCTGGACATGATTATTTAATAGTTAGGCATGACTGTTTTTCCGGCGCTCGGGACTGAATTGTATATTCACATATGTTATGGTAACTGACATGTATTGTAAGTATCCCTATACACGACATGATTTTAATTGCCATGCACTGAATTATGTAAGAGCTGCATGGAACTGAACATGATGAACATGGTCTCTGTAATCACTGTTTAACTCATATGTACATGACATGAATTGAGTCATGCTGACACTGGCTTGATGCCGTCTGGTCATAAGGAATTTATCTTTCACATATGCCCAGTATGGACTTGTATTGTACACGTCGCTCCTCATGGTACACTGGGACGTATTGTCAAGTCATGGTCTGGTCATGGAACATGTATTGTACACGATCATGCTCTGGACACTGGGAATGTATTTGTACACGAGTCATGGCTCCTTGGTAATGGAATTGTATTGTACACAGTCTGCTCTCTGCATGGACTGATATTGTACACGTCATGTTCTCGGGTACCTGAACATTGTTATTTCCAGTCATGCTCATGGACATGGAATGTAATTGTCGAGTCTGGCCTCATGTACTGGACTGTATATTGTACGAGTCATGGTCTTGGTACATGGAACACTGTATATTGTCAGTCATGTCTCTGGTACACTGGAATTTATATTTACCGATCATGGCTCCTTGGTCATGGAAATTGTATTTGAAGGTGGCTCTGGTAACTGGAAGTATTGTACACGAGTCTGGCTCCTGGTACATGGGACATTATTTGTACACGAGTCATGGTCCATGGTACACGGGACATGTTATTGTCGAGTCATGTCTCTGTACATGGATATTTAACGGTAGTTCTGTACATGGAACATTGTATATGTACAGAGTCTGGCCCCTGGTCACTGAAATTGTATATTGTACAGAGTCAGCTCGTATGGAACATGATTTGTACACGGTATGGTTTGTATGACTGTATATGTCAGAGTATGTTCATGGTACATGGGACATGTATTTGTCACGCAGTTTCGGACATGGGACCGTATATTGTACCGATCATGCTCTGGTACATGGAATTGTATTGTCAATCATGGTCTCTGTCATGGAATTGTTATTGTAACGAGTATGGCTCTTGTAACTGGGAACATTGTATTTGTACAGATCTGGCTCTGTCACTGGAATTGTATTGTACACGGTCATGGCTCATGGTACACGGGACATTAATTGTACACGAGTATGGTCCTCATGGTACATGGGAAACTGTTATTGTACCGAGTCAGGCTCTTGTACTGGAACACTGTATATTGTACCGTCGCTCTCATGTACATGGACATGATATTGTAACGGTCATGCCTATGTAACTGGGAATGTTTGTCCGAGTCATGGCTCTCTGGTACCTGGGAACATTTATTTGTCGATATGGTCTTGAACGGAACTGTTATTGTACACGGTCAGGCTCTCATGTCATGGACATGTATTTTCGAGTTGCTCTGGTACATGGAATTATTGTACGAGTATGTCCTCAGTACATGGACACGTTATTGTCGAGTCAGGCTCCTCATGTCAGGGAAACTTATATGTAGAGTCTGGCTTTTGTAACTGGGAACCTGTTATTGTCGAGTGGTCTATGTACTGGGAAATGTTTGTACGATCTGCTCCATGTACATGGGAAACTGTTTTGTACGATCTGCTTCTGTACACTGGGAACGTATATGTACCGAGTCATGGTCATGTACATGGGAAATTATTTGTCACAGTCATGTCTATGGTCCTGGAACACTGTATATTAACAGTCTGGTTCATGTCATGGGAACATGTTTTGTACCGAAGCCCTATGTACCTGGACATGTATTTTACACGTCAGCTTTCATGTACACGGAATTGTTTTGTCACGATATGGTCTCATGTACCTGGGACATGTTATGTACGATATGTCTGTCATGGGAAATGTTATTGTCAGATCATGGTCTCTGGTAATGGGAAATTGTAATTTACACGAGTCATGTCTCATGTCACTGGGAAGTATTGTAGAGTCAGGCTTCCATAGTCATGGGAACATGTTATTTACACGCTGGTCT
Organism: Dryococelus australis; assembly: GCA_029891345.1. Taxonomy (NCBI): domain Eukaryota; kingdom Metazoa; phylum Arthropoda; class Insecta; order Phasmatodea; family Phasmatidae; genus Dryococelus; species Dryococelus australis. The sequence goes on from CM056993.1 coordinate 4,978,496, forward strand.
CATGGTAACTGGAATGTTATTGTACGAGTCATGCTATGTAGGAAATTTATTGTACCGATCTGTTTCTGTACATGGGAACATGTTTTGTACACTCAGGCTTCTATGACACTGGACATGTTATGTACAGAGTATGGCTCTATGAAGAAAGTAATGGCCCGTCATGTTTATGGTAACTAAATTTTAGAGAAATGTCCTAGCTGGACTTTAAGTCACTACTAGCTCTATAAATGAATTGATATTACACATTTTTTCATTAACTGGGAAATTGGTATATTGAAGACATGTCTTTTACTGGGAACATGATTTTAAATATTTATGTTCAAGGAAATTGTTTTTCCGAGTCATGGCTTTCATGGTTACACTTAAATTTATATTGACAGAGTATCTCAAACGGGAACCTGTTTTGTAAATATTGTTCCCTCATATCATCGAACAAGATTTTAAATATGGCCCTTGGACACTGGGAACACTTATGTACAGAGCTGGCTCAGTACAAAACATGTTAGTAAATCATGGTCATATACATAATTGTATATTACTTACGAGTCATGGTTCTCGTTAAACATGAACAACTGTATATTTACACAGTCAGGATACCCATACGACATGGGAAAGTAATACATATTCCTACAGTATCATGCATCCGTATGTGGATACATGCCCGGGAAAAAATTAAATTCATTCAAACATGTACACGAACATGTTATGTACACAGTATGGCCTGCCTGTAACTACATGTATATTGTACTACATGGCTCCTCATGGTACACTGGGAACATGTATATTGTACACGAGTCATGGCTCTCATGGTACACTGGGAACATTGTATATTGTACACGAGTCATGGCTCTCATGGTACACTGGAACATGTATATTGTACACGAGTCATGGCTCTCTCGGTACACTGGGAACATTGTATATTGTACACGAGTCATGGCTCCTCATGGTACACTGGGAACATTGTATATTGTACACGAGTCATGGCTTCTCATGGTACACTGGGAACATTGTATATTGTACACGAGTCATGGCTTCTCATGGTACACTGGGAACATGTATATTGTACACGAGTCATGGCTCCCATGGTACACTGGGAACACTGTATATTGTACACGATGTCATGGCACTGGAACACTAATTGACACGAATTGTCCAGTACATGGGACCTATGTAATTGAACAGTTATGGTCCGCAGGTCCTGGAACTTGATTTAGTATGTTACTGGTCATGGGACCTGTTGGGATATTGTACACGAGTCATGGCTCACATGGTACACTGGAACTTGTATATTGTACACGAGTCATGGCTCTCATGGTACACTGGGAACACTGTATATTGTACACGAGTATGGCTTCTCTGTACACGGAACACTGTATATTGACACGATCTGGCTCTATGGTACACTGGAACATTGATATTGTACACGAGTCATGGCTCCTCATGGTACACTGGGAACATTGTATATTGTACACGAGTCATGGCTCCTCATGGTACACTGGGAACATTGTATATTGTACACGAGTCATGGCTCCTCATGGACACTGGGAAACTGTATATTGTACACGAGTCTGGCTCTCTGGTACATGGGAACATGACGATTGTTCTCGGTCATGGCCATGTATGACACGTATTGTCAGGTCACTCTGAATGGTACATGGGAACATGTATTGTCAGGTCAGGTCTCATGGAACATGGTATTGTAAGTATGTCACGAGTTCTCTTGGATACATGGGAACTTGACTATTGTACACGGTCATGGCCTCCATGGTACACTGGGAACATTTTTATTGTCACATTGGTACCTGGAACGTTATATTGGTACACGATATTGTCACGGTCATGGGAACATTGTAATGGAAGACATGACTTGTACACTGGACCTGGACTCTTATTTGTACACGGGAATCATGTCTATTGTGACATGTCATTGTCATTTTAGCACGGGAACATGTATTGTACACGAGTCATGGCTCCTCATGGTACACTGGGAACATGTATATTGTAACAGTCATGTGTCCGTCATGGTACCACTGGGACATTGTATATTGTACACGAGTCGGCTCCTCATGGTACACTGGGAACATTGTATATTGTACAGCGATCATGGCTTCTCATGGTACACTGGGAACATTGTTATTGTACACGAGTCAGGCTTCTCATGGTACACTGGGAACTTGTATTTTGTACACGAGTCATGGCTCCTCATGGTACACTGGGAACATGTTTATTGTACACGAGTCAGGCTCCTCTGGTACACTGGGAACACTGTATATTGTACACGAGTCATGGTCTCATGGTACACTGGGAAACTGTATATTGTACACGATCATGGCTCTCGTGGTACACGGGAACATGTATATTGTACACGAGTCATGGCTCCCATGGTACATGGGAATGTATATTGTACACGATCATGGCTCCTGGTACACTGGAAACATTGTAATTGCACGAGTCATGGGTCTCGTGTACATGGAACATGTATTGACAGGATCATGGTCACATGGACACTGGGAACATTGTATATTGTACACGTATGTCAGATGCCTCATGACACTGGAACACTGTATTGTCAGCATGGCTCCTCATGGTCACTGGGAACACTGTATATTACACATCATGGCTCCCATGGACACTGCGAACATGTATATTGTACGACCAGGCTCTATGGTAACGGACATGGTATTGTACACGGTCATGGCTCTCTGTACACTGGGAACACTGTATATTGTACGAGTCAGGGTTCTGGTCATGGGAATTGTATATTGTACACGAGCATGGCTCCTCATGGTACACTGGGAACATTGTATATTTACACGAGTCATGGCTTCTCATGGTACATGGGAATTTATATTGTACACGGTCATGGCTCTCTGGTACACTGGGAACTTATATTGTACAGAGTCATGGCCCCATGGTCACTGGGAAACTTGTATATTGTACATATGTCTCATGGTACTCATGGTATTGGAACACTGTATGGTCACTGGTCATGGCTTTATTGTACACGGTACATGTTTTGTACACGGAATGTTTTGTACACTGGGCTTGTATAATGACATGTATGGTCATGGTCACTGGGAACACTGTATATTGTACAGAGTCATGGCTCTCTGGTACTGGGAACTTGTATATTGTACATATGGCTCCTCATGGTAACTGGGAACATTGTATATTGTACACGAGTCATGGCTTCTAGTACCTGGGAAATTTGTATATTGTCACAGTACATGATTTGTTTGTACACTGGAACATTGCTATTGTACACTGGACTCAATGGTACAGAAGCTCTGAACTGGGAACATTGTATATTGTACACGAGTCATGGCTCCCATGGTACACTGGAACACTGAATTGTACGAGCTGGCCTGCATGTACACTGGGAACATGTATATTGTACACGAGTCATCTGGCTTTCTGGTACATGGGAACACTGTATATTGTTACACGACATGGTCTCATGGTACACTGGGAACATTGTATATTGTACACAGTCATGGTCCTATGATAACTGGGAACATTGTATTTGTACACGAGTCATGGCTCCTCTGGTACACTGGGAACACTGTATATTGTACGAGTCATGGCTCCTCATGGTACACTGGGAACATTGTATATTGTACGAGCTCATGGCTCCTCATGGTAACTGGGAACATTGTATATTGTACACGAGTCATGGTCCCTAGAATTATGGGAACACGATATGTACCGATCATGGACTCTATATTACACGGGATGTCTATTGTACACGAGCATGTCTATAGTACACTGGGAACACTGTTATTGTACACGAGTCATGGCTCCTCATGTACACGGGAAGCTGTATATGTACAGTCATGGTCTCATGGTACAGGAACTGTATATTGTACACGAGTATGGTTCCATAGTACACTGGGAACCATGTATATTGTACACGAGTCATGGCTTTCATAGTACACTGGGAACTTGTATCTTGTAACGTAGGCTTTCAGGTACACTGGACACTGTATTTTGTAACTGGGTCATGGTTTCATTGGTACACTGGGAACATGTATACTTGTAACGAGTTGTCCCATGTACACGGGAAAATTGTATTTGTACACGAGTCAGGCTCTCTATGGTACACTGGGAACATTGTAATTGTACACGAGTCATGGCTCCTCATGGTACACTGGGAACACTGTATATTGTACACGAGTCATGGCTTCTCGTGGTACACTGGGAACATTGTATATTGTACACGAGTCATGGCTCTCATGGTACACTGGGAACATTGTATATTGTACACGAGTCATGGCTTCGTGGTTCACTGGGAACATTGTATATTGTACACGAGTCATGGCTTCTCATGGTACACTGGGAACATTGTATATTGTACACGAGTCATTGCTCCTCATGGTACACTGGGAACATTGTATATTGTACACGAGTCATGGCTTCTCATGGTACACTGGGAACATTGTATATTGTACACGACTCATGGCTCCTCATGGTACACTGGGAACATTGTATATGTACACGAGTCATGGCTCCTCATGTACACTGGGAACATTGTATATTGTACACGAGTCATGGCTTTCGTGGTACACTGGGAACATTGTATATTGTACACGAGTCATGGCTTCTCATAGTACACTGGGAACATTGTATATTGTACACGAGTCATGGCTCCTCATGGTACACTGGGAACATTGTATATTGTACACGAGTCATGGCTTCTCATAGTACACTGGGAACATTGTATATTGTACACGAGTCATGGCTCCTCATGGTACACTGGGAACATTGTAATTGTACACGAGTCATGGCTCCTCATGGTACACTGGGAACACTGTATATTGTACACGAGTCATGGCTCCTCATGGTACACTGGGAACATTGTATATTGTACGCGACTCATGGCTCCTCATGGTACACTGGGAACATTGTATATTGTACACGAGTCATGGCTCCTCATGGTACACTGGGAACATTGTATCTTGTACACGACTCATGGCTCCTCATGGTACACTGGGAACATTGTATATTGTACACGAGTCATGGCTCCTCATGGTACACTGGGAACACTGTATATTGTACACGAGTCATGGCTCCTCGTGGTACACTGGGAACACTGTATATTGTACACGAGTCATGGCTCTCGTGGTACACTGGAACACTGTATATTGTACACGAGTCATGGCTCCTCATGGTACACTGGGAACACTGTATATTGTACACGAGTCATGGCTTCTCATAGTACACTGGGTACACTGTATATTGTACACGAGTCATGGCTTCTCATGGTACACTGGGAACATGTATATTGTACACGAGTCATGGCTCTCATGGTACACTGGGAACACTGTATATTGTACACGAGTCATGGCTTCTCGTGGTACACTGGGACATTGTATATTGTACACGAGTCATGGCTCCTCATGGTACACTGGGAACATTGTATATTGTACACGAGTCATGGCTTCTCATAGTACACTGGGAACATTGTATATTGTACACGAGTCATGGCTTCTCGTTGTACACTGGGAACATTGTATATTGTACACGGTCATGGCTCCACATGGTACACTGGGAACATTGTATATTGTACACGAGTCATGGCTCCTCATGGTACACTGGGAACACTGTATATTGTACACGAGTCATGGCTTCTCATAGTCACTGGGAACACTGTATATTGTACACGAGTCTTGGCTTCTCATGGTACACTGGGAACACTGTATATTGTACACGAGTCATGGCTCCTCATGGTACACTGGGAACATTGTATATTGTACACGAGTCATGGCTCCTCATGGTACACTGGGAAACTTGTATCTTGTACACGACTCATGGCTCCTCATGGTACACTGGGAACACTGTATATTGTACACGAGTCATGGCTCCTCATGGTACACTGGGAACATTGTATATTGTACACGAGTCATGGCTCCTCATGGTACACTGGGAACATTGTATATTGTACACGAGTCATGGCTCCTCATAGTACACTGGGAACACTGTATATTGTACACGAGTCATGGCTCCTCATAGTACACTGGGAACACTGTATATTGTACACTGGAACATGTATATGTACACGAGTCATGGCTCCTCTGGACCTGGAACATGTATATTGTAACACGATCATGCTCTCTGGTACACTGGGAACACTGTAATGTACACGAGTCATGGCTCCTCATGACACTGGGAACATGTATATTGTACACGAGTCATGGCTCTCATGTACACTGGGAACATGTATATTGTACACGAGTCATGGCTCTCATGGTAACTGGAACTGTATATTGTACACGAGTCATGCTCCTCATGTACATGGGAACACTGTATATTGTACACGAGTCATGCTCTCTGTACACTGGAACACTGTATATTGTACACGAGTCATGGCTCCTCATGTAACTGGAACATGTATATTGTACACGAGTCATGGCTCCTCATGTACACTGGAACATGTATATTGTACACGAGTCATGGCTTCTCATGTACACTGGGAACTGTATATTGTACACGAGTCATGGCTCCAGGTACACTGGGAACATTGTATATGTACACGAGTCATGGCTCTCATGGTACACTGGAACATGTATTTGTACACGAGTCATGGCTTCTCATGTACACTGGAACACTGTATATTGTACACGAGTCTGGCTTCTCATGGTACACTGGGAACACTGTATATTGTACACGAGTCATGGCTCCTCATGTACACTGGGAACATTGTAATTGTACACGAGTCATGGCTCCTCATGGTACACTGGGAACATTGTATATTGTACACGATCATGGCTCCTCTGTACACTGGGAACATTGTATATTGTACACGAGTCATGGCTCCTCATGGTACACTGGGAACATTGTATATTGTACACGAGTCATGGCTCCTCATGGACACTGGGAACATTGTATATTGTACACGAGTCATGGCTCCTCATGTACACTGGACCTGTAATTGTACACGAGTCATGCTCCTCATGTACACTGGGAACATGTAATTGTACACGAGTCATGGCTCTCATGTACACTGGGAACATTGTAATTGTACACGAGTCATGGCTCTCATAGTAACATGGAACATTGTATTGTACACGAGTCATGGCTCTCATGTACACTGGGAACACTGTATATTGTACACGAGTCATGGCTTCTCATGTACACTGGGAACCTGTATATTGTACACGAGTCATGGCTCTCATGTACACGGAACATTGTATCTTGTACACGAGTCATGGCTCTCATGACACTGGGAACATGTATTTGTACACGAGTCATGGCTTCTCAGGGTACACTGAACACTGATATTGTCCGATCATGGCTCCTCATGTACACTGGGAACATTGTATATGTACACGAGTCATGCTTCTCATGGTACACTGGACATTGTTATTGTACACGAGTCATGGCTTCTCTGGTACACTGGGAACATGTATATTGTACACGAGTCATGGCTCCATGGTACACTGGGAACATTGTATATTGACCGAGTCATGGCTCCTCATGTACACTGGGAACATGTATATTGTACACGAGTCATGGCTCCTCATGGTACACTGGGAACACTGTATATTGTACACGAGTCATGGCTTCTCATGTACACTGGGAACATTGTATATTGTACACGAGTCATGGCTCCTCATGGTACACTGGGAACATTGTATATTGTACACGAGTCATGGCTTCTCATGGTACACTGGGAACATTGTATATTGTACACGAGTCATGGCTCTCATAGTACACTGGGAACATTGTATTTGTACACGAGTCATGGCTTCTCATGGTACACTGGGAACACTGTATATTGTACACGAGTCATGCTCTCATGGTACACTGGGAACATTGTATATTGTACACGAGTCATGGCTCCTCATGGTACACTGGGAACATTGTATCTTGTACACGAGTCATGGCTCTCATGGTACACTGGGAACACTGTATATTGTACACGACTCATGGCTCCTCATGTACACTGGGAACATTGTATATGTACACGAGTCATGGCTTCTCATGTACACTGGGAACATTGTATTGTACACGATCATGGCTCTCATGGTACACTGGGAACATTGTATATTGTACACGAGTCATGGCTCCTCATGGTACACTGGGAACATGTATATTGTACACGAGTCATGGCTCTCATGGTACACTGGGAACACTGTATATTGTACACGAGTCATGGCTCTCATGGTACACTGGGAACATGTATATTGTACACGAGTCATGGCTCTCATGGTACACTGGGAACATTGTATATTGTACACGAGTCATGGCTCTCATGTACATGGAACTGATATTGTACACGATCAGGTCTCATGGTACACGGGAACTTGTATATTGTACACGGTCAGGCTCTCATGGTACACTGGGAACATGTATATTGTACACGAGTATGTTCTCGTGGTAACTGGAACATGTTATTGTACACGAGTATGGCTCTCATGTACATGGGAACATGTATATTGTACACGAGTCATGCCTCATGTCACTGGACATGTAATTGTACACGAGTCATGCTTCTCATGACACTGGGAACTGATTTGTACACGAGTCATGGCTCCATGGTAACTGGGAACATGATATTGTACACGGTCATGGCTCCTCATGGTACCTGGAAACTGTATTTGTACACGAGTCATGGCTCTCTGTACACTGGGAACATGTATATTGTACACGATCTGGCTTCTCTGTAACTGGGAACTGTATATTGTACACGATCATGGCTCTCATGTACACTGGAACATTGTATTTACACGATCAGGCTTCCATGTACCTGGGACATTGTATTTGTACACGATCATGGCTCTGGTACATGGGACATGTATATTGTCACGAGTCATGGCTCCCTGTACCTGGGACATTGTATATTGTACACGAGTCATGCTCCTCTGGTACACTGGGAACCTGTATATTGTACAGAGCTGGCTCTCATGTACACTGGGAACATGTATATGTACACGAGTCTGGTCCTCATGTAATGGGAACATGTATATTGTACACGAGTCATGCTCTCATGTACACTGGGAACATTGTATATGTACACGAGTATGGCTCCTCATGGTACACTGAACACTGTATATTGTACACGAGTCATGGCTCTCATGGTACACTGGGAACATTGTATATTGTACACGAGTCATGGCTTCTTCAATTATTGTACACACTGGGTAACTACATGTATATTGTACACGAGTCATGGCTTCTCATGTACACTGGGAACATGTATTGTACACAGTCATGGCTCTCATGGTACACTGGGAACATTGTATATTGTACACGAGTCATGGCTCTCATGGTACACTGGGAACACTGTTAATTGTACACGAGTCATGGCTCCTCATGTACATGGAACATTGTATATTGTACACGAGTCATGGCTCCTCATGGTACACTGGGAACATGTAATTGTACACGAGTCATGGCTTCTCTGGTACACTGGGAACATTGTATATTGTACACGAGTCATGGCTCCTCATGGTACACTGGGAACATTGTATATTGTACACGATCATGCTCTCATGGTACACTGGAACATGTATATTGTACACGAGTCATGGCTCTCATGGTACACTGGGAACATTGTATATTGTACACGAGTCATGGCTCTCATGTACACTGGGAACATTGAAATTTTGTACAGAGTCATGGCTCCTCATGGTACACTGGGAACATGTATATTGTACACGAGTCATGGCTCTCATAGTACACTGGGAACATGTATATTGTACACGAGCATGGCTCTCAAGTACACTGGGAACATGTATTTGTACACGAGTCATGGCTCTCATGTACACTGGAACACTGTATATTGTACACGAGTCATGGCTTCTCATGGTACACTGGGAACATTGTATATTGTACACGAGTCATGGCTCTCATGTACATGGGAACATGTATTTGTACACGAGTCATGGCTTCTATGTACACTGGGAACATGATATTGTACACGATCATGGCTCTCATGTACACTGGGAACATTGTATTTGTACACGAGTCATGGCTTCTCATGGTACACTGGAACATGTATTTGTACACGAGTCATGGCTTCATGTACACGGGACATGTATATTGTACACGATCATGGCTTCCATGGTACACTGGGAACATTGTATATTGTACACGAGTCATGGCTTCTCATGGTACACTGGGAACATGTATATTGTACTCGAGTCATGGCTCCCATGGTACACTGGGAACATGTATATTGTACACGAGTCATGGCTCTCATGTACACTGGGAACATTGTATATTGTACACGAGTCATGGTCCTCATGGTACACTGGGAACATGTATATTGTACACGAGTCATGGCTTCTCATGGTACACTGGGAACATTGTATATTGTACACGAGTCATGGCTCCCATGTACACTGGGAACATTGTATATTGTACACGAGTCATGGCTCCTCATAGTACACTGGGAACACTGTATTTGTACACGAGCATGGTTCTATATGTACACTGGGAACATTGTATATTGTACACGAGTCATGGCTCCTCATGGTACACTGGGAACATTGTATATTGTACACGAGTCATGGCTTCTCATGGTACACTGGGAACATTGTATATTGTACACGATCATGGCTCCTCATGGTACACTGGGAACATTGTATATGTACACGAGTCATGGCTTCTCATGGTACACTGGGAACACTGTATATTGTACACGGATGGCTCCTCATGGTACACTGGAACATTGTATATTGTACGCGACTCATGGCTCCTCATGGTACACTGGGAACATTGTATATTGTACACGAGTCATGGCTCCTCATGGTACACTGGGAACATTGTATCTTGTACACGACTCATGGCTCCTCATGGTACACTGGAACATTGTATATTGTACACGAGTCATGGCTTCTCATGGTACACTGGGAACACTGTATATTGTACACGAGTCATGGCTCCACATGGTACACTGGGAACACTGTATATTGTACACGAGTCATGGCTTCTCGTGGTACACTGGGAACACTGTATATTGTACACGAGTCATGGCTCCTCATGGTACACTGGGAACACGTATATTGTACACGAGTCATGGCTTCTCATAGTACACTGGGTACACTGTATATTGTACACGAGTCATGGCTTCTCATGGTACACTGGGAACATTGTATATTGTACACGAGTCATGGCTCCTCATGTACACTGGGAACACTGTATATTGTACACGAGTCATGGCTTCTCGTGGTACACTGGGAACATTGTATATTGTACACGAGTCATGGCTCCTCATGGTACACTGGGAACATTGTATATTGTACACGAGTCATGGCTTCTCATAGTACACTGGGAACATTGTATATTGTACACGAGTCATGGCTCTCGTGTACACTGGGAACATTGTATATTGTACACGAGTCATGGCTCCAATGGTACACTGGGAACATTGTATATTGTACACGAGTCATGGCTCCTCATGGTACACTGGGAACACTGTATATTGTACACGAGTCATGGCTTCTCATAGTACACTGGGAACACTGTATATTGTACACGAGTCATGGCTTCTCATGGTACACTGGGAACACTGTATATTGTACACGAGTCATGGCTCCTCATGGTACACTGGGAACATTGTATATTGTACACGAGTCATGGCTCCTCATGGTACACTGGGAACATTGTATCTTGTACACGACTCATGGCTCCTCATGGTACACTGGGAACACTGTATATTGTACACGAGTCATGGCTCCTCATGGTACACTGGGAACATTGTATATTGTACCACGAGTCATGGCTCCTCATGGTACACTGGGAACATTGTATATTGTACACGAGTCATGGCTCCTCATAGTACACTGGGAACACTGTATATTGTACACGAGTCATGGCTCCTCATAGTACACTGGGAACACTGTATATTGTACACGAGTCATGGCTTCTCATAGTACACTGGGAACTCTGTATATTGTACACGAGTCATGGCTCCTCATAGTACACTGGGAACACTGTATATTGTACACGAGTCATGGCTCCTCATGGTACACTGGGAACACTGTATATTGTACACGAGTCATGGCTTCTCATTAGTACACTGGGAAGCCTGTATATTGTACACGAGTCATGGCTTCTCATGGTACACTGGGAACATTGTATATTGTACACGAGTCATGGCTCCTCATGGTACACTGGGAACATTGTATATTGTACACGAGTCATGGCTCCTCATGGTACACTGGGAACATTGTATATTGTACACGAGTCATGGCTTCTCATGGTACACTGGGAACATTATATTGTACACGAGTCATGGCTCCTCATGTACACTGGGAACATTGTATATTGTACACGAGTCATGGCTCTCAGTACCTGGACATGTATATTGTACACAGTCATGGCTTCTCATAGTACACTGGGAACATTTTTGTAACACGAGTCATGGCTCTCATGTACACTGGGAACACTGTATTGTACACGAGTCATGCTTCTCATGTACACTGGAACATTGTATATTGTACACGAGTCATGGCTCCTCATGGTACACTGGGAACATTGTAATTGTACCGAGTCATGGCTCTCATGTACACTGGAACATTGTATATTGTACACGAGTCATGCTCTCATGTACACTGGGAACATTGTATATGTACACGAGTCATGGCTCTCATAGTACACTGGGAACATTGTATATTGTACACGAGTCATGGCTTCTCATGTACACTGGGAACATTGTATATTGTACACGAGTCATGGCTCTCATGGTACACTGGGAACATTGTATATTGTACACGAGTCATGGCTTCTCATGTACACTGGAACATTGTATATTGTACACGAGTCATGCTCCAAGTACACTGGGAACATTGTATATTGTACACGATCATGGCTCTCATGTACACTGGGAACATTGTATATTGTACACGAGTCATGGCTCCTCATGGTACACTGGGAACATTGTATATTGTACACGAGTCATGGCTTTCATGGTACACTGGGAACATTGTATATTGTACACGAGTCATGGCTTCTCATGGTACACTGGGAACATTGTATATTGTACACGAGTCATGGCTCTCATGGTACACTGGGAACATTGATATTGTACACGAGTCATGGCTTCCTCATGTACACTGGGAACATTGTATATTGTACACGAGTCATGGCTCCTCATGGTACACTGGGAACATTGTATATTGTACACGAGTCATGGCTCCTCATGGTACACTGGGAACATTGTATATTGTACAACGAGTCATGGCTTCTCATGGTACACTGGGAACATTGTATATTGTACACGAGTCATGGCTCCATGGTACACTGGAACATTGTATTTGTACAGAGTCATGGCTTCTCATGAACTGGGAACATTGTATATTGTACACGAGTCATGGCTCCTCATGGTACACTGGGAACATGTATATTGTACACGAGTCATGGCTTCTCATGTACACTGGGAACATTGTATTGTACACGATCATGGCTCCTCATGGTACACTGGGAACATGTATATTGTACACGAGTCATGGCTCTCATGTACACTGGAACATTGTATATTGTACACGAGTCATGGCTCTCATGTACACTGGGAACATTGTATATTGTACACGAGTCATGGCTCCTCATGGTACACTGGGAACATTGTATATTGTACACGAGTCATGGCTCTCATGGTACACTGGGAACATTGTATATTGTACAGAGTCATGGCTTCTCATGTACACTGGGAACATTGTATATTGTACACGAGTCATGGCTCCTCATGGTACACTGGAACATGTATATTGTACCGAGTCATGGCTCCTCATGTACACTGGGAACATTGTATATTGTACACGAGTCATGGCTTCTCATGTACACTGGGAACATTGTATATTGTACACGATCATGGCTCTCATGTACACTGGGAACATTGTATATTGTACGAGTCATGGCTCTCATGGTACACTGGAACATTGTATATTGTACACGAGTCATGGCTCCTCATGGTACACTGGAACATTGTATATTGTACACGAGTCATGCTCTCATGTACACTGGGAACATTGTATTTGTACACGAGTCATGGCTCCTCATGTACACTGGGAACATGTATATTGTACACGAGTCATGCTTCTCATGTACACTGGGAACATGTATATTGTACACGAGTCATGCTCCTCATGGTACACTGGGAACATGTATATTGTACACGAGTCATGGCTTCTCATGGTACACTGGGAACATTGTATATTGTACACGAGTCATGGCTTCTCATGTACACTGGGAACATTGTATATTGTACACGAGTCATGGCTCCTCATGGTACACTGGGAACATTGTATATTGTACACGAGTCATGGCTTCTCAGTACACTGGGAACATTGTATATTGTACACGAGTCATGGCTCTCATGTACACTGGGAACATTGTATATTGTACACGAGTCATGGCTCTCATGGTACACTGGGAACATTGTATATTGTACACGAGTCATGGCTCCTCATGTACACTGGGAACATTGTATATTGTACACGAGTCATGGCTTCTCATGTACACTGGGAACATTGTATATTGTACACGAGTCATGGCTCTCATGGTACACTGGGAACATTGTATATTGTACACGAGTCATGCTCTCATGGTCATGGCTTTTCATGGTACACTGGGAACATTGTATATTGTACACGAGTCATGGCTCCTCATGGTACACTGGGAACATTGTATATTGTACACGAGTCATGGCTCTCATGGTACACTGGGAACATGTATATTGTACACGAGTCATGGCTCCTCATGGTACACTGGGAACATTGTATATTGTACACGAGTCATGGCTTCTCATAGTACACTGGGAACATTGTATATTGTACGAGTCATGGCTCTCATGACACTGGGAACATTGTATATTGTACACGAGTCATGGCTTCTCATGGTACACTGGGAACATTGTATATTGTACACGAGTCATGGCTTCTCATGGTACACTGGGAACATTGTATATTGTACACGAGTCATGGCTTCTCATGGTACACTGGGAACATTGTATATTGTACACGAGTCATGGCTTCCTCATGGTACACTGGGAACATTGTATATTGTACACGAGTCATGGCTCCTCATGGTACACTGGGAACATTGTTTTGTACAGGTATGGCTCTCATGTACACTGGAACATGTATATTGTACACGAGTCATGGCTTCTCATGTACACTGGGAACATTGTATATTGTACACGAGTCATGGCTTCTCATGGTACACTGGGAACATTGTATATTGTACACGAGTCATGGCTTCTCATGGTACACTGGGAACATTGTATATTGTACACGAGTCATGGCTCTCATGTACACTGGGAACATTGTATATTGTACACGAGTCATGGCTCCTCATGGTACACTGGGAACATTGTATATTGTACACGAGTCATGGCTCCTCATGGTACACTGGGAACATTGTATATTGTACACGAGTCATGGCTTCTCATGTACACTGGGAACATTGTATATTGTACACGAGTCATGGCTCCTCATGGTACACTGGGAACATTGTATATTGTACACGAGTCATGGCTTCTCATGGTACACTGGGAACATTGTATATTGTACACGAGTCATGGCTTCTCATGGTACACTGGGAACATTGTATATTGTACACGAGTCATGGCTCCTCATGGTACACTGGGAACATTGTATATTGTACACGAGTCATGGCTTCTCATGGTACACTGGGAACATTGTATATTGTACACGAGTCATGGCTCTCATGGTACACTGGGAACATTGTATATTGTACACGAGTCATGGCTCCTCATGGTACACTGGGAACATTGTATATTGTACACGAGTCATGGCTTCTCATGTACACTGGGAACATTGTATATTGTACACGAGTCATGGCTCCTCATGGTACACTGGGAACATGTATATTGTACACGAGTCATGGCTTCTCATGGTACACTGGGAACATTGTATATTGTACACGAGTCATGGCTTCCCCATGTACACTGGGAACATTGTATATTGTACACGAGTCATGGCTTCTCATGTACACTGGGAACACTGTATATTGTACACGAGTCATGGCTTCTCATGGTACACTGGGAACATTGTATATTGTACACGAGTCATGGCTTCTCATGGTACACTGGGAACATTGTATATTGTACACGAGTCATGGCTCCTCATGGTACACTGGGAACATTGTATATTGTACACGAGTCATGGCTTCTCATAGTACACTGGGAACATTGTATATTGTACACGAGTCATGGCTCCTCATGGTACACTGGGAACATTGTATATTGTACACGAGTCATGGCTTCTCATGGTACACTGGGAACACTGTATATTGTACACGACTCATGGCTCCTCATGATACACTGGGAACATTGTATATCGTACACGAGTCATGGCTTCTCATGGTACACTGGGAACATTGTATATTGTACACGAGTCATGGCTCCTCATGGTACACTGGGAACATTGTATCTTGTACACGAGTCATGGCTCCTCATGGTACACTGGGAACATTGTATATTGTACACGAGTCATGGCTCCTCATGGTACACTGGGAACACTGTATATTGTACACGAGTCATGGCTTCTCATAGTACACTGGGAACATTGTGTATTGTACACGAGTCATGGCTCCTCATGGTACACTGGGAACACTGTATATTGTACACGAGTCATGGCTTCTCATAGTACACTGGGAACATTGTATATTGTACACGAGTCATGGCTCCTCATGGTACACTGGGAACATTGTATATTGTACACGAGTCATGGCTCCTCATGGTACACTGGGAACATTGTATATTGTACACGAGTCATGGCTCCTCATGGTACACTGGGAACATTGTATATTGTACACGAGTCATGGCTCCTCATGGTACACTGGGAACACTGTATATTGTACACGAGTCATGGCTTCTCATAGTACACTGGGAACATTGTATATTGTACACGAGTCATGGCTCCTCATGGTACACTGGGAACATTGTATATTGTACACGAGTCATGGCTTCTCATAGTACACTGGGAACATTGTATATTGTACACGAGTCATGGCTTCTCATAGTACACTTTGAACATTGTATATTGTACACGAGTCATGGCTCCTCATGGTACACTGGGAACATTGTATATTGTACACGAGTCATGGCTCCTCATTTTACACTGGGAACATTGTATATTGTACACGAGTCATGGCTTCTCATAGTACACTGGGAACATTGTATATGTACACGAGTCATGGCTCCTCATGGTACACTGGGAACATTGTATATTGTACACGAGTCATGGCTTCTCATAGTACACTGGGAACATTGTATATTGTACACGAGTCATGGCTTCTCATAGTACACTGGGAACATTGTATATTGTACACGAGTCATGGCTCCTCATGGTACACTGGGAACATTGTATATTGTACACGAGTCATGGCTCCTCATGGTACACTGGGAACATTGTATATTGTACACGACTCATGGCTCCTCATGGTACACTGGGAACATTGTATCTTGTACACGACTCATGGCTCCTCATGGTACACTGGGAACATTGTATATTGTACACGAGTCATGGCTCCTCATAGTACACTGGGAACACTGTATATTGTACACGAGTCATGGCTTCTCATAGTACACTGGGAACATTGTATATTGTACACGAGTCATGGCTCCTCATGGTACACTGGGAACATTGTATATTGTACACGAGTCATGGCTCCTCATGGTACACTGGGAACATTGTATATTGCACACGACTCATGGCTCCTCATGGTACACTGGGAACATTGTATCTTGTACACGACTCATGGCTCCTCATGGTACACTGGGAACATTGTATCTTGTACACGACTCATGGCTCCTCATGGTACACTGGGAACATTGTATATCGTACACGAGTCATGGCTTCTCATGGTACACTGGTAACATTGTATATTGTACACGAGTCATGGCTCCTCATAGTACACTGGGAACACTGTATATTGTACACGAGTCATGGCTTCTCGTGGTACACTGGGAACATTGTATATTGTACACGAGTCATGGCTCCTCATGGTACACTGGGAACATTGTATCTTGTACACGACTCATGGCTCCACATAGTACACTGGGAACATTGTATCTTGTACACGACTCATGGCTCCTCATAGTACACTGGGAACATTGTATCCAATCTTCTTCTGGTGGCTCCGTGAAGAGTTCTTCACACACCTGGAAAAGAAATTTTGATGTAGAAACATTTCTCTTCTTTCTTGCTGGTTCTTCAGAGAACGAGTGTTCAGGTTCCTACTAACACTCCCCACACCTTTTATTGCACTTTTTGTCAAATATGTCTCGTTGCTGCTCTCTTACAGCGATGTTAGTAAGAATTTAAGATCGTTGGCGATTTCTTTTGCATCTTCGTTTGTTAGCCTGAGCCCTGTAAGTAACTGGCGGAGGACGAATATCATGTGGGCTATAACTATATTCTGGCGGATCTCTTTGTGATGATGATTTGTCACCGAAACAAATTTCAGGTGCAACATCGTACTGATTTACACTCCTTCCAGGATAATTTTTTGGAAGGTACAAATTGCCTGTTGAAAACACGATTTCAAAGTCCCATGGACTGCAATATTTAATAGCTTAATCTTGTGTATTGTATGATGTACAAATGAAATAAATAAAAAATAATTTATTTGTAAAAATCCAAAGCACTAATGTATTTATGCGATTCGTGATTGTCAAGAATTAGCAGGACTTTTATTTCTGGAGAAGGGCGAACTTGTTCAACAAAGATCAGCACCTATTGATCCAGCTATTATCTGTACAAGAAGCTTGACAGCCTGGAGAAGCACCATCTAGTAGTCTTTCCTGCACGCGTTTACGGGCAAATATAAGACATTTTGGGAAGAATAAATCTAATGCATTGCAGCAACAAATAGCAGTTGTTAGTTTTTCCCTATTCAGTACCAGAAATTATCCCAACTTGCTTTTTTCCTATCATTGATAAAATTTATTTTGTGTGGTTTATTAGTTGTAAATTGTATTCCTGTTTCATCCACATTGAAAATACGAGATGCCTCGAGATAATGTTTCTTTACAATTCCCAAGGAAGATCATAAAATCTAACACTTACTGGCTACTAAATCCCCTAGCTGTGGAAACTGAAGTGGCTTCAGGAGAACGTAGAGACATGTCTGGAAGACTGTTCATAAACCCTAATAACCATTCATCACCAGCTCTTCCATTTTGAAAACGATGAGGAATTCCATTTTTCTTTGCAATATCTAAGGCAAGGTTCTTGAACGTGTGGTTGGTTTTTCTTGTGTATTTATAGACCATATGAACAAATGTTAGAAGTAATGTCAGTGGACTGCTTAGCTGCATCTAGTAAATAAGTAATTATTCCTTAGCATAATTATTTTTCATTCTCCAGTGTGTTTGTGTGCTCTTGAATTTATAACAATACACGATAATGCAATACAAAATAAATAATGTATACACTAAGAAAAAGACTTCTTTAAATTTTACAGAATTTTTCGGAAATTAAATTATTTATTTCAATGATTGCATTGGAGTTTAGGCCCTACCTCTGTCCAAGATTGGGGAAGCGGTACACAATCTACATTTCAGAACACCAAACATCAGTTTTACTTGTGTTTACTAACACTTTAACATCTCTGATAGCATTCCATCAAAATACTAAGAGATATTCTTTCTCGTGCCGGTATTGCACACAGCACCACATACTCTCATACAACACTGATTGTGACCTTGGGCCCAGGTATATTGTCCCCACAATTACACAGGTCGTGCCGGTATTGCACACAGCACCACATACTCTCATACAACACTGATTGTGACCTTGGGCCCAGGGATATTGACACAGGTCGTGCCGGTATTGCACACAGCAACACATACTCTCATACAACACTGATGGTGACCTTGGGCCCAGGGATATTGACACAGGTCGTGCCGGTATTGCACACAGCAACACATACTCTCATACAACACTGATGGTGACCTTGGGCCCAGGTATATTGTCCCCACAATTACACAGGTCGTGCCGGCATTGCACACAGCACCACATACTCTCATACAACACTGTTGATGACCTTGGGCCCAGGGATATTGTCCCCACCATAACACAGGTCGTGCCGGCATTGCACACAGCACCACATACTCTCATACAACACTGATTGTGACCTTGGGCCCAGGTATATTGTCCCCACAATTACACAGGTCGTGCCGGTATTGCACACAGCACCACATACTCTCATACAACACTGATTGTGACCTTGGGCCCAGGGATATTGACACAGGTCGTGCCGGTATTGCACACAGCAACACATACTCTCATACAACACTGATGGTGACCTTGGGCCCAGGGATATTGTCCCCACCATAACACAGGTCGTGCCGGCATTGCACACAGCACCACATACTCTCATACAACACTGATGGTGACCTTGGGCCCAGGGATATTGTCCCCACAATTACACAGGTCGTGCCGGTATTGCACACAGCACCACATACTCTCATACAACACTGATTGTGACCTTGGGCCCAGGGATATTGACACAGGTCGTGCCGGTATTGCACACAGCAACACATACTCTCATACAACACTGATGGTGACCTTGGGCCCAGGGGTATTGACACAGGTCGTGCCGGTATTGCACACAGCAACACATACTCTCATACAACACTGATGGTGACCTTGGGCCCAGGGATATTGTCCCCACAATTACACAGGTCGTGCCGGCATTGCACACAGCACCACATACTCTCATACAACACTGATGGTGACCTTGGGCCCAGGGATATTGTCCCCACCATAACACAGGTCGTGCCGGCATTGCACACAGCACCACATACTCTCATACAACACTGATGGTGACCTTGGGCCCAGGGATATTGACACAGGTCGTGCCGGTATTGCACACAGCAACACATACTCTCATACAACACTGATGGTGACCTTGGGCCCAGGGATATTGACACAGGTCGTGCCGGTATTGCACACAGCAACACATACTCTCATACAACACTGATGGTGACCTTGGGCCCAGGGATATTGTCCCCACCATAACACAGGTCGTGCCGGCATTGCACACAGCACCACATACTCTCATACAACACTGTTGATGACCTTGGGCCCAGGGATATTGTCCCCACCATAACACAGGTCGTGCCGGTATTGCACACAGCACCACATACTCTCATACAACACTGATGGTGACCTTGGGCCCAGGAATATTGTCCCACCAGAAACACAGAGTGCAGGCATTGTTCTCCTTAACCCATTCATACACTCTCAGCTCATACCACACCGCACATGCCACACCACACTGTCCATCTCCTTCGCTTCCTTTACAGCGCGATTATCCTCGTCAGCAACACCGTTTCTCGATGCCAAACCGGCGCCCAAATCTTCCCGGTTTTGTCGGCAGACACACGTGCCCCGGACCACACAATTTCGGCGACACACGCACTATACCCGACCAAAATCGTAGGTATACCCGGCCAGCCACTCACGAGAATCCGACTTGCAATTCACACTCGGACTCTCAAACGTGTCCACACTGACCACTCGGCTACTTCAGCGGAACCTCGCGCAGATCCTACTAAGTGTCTGATGACGATCATTCAAAATTCCATTAATTCTGTCCACACCAACTCACGAAATGCGTAAGTATCCTGCGGGTGAAAAAAAAAAAAACTAAAATCTCCTTTGACTCTGTTAATTTCATTTTCTTCTATGACCAAGTTTATTTTGCAAAGTCCCAATAGCGCGAGAAAAAAATTGACAATTTCCCAACAAACTATTCTCGCCAAAACACAAGTCCGCACTTGACGTAGACGGCTAAATTCTAAGTCCCACGTCCGGGAATAAACGACAAAATCCTGTAAACTCCACTCTCGCAAATTTTAGAGTCCTCCTCTTTACGTGAACAGAGACTCTTCTAAGTCCCCACACACTAGAAGATGGAAAAAATACAAAGTATTTAACTATTCCCATCACGAAATTAAACTGAGTCCCACACTGGCCTGAAATCGGCTGTCCCACTCCGTCTGAAATTTCGGCTAAGTCCCCACTAACATCAATACCTCGTAGAGTTCCAATACCTGTCTTCTCGCAGCGATGTCACAGTCTCCTGGTCCAACCGACCTCTCTCAGGCGGCACATCTTGCCCTTGAGCACCAAGCATGCCAGATGCTGACGTCTCTCGGGGAATATCGGCATAATATCCACAGTGAAATCCCTTCTACTATGCCTACATCCTCCTGAGAACGTTCCTCCAGCGCACTATTTACGAGCGCGGCGTCCTCTTTTCACTTGCCGTGCTATCTATACCATCACAAACATTAAAGGCGAGAATTTCTCCGCCAATCAAGGAAAGACAGTCTTCTTAAAACCTAATAACCTCAAGGCAGCACCCCGCAACGCCATCCTGCGCGGCAGGTACACGCGTCCACAGGGATCAAGCTGGAACTACACACGGAGCTATGCAAACAAGATTCCATTTCAATACACGTGACGGACCCTCAGTGTTGCTGTGTCCATATCAACGTTGACATACAATGCATGCTGGACTCCTAGCGCTTTGGATACTACTAGCTGAATCCTGTCCAGCGTGTCTCTTCACAAAGAACTGTGACCATGAAGGATTATTTACAATCGCGACAACTGTTACGAACATTATCATGCTTCGCCAGCATGTGGGACAAGGTCACCAGGACACGTGTGGCTCACCTGGGGTGCTTGAAGGTCAGTCACTGGTACAACAAGTGTCCTCGGACATTCAGATGCAAGGTGGACAGTTCGAGCAACTCTGTTAAGAGTGAATCACCGCTGGTACACATGCAGGATTCCAGTGTACGAACAGGGGCGTATCACGTGTCGCTCTTAATAACCGCAGAACCTTGGTAGGCCTTACCTCGAGAACCATCACAGCTACAACATATGTTCATATGGACTTTTTCTTTGAGGTGCACTGCCCAACCTCCCCCTCCCCCCCCCCCCCAACCCTCGGTTACTTTAGACTTACCTGCCAAGTAAAGCGAACGCCATTCATCCAGTCTCGAAATAAAGAACGTACGAAGAAGTGAAATGAGGTATCGGTCCATTCGTCGTAAGCCTATTCGATCGCTTATTGGCTGTGTGATTCTCTAAAAACAGACCTCGCGTCTGTTTGACGACTGCATCCCGTGTAATGGCGACCATAGGTTGAGTCGTCCATCACCTGGCAACCTGACGTCCAGGCGTACTGCTAGGCAGTGTGACCATTTTGATTCTACGCGATGGCCTTTAGCAAAAATACTAATGTGCTCCATGTGGAAAAAGAATTCCTCCCCTCCCCCCTCCACGAAATAAAATATGTGGCGAGTGTTCAACATTCAAGATATTTTTCCGCCTCATGCTGACGAAGCTTAGGTCGTGTCTCAATTGGCCCAGAGAGCGCTCTCTTGTGCTCTCAATTTTGAGACGACGTCAATATGACGTCAGAGAGAACGCTCTCTTGTAGCCTCAATTCGTCGGAGAGAGCGTGAAAGAGCAGGCGCCATAATTCTTTACGTTATTTCCGTTTTTGAATAAGGTTATAGTAGTTTCCTCTGCCAAAACCACGTTGCATTTTTACTTTAAGTGACTTATTTCAATTTTTTTAAACAGCGAAATAATATACGTTTCATGTATTTTAAAATTATATAAATACGGATTTCTGACTAAGTTTCGTTTTTTTTTTTTTTATTGTCACTTTGCTGTAACATGAAGGTAAAATATTAAACAAAAATAATAGTATTTTATACGCTACTTATTATTCCCGTTGTGCTATAATTATTTCTGAATTGTTTAGAACACACATAAATTACTTACAATAGCCATGACCGCAATTTTAGCTTAACATAATTTCCCGCCTTTTGGCATCAGCTGTCTGCCTGACGGAGAGAAACGAGAGAGTGGTTGTCTTGATTTTACAGAGTGAGAGCGGGAGAGAACGCGAAACTGTGCTCTCGCCAGGTCGTTCGAAAGAGTGATCTCTCTCTCTCTCTCTCTCTCTCTCGAGAGAGAGAGAGAGAGAGAGAGAGTATTCTTTAAATTGAGACACGGCCTTAACCAAGATTATAAAATACGCCATAAGGAAAACACGCTGTATGAGTGCGCACTCACTGCAGTAACATTTTGCTATTTCTTGCAAGGCATCACCAATATGCCTATTTTATCTATGTTTTTATTCATATTGAGAGTGTGATAACCCCCCCCCCCCTCGGCCAAGGTCAAGAAGTGGGGACACTAACACACACTCACTTCTGACGCCTCATCGCTCCTAAGCTCAAGGCGTGCAGTGTTTCCGTCGTGACGCTGTGCTGTGCAAATTAGATCTCTAACATAGAGGTTTTCATTACACGCGATGAAAGACCACAGATTAAACAACGTCAATATCTTTGTACTTTTCTCTTGCCGCTTAAGGAAACTGCATAGGCGAGCTTTAAAAATGCTTTATTTGGCCATATTCAGGATTATTTTTCTCCAAGAGTACACTTAATGTGACAAAAGTAAAAAAAGTAGGGGCAGAGATAATTGTTTTTTTTTTATCTCTTCTGAGAAAAAGTTGTATTTTCAGAATATTTATTTGCCGAGATACGCGTATCCCGGCGAGCAACAATTTAGTGCAAACGACAATTTCACAAAAAAAAACACAGGGGTCCATCCCACTCTTAATTATAAGTGAAATATAAAAAGGTGCGTTTAAAATGCAATTAAAAGTTGAATGTAATAAATATGATATTTTTATGATAACAGAATATGATACTATTGTGACACGTTACAAATTTAGGAAACAAGAAAATACGTCACACACAGGAACGATTTTTCAAAGGTTTGATTCAAACAGTGTGAAGATACCATGAATAGACTATATCAAAATATATAATGATAACGGAGGAAAAAAAAAACGTACTTTCTTTCTGATTTATACGCCGACAGTGACCCGGATCGGATGCCTTGTACGCACAGATCGCTATTTATAGAAGACGGAGAAGCCTCACAAACTCCTGACCTTCCCTTCTATTGGTTGTATTCAGTATCGTCAACCGCCAGTTTGTTCAAAGCACCACTTCATTGCACTCAGAAGTACCCAGCTTATGCCGTTTCCATTACAAATTAGAATTGTAGAGACGCCTAAAATTGGCGTTATTGTATATAAAAATAATAACAATAATGTTAATAATTAACTATTAGATTAGCTGTAATTGAATTATGTAGTCATATACTAACACATACATGTATTTTCTCCCTGTCTTTATTCATATTGGTTATAAATGAAATATTATAATTTATAGATAGCGTGTAAGTAACGAAAAATAAGATACCTTTGTGTTAAAAGAAGTATAAAACTCTTGTGATACACTGCGTATTCAGGAAACCGCCAATCACGACTTACATGGGGTGATTTCTCAAATGTCTTATTCGAAAAGTGTTTAGATATTGGGAATGGACTATACATTTCAGGTGCGTACACTACAGGAAGCTGCTCTCTTCCTAACTTAACCTCTTCACACTAGTATAAACACTTGTGTACATTACGGACGTGTAGGTGTTTTTTGTCTGTGTTGCACACTGCGGAGCTCAATGATCAATGATCTTACCTGTGGGTAAATGATTCGCAAACCGTCTTACTGTTCCAGGCCATAACTAATTCATATAAATGTAGCCGAACGTATAGCTCATTGTTTGTGGCAACGAAGCAAGTGTTTTACCGACTTAAATACATCACGGATCATAAATTTTTTGAGACACCTGAAACCGTAAGTTAAAGTGGGTCTGAAAGGGTTACGGGGGAGACATAGAAATCATTACAGTGTGTCCAGTTTTTGGGCCATAAAACATACTCATCATTCATTAAAGAAATTTCTTCTCTGACAAGGTGTAGTGCATCACTCAAAAGGCTGAATGATTTTAATATCAATAGAGTACCTTTATTTTTTTACAATGTGGAATTACTGGGAATCAGCTATCGTTGCCCTCTCAGAATGAGTACATAATTGATAATATTAAGAGTACCTGAAATATAATCGTTTATAAAATATGACAAGGGCCACCTGGATTTCGCGAAAATAATTCCACGGAAGCTAGATTTCAGTATCTTAATTGCAAACCTGCAGTTTTTCCCTTTCTTTATTGGCGATGTGACTATGTCGAATGAATTGTGGCGACAGACTGACTGACACAGCGAGAATGAAACTACTGAGGTGCAGAAACGTCTGTGACTCATGGGCAGGCATACAAGACGCGTAGCTGTTGAAAACAATTAATCGCGCAAGTACATCGGAGTCAGAGTGTTTTGGAAAACAACTCCTCTTGTAGTCTTTTCGAGAAAATCGGGTACCCCTAAATATGACATATTTAAGTAATATTCTATGCGCTAACAAAGTCACATTTTCAAAACTAATCTTAAACATAAGTAATGGCTAAGTATATACAGTATAATAGCAATATGATGTAGGTGCAAGAGATCTGCTTACCAAGCCAGCAGTCTCGCAGTTCAAATTGGGGGGGGGGGGGTCAATGTTAAAGAAATTCCTTCTCTATTCATTAATTTTAACTCTATCAAACAGAAAGCACACAACGCAATTTTTTCCAGAAAGTACATACTACTACTGGCACATTAAGAAATAAACAAATATTATTCGTTTTTTTTTGGTAAAACGTATATTTGATATTAAATTTTTAAAATTAGTACTGAAACATATTAGTTGACAAGATATCTTAATGTGTTAGTATTCTTTAAAAGATGTCACGTGGCATGAGTTTTGTCTGAAACGATTCAGTTATAAATTGACTCTCTAAGACGGAATTTCTTCAATATTGAATCCCTATTCAAACTGTGTGGCTACATGCTATGTACCTGCAGCTGCTTTGCTCATCCAGTGTTCAGAAGTGAGGGAGCGACCCTAAGAGACGCGCCTAGCGGCCCATCGCCCCTACTCGCTGGACTGGCTTGTACTAGCCAAATTACATCTGCAATAGCGGATCTTCATCACACGCGAGGAAAGCCCGCAGATTCAACTACACACTCGTCGTTGTACATTTCGCCCTACCCTTGAATGAAATTGCGCACGCACAGCGTGTAAACGCGATTTCTTTTTATCTTTGTCTAGGGCGTTACATTGCAGTTCTTTTCTGGAGAAAATTCGTATTCCCTGAGCTGTCATTTATTGATATACTGATATAGTCTAATCACGGTTACTTGCAACTTTTCTGAAGCAACACTCAGGCTATTTATCGGCCTCAAGCGTACACAGTTTAACTTGACGAGAAGATCACACCAGAGCGACAAAGCACTGTATTCGTGCGCACTCAATCTGCTAACATCTTGCTTGAGAACTCTTTCGTACTGGCCATTTCTAACACACCTATTTATTTTCTCCGTGGTTTTATTAATATTGATTATAAATGAAATAATGTTAATTTATAAATACAATATAAGTCAACATTTTATTTAACTACACATATGGCACATCTATGTTAACCTAAGTATAAAACACTTGTGATACATGGTATAGTTAATAAACAGCCAACCACGTCATACATGAGGTGATTTTTCAAAGGTTTGAATTAAAAAGTAAGGAATAACCTCGAATATAGTCTGTTCACGGTTTCTCACATTTTTTGAAACCAGCTTTTTAAAAATTACCCCAAGTATGACGTGGTTAGTTATTTCCTAGATACGCCCTATATCACAAGCGTTATATATTTATGTTCATAAAAGTTATTTTTTTCTGTTCATTTGAAATGTTATGCATATTTTATCTATAAATTATAATGCTTCATTTATAAATAATAACAATGAAAATCAGGGGGAAAGTAGGTATGTCGGTAACGCCTAGTGAGAAATAGTCCTTATACAAGATACTGCAACACTGAGCGCCCACGAATATGGTGCGTTGTCCCTCTGGTGTAGTTCTCCAGGATTAGTTAAGTTAAGTTTGCACGAGGCGGAGGAATATTCTGCAAGTAGAACTTTAACGGGGCTTCAGAAAAGGCTGAAGCAGCCGTGAATGGACTGTATATGATATCGATGAATAATAATATTTCATTTATAATTAATATATGAATAAAACAGTGAAAAAATATGTGTGTTGGTACTGCCTAGTAATAAATAATTACAATGCAAAATATTATTACACTGAATGTGCATGAATGTAGTAGGGCCTTACAAAAAATTGTAAGTAACCGTGAATGGACTATATACTATGTACGCTCAAACAATAATTTGGCAGGAAATATTTTAGTACATAGTCCTATTTAACCGTGAAGCAGAATGAGGGTTTGCGAAACAAGGCAGGACTTTGTTCGGTGCATAACTAACTGTCTCCTGATGGAAAGTCTATTCCTTGTGAAAGGGAACCCAGAGAGAGAGAGAGAGAGAGAGAGAGAGAGAGAGAGAGAGAGAGAGAGACGGGCATGGTAGGGTAGTCCTGGGAGGGGGGAAGGGGGGACACACCGCAGTGTGGGCTGCTTGCGAACACCCCCGCGATGCGGGGCTGTTCCGATCAATGCACCCCTCCTTACCCCCCTGGGCCAACCCTCGGCACAGGATCCTCCCTTATTTCCCGCCCGGACTCCGCCCCTCCACCCACGCCACGCGCATGTGTAGTGTAGTCAGGCAGGCAGCGTATGTATGGGTGACGTCACACGTGCCAGACCACGAGATCAACCCTACTTACTGAGCAATCGTCTAGTTTAGTGATGGGAGTGGAGTGGAGCTGGGTCTTAACATCGTGACCTTGATAGCCGAGGAGGGTGAAGCGATGTGAGTATGGAGCAGTTCTGGAATGAAGGGGGGCAGGGGAAACGGGAAATCACCGAGAAAACTCGACAGAGATATCTCGATTGATGGTCAAAGTATTCGAATACTTGTATTCAATGACTCGAATCAGTGAAAATTGTTCCACTTGGAATCTGTGGAAAACCACTGCATAGTTGTTCAGTGAAACAATTTCCCTTATTGAATAAGTGACAGCCAACTGCGTGTGACAAATAAAATATGGTTTTCAGTCAATTGAGCCGATTCGTTAGGAGAATTTCCGATAGTCACTGTTTATATTGTGCAACTTAATGTAGTTTAAAAATAAAACTATCGGGATGCCATCCCGCTTCCAGTATGTTACCTTACCTATTTTAGGGTACCAAACCAACTTTGCCTGTTAAGGGGGAAAATATGTAAATATTTAGCTTTAAGATGTATGCACTTTCTTTCGCTTTTAGTTTATTTGGTGACGTAAGTATTGTTAAACCAAATAGTACGTATGACCACACTCGCTATGTACCCGGTGACTCATCACTAACACAACCTCCCTCCCTCCCTCCTAACACTCCGCCTAAACCTATCACTATAAGGAAAAGGAAGGAAAGGGAGAGACAACTCTCAACCTCCAAAATATTAATACCAGCAGCAGAGTAGGTATGTTAAGTACGTGCTATTCCGTCCAGAATGGATAGGTCTCGACCTTCTACATATACAACACAACCTTATATTCTATGTACTTTACTGTAACTCATCCTAAAACCAAGTGCACATTCCAATTTACCGATGATTTACTTAAAAGAATCCAAAATTTGAATTTATACCTCAGCGATGACACCTACAGTCCCAATTCCTTCACTCGCAACTCGACCAATCTTCTTCTTCCCCACTTTGGCAGAAAATCCAAGTCCCGTACACTCACTCTCGGTGACTTCTTCCAAAACTGCCCAAAGCCGAAGCGCGAAAGCGTCGCCCCATCACGAGTTCCAGAAAGTCTCTTCTCACTCTACTCTAATAGCGAAGTTTCACTTTTACACTTCTGGCTGTGAAATTTTCTAAGTCCCGATTTCACACTATAGGTGACCTCTATTCGCACCAACCAACACTTCGTAAAAGCCATGAACAACCTGCCCAAGAGTCTAAGTCCACATTCCCACATAAACCAAATTTGTTCAAATTCCGTGCCCAGCTCATAACCAGCATAAGTCTGTACATCACAAATTTTCGTCAAAGTCTGGACACGATCAAGCACTTACTTTTCTAAGTCCTATTACTAGCAGAGAAAATTTTAAGTCCCATTTTGGGGCGCAAAATATCAAAGTCCTTTTTCAAACAAAATATCCTAAGTCCCGATATCACATGCTAAATAATTAAAGTTCAATTGCTGCTCGCAAAATGTCGAAGTCTCACGCCGGACTTCTCAAAACTTTCTAACTACAAACTCACTCGGAAATTCGGCTAAGTCCGTAGATGTGATACTTAACTTCTCTTTCAGCAGATATCCGCGCAGCATCTCCTGGTCCAGCTACAATCCACAGCGTCTCCCTCCTCGCTGGTTCCCAGCACTCGCCGGCGATGCTTCTCTCGATTCCGCGCCTAGCACCAACATTTATACCTTATAACAACCCCACCAGGTACGTTCACCCGTCATCTACAGTAGCGCACTCTTTTCTAGCACTATTGCTTAATTTTCCATCAAAACAGCGAATGAACGCAAGGCAGACGAAACGAGCCCCTTGTGTCTCCTCAAAACCACCCGCCGAACAGCACCGCACTGCAGACTGCAATACAGGAGCGACACATAGGGATCGAGCGCATAGGCACGGAACTCGCTGATGCAAACACTAGATGTCTTAACGAAATACACATACCATTAATGCGACTTACACCACTCCAGCACATCTTCGCCATATTTAATGCAGTTTAAATTTTCAAACCAAGCGCTATGGTGATTACGCGAAAATGAAATGAGAGATGTAAAAACAAAATTAAAACTGAAGGTTCATGTTCCCTCGTGAAATAATATTATAAAAGACGAAACTCACATTAAAAACAATATATTTCATGGGTTTTATTACTTTTGATGCACCATGTTTTACTGATCCGTCAGTCAAAAAATAAATCACTGAAAACAGCGAATGAAATGATTGATGAATCAGTAGGAAATGCCACTGAATCAAAAAGTGAAGAAGAACAGGTATTTTTCCGGTAATTCATTAGTTAAATACTAAAGTGACTGTTGAATAAGTTAGGTACTGTGAACTGATATAAACGGTGAAATTAACACTGATTCAGATTTAGGGTGTAAGTAACCTCTGAAGAGAATCCTTAAGGGAAGTAAAAGGCAGGAGGGTGAGGCTGTACTGGTTTTTTACTGTAAATGCTACAGAAAGTCTGTCTGAGTGCAGTGAAACTCAGTGTTGGTAGATATTTGCGATTTGTCAAGGTTATAAAATTATTTCATTGGAATTATTACGAATGCCACCCTAGAACACAATTGAACGATAAGGTATACTTAGTTGAAGGGGAAGTTCGCCTTATCAAACACCAGTTGGCATACTCACAGAAATGTTGGCTTAGTTCATCTTATTAAACGTCGTATTGAAATAGTGACGTTTAAATCTCTGCAGACTTTAAATTATTAAATGTAATGTATGCTTATTTCATGCCATAAATTATAAGAACTAACGTATTTATAATTTCAGAATGACTCTTTTTCAACGCAAGAATAAAGTGAGATGATCCAAGACGATGATAATTATTCATATGGCGGAAGAATACAAAACTGGAAGAGGAATGAATTCGACAAAGTCTTCCAAAAGTGGCCAAATAGCTACGAGCAGCCTACACATGCGTTCAAGCAGGCGACAATGTGCGTGAGGGAAATCCTCATGTGACAAGTGTTCAAAACTGATTCACTCTTCATAAGTCACGCCCGATACCATTCCAAGGAAATGAATAGTCAGAACAGTTTCTTCCTAAAACACGCGTCATAATCTCTATTTTACTTTATTTTCTCACATCAAAGAAATAAATTAAACAATATCGTAAAAACGCCTATATTTATTAAATGATTTGCATGACGCAGGTCAGTTTTAACACTCCGGAAACATTCAGATATTTAAAAAAAATGTGTTTTCAGCCAACAAATTAAAAAAGTAATCTGTTCTCGGCTTTATGCGTCGAGACCTTGAGGTGGGCAATGATATTTCTCTCAGCGGTGTGAGCTGTTTATCTCCAAGTAGTTGGTACTCTCTCTGCAGTTCAAAAACGATTGCATTTTGGCTTCGTCACGGGGCAGTGCAAAAAGTACTCAATATAAAGTTATTTTGTTTGCTTCAAATGGCTTAACATGTCGTATGTATAAATTTAACCGTATTTTCCAGCTCAACATGTTTAGATTCATAAACAATAAGAAATGGTTCTGTTAGTTCTATCAATTATGTATGTATGTCAAGGGTGAATTATTTCGCAAAGGTGTATGCACAGGTGAAATTTCAGTCCGCAGTGTATTTGAGACTGCGGACTTCTACGAATGGCTAACTTGCAACTATTGGGTGGACGCTGATAAACTTTCTCTCACGTTCGCATTTTTCACTGGATAAACAGTAGAGTGAATATACGGTAGAGTGATCGCTCTAGCTGCGCACGACCAGTCCGTGCCGTGTCCCGACATTTAACTGCATTTCTGGGGCTGTGGTGGCTGAGCGGTTAGACTGCTCGTCTCCCATCATGACCTCGTTGTCAAGAGCAGCCTAGTTTCTAATTTCAACTCAACTGATTTTCTGCCACTATGACTATCATAAACGTCGTGGAAAGTATTTGAGGTTAGAACGCCGCTTATGTAAACAGTTGCTTCAAGATGTGTTTGTTGACCTCATCGAATGAAAGAGTTTGTATTTTGAAAATTATGATATAAACAAACACCACGTGACTTTGACTGTGGTACTGGTGTAGGATAGGTCAGTGTTGGGTACATGCGCAGAAGGTGTAGCCTACATCATCTTCGTGGCTACAGCAGCCTCGCAAGCAAACACGAGGTAGGTGTGAAGAGACGCTCATCATACGCTGTTAGCTGAGGTATGCGCCTCGCGCACGCTGGCATGTAAATGTCAAGGTCAGGGGAAGCTGTCACTCAGGTGATCCGGGTCCAATCCCCGCCCGGGTCACTCTGGATTTTCGCATGTAGGAATCGTGCCGGACGATGCCGTTGGTCGGCGGGTTTTCTCAGGGTTATCCCGTTTCCCCACCCTTTCATTCCGGTGCTGATCCATACTCACCTCAATCACCCTCATCGGATCTCAACACCTCGATGTTAAGAGCCGTCCAAATCTCTTCACTCACTCACTCCCTCCCTCCCCACGACCCCTCTTCTACACACGCTCCGGAGCCTCGAGAACAATCTACTACACCTTACATAACATTCCGTCATTGACAGTAAATCACAATCTATTACAGGAATGACGTAAGGAACAGCCAATAACATTAAAATGAACAAGGACGTTTCGTGGCAACGGAACAAAGACCCTGTGGCAAGCTGATTCGTTTTAATTGAGGTTAGGAAAAATTCGCGAGTTCAATGACCTGTAGGCTAGACTCCACAGTCCTGTGTATCCTCGGGCCTCAGATGCTTGTTCATTGGCTGCTGACACAGAGAGTAGCCAATGTTACTCCACACTTGCCAGTATGGCACTCGCTACTTGTTTCCTTGCAAGTCTGCTATTGGCTCAGAGTCGTCCAGGGCGAGTCTAATAAACTGTTATCCTATTACTGAAGTTACTTCAGTGTACACGTGTTTGATGTCTATCTTGTCCTCAAATCAATTCGCGAAACTTTCTTTTCTCTAGTTTTAGCGCCAGTTCACTCAACACCGCGAACTTAGTGAGTAATATGCAATAACAAACAAGAACACCAGATTCAGAAAGATGGCGTTGGGAAAGAGAAGAGAATTACGGTAATCGGCTGGAAAAAGAAAGGGTCTACAACTTTACTCTAAGTAACAACACCCTGCGGAGACGTGTCATTATGTGCGTGGTACATAATGACGCGGGCTCAGGAAAACGAGGCTTGAAGCGCTGCCCGTTACTGGCTGCATTCTACTATACGATATTCACGGTCAAGTGAGCACTTTTGAGGTTTCAGTTACTCTTTCCTTTCTACCATTATTTATCATTTAATCAACTTTTAACATAAATACTCACATGTAAGTAATAAACATATTGTGTATATTCCACCGCACTCGGAAATTAACGTTTAAAGCTACAATCAAATATATATATTGGATATTATTCCAATGAGAGGACTTTCGAAAGTGCTCACTTTACCATGAATAGCATATACGAGCTATTGCGTTCAATTAAGCAATTTCGGAATACGTGCGTAAGAATCTACTTTTTACCAATTTCGTCGAACAAGTGTATCTGTGAAAACTTTCAAAATACGCCAATTACAAACAACAAAAAGAAAAAAAGACATATAATCCAGGGTCCATAAATCTAAACGTCACACTTTTAATATAACGTCAACAATTGTAGTTAAGGGCGTCTGTACATCGAGTGTTGCACTGGAAGCGGATTTATTGACGTTCACTGGGCACATCAGAATACAGCGTGTGGAAGATATCATTATACTCCATTCACGGTTACTTCGAGCTTTTCGGAAGCCCTGCTCAAGTTCTGCTTCCAGGATGTTAATACGCCTAATGGAAACAAAGCTGAACCGAGTCTAGAAACTTTCTCACAAAGGGACTGAGCACTGTGTTCGTGCGAACTCGGTGTAATACTATTTAGCATAAGAACTATTTCTTACTGGGCAATAACAAAACACCTATATTGTCCCTGTTTTATTCATATAAATTATAGATAAAATATTATAATTTATATATAAAATAATAGTAATAGTTAAATTTAACAAAAAATTAGGTATGTTTTTGTTGACACGAGTATTAGAAACTTGTAATACATAACATATTTAGAAATAAACCAAGCACGTTATAAATGGGGTGATTTTCAAAAGATTTTATCCAAAAAGTGTGAAAAAACTGCGAATAGACTCTCTAGTGGTTTAGACAACATTCTGTCATTTCATTAACAGCTACTGCCAATAGCCTCAGACGGGAACACATTTTTATCAGGGACAACGCGCTGTATGACTAAGCGTTACCAGTAACCTACTGCCCCAAACAAAAAAAAATAGTTCGTTGTGACTCCTTAAATTATATCTTTATATAATGCTTCAAAGAACGTTCAACATGACTGACAACTTCACATGAAGAGCGTGAGTGTGTATACATGTGTAGAGATAGCTCGCCGACACGTGGGCAGCTGCTTCATTCAGTGGGAAAACTTATTACAAAAAGGCACACACCCTCCCATCATGTGCTAGGAATGCAATCATCAATTGGAATTACAGAAGCAAATTGCCATAATTTTAGTTTTCCGTATATATTTGGGGTCCAGCATATGTTGATTCTTTTCAAAAATTTCCCAATTAATATCAAAATACATAGTAGTAGACCAAACATGGTCACCCAAAAAATACAATATGATTATTTAAAAACCCATGAAAATATTTACAGGTTATACAGGATAATTACTACTACCCAACACAAAATTGAACTATTAAATTACATAAAAGTATCAAAAGAAACCCCGCAGGGTAAGATGAAATATCTTTTCTATAGCCTGTTCACTTTAAAATATGCACTTTCGAAAGCCCTGCTTAAGATATACTTGTATGCACGTTGTGCATTCTTCCGCCATATACAAAATCAACATTGACATGGACCTCACCACTTTATTCATGCACCGGTTAAGTGAAACTGTGAAATTATTAGAAAAGTAAATATTTTACAAATCTGCTCATTTTACTGGCCGATGCATTAAAAAAATAACAGAAACAGAAAGGTATAATTTAAGTTATCGCAAATGGTTACCTAACACTTTTTATTCGACGCTAAGATATAGAATTACTTTCTATCCCGTGTTACCGACTTTACTGGATGGACTCAGTATGCCCGGTAAAATATATGCAGGTAGGGACAGTGACCTTTTCCTAAGATTCATTTCAAAAGTGCTCACTTTATCGTGAACAGCCTTTATAACATAATAAAGTAGCCCCTCCCCCCCCCCCCCAAACACCACCGACAAAGTGGAACAGAGTTCCGTCCTAAATAAGCGCCTCTCTGCTTCTCTCTCGAAATACGAGAAGCCAGCCCATATGTCTTTTCCTAGTTTCGCTCTCGAACATTCTTCTACGTTCGCGAAGTATAGAGAGCGACCTGCGGTGACGTCACGTGTTCCACACACGCCTCCAGGAGTTCATGAAGGCAACAACGGAGAAATTACAAATTTGATCATTGCTCGGCCATCGGCCATAACTGAACTCTATTAGATTTTATAAATTAAAGTTAAAAATATATAACAAATTTAAACCTATCTACCTTTTATGAAAATTATTTTTTAAGGTATATGATAGAAAATACATTTTTGACATAATTGAAATGATTGAGAAATCACTGTCGAGAGAGCATTACAACAGAGGAGAAGATATTGGGCTGATGATTGATGGGTTAACATATAAATGGGATACTATCGTTTGTATGGGAATCTAATGGGTCCTGAACTCTGATGTTGTGAGTTCAGGAAGGCGGCTGTTGGTCTCGGAAAGCTGGCCAGCATCGAGTACTGCACCAGCTCGCACGCTGGCAGTGGCAGCAGCGAGGCGCGAACACCACGAGCCACTCACGACCAGGCAAGACTCCGCGTATACGTCAGCAGGCGATACACGCAGGTTCTCTCGTACAACAGCAATCATAGCACGGGTTTTCTTCAAACTGCTGCTCGCGTATAAGTGATACTGTCTCGGCAAGCTGGCCAGCATCGAGTACTGCACCAGCTCGCACGCTGGCAGTGGCAGCAGCGAGGCGCAAACACCACGAGCCACTCACGACCAGGCAAGACTCCGCGTAAACGACTTCAGCAGGCGATACACGCAGGTTCTCGTACAACAGCAATCATAGCACGGGTTTTCTTCAAACTGCTGCTCGCGTAGAAGTGATACTGTCACAGTGTGTCCGTTCAAATGTAATCTGTTTCGAGAATGAATTTTTTCGACGTGAATACGTGCCCAGTACTAGGATTCACTTCCTTGTGGCTAACAATATTTGTATAATGGTCTACACCTCTTTGACGAGAATGGTTTGTGCCACGTAGCATGTAGTACATTGTTCACTGGGTGCAAGGAAACACCTGCAGGAACACAAGCACAGTGCACAGAAAAACATTAAAACATTTCGTGATTGCAACACTTGAACTCAGAAATTGTGTGGCCAAACGGATTAATTTGGAGCATGTCACATTTGTAATGCATTTATTAGGGGAAGGCTACCCAAGATGACCCTCTTAACTTTGAAAATTCATATAAAGTATTATATGTAGTATTATTGGTTAGTTTTAACTTCATGATAGTAAATAATATGTGATCTTTAATGCATAAAACTACTATAACAGAAAAAAACCTTCAAACAAGTATGTTCGGCATACTTTATGGGCATTACAAATCCCCCATCTTGGGTACCCGGTAACTAAAGTAGGGACAAAGGATATCCCGGGACAAGTTAGTCAATTTATAACTCATCACTAGAATATTATATTATTAATATGTAATGTGTATTAAATTATTTTACAATTCGAAATGTATTATAAAATCAAGCTTGGCCTACATGAAACAATTTTCCATAGCAAACCAAAGTCCTTATTAATAAATATTTACAAGAGTTATGTTTTTAATGAAAGAAGCAAGAATATTATTCATGGCGTCACAGTCTAGCAAAATCAGCTTCGGCAATGGAGAACGTCCTACAATTTCGGAATTGTGAAGAATGAGTGAGTGTAGAGATTTGGGACGCTCTTAACATCGAGATCTTGAGAGCCGATGAGGGTGAAGCGACGTAAGGAGCAGAGTCGGAATGAAAGGGCGCGGGGAAACGGAAGATACCAGCGACATCTTTCGGCACGATTCACACATGCGAAAATACGAGAGAGACCCTGCTGAGAATCGAACCAGATTCGCCGAGGTGGGAGGTCAGTAGGCTAACCACTACACCACCGCATCTCCCGGAGTGTCACACTTAGGCCGGAGCGCCTTGTGGTATGCAACTTGCTGCACACATGTGTGCTGACAGTTGCGGATAAGCTGTTCACGATTAATTAAGGAATTAAAAAAATCTTATGAAAGATGTCACTGCTCCTACCGCATGATAGTTCAACTAAAGAAGGTTCACGATAAAGTGAGCATTTTTAAAATCAACTTTAGAAAAAGTCACTGTCTCTAACTGCGTATATCTGAACGGGCACATATATATACTGTTCACGGTAAAGAACAGTATATATATATATATATATATATATATATATATATATATATATGTGTATATATATATATATATATATACTGTTCACGGTAAAATTAGCACTTTTGATATATATATATATACTGTTCACGGTAATTTAGCGTTTTAAAATAAACCTTTGAAAAAAAGCCACTGCCGCTATCTGCATGTATTTTAATGTGTACTCTGGCTGGTATGCGCACAGTGAATTTGCCAACGCTGCGTCGTAGCGAAAGTGAGACTTAAAATTTGAATTAATTGTATTAGGTAGATATTTTGTGAAACCCGATGTGAATTATTTTTCTTTCTGTTATTTTAATGCGCAGTGTAAAATTTGCACATTCGTAAAATATTTACCCTTCTAATAATTCCACATTTTCTCTTGACCAGCGGATGAATAATATGACCTTGGCCATGGCAATACATGGAGAAGAATAAACAATGTGCGTACAAGCAGATATTAAGCAGCGCTTAAAAATTTGCTTGCACTACCGTGGACAGTCTGTATTTATTGATTTAATTTTTACGTTAGGGCGTGGTTTGGTGACGTGTTTATACTCGAATATTTTGTGTTTAAAAAGTCATTGTAATAAATTAGAATAGTAGTTGTTTATTTATTTTCATAGTTTACGTAGCTCATGCGGTGTTGTTTCTGACTCGGTTATGGTAAGCCGTGAGTTTGATCCCGATGTATGCAGAGGGCTTGACTTTTTACCGAGTTGTTTCCCGTAACCATTCGGTAACCTACTCTATAGGACGCATGTTGCGAGGGAAAGCTACGTTTGGCCGTCACTGTACACTGCGGATCTCAGTGATCTCCCCTGGGGGTAACTGATACGTAAACGTAACTACTGCTCTACGTTGTCACTGGTTCAAATCACTGTCGCTGAACACAAAACCAACTGCTCACTGGTTGTGGTAATGTCTCGGCTGAAATACAGCTCGCGTCAGTGGTTGTGGTAATGTCAGCTGAAGTACAACTCGCGTCAGTGGTTGTGGTAATGTCTCTGCTGAAGTACAGCTCGCGTCAGTGGTTGTGGTAATGTCTCAGCTGAAGTACAACTCGCGTCAGAGGTTGTGGTAATGTCTCAGCTGAAGTACAACTCGCGTCAGTGGTTGTGGTAATGTCTCGGCTGAAGTACAGCTCGCGTCAGTGGTTGTGGTAATGTCAGCTGAAGTACAGCTCGCGTCAGTGGTTGTGGTAATGTCTCAGCTGAAGTACAACTCGCGTCAGTGGTTGTGGTAATGTCTCGGCTGAAGTACAGCTCGCGTCAGTGGTTTTTTATTTTCAACGTCCTAAACTAGAAATTATTGGTGTCCAGAAAGTTTTAATATGAACCAGCCTAGTCGTCACTTATTAGATGAAGACCCTAGTTAGTGTAAATGCTTGAAAATAAAATATAGATTATTAAAATTGACAATTGTATATTTATTGTTCGTATTTTAAATTTTTTGTCCTGTTGTTTTTATTTGGTGAGTTAAGTGGAGAGAATTAAGCGACCATTAAAGTTGAGGTCCTACGAGCCGATGAGGGTGAAGCGAGATGAGTAATGCTGTGACCTCTCCTGAAGGAGCAGGCCACCCAAGGGTAGCTGAAAGGAAAAGCGCTCAAATACAAAAAGACTACTTTAATTGAACACTAACTTTATAAACACGCCACAAGTAGGCGCCTCAAGCACCAATCAGATTCCACAGCAATTCAGCTACAATTGTCATAATGCCTCGACAGTTAACGTCTCCAAAAGGGCGCTGATGCCCTTATTCAAGCTCAAGGTAGCATAATTTTAATAAGGCGAACTATGCTCAGAGGGACCTTAAAGCCGTCACAAGTCCCGCAACCTAGAGTGTCTTTAGTCGCCCTACCAGGGAATGGATAGTTACCCTTTCGCCGTCGAAGTCTCGTATCAGCTCTCTCAACGGCGAGCTCGGTGGGCGTCGAAGGCGGACCACGGGCTGCGGTCCTCTCGCCTCGTTGTCCTCGGGCAGAGCCTCCGGCAGCGGCGGGCAATATGGCGCCCAGAGCCGCCATCGCTCTGAGCTTGTATAGTACCTTCCTGACCTCGCGCTCAATCCCCTGGTATATGTGGCTCGGCTGACCGAGGTCGCTCTGCACCTTGCCTCAGTGCGCCGCTGAGCAATTCTCGCAGGAGCCAGCCACAGCAGTATGAAGCAGCTCCGGAATGAAAGGGCGGGGGGAAACAGGAGATATCCGAGTAAACCCGCCGGCCAGCGGCATCGCCCGGCACGATTCCCACGTGTGAAAATCCGGGAGTGACCCCGCCGGTAATAGAGCCCGGTTTGTTCACTGGTGGGAGGCGAGAAGTCTAACCACTACATCACCGCGGCCCCCTTTTATTTGGTGTAATTTATTATAAAATGTGCAGTAAGAAACTACACCTCATACCGAAGCAGAAAAAATTTTGGTCTGTCTGTGTTGGGGACATGGCCGTTTGTTTTGCATGAATACGTTTACATTGACGCGCTCGGATGCCTTGATGTTTATTTTACGTTC
The DNA here is from genome assembly GCA_029891345.1 of Dryococelus australis. Classification (NCBI taxonomy): domain Eukaryota; kingdom Metazoa; phylum Arthropoda; class Insecta; order Phasmatodea; family Phasmatidae; genus Dryococelus; species Dryococelus australis. The sequence continues at coordinate 5,019,109 of CM056993.1, forward strand.
CCGGCACCGCTTCACTCGATCATACAGGATTTTATGGGTATCACTGGATTGCTTTTGATATGCTCTTTCCAACCGTGTATGATTTATGTATTTCGACTTGCCTTTTGACGAGTATAGGCTGGCATTGCATTAAGTTTTCTTAATTGTTGTACATTAAACGCATATAATTTCACCATAACCACGCTACACAGATATGTTATACACCCAATCGATTGATCTTGACGAAAGCTGTCGATTAAAACTCAAACGAGCGTCGTAGCTTCTCCTAGTGTAAAGTTATACTACGCGGAAGTAATGAGCCGCGGCGAAACGAACACAAAATTTCACCCCCTCCCCCTCCTTCCCGGGAGACGGTTCTTAGTCCTTTGACAATCGAGTGGTGTAACTGAATTTTGAATGTAGACGATAGATTCGGAGCTGCAATGCCAAACTGTATCCCCCGATTTTGTTATCAGCGGACTTTCTGGATTCCTTCCCACTATGGTTGCAAATTTAAAGACGTATTCACGTCAAATATAGCTTTACAAAAGCTACTCAGTTTTGTGACGAGCACTGATATTTCCGCTCGATCCTGATCCTTGTTCGCATCCGTCGTGCTTCACGTTGGAGTGTGTTTACTCGTCACCTCAGTGACAAGCTCAAGGCCGTCAGCGCTGATATTTCCGCTCGATCCTGATCCTTGTTCGCATCCGTCGTGCTTCACGTTGGAGTGTGTTTACTCGTCACCTCAGTGACAAGCTCAAGGCCGTCAGCGCTGATATTTCCGCTCGATCCTGATCCTTGTTCGCATCCGTCGTGCTTCACGTTGGAGTGTGTTTACTCGTCACCTCAGTGACAAGCTCAAGGCCGTCAGCGCTGATATTTCCGCTCGATCCTGATCCTTGTTCGCATCCGTCGTGCTTCACGTTGGAGTGTGTTTACTCGTCACCTCAGTAACAAGCTCAAGGCCGTCAGCGCTGATATTTCCGCTCGATCCTGATCCTTGTTCGCATCCGTCGTGCTTCACATTGGAGTGTGTTTACTCGTCACCTCAGTAACAAGCTCAAGGCCGTCAGCACTGATATTTCCGCTCGATCCTGATCCTTGTTCGCATCCGTCGTGCTTCACGTTGGAGTGTGTTTACTCGTCACCTCAGTGACAAGCTCAAGGCCGTCAGCGCTGCACCTATCCACTGGAGCTGACGTCGCACGTCACGGGGCCGCAGTGGCCAAACTGCCCTTCTCGTACGAAGAAGGACCAGGTTCGCATTCCGGCGGGGTCATGCGTGATTTTCGCATGTCGGAAACGCGACCGATGTTGCCGTCGGCCGGCGGGTTTTCTTGGGGGTCTCCGGTTTCCCCAGGCCTTTTCATTTCGCCACTGCTCCATACTCACTTCGCCTTTATGGGGACTCCCTAGACGCCTTAAGGCCACGTCTGGCCGTAAGGAAGCATTGCGTTTACGATGGAAAATAGCACGAACAGTCTTCGCGGGCGTCACGTTTCTTCAGAATTTTAAGTTGTAACTGTTGGGTTTTAATACAACAATCTGTTCGAAAAAGATACAGCATTGTCGCTTTGTTTTAAAACAATGTTCTACAGAAGAGCAAACATCGTCAACTGAGAGCTACTTGCGGCGATTTTCGCCGACTTTGACACATTTCAACGACCACCTTCGTGTTTCAATTACCGAATTTATAAATTGGCAACAAAATATCGCCCGCATTACAACTAGAGGTAAACGCTGTCCACTATAAAGTGAGCACTTTTCAAATCAACAATAGAAAAAAGTCGCTAACCCTACCTGCATGCATTTTAACGGGTGCACTGAGGGACATGCGCCCAGTAAAGTTGGAGGGAATGTTCCATATCTTAACGTCGAATTAAAAGTGCCAGATAACCATTTGTGATAATTTAAACTATTTGTTTCTCTTTCTGTTTTTTTTCTTCAGTGCATCGAAGTGTTAAAATGAGCAGATTTGTAAAATGGGTACTTTTCTAATGATTTCACAGTTTCACTTGACCGACGCATGAATAAAGTGATTTTGCTCTTGGTAATGTTAATTTTACGTAAGGCGGAGGAGCACACAACGTGCATACAAGTAGATCTTAAGCAGGGCTTTCAAAAGTGCAAATTTTACCGTGAACACCCTATGCTTAACATGTCCTAGGCTTCCAGTTGCGCGCACCACGTGCCTTAATCGCCTCTATGCGCAAGATACTGCACTGGCGTGCAGTGGTTCTCTCGTTGTCTCGATTCTTGACATTCTCTGTGGCAAGCGTACCAACTTATCGCGTGCAAATTAAGACGAGATTGTGCCGCACGTTCATAACGTATGTTAAGTAGTCTACTACAAAAATCTCATGCCAAAATTGATTGTAAAATGTTTGAAATGCTATTCGTAAACAGACGCCATTCAAAAATGTCGAGCAGTTTTAAAGGTACGGCAGCACGAGTGAACTACGTTCAGTTAGCCAGCGGACACGTGGCCAGAATCTCCCGCCAACTTCTCCTTTGATACTCCCTGGTTGTAAGTACAGTCCGAAGTAGAATCAGGGAAAAACAACTAGTTTGTAGTGAGATGCAACTATTAGGATCAGTAAAAGGTGATCTTCTTATAATCGGCGGAAAAACAGTCTTTTTTTTTTCGGTTAAACAGTTTCACTGATTGGGTAAGTGACAGCCAACTGCATGTGGCAAATTAAATATTGTTTTAATTGAATTTAGCCGAATAATTACGAGAAACAAACGTATGTGCGATAGTTTCTGTATATGTTGTGCAGTTCGACGTAATTTAAAAAAAAAAGCCAGAGTAAGTTTGTGGAGCCTAGGATCTGAACCCGCAGTTTTCTACTTCCAGCCTATCACGTTACCAACTGAACTACCAAACCGATGTCGACTTCCAAGAGGAAAATGCATTTATTACGTACGTCTTCGAAAATGTGTAAAGCTAAATGTTATGCAATTTTTTCCCCCTTTCTTAGTTGAATTTTTAACATTAGGCTTGTTAATACAAATATTACGCATGAATGCACTCACTTTAGCACATTCCATGCAGTTTAAACTGCTAAACCGAGCGATACGTGAAATGGAAACGAACGAGCGGTTAGCCGGCTCGCCTCCCACCAAGGCAACTCGGGTTCAATCCCCGGCCGTGTCACTCTGGATTCTCGCACATGGAGATCGTGCCGGGCGATTCTACTGGTTGACGGGTTTTCCCCCGCCCTTGCATTCCGGCGCTGTTTCATTCTCACCTCATTCCACCCTCATCGGCTCTCGAGACCTCGCTGTTAAGAGCCGCCCAAATCTCTCCGCTCAACTCGACTTGTGCTTTGCCGTAACGCAGTTGCGGCGGGGGAAGGCAAAAGTCCGTGGACCCGGGGGGATGATTGTCGTTAATAGTGGAGAAGGGGTAGGGTGTGAACAGCGTGGGTGGTAGTTGGGAGGGCGGTGGTCCCCCACACAGCGCATGACCCCCCGACGACACTGTGACATTTGTTGACCTGCTTCACCTTTACTCCGCTTATTACGCTGACAAGCGCGAAACTGCAAAAAAATAAAGTTATGACAGTAGCCAATGTAATTATTATACTTTCTCAATTAGTACACCTTGATGGTTTGTGACAGGAAAAATTGACTGCTGAGAGTCGACGTACTTTGCGCTGTAAAATGATTATTTTTTTTACCACGATCTGAACACTTCCGGTTCGAAATAGCGTTACCACCCTACAAAGTGACAGCATCAATCCATTGCTCCACACAGCGCGGGAAATTCAAATGTTCAAATACTCAGTGTCGATATGTAAACTTGCTGCTGCCAATATTTGCACATTTTACATGTCCGAACACAAATGAAACAGTTCTAAGACTTTTATGTTTTATTACGAGAAAAATATATATAAAGCTATGACAATTAAAGCCAGCGTTATTTTACTTTATACACATTATAATACAAACAGGAATACCAGTAACAAATTTATGTTGCTAACAACTTCGTGTTTTTATTTGACTGACGCATGTATAAAGCCACCAGGTACATGACAATGCAAATTTCAGGTATGGTGGAAGGATTCAAACGGGAAGGAAAGAAGATCACGACATTCAAAAGTACTCAGTTTATCGTGAACAGCGTAGTTTTGAATCAGTGGTTAGTCAGCTATGGACGCCGGTTTGCTATAGTAAAGTTCTAATGAGAAATTTATTTTCGCGTAGATTTGAGGGAGGGAAAGTAGGGGAGGAAGTGTAGGGGAGGGTTCTTCCGAATGATCGCCGCTGGAGGGAGGGAAACCACATTACACTGCTGGTAAAGGTTGTTCACAATAAAGTGAGCACTTTAGAAATGAAACTTAGAAAAAACTTACTGCCCCTGCATGCATATATTTTAATGTGCGCACTGAGTGACATTCGCCCAGTGAAGTTGGTAACGATGGATGGAAAGCAGTTCCATATCTTAACGTCGAATAAAAAGTGTTACGCAAACATTTATGATAACTTATAATTATTTCTTTCGCCTCCTGTTTTTTTAATGCACCAATGTGAAAAAATTCGCAGTTTTGTAAAGTATTTTATTTCTTAATAATTTCAAAGTTTCATTTGACCGACGTATCACTAAAGTGATGAGGCCAATGACTGTTAATTTTACATAAAGCGGAAGAATACACAACGTGTTTAAAGTAGATCTTAAACAGGGCAATCAAAAGTGCTCATTTTACCGTGAGCAGCCTATACTATACATACCAAATTGATAAAATTGCGCTGTCATATACCGCATTGCGCGACCTACTTTTTTTTCAACGGGTAATATGCACGCGTGGATCAACTCTCGCCCAACCGCTCTCGGCAGCTGTTGCTACTGAAATAAACAACCTCGCCCCCTCGTGCGGTGGCAATGGATTCTCCCGACTCTGCCGACCCGTTCTGGACTTTTGAACATTATTTCCTCATGTGGCTGTCCCTATACCAGGCCTTAACACTGTTGTGAAGGGGGGAGGGAAGGAAATATCTCATGTGGAGACTGGTGGGCACAGCTGTGGTCGTGGAGGTTTCCTCGCAGTTTCCCAGTTTCTTCTCTCGGCTTCATTCCACTGCTACTCCATCCCCATCTCATCACACGCCTTTCACCCCCCCCCCCAGGTCAGGACTCGTAGAGCAGGACAGGTTCCAGCGCCTCAAGGCCACGTCTAATCCTGAGTAGGCGCTGTGATGGTCTCACACAAGACTGCTCTATGTAATCCCGGGAAGTTGGATTTCTCGCGTGTTAGACCCGTGACAATAGGATCTTATCACGCGCGATATAAGCCGGTGGATTAAACTACATGCGCCACTTCGTAATTTTCACCATTCCCTTCTGGAGAACCACCCCCCCCTCCAGGTTTATTTGATCATTTCAAGAATCATAAGTTGTGTGCTACTGGACCGATTTCAGTAATTTGATCACTCTAATGTGTGTTTTGACAGTAGTGATGTTATAAAATTTGTATCAAATAGAATGGACCAAAAGTTTAAAGCAGGGAAGTATATTAACAAATTTTCCAGTGGTCCTAAAATTTAGGCCACCCAGTTTTTTAAGTTGGGACCTGAAGTGAATTCATGCCAAATTGATCCATATATATATATATAATAAAACAAGTAGGAAGGTGCATCCTATACCGGCGGTAACTCCTTTAAAGATGTATTTAGACCCGAAGCAGCAGTGACAAAGGAATGAAGGAAATGGGGGGACCTGGAGTACCCCGAGACAACCTATAGAAGCCGAGTACAACGCCCACCATTTTCCTAAAATCGTGAAAATACAGGCTTCACCTCTTCCGGATTTTCGCGGCGCACTAGCCACCTGGCTATCGCAGCCCTCTTGCACTATTATTAAGGCACCTGGCAATTGCAGCCCTCTTGCACTATTATTAAGGCCCCCGACTATGGTTTATTCGCGGTTGCTTCACACTTTTTGAATTAAAGCTTTGAAAAATCACCCCATGTATCACGCGTTTGGTTTTTTCCTAAATGAGTCATGTATCTCAAGTGTTTTGCACTTCTGTTAACATAAAAGTATCGTATTTTTTTTATTAAATTGAACTTTTAATTATATTTTATTTATAAATTGTAATATTTCAAATTTACTAATATTAATAAAACAGGAAGAAAATAGGTTTGTTGGTTAAGCCTAGTAAGAAATACAAAATATCGTAAAAGTGATTGCGCAGTAATCTGGTGCCTTTTCCATCTAGTGTAATTTTCTAGACTTGTTTAAGTGGGTAAAGAGATTTGAGCGGCTGTTAACATCGAGGTCTTGAGAGCCGATGAGGGTGAAATGAGATGAGGGGAAAATGAAGATCCCCGAGAATACCCGCGGACCAGAGGCATTGTACGGTACGATACCCACTTGCGAAAATGCGGAGTGAACCGGCCAGGGATTGAACCCGGTTAGCCTTCGCCAGGTAGGCCGGAGCCGTAATATATACTTGTATGCACGTTGTGTATTATCAAGCAGGCCATATGAACACTCCATGCGCCTCGTCACTTTGTGCATGTGTCGGTGAAGTGAATCTGTAATACTTCTGGGAAAAGTAAACATTTCACAAATATGCTCATTTTTAAGCTTCTATGTATTTAAAAACCAGAAAGCGAAATAAATAATTTAAGTTGTCGCAAATGGTTACTGAACACATTTAATGCGACGTTGAGATGTAGAACTATTTCCCCTCCATCGTGACCAACTACCGAGCGTAATTTACTAGACGCACCCCTTAAAATATATACAGGTAGAGGCAGTGACGTCTTCCTCAGCTTTATTTCAAAGGTACTCACTTTATCACGAACAACTATTAACAAATTTATGTACTTGTTACAAACAATTATTTGGAATGTGCTGGCCAAAGATTTTATTGTAATTCTACAGCTGAAATAACGTATGTATAGTCTATCCAAGGTATCTTCACCATTTTTTAATCAAACCTTTTGGGGGAAAAAAAAACCATGTATGACATACTTGGTTGTTTCGTACAGCTGCCATGTATCACAAGCTTTTTAAGTCTGCTAACACACATGTGCCATATGTTTGTTTAAGTCTGCTAACACAAATGTGCCATATGTTTGTTTAAGTCTGCTAACACACATGTGCCATATGTTTGTTTAAGTCTGCTAACACACATGTGCCATATGTTTGTTTAAGTCTGCTAACACAAATGTGCCATATGTTTGTTTAAGTCTGCTAACACACATGTGCCATATGTTTGTTTAAGTCTGCTAACACAAATGTGCCATATGTTTGTTTAAGTCTGCTAACACACATGTGCCATATGTTTGTTTAAGTCTGCTAACACACATGTGCCATATGTTTGTTTAAATTGAACTTTTAGCTATACTTTATTTATTTATTGTAATATTTCATTTATAACTAATATGATTGAAAACAGTGATAAAACTAGGTGTGTTGGCAATGCCTAGTAAGAAATAGTTCCTATGCAAATGTATTATTAAAGTAAGTGCGCACGAATGCGGTGCGTGGTTCCTCTGGTGTTATTTTTTGACTCGGTTAAGCTTTGTTTGCACGATACGGAGGAATGTCCCGGAAGTAGAACTTTAGCATGGTTTCGGTAAAGTGTGAAATAACAGTGAATATGGACTATATACAGAATACTGTTTTAGAAAACATACAAACTATATGCGGCCCAATGTTTGTATAAGATGTTCACGGTTAACTGAGCACTTTTGGAAGCCCTGCTTAGTATCAACTTGTATGCAAATTGTGTATGCTTCCGCCAATGTTGAATATACATTCCCATGGGCCTCATCACTTTCTTCGTTAGCCAGTCAACTGAAACTCTGAAATTATAACAACATCAAATATTTTATCAATTTGTTTAGTTTGTTACATGCACCATAAAAAGTAGAAAGCGAAATAAATAATTTCGGTATTCAGAAACGCTTCGCGAACATTATTAATTCGATGTCGAAATATGGAACTAGTTTCCTCCCGTCGTTGCCAACTTTACGGGTCGCATGCCGCACAGTGCACTCGTTCAAATACACGCAGGTATAGGCTGTTCACGCTGAAGTGAGCACTTTACCGTGAACAGTCTATAGGGGCAGTGACAAAGGTAATTGATTTCTAAAAGTGCTCAGTGAACCGTGAACAGCCTCTAGATAGGGCAAGCGATTTTTAGCGAAAAAAAATCGGAGTACATAGTAGACTTCAATTCTATGTATAAAGCCCAGCTGTTTTTATAGCTCCATTGGCTGCTGCCGGCATGAAAATTCCTTCCCGTATTTCTCCGAGCCAATCGATATTCGGTAACTCTGGCACTGAGCCTTCGTGATTCGTGCGCAGACAGTTAACACTGACCAAAACATTATTCAGCCAATCAAGAAAGCTGAACAATCCTAGCATTCATCGAATGATACCTTGTCTCGAAATCTTTTCACGAAATATCACTGCCCCTTCATATAGTGAGCTTGAGTCTACCACGCTTGCTTCTTAAAATTCAACATTAATTTGACATAGGCCTGTTTCACTTTAAGGTTATGTGAACTTTATTCCGATTCATTTGCAGTGTTACCAAGCTATATTTGGCAACTAGTTACAGGCTACTTGTGTAAATACAAACAAATTAACCTGTAGTTGCCCTCACGATGACTCAGATTGTTGCCTGACGCGGCCCCAAGGTTGCCGTATCGTAACCAATTTGTACAGTTCGTTCACAGTCACAATTTTTCTGAAGGCCTACTAAAAATCTACTTCCAAGGATATTCCTCCGCCTCGTGCAAACAAAGCTCAAACCGAGTCTATACAATTACAGCAAAGGGACGGCGTACCACATCGGTTCAATAATATTTTGCATGAGAACTATTTGTTACTACGCGTTACCAACAAACATATTTTCTCTCTGGTTTGATTCATATCAATTAAAAATTAAATATTACAATTTATAGATCAAATATGGTCAGTTTAACAAATAATAACGTACTTTTATGTTAGTGGTAGTATAAAAAGCTTGTGATACAAGGTAGCATATTTAGGCAACTACCGATCAAGTATGTCGTAAACGGGGTGGTTTTCCAAAGGCGTGATTCAAAAAGTGCGCAGAAACCGTGAATAGGCTATAGACGAGGCTCTATAGCTCATGTGCCTGGGTGACGTCAAACCATAGACTACAGATGAGGTAGAGAGATCACCCTGGCTGCGCACAATAGTATCCATGCCCCAACAACGTTGAACTGCTTTTCTGCCAACACGACCAGCAAAAACCGCATGAATTGAATTTGAGGCCGGAACACTGCTTAATAGACAAGTACTTCGATATGTGTGTATACGTCCTCTAGTCAATTTGTAATGCAGTTCGGTCAAATTCTAATTGGTGAAAGTATTTTATTCACTTGGTGATATTTCACATTTTTATATGGCTTCTGAAAGAGCTTTTGAAAAGCGCCCCCTTAATGCAGTTATTAGTTGTCAAATCATTATAGTTTTCAAAATAAAACACTCAAAAGTTTTAATTTCCCGAATTCTGCAGCATACTAGGCTTTGATCTTCGATATTTGTTTCCAGTCAAATTGCATTTAATGCAATCTGTATGGTCTGCAGAGCATACTGATTCAGTATGAGTGGAATTTATGAACTGGTGAGCGAGTATTGGCACTCTGAATTTTGTTGAAAATAGAGGCCAGACTTGTAGTAAATATATTTTTGTTCATTGAAGCGAAACTGTTAACATTGATTTAATAAGTAGTTTAAACCATAAACTGTAGAGGAAAAGTTGTTTTTGTTCCTTTCGTAGCTTGTAACTCTCTCTCAGATAACCAAATTCCAAACAAATGAGAAATATCACCTGAAAAGTGCTTCTCTTTTGAATATTAAGTTATAAACAAACACGTTAATCACTGTTGACCACGTGACTTTGACAGCTGTGTTCCTTTCGGGTAGGTAAATGTTGGGCACATGCGCAAAAGACGAATAAGCTGTCTACTGCATAGCATAGTCTATGCGTAAAACGAAGCTAGTATGTTATGTCTGATCTGTCCGAGCTGGCCGTGCTGTCGCCGATACAGCATTCGATTGGTTCACGTGGCATGTGACGTCAGATCATGATGACGCAGGCTTGAGCTAAGGTCCTGACGGACTGGAGCTAGCCTAGCTTTATCTTTCGACATCAAACAGAACGGACTGCATCAGAAGCATCTGACGTCATCGGCGCCGAGACCAATGATGTGCATTCTTTATATACAGAAGAGACAAAACGCGCGAAAACGTACGGCCTGTATACGACCTGTTTAAATAACTGATAGATTCGTTTAGTTGTTTCGGAATGATGGCATGAGAGGTTCCGGTAAGTGATGCTCTAAAGCTAAGACCACCAAATATAAGAAAAATAAAATATACAACGAAGAAAGTCAACAACAAATGATAACAATGATACGTAAAAAAAAAAGGTAACCTGTTCTTCTGACTGACAGCACGACCGAGCCACTCGGACAGATACATCTGCACAATTGTGGCAGGGCCTTAAACCTTATTCTCGTACAAAGCAGTCACGGTGTCCGTTAAAACATATGCAATTTGGTACAGGAAATTCCCCCCCCCCCCCCACCCACCAGAGTTTGGTTTCAAAACAGTTACGTTAAATGTGAATTAGCTATAGAGGAGGCTTGAGGGGGATGTAGCGAAGGGGATTGAGGAGAGGAGATAGCTCCCCTACATGGCGCGTGACCCGTTGGTGACTTGTGACATTTGTGACATCCCACGCACGCCGCGCCGGGGAGCTCTACCCCTCCTTCCCCTAATCACTGCCACCCTCCTTCACAAACTTCACCCCCTACGCACCTCCTCCCTAAACCACCTCCACGGCTCCTGCACCCAACCCCGTCCGATCGATACTTGCAGCTTCGCGCATTACGGGGAGGTTTCCTCTTTTTTTCCTGGCTCCTGACGAAAATCCACCCCTCCCCCCCCCCCCTTCAACAAACACCACAACCACTGCACTTTCTTGTAATAATTTTCACCTCGGGGGTAGTTCTTGAAGTTGTTGAAGACGGAGGGGAAGGTTCAAGTCCCGGCTCCTCGAAGCGTGGGTGTCGATGTTTAGTTTATCGCATCCATTACATCTTCCCAAAGTACACGTGTGGGCAGATATATTAGACAAGTTATATACACGCGCAGCATTACGAGGACACAGAAGCAAAGATTTAGTTAGTTGTTCTGCGAGCGATGAAATACCTCACATGTTAGGCGTCAACAGCGAACATGACGGATGATATTCAAATGTCGTTTACGTTTCAAATACTACAACATCTAGCAATTTGTTTTTGAACAAAATAAATAGTTTCGCTAAGTTTTTTCATCAAACACGAATCGTTAACAACTGACCCTACTCTGCGCACATTTTCGAAACGTAAACGAACTGCGTTGTTGAGTTGAGGTGAGATATTTGGGCGGCTCTTATCAACGAAGTCTTGAGAGCCGATGAGTGTGAAATGAGGTGAGAACGGATTCAATTTTGTATAGGTTTTGACTGGAACTCCACGACAATCAACTGTTTATTTTTTACTATGCAGTAACGTCGTCAGTTGTAAGTCTAGTGTACGACTTGACTGATACCAGATAAATGTGAAATAATTATTTAAAAACCTAACAAATGGAGTTTTCAAATTAACCCGTTCGGTCACACGTTAATGTCCGAATTCAAATTTATTAATCGCAATTTTTTTTTTGTTACGCGCTGTATATGTATGAGCATTTTCTTGCAACCAATTAACAATGGACTGCGTAAGTAGTAGGCTTATGGTGAGTCGGGGACATGAATCAAGCATCAGTATCCAGGATCCGTCCGCCATCTTGGTAGGCGCGGTCCCGCGGCCATGTTGGTCGGTGCAGTCCCGCCATCTTGGTAGGCGTGGTACCGCGGCCATGTTGGTCGGTGCAGTCCCGCCATCTTTGTTGGGGTCACGGCGAGGGCTCGATGCCATGTTGTATGTTATTACCCCCGTAATCCCTAGAAATTAGTTTAATAAAAACTATTGCAATTAATAATAATTAAACAAAAATGTATTTTAATAAAACATATTTTAATAAAACTTTAATAAAAGTTACGAAGTATCGACTTGCCACCTTGTATTTTAAGTAATGATATCGGTTTAGATTGCCGCTGCAGATCATAATTCCATTAAGTTAAAAACGATGTTAATAATCTCGGCGTGCTATTTCGTTACCCAGTACATCGAGGTTCATATTGATCCCCCTCCTCCATAGCAAAAACCTGTAACCAAAAAATTTGTAAAAATTAGCACACACCACCACTCGTCCCCTCACCAATCAGCTATTCCCATCCACTCACCCCCTCACAAAAACCTCCCTTCACCACCCTCTCCCACCCGTCAACCCCCTCACTTCCCTCACCTAAACTACACTCCTCACCCCCTCATCTAATTCCCTTCACGCCTCACCCATCTACCCATCAACACCCTCACCCCTCTCAAACCCTTAACACCCAAGTGCCAACCCTCACCCCCTCACAATCCTAACCACACCCTCCCACTTACCACTACACAACCCCCTCACCACCCTCACCAAATACTCAACCCCCGTCACAACCTTCAACGGCCTTGGACAACAAAATTTAAAAAATAGAGGATCATGTAATGGCATAACCCCGCTCACTCTGCCACCCAGTCATAAAAAGCCATATTATTCGTTTAGTGCATACCCTCAATCACGATCACCTAAAGAACTATTCCGAATATGATATTTTGTTTATAAAAATTCATAGTGAATTTATGATTGCTCACATTTTAAGTACATTTAAAGGCAACGTGCTCATATTTTAGTTTTCAGTTGGGCCTGTATTTTAAATCATAGTATGCCCACATTTTTGCAAGTCAGATTGTAAGCAAGTGAATATTTACAGGCATATGTGATTATAATTTGCGATTTATTAGGGCCAGGCTTGTGCAATTAAGTTTGTAAGCATCATTTCTGGCTCCAGGAAAGTATGCATGTATAAGCCCTACGACTATTTATAGATCTAGTTATTAGCTGAATTAAAAATAATATTTTCATCATAGTGCGTTTTTATCAAAATGAGTTTATCTCAGGGGAAGGAGAGATTTACGATTAAATTATAGAAATAAATGATTGATTTTTTTAAATATTTATTACTACAAAATGAATCATGCTCGTCTGTGTAAAGTCTGCATCCGTATAAACATCACCTTCAATTATAATTCGTTAAACACGAAACAAACTATTCGGGCTCTCGTGAACTTCGTGCCGCTCTGCAGTCAGTTTGAAGGCGCAGTCCTTGGAGCAGAAGCCACACCGATATCCCCCTGAAAGTTCCGTAGATGATACACCAGCGGGTCCAGATGGTCCGGCTGTCGTCACGTAGGAAGGAGCAGGAACCGTGGATGAAGATGTCTTCGCGGAGAGAGATGTTGCTCCTGGTGATGAGTTGACGAGTTTCTCGCCGCAGACGTTGACAATGAGGAGAGGTATAGGTACGCAACGACATTACGATTGTCACTCGACTGAGGTTGCAGCAAAACCCAGATATAAACTCCTTCCCAGCACTGTGGGCGTCTTAAAGACATAACCATCCCCGCTCCGGAGGCTTCTCACCTGTCTAGGGTCCTTTGAGTATATACACTTTGTGAAAACCGAATGTAAATTGTGATACTGCGAATTGTGGACAATTCTTAATGTGTGTAATCTATATAGATTATTGGTGGACTGATCCCATGTGTTCTCAGCCGCAGATGATCCACCATATTGAGTGTCCAGCCAGAAACCTTCAATATCGTTTCTTCCTCCTCGCTATATACCTTATTTATGCTCCTTTCAACACCGGCTTCATTGTCATCCGCTTTACACTTAGACCCTATGTAAGTTCGAGAACTTGATTGCTTTCTTTTGGTATACATCTTGTTTACTATAGCTACATTCCAACCATATATTATATTTCACAGCTCAATATATCAGCACCTCCTCTGAAAGTTGGTTTATTAAATGTTGTTTCATACAGTTCAGAAATAAACAAACATATTTCGTCGAAGGTATCGTATTTGGAGATACGTACATTTATATAAGACCCCCGAATGCTGATTCCTTCAGGAAAACTCCATTTACATTGAGCTTATTTTCTTTGGTTGCAATGCAAAGTCGGGTGAATTGCTAAGTTAAGCGTCTGATTCGCGGGTAGAAGTTGTATTGGCACCAGCCTTTACTGTGAACTACAAATATGAAGGATGAACAGTTAGGCCTACGTCATAGGATGGTGCACCCCGTTCACGGAGTTTCAGATAACTTTTCTAAATGGTTGACACCATGTAGCTGTGTAGAGCCCTTCACACATCGATATGGTATTTGTATAGATCTGCTTACACATGCGTCCTTTTCATTCCTTCGTGCTTCATTAGCATATGTGAAAGTCTTGTTGTAGTAGCTGCGTGGAAGGAATTCAACAATCTGCCCACGACATTCACAGCTGAAGTTTTCTGGCTCCAGTATGTGTACCCAAGTTACCTCCCCACCACATCTCCGAAGCAATGTCGGCAGATAACTCTTAGCAGGCAGTGAAGGTAGATCAGTACAGGTTTCGAGATATCTTTTCAGGTTGACACTTCTTCGACCAAACTGTGATTTGTATTTTTCACATGCGAAAGTGACATTCTCCACATTCCGAATACAGTCGACTCCATGTCGCCGAGCATTGCTGCTTCCAGAAAATTTCTTCTCACACTAACGACATAATGTTCTGGAATACGTTCCATTGTGGGTCGAGTCGATGCTCCGTTAGCAATCCGTACATCATTCGATCCATCCAGCCCCTGATGTAGATCTACTTACAAGCCGTCGAAATGTTGCTCCTCATTCAAGTAGGTAAACCAAACAAGAAACTGTGAATAAAAGCATGCGATGTAATACAAATACAGTCTTAAAATACCATAGCAGACAAGGTTTCAAAACATAGTTGACAGTGTTACCAACCGTGGTCATCACAAATATGTTGATAAAAATTAGAAAATACCACAAAGAAATAGAAGGACGACTGCCTTTAAAACATATGGTGAAAACATAAGCACTGTCCTACAGAGAGAGAAATATATTTATACGAACCAGCTACACTGTTAAAATACGGACAGCCATCTGATGGGGTGTAAATAAAATCCAAATATT
This sequence comes from Dryococelus australis, assembly GCA_029891345.1. Lineage (NCBI taxonomy): Eukaryota > Metazoa > Arthropoda > Insecta > Phasmatodea > Phasmatidae > Dryococelus > Dryococelus australis. The sequence continues at coordinate 5,034,251 of CM056993.1, forward strand.
TATTTATTTGAGTTTTAAGTGCCACCCAACAGTGTTAACCATTAACTGGGTGACACAAAATACAAAAAAAAAAAAACCACCATCACCAACAATTATACAACATAGGTAACACAAACAACACAAAAAAGACGGCACAGACAAAACAGAGAAACACTACAAACATGAAGAAAAAATACCTAATTAACAATTATGAACGGTTAAATTGACAATTTATTCAGTAAGAGCTTACTGACTAATGTGATGTTCATAAATATCCATAAAAATATTTTTTTCTACCCCTAAAGGGACCAAATTAAAAAAATATATATTAAAATTCGAAACACATATATTTACAAGGCCTTTTCTAGTTCTTACAGCACAGAATGTATGAGAGATTTTACGATTAAAATTAGGAATCTTAAGACCTACTAAATGGAAATGGGGGAACTATGATAATGATATAGAAATGCATTAACTAGAAATAATGCATAATTTGTGTCACGACGGATTTTCAATGTCTGAGTGTTAAATCTAGTTAATTCACAGCTGTAATCAAAAACTAAACTATAGGGAAATCTATTTAATATAAGTTTAAAAATATTTCTTTGAAAACTTTCTAGTCTATTAGAATCTGTAGTGGTGATAAAATTCCAAATAACTTAACAATAATCTAATCTAGATCTTACTAAAGAATGGTTAGTAAAGATAGTAATACCAAGATAATTGTTTGTTGTAATTTCTGCCTGTGATTGTATTTGCTACTGGGCACGTGGTTGCTACAGCAGAACCCCGTATTACTACTACAGAACATATAGTACCTCCAACAGAACAACTTCAACAATATCTGGATTATCCCCATTGTAATAAACTAACTGAACGCCATGTTGCTGCGATCCTCAGAACCGACCATAGAGCTGTTCAGTGATACCAACAGCACATCCTGTTAGGTCATTACTCTTATGTACAATAGCAAATACAATCACAGGCAGAAATTTATAAAAAAAAACACTTTTGTTGATGTTAATACCAATGTTAACAATATTTAGATTGTACCTACAACCCACTAGTCTTACAGTCTAGATAGTTCCTATAACCACATTTTATTCTAACTATATAGGTATAAAATATAGCTAGAGAACAGGGCTTTGAAGATAGTAGGGCCTTTCTTCCGCTCGTTGTATGTCTGACAACTGTATTTCGAGATCCTCGTGAAGACCGATTCACACATAGGTAGGGGTGAGAAAATTTTTCGAATTCATTTGAGGACAAGATAGACGTCAAACACGTGTACACTGAAGTAATATTTGTAATTGGATCCGAGCATACACAGGACTGTTGAGTCTAGCCTACAGGTCATTGAACTCGCGAATTTTTCCTATTCCTACACATAGGTCAATCAACCGACAGAGCAGAAAGCTGAAAAACCATTCAGATCACGTCCTCATTTCCCCCATCTACTTATCCGGAACTGGCCAGACGGGGGGGGGGAGAGGGCCGGTTATGTAGCGGTTAGACTGCTCGCCTCCCACCCTCGCGAAGCGGGTTCCATTTCCAGAGGGGTCGCCCCCGGATTTTCGCATGTGTGAATTGTGCCGGACGATGGCGCTGATCGGCGGGTTTCCTCGGAGATCTTCCGTTTCCACCACCCTTGCATTCCGGAGCCACTCCACTCTCACCTCGCTACACCCTCATCGGCTCTCAAGATCTTGATGTTAAGAGCCACCCAAATCTCTTCACTCACTCTCCGGAATTGCTGAAATCACGTTGAAATTTCGGCGGGAAGAAAACATTGTCTCCTGGGAAGGTTTTCAAAGGCTCCATGTTTCACAGTTTTTTGAACCAAGAGCTGCGTGATGTAATAACATATGTGCATTATAACTTTTTACAATCTTTTGAAATACGCCGATAAGTAAAACTAAATAATAAATATATTTTTATATAAAAATACTCGAGAAAAGTGCTTAGAATCGAATCTGAACCATTGAAAACATTTAACTACATTAAAAATATTATAATCATATCATACAACCACGGAAGCCAAGTGGTCGCAAAGTGTAATTCCTAACGAGCAACAAAATGCTAAAGCAGAGAAATATCAGATTACAATGTAGGCAGTCGAATAGTGCATTTATCCCTTCAGTAGAAACCCAAGTTTCTTAAGTGAGGCCTGTTGCACTCATTGTGAACATAAATGTGGACAACTTTTTTTATCGTTTTTTTAATATTTGCTAAAAAAATATTTTTTTTTAATTCGGAAGGATTCATTTAAAAAGAGAATAGAATTGCCAGAAAAAATGTCATTTTAAGTATATTTACTTTAGCAGTGCCTTTTAAAAGTAATATCTATAACATTTTAAAATTTCAAGTAATGGCCGTAATTTGTAATAATTGTAATTACAATCAGTCATATTAATGTGATACTTTTCATTTATTTGAATCGAACTCTCCTTGCTGTCTGTTTTACACCTGAGTAATTTCGGTGCCAAAATTCACAGCTAATATACAAACAAGGATTTAATCTTTTCGAATGCAAAATCAAACTTACGATCGACATGGAACTAAAATTGCAAGCACAGAGACCTAGTGAGGCAGCACAGTAGTAAACTATCAAGGGAGTTCGAGTTGGTTTTCTGCTGTTTCCCGAAATCCTCCCAGAGGAGCACTGGGATGGTTCCTCATTACAGCCTGTTCCTGCTTCTGCGAGCGACTTGTTTCGTCTCTAGAGATATCGCTGTCAACGTGACATCGAACCCCATCTATTGGCTATTCACGGTAAACTAAGCAATTTGAAAACCCTTGCTTAACGTCTACTTGTATGTACATTGTGTAATGTCCACCCCCCCCCCCCCCCCCCCATATGTTTAATTAACATTACCACTGGCTTGGTCACTATGTGTATACGTTGGTCAAGTGAAGCTGTCAAATTATTACAAAAGTAATCATTTAACAAAAATGCTTATTCTTACGCTTGTTTGAGTTAAAAAAAAAAAACAGATAGAAAAATAAACAATTTCAGTATCCACAAATATTTACCAATACTTTTATTTCAACGTTAAGACATTGTTACCAACTTTATTGGGTGAATTCCTGTCTGTGTGACCGTTAGAATATATGAACGTAGGGCCAGTGGCATTTTTTCAGATGTTGCTTTCAAATGTGCTCAGTTAACCGCGAACAGCGTTTACGTACCTACAAACATAGATTTCGCATGCCTGAGGCCTACAAGTATGGGATCGCTAGGGGGGTTCCGAGACATGCAGATCAACTCCCTCGTCGCCTCTACGCGCAGAGCACTGAACGCTCCTCTATGAGACTTTCAGCGGAGAATCTACCATTTGAAGAAGTAAAATATTAACAAACATTTTATGCACGCCCCTATTCCTTTCTTACAGTTTTGTACCGTATTGTTCATACATAAAATGACCGTGTAAACACCCGTTTCAACTATTTTCACTAACACAAAAACTTGCTTTGGAGGGAAATGGAGGAACTGGAAAACGTGTAACTTTTGTAAAATGCTATTCGTGAGCAGACTTCAATCAGACTCGTTGGACGGTTTTTTAATAAAAAGTTTTCTACTGGAGCTCTGCACACTGCTCTATCCAGGCGGCCTGTCACCTTGATCTTCACGCTGTTTACATCTCATGCAAACTTAACTATCCGGAATCCAGATGACTGAAACTAATGTCTCGGGCGGTGGTGGCAGCCTGGTAGGCCGTGTCCTCTCGAAACTTGGCCCCTCACATGGGACTATGGCGGTACCTCCAACACTTGAAGGCCCTGGCAGCCTCTTCTAGCCAAGCTAGTGAAGACACAGCTACGGGGCATACGTGAACGGCTATATTGCTGGCAGCTCTGTTAGTTTAGACATGTGGCGGGTCTTATTTTAATTAAAAATGTGGCTTGTAGTGTAAGGATACACAATGGTGTTCAATATAGATTTATGGGTTCCTCAGAGTTTTGGGAATGATTCTGATGGACTAAAGTTCACAAGATACGTGTGAGTAAAGTTGCCAGTATGAATTCAAATTCCTTCCCTTGCATCTATAGTTATTACCTCTGCTGGAACTTGAACTCGTATAGCTACCCTCTGTTCAATGATCCCACCTTGCTCAATTGAGTAGTTATCGAAAAAAATATGCATAGAAATTATTATCAACGTGATGCAGTGCTCTCGTAAAATACTGACGGAAACTAGAGAAACAATTATTTAAAACAAATTTTATGTGATGACAGCGCAAAGTGTAGGCATAGGATTTAGAGGTGAATACTGTTGGTGGTCCGCCATTTTGTAAGATAGCGCCTTATGGAAAATTAAGATTTTACGTTATATCTCGAAAGCTGTGATATTTGTGTTGATACTTGTTTCTTGTCAATATGTTATTCTGTAATTCGTCTTTTTTTTTTTTTTTTTTTTAGGGTTTCGCTAATTTTTTTTTACAATTGGAACGTAGTCTAGTTCTGTTTAATATTTTTGTTTATTCACTTTGAAATGGTAAAACAAACTTTGTCATCTAAAAATTGTTGCAATGTTTAAATATTTATCTGTTTTTTTTTTATGTTTCTTGTTTGAAAAAAATATTTTTCTGCGTGTCTATTAATTATCCATTTACTTGATACTATGTGAAGTCTTAATTTTCAAGTATCTAAATGAATAACTTATTTGTGAAATATTATACTTCTTTTCAGACTTTCGATTTATGTATCGATTAGTCGGTCGAGACCACGAAGTCCGGAGCATGTCTTTGAATATATAGGTTCCCGCTCATGTAATTTCCTTCTCCGTTTTCGCCATACTGCATGTAGTCGCTTTGAAACTTCCTATTTTTGGAATCCTTCATCATCTTACGATGAGCTGAGTTTTTTCCCCAGTTTTGGCTACGTTTAGCTGCGGATGTTTTATTGTTCGACGTGATCATATTATTTTTGTGATTCCGGTCCCGTTTAATTTTGTTATTAGGTTGAGCGGTTTGCAGCACGCACCGATAATATTGTGGCCAGCTATATCATCCTTGTGATGTGAGCCGTTTCGTGGCATGGCCGTTTTGACCATGATTGTACTTCTTTCTGTCGTCACACCGCAGTAACTTCGGGATCTTAAGTAATAACTCAAAGTTTTATTTTTTTTTTATTTTTACCTGCTCCATGACCAATGGGCGTGCTCCAGCGCTTTCTTTGGACTGACGCGACATCGAGAAAATCTTAAGTTTGTGAAGCTGGCAGTTCAAGAATGAAATTGTTTCGTCTTCAACATCTTTAGTTCAGTTTAATGAAAAACGAATCAAAATTATTATTTATAATTTTTTTATAATGTAAATTTCAAAAGAGGTGTTCGCGCGTACCCGATGATATAGGCCAATTTATTGGCCAAAATGAAATAAATATTATGGTTTTTCAAAATGTAAACAGAAGCAAGCAGAATATTCTATAAAAACTGAAAATACGCATGTTATAAGAGTTTATGTGTATGTATATCTAAGCAAATTATACTCTTGTTGTAGCGAAAAATGTTTAAATATAACTAAAATGTTCAAAAGAAAATATTATATATATATTAATTTTTGGTTATTTAATTCCTTAAGAAATTTCACTGTTAATATATAATTTTCCAGCTGTCGAGTTGTGATTGATAAATTTTGATGTTCACCATGAGTGCAGCTATTGCATATTTACTACATTAATGTGCAATAAGTAAAATAGGAGCGCGCCAATATAATTAGCTTTCTGTAGTAAACCCTAGTCTACCCAGGGACCTAGATACAACAGTCTATTTATGTGCCATCCTTGAGTACTAACGAGAGTACCTATGTATACCAACGCTTCTGTCACGACCGTGGTCTTTAACAAAGCTACTAAACCAATTTTCGCCAAACTTGATTACTTATACTATGATAGGTTAGGTAATAATAAGTCATTGAATTATATTAGGCACTTTTTCAAATGGCGGCTATACAAATATTTTAGGTAAATTTGGTATAAACATTTAACCAATTTAAACCAAATGTTGTATGTTGACAGTATGTATTACAAGCATAATATAAGCCAAAAAACTACATGTTTTGTCCGCAATTTTATAAGATAGCGCTACATGAATTAATAGAGATTTTGGGTAATATCTCGGGAAATAATATCCAGAGTGCTACCAAATTTGGCATACATCCGGGTGAGTTTTGTTTCCTAGAGCAAAGAAATTTTGGTGCTAGCGCACACGGATGTTCACTTAGACTAAAGTACTCAAAGTGACAAAGTTTGCAGTCGTGCGGCCCCCAGGCTACTTTATTACTCAGGAGTTTCCCGTCTTCTAGACTTCCCCTGCGTGATGTGACGTGACGTGGAATACAGTCAAACGGAACATTAAGGTAATACCTGCAGGAAGTTTCTAGCGTAATCCACGTATTCGCTCTGCCCCCCCCCCCAACCCCCTCCCCTGCCCTTCCTTCTCAAAAAAAGTCATAGACGTCAGTGGTCCGTCGTACTTTTTTATTCACTTGCTCGAAAACAGTAGCATTTTATCCAATTTCGCTTTCCCTCAAATAATTTTCAAGTGCATTACGAGAACTCGCGAATATTACAAAATCAGAATTTTTTTAATGGCGCTGCAAATATTCACGTTTTTAGATAATTGCCAGTTCTAGTGACATATTTCTGACAGAATTTTTAAGAATTTTTATATGTTCACGGAAAGCTTTACGGAAATGTACGGACAAAAAGTAAATCTGAACTCTGCAGATACAATACATGAAAACCTTACCATACTCGCTATAGCTACGAGTTTTTGGTACAAAAATACCTGAGTTACACGATATGATATTCGCTGCCGTAAACACAAAAGTATTGTTTCTGCGCATAGATCAAAGATGAGGCAGGCCGATATTTCGTCTTCTGCGCATGTGTCGAACATTGGCCTACCCCACCCCTAGCTACGGCTCTGAACACCTCGTTCTCAAGAGCTGCCCAAATCTCTCAACTCAACTCAACTCGACCAGTCTAGCTGTCAACGTCACATGGTCGGCAGTGTTGCAGGGTTTGGTTTATGTCTTCATTTCCAATATGCGTGCCATCTTAATATCACCAGCTTGAATTTAATCGAATTGCATTAAAAATTGGCCAGATGACGTGTACAAACATCTCAAAGCGTTTATTTACTAAACAGCGTTGTAACCTAACAATCAAACGACGTCGTCAGTGATAGCCGTATTTGCAGAAAAACAGTTCAATTTTGGGATCATAGACTAAAGATGGGCTAGACCGATCTCGCTGGCTGCGCACAAACAATCTCAGTGTCCCAACATTGAACCTCAGCACTGCCAGGTGGGCGAATGGTCAGAGGTATAGATTATTTAATTTATTGGTTTGTGTTCAAATACAGACCAATGAAAATATCGTTATTTTAACACATAGCAATTATCACCGTAAATGTTATTTTTTTTTTACTTATCGCACACCGTAAATCACAAATATATACACAGTAGACTAGAAAATTTTGGTGACGTTCCATTAAATCAGAGAACATACACTACTAAAAAAAAAAAAAAAAAACTGATATTAATTAATCTTACGAAGATTACTGCAAAAAATTTGCAAGTACTTTACCATAATTTCAAGTTTTTTTTTCTAATGCTGTGCGCATTTGAATTCAATCTGGAAAATTCATGGTGAGGTATTTACTTATATAGTAATTACATTAATTTACTTTAATGTGCTGAGATTGATGAAAATGATGATCTGTTGAGCGATAGCAAGAGAACTTGTGCTATTGGAAAGCTTATTGCAGTTGACGGTAGGTATGAGAGTGACAGACGCCATTGCAGACTTGTTGCATTACACGAGAACACACAGATATCGGGAGACAAGCCACAGTAAGCTATTGTGGACAAGTACGCAAATAACATGACGTGCAGCGAAAAGATTTCGAGACAAGTTATATTTCAAAACCTTGCATGTTTGTTTTACCTTTCTAGACTGGCTACATAAACATGTTATCTGCTGTTATTACGTGGATCACATTGGTTCACGCCAGAGTTGTCGAATTCCAATTGTCCCAGTTAAACACGGAAACTGTTTATCATGCAGAGGGTAACTAATGGCAAACAGTCAATTTCGGTTTGTGCTTAGAGTATTGAAATGGACGGCAAATGAAGACAAGACATACATGTGGATACGTTTGAACGACGCGAGGGAAATAGTGCAGCTGTCTATGTCAGGATTACGAATGCCGGACGCACTTAACCGATGCAGTAAGTTGCAAGGCTTAGTGCCTAACTATCTTCAGCTATGGTAAGTGATTCGCAAACTGTGCAATTACTCTACGTTATGATTGGTTCATATCATTCATCACCGAACACAACGCCTACATGCTGTCATAGAGTACTCATGGATAAATGCTATACACGATCAAGTGAGCACTTTCGAGAAAACATCACTGTTCCTAGCTGCGTGTATTTTGAACGCGCACGCCCAGTAACTGAGAAAGTAGTTCCACCCCTCAACATTGAATTAAAAGTTTTCGGTAAACATATTTCAATATTACAATGATTTATTTTTCTTCCTAATTGTTTGATGCATATCAATAGTGAATATACTATTTTGTGTAATTTAGTATTTTTCAACTTAAAACGAGATTGTGATCCATCAATTTGTCTTACTTTGTATGTTACGCAATTGATTTAGTAACAATATTTATATTATATACCACCTCATGTTGTTATGTTAAATACGGAGTTTACTAACCGAATGTGCGAAGTTTCACATGTATAGCTTTAGAGTATTATTTGTTTTTTAAGGAATCGATTAACTGAATTATTATTAATATTATTATTACTACCACTAGCCTACCTTAAGAGTGACATGTTTTTGATATCTCGATTTCTGAATATTACCATACTATTCTTAATGTTTTACAGTGATACCAATTAATTAATTTACATGCAATTATTGAAATATTTATAGTAATATTAATATTATGGACTGTTATATTAGCGTAGTGTACATTACATTATCAGTTAGTCATGACAACTAGTTATATTGATTTATATAATGTTCTTTTTTATACTTTAATACTTTCTTTTATATAGGACTATAGGATGTATGTATGTGTATAATGTGTTCAGTGGTAGAGAAGGCAAACTATGCCTTAACTGTGCCCACAGAAAAATAACGCGAAATAAATAAATAAGAATGAACAAATTTGTAAAATATTTACTTTTATAATAATAAAAAAACAGTTTCCTTTTACTGACGCATGAATAAAGTGATCAGGTACACAGCAATGTTGATGTTACTGTTATAGCGGAAGGATACACTATGCACTTACAAGTAGATCGTAAACAGGGCTGTATCAAGTGCTCGTTTCACCGCGAACAACGTATACAGGGTGAACCAGCTGCTTGAAACGCGTACTCCAGCCGCACACGCTGGCCAGCAAAATGGCGTCACTGGTGCTTGGTAATGTACTAGCCATCCGGCAGCCCAGCCAATAGGGAACCTTTCGCAGCGTGCGGTAGCCAATCAGATGCAAGGTCCCGTTACCAGAGCATACTCGCAGCCAATCACAGAATGAGTACGCCGACGTGAATGAAACCATCACGCAATGTCGTCTTTGTTATATTCTGGGATACAGCACGTTGTTGCTCATGATAACTAAACATGTTCTTCGCTAGCCGTAGCTACAGCACGCAGCAAAATAAATTCTTATTTGCAACACCAGAAATTAAAAATTAACCCCTTAACACAGTAGGTGGCCCCGGCGTAATATCACGTCGCGTGAATTTAACTGCGTTGTTTGGAGGTTGCTGTAACATCTGCATTGTTAGAAGATATTGGCGAGGAAATATTACTTAGCCAGCAGTATCCATAAGGTTCTCTGCACAACATAAAATTACATCATCAACACTCAAGGTGTGCATTACTTAGAAATGCAGGATAGCGTGTACATTACTATACGTAGGAAAGAACATTTGATTGGGACACTTTCAACTCGGCATTACATTGGTCGAGAGATGGCCAGTTATGAACGTTGTAGTAAGCGAACCCATGTTTGTCTGAACCAGTAAGATGGTTGTAAATGGAGATGGATAGACCAACATTAATGATGGTCGTGCAGTAGTGCGTGTAACTGACTAACTTCTGGCGTGTTTTGTTCGTCCGTAAATCTGTAGCGCACTCAAAGCTACACAATAATTCTTTGCTTTAAGTGTTACAATAGAGTAAACTTTTAGTCTGACCAGTACTTACGCATTACTTGTCATAACTAACACATTGCACCTACGAAAAGAATTGCTGTTGGTCTAAGGCACCAGCAGAAACCAATAACAAAATTTTGGTGTGCTAGCTGCAGCCAGTGGCATTAAACCTAAAAAATTATACTGCCTGTATTGGTGCTCGCTTATGACCTTGTACAGCACCGAACATGATTTTACATATTGTGCAACACGTCATACGTGAACGAGTATATCCGGGATAATAGGTTTAAAGAGGGTCGCGCGCGTGCGATGGGGAGGGGGAGGGTGGGTGGTACAGCCCTGACGAGCTACAGAGAATGACGTCCTCGGGTGGCGCCCTCCAACCCACTCGCCGGCTGCCCACGCGTTTGTCCGCAGGCCATATTTCCTTAAAGAATATTCCGCCGGAGCGCGCGATGCGATCAATGAAATCCTCCGCGTTATGTGCTGTAGTGGTGGGCGGGTGGCCCTGGGGATGGGGGGGGGGGGGCAGACCAAGGGGCGTGTATGTATATGTGTGTTTGCGGGTCTGGAAACAGTTTTGCGTGCGTGCCAAAAATCTTCTCATAGTGCACAGTCTGCCCTCTGCCGCTATGGGGTGCTGTCCACAGTGCGAGAACTGCAGCTGTGAGTGTGAGTATGCATACTTGGTGGATGAGTGAGCTAGTGAGTGAAGAGGTTTGTGGTGCACTTAACATAGAGGTGTCGAGAGCCGATGTGGGTGAAGCGAGGTGGGTAGTGAGAAGCGCCAGAATGCGTGGGCGGGAGGAAACGAGAGATTACCGAGGAAACCCCGCCAACCAGCGGCCTCATCCGGCACGATACCTACATGCTAAAATCCTTGGTCTACCTCACCGGGAATCGAACCCGGTTCGCCTTGGTGGGAAGGGAGTGTTTCAACTACTTAGACAACCGCTGTCCCAGTATACTGCATGTTTGGCAAGTCATTACCGTTGAGGTTCGAGGGCGCTGCTGTCTGTTGACAACTAGTCTGAGGTATGCCAGGGATGTAGCGAGGGAATATGGGACGGCAAGTACACTCCGTGCACATGCATAATATACTATATGAGGCTAATGAACACAGCACATGCTGTTCTGCCGTAACTCATGGACCCTCGTCAATGTGTATGAACCCATGTTTCGTCCTTATACGCTACAGGTTTGTTAGGTCCATTTTCATTTTGCCCCAGTGCCCGTAGATAGGCTGCACGCCGTGCGTCTATATCACTTCGCTCCGTTAACATGTGTCTAACATGTTTAAATATTTTAAATTTAAACACCGCGGGTTTAATGATCCTCCAAAGTGCATCCTTCTTCCCGGGAAAAGTTATCTTTCCTTTCGCAGCATTAAGGAGTTCAGGCAGAATGGGAATTCTTTTGCGCACTACATAATATTTCAAGAATGTTCGGCGCACGACACTTTGATTGAACTCGTCAAGTTCCGTCTTTTTTTGCCGTGGACGTCGTTTACCTGGGGTGGGTGGAAATAGCAGCTCTCTCCTTGTCGGCTGTCTCACACTGTCTGGTAGTGTCTTCTCTCTTATTCCTACTGCTTTGACCGCTCTTTCTACTATTTTGTCCAACGGGATAATGAGACCTCGTTTCTTTTCTTCTTTACAAAATTGTAACACATTGTAAATAATCTTTCTATTTTGTGACTGCTTCACTTCCCATGATTTCTTTCGAGGAGCCTCCATGCTGTGCGTAGGTCCCGATTACTTCTCAACTTACATTTCGTTCTGTTATGTAACGATAACACTCAAAATAACACTTTCAGTTTACAGGTGAAATAACAGCAGCGCTCAATGCTCACGACGATCTGTTTAGACACATACGACACTCCGGTACAACGAGCGTGATTCACAGGTGGCTGTGTGTAGTGATGCAGACTGTACATTGCTGTCTGCACGACGCAATTGTGTCATACCAACACTGTAGTTCCTCCGTCTGCTAGTGGTAACTGCCACTTATCAGACAGTTGGTACTTGGTTCTCGGGCTAGCAAACACAATCCACCATGTCGGACTGTGTTTGATTCCTTCCGGTGGCTTTTCTCGGAGCGCTCCCGCCTCCCCACGCGCTTGCACTCCACACGAGCTCCACCTGTAGTCACAGAATAGGTTAAGTACGCAGAAGTCGAACAGGCGCACTTGGCGGTTTCTTCGATGTGGTCGTTACCTTGTCGGCGAAGGGAGGCGAGAGGCTCCTGGGTCGGCCTCTCAAGTCTGATTGGCCGCTGCGCGCTACGGAAGACCCTCCATTGCATGGGCTGACGGCCAATGATTGAGTTACCGGGCTGTGATTGGCGGACGGCGTTCCGACAAGTTGCTGACGTGTGAGGCTTGGAGTTTGCGATATAGGTGACGGTCTCTTTCGTGTTCTTAACAAGAATGGCACACCAACGTGTTATATCAACCAACTTGTCGCAACTCGTTGTTTTTTAGAGCGCGTATCGACATTATTGTGACGTTAGAATCTACATAACAATCTCTCACAATCTCTCTTACAGATATTCACTGCCTTTGCTATTTCCTGACTACTGAAGGAAGATGGTAAATATTATCTTAACATCTTCCGGTCAGTACTCGAATAATGATGAAGGTAGGGAATATATGATAATATAAAAGTGTAAGATTGTATAGATCTTAACATGACAAAATCTCGAGCCGCATTCGGGAAAATCAGTTGTGGCAAGATGGCGAATAGCCAACATGCCTTCGAAAACACTCCAGTTAGTTTATAATTTTATGACCGGATGATCAATTTTTGAGTGAGCTAAGTTGTTTACTCGCCGATCACAAACGGCCTACTTTAAAGTATCATAATCCTCGTTCACTTCATGACGTTATATAATATCTTCGTATGTGTATGATAGCCAATAATGAGATAAACACGTTACTCATGTAGGCAGTATATTGAATCCTAGCAAATTGTTATCTTTACATCCGATAAACCATCGTATCTACATATATATAACTACAAACAGTTATATTTTTCAAAGGTTGGATTCGATAGTGTTCACGTTACCTTCAGAAGCGTTCAGTAACCGTCGTCCTGTGGACGAGTTTGAATTCTTTCCGTTGTCATTGGCTTGAATCTGTGTGTGGAGACGTCTAGACATATTCCGAGTACTCTAACACTGAACTTTTGTTGTCCGTCTGCGAAGAGGCGTTGAAATAAGTCAACCTTTGAGTAATAATAAAGTCGGGAAGACAATGTAGTGTTACAAGAAAATTTAAAGCGTCGAAGTTATCTGTGCTTTCTCAACGTTCGTAATGATTACAGATTGTGATTTGTACCAACACATATTCGAAAACAATACAGTGTTTTTTTCTCTCTCTGGATGGATGATGTCATGTCGAAGAGTCTTTAATCTTTGCGGACAAATCACAAACGTTTGGTTTTAGAGTAGTTAAAGTTATTTCCACGCACAGAACACGTCCAATAACATAAGTAAACAACCAGACATGTACACAGTACAATGAGAGCTAGTAATATGTCACTTATCGTTAGTACATCACAATTCTAAACACTAGTTTTTAACTCTTATGCGTTGCAAGGAACATTTTTTGCTTCGAACTGTACTACCATTATGACGAAGTTCATGCATATGTCGGGTCCATTAAAAATGTGTTTGTGTTTGAGTTTATAGGCAGAAGCTGTTAATGCGACTGCGAAATATGAATGAGGTCTCCACGCACATGAGGGACTTGGCTTTCTGTGCCTGTTCTGCTGTGGACAGTGGGCGTGACTAAATTACCTTCCTGTGTAACGTCAAGTACGACTGAAAGCTCTGAAATGTTTAATAAGTAGAGATGATGGAAATTTGCGAAATTTTTTTGAGCCAACATATCTTCTATAACACTCTTACTAATTTATTCTTTCATGATTGGATGAACAAGGTTTACACTCGGCTAAGGTGTCTGCAAACCAATCACGAACGTTTTGCCTTATAGTACAAGAATTCTTATTGACTCAGTGAAATGGGGTAGTATCTTCATACATGCATAACAGCCAATAAGGAAAGAAAACTGTCAGACATGTGTTCAGCATGTTGAATCCCAGCAAACTGTCGACTTTTCCAGCGATAAACCATCAACATTATTAATAAGATATTTAACTTCTTAAATAACCTCCAAGGTTACTCTACATATATTTTGATGTTTACATTAAAATGTATGCAGTTTACTACAGAGATTGTATTCGAAAGACAGTTATGAAAGTGCGCAGATAACCATGAAGATGTCACACTGTGTGCACGTGAGAAGGGTACAACTCGAGCAGCGCATTTTGGACAGGGCGAATTACAATATCTGGCTGCCGTCGCACTTGCAGTGTTGTCGTACTGACTTCAAGCGACACACGGATGGGAAAGATAAAAAGTTCGGGTTCTTGGAAGCTTGATATTTTTAGGATGGTGTGTAGCAGTGACGTCACTCGAGGTACGGGCAGGGGGGAAGTATGCAAGCAGCACGGCGCACTCGCTCATCGCGTTGCATAACGGCGTCACGTTCGCGCTGAAAACATCGACCCCTACGTTCAACGAGTAAACACCCAAAGCGGAACTCCAGCCGAGCGATCCGACAAGATAGGTCTATACTCGGTCCCTGGCGTCGAACGATCCACCTATCAGCATTCACAGAAGAACTTGCCGGATGCAAGCCGAAATGAAGAGAAACCATGCACGGCTGGGTAGTACCAATCAGACACAAGGCCCGTTGCCCAGCAACATGCAACCAATCAACGACTGAGTTCACTCATATGAGGGACACCGCCATACAATATAATGGAAATGGTGTGGCAGGTCCTTTCACGTAAGAGTACCAGTCGCTCATTGGCCGTACGGGACTCTCTGGAAACCGGCCTTGGTTCTGATTGGCTACTAAACATTGCGGAAGCTTCCTTATTGGTCTAGGCTGTCGTCTGGCAAGTTGGTTTCCAAGCGCAGATTGGTGAACGACGTTTTGTCATGTTGCTGACGAGTGAGGCCATTTTTCTGGCGCCACTTTCGATTCTGTATTCTTAAGCATTCTGCGGTCAAGCTGTGTCATATATGCGTCCTTGATTGTTATGTTCTCATATTACCATCAGTTACCTCTGAATATTGTTAGAGACAAGTATTTAATGTGGGATACATCAAGGCTTGCATCATTCACACAATTTCGCAGCATTAGTTAGTTAAATTCCCCACATGTATTATATTGTTCCTTCCCCGTGGTACCGCCGCCTTTAAATCATCCCACAGGAACTAACGCTCGCTTCTTCTATCCGCAGACATTTTATTGGCAATCACTCTTTTCTTTACATATAATTAGGGCCAGCGATTTTCGGCGAAATTGTTCCACGAATAGATACATTCCACAACTGTGTAACCTCATTTGACATGTATCGTTGGCTGGCGTCTTTCCTAGCAGGCAACAGCTGCTTACTTGGCGATTGCAGATGTTCTCTGCCTTAATAACCGAGTCCTTAGTGGGTCTGTCAGAAAGGCAGATGGCAACTTTCGCTCAAAGTTACTGGATTTTTATTAATTCTTATAATGACATTAATTTGCAATTTGAATGTCTCGTATAATCACCTTCTAACTTTCTGAAGCCCTGATAAAGTTCTACTCCACCTCATGCAAATAAAGTGAATGAGTGAAGAGATTTGGGCGGCTCTTGAGAGCCGATGAGGGTGATTGAGGTGAGTGTGGAGCAGCGCTGGACTGAGAGGGCGGGAAGATACCCGAGAAGGCCCGCCGACCAATGGCATCGTCCGGCACGATTCCCACATGCAAAAATCCGGAGTGACCCGGCCGGGGATCGAACCCGGATAGCCTTGGTGGGAGGCGAGTAGGCTAACCTCTCAGCCACCGTGGCCCCTGCAAATAAAGCTTAACTAAGTCTAGGAAATTACACCACAGGGACAACGCACCGTGTTAATAACATTTTGCATTAGAAATATTTCTTATTACGCATTACCAATACACCTACTTTATCACTGATTTTATTCTCATAAATTATAAATGACATATTGTGATTTATAGACAAAAAATATATATAACATTTCAATTTAACAAAGAAGAAACTATATTGTTAGAAGAAGTATAAAAGTTTGTGGTTTGTGACGTATTTAGCAAACAACCAAACATTCCATGCAGATGCTGGGGAGATTTTTCAAAGGTATGAGTCAATGATGAGTGAGAAGATACTACGAATAGGCCATATTATGAAACTGATGTAGAAGAACTATCGAAAGGACTTGCAAGATATAATTTGATGGGACGATAAATTATGATAGCAATTTCGCTATTATTTCACAAAATACCGGAAAGGGCATTTCACACGATAGTTAATCCTATCATTTTTTGGTTGTTTCATGTTTCAATATTCAAACTGATCTGACAATAAGATTGCTAGCCCCACTGCGCGCTCGTTCATCGCGTTGTCAAACTCCGCGAGCCTTCATTCACACTGCTCCAAGTATATAGAGTACTGGAGCGGAGATGTTAGGGCGTAACTTAACAAGACCGCTGTGAGAGTGAACATGAAGCAGCGCCGGAGTGCAAGGGCGGGGGAAACTGAGATATCTCCGAGAAAACCCCCTGACCAGTAGCTTCAAATTCCCACTTGTGAAAACCCGAGGGTGACGTCGCTGGTAATAGAATCCATTTGGCATTGGTGGGAGGCGAACGCTCTAGCCGCTGTGCTACCGCGGCCACGAGTATATAAAGTTCATTAAAAATATAGTTTGGTGCCGGATAGTAACACGAATTTTACGTGTCTCTTAAGTTCATTCACAAAAGAGAGGTTCAGAGAATTGTATGTAGTATGTATAATATATACTCACTGGCACATACGTATATGGGAAAGTCACATATAAGGAATATTTGACATCGTAGGATAAAGAAATTCTAAACTTTGCCACTGTACAGTTTTAGTAAAAAATTGGACGCTGGTGTCTTTGTTTGTAAACACTTTTAATATTATCTGCTAAATGTCTGTAAGTGTTATTATAGTAAATAGGACTGTAGTTTATCATCACATTGCTCGGAAAAGAAAAAAAATTCTCACTTACTTATAAACATTGTCATATTTCTGAAGTACGCTAGACTTAAATCATATTCAGGTTCCTTGTCACACAAATTTCAGAACCATCTCTTTTCTTTTCTAACATTATTTCCTCTGTTTTCTTTACACGAGCCGAAGTACATCATTTTTAATGCACGACCACGTTGTCGCTCGTCGTGTTCTAATGGTGCGGCTATGTTCGTCGTGTTCTAATGGTGCGGCTTTGTTCGTCGTGTTCTAATGGTGCGGTTATTCGCAACGGACTTGCTGATAATGAATTAACTAGCTGTTACTAGTTCATGGGCTACCAGGGCAGGGGGCCGCGGTGGCTGAGAGATCAGCACGCTCGTCTCCCACCAAGGCGAATTGGGTTCAATCCCCGGCCGGGTCACCGGACTTTCGCGAGTGGAAATCGTGCAGGACGATGCCGTTGGTCGGCGGGTCTTCTCGGGGATCTCCCGTTTTCCCCGCCCCTTCATATCGGTGCCGCTACATATTCACTTCAATTACCCTCATCGGCTCTCAAGACCTCACTGTTTACAGCCGCCTAAATCTATACACTCACCCACTACCAGGGTAGATGTCACGTGGTCCTCTCATTCCACAAGCCAACCAGATATATAATTGTGGTTCAAATTATGTCTCTGCCCATAATAGGCGATTTTTCCATGTCTGCACATGCGCATGTGTATGAACAGTACATACGCACACATACACTTGTCCGTACAAACATAAAATATTCATATGTAACTATGAATAGGTGATTTAGAACTTATTCTGTGCCATTAGTGTTTGGTAACTGGAGTGGGCTTATTAACATCCTCCAGTGTTACAAACTAACATATGTTCTAACTTTAGCTAACACCCATGCTTTATATAGGATTCGAACCGAGAACCTCCAGCAGCACAGACCGGCGATTTACCAACCGACTGCGCCACGGAAGGCGGCTCTGGCGTCTGTGCTGTGTCTCTAATTTAGATTAACATAAAAGTCCTACTTCCAGTAATTGAAGATGTCTAGGGACACTCCATTTCCATGATGACAATGCTTGACTAGCTTCGTGATCCACATTTCTGATTGGATGACGTACCTCTATCTCGAATTGCGGAAGTTTGTTATGGGAGAAACGTAATTCTGATTGGCTAGTCAAGTGAAAAGAAAGTATTCTCACTATAGACTATTCACGGTAAAGTGAGCACTTTTTAAGGCCCTACCAAAAGGCATTAACCACTAATAAATACTGTGTATCTTATTGCAACGTTAGGCGTTAACTTTTGGGAGCAGTATAATGTATACACTGTGTTTATTTTCCACATTGCAATATTTATATAAAAACCATCAGGAAGATAGTAATTGGGCGAAAGTAAAAATTTTGAAGTGCCTTTAGAAGTGCTCACTTTACCGTGAACAGTCTATAGAAAACAAAGAAAACAGCTGTAATACTACAAGGATATTGAAGTCTAGGTTACTTGGCAATCTTTTCGCGAAAATTAGGTGTTCATATACGGGCATGTACTGCTGTCGTCAGCTGAATATCTAAAGTCCCTCTAACATAGTCAAATATTTCCGTCAAACTGTTTCTAATAAGATTGGTTAAACGAACGTGGATAGTTAAGGCGTCATCAAAACGTCATAAACGCCGCCATATATGTCTGCAAATTTCGCATTATTGTTTCGTGATTTGATATATTTGAAACAAGGGTTCGAATGCACTACTTTTTCCACTGGTGAGTATTTCAGCTGTTACGCCCAGGGGAAGCCTTGCGAAAATGAGTAAGCAACCCCTTGGTGCTGGTGTGAGCATCGGTGAGTATTTCAGCTGATACGCCCAGGGGAAGCCTTGCGAAAATGAGTAAGCAACCCCTTGGTGCTGGTGTGAGCATCGGTGAGTATTTCAGCTGATACGCCCAGGGGAAGCCTTGCGAAAATGAGTAAGCAACCCCTTGGTGCTGGTGTGAGCATCGGTGAGTATTTCAGCTGATACGCCCAGGGGAAGCCTTGCGAAAATGAGTAAGTAACCCCTTGGTGCTGGTGTGAGCGACGTGCAGTGAAGGTAGCAGGGGAGCGGCCTCACACCTGGGCAGCAGCCAGTAAATGAAGGATGGTAGTTCGAGTATACACAGCGCTGTGGAATTCATCCTAATACTAGATAATAACACAAATTTCCCGCGTCTCTTTACACATATAACGTTGTTAAATAAAGAAAAAATTGTGTATGTTTACGTTAGTTTACACTTAGAAATATTTACTCCCGTACTATCATAAGTCAGTTGGGTTGGGATGCTATGTATATGCGTGTATATATATACATATATATTTACAGGACCATTTCGAGAATTCATTTTTAGGACAAGGTAGAATTCGAACATATGTAAATGTACATGTCTGTTTTTGCTATTGGATCGCAGTTTATTGGACACGCTTAAGTAAACTCTGAGCCAATTATCGACCTACATAGGGACAAGCACCGAATCCCATGACACCTGCTTTGAGGTACAACTGGCTACACACTGCGGCAGCAGCCAATGAACAGAAAGCTAAGTCTAGAAAATCCACAGGACAGTGGAGTCTAACCTATGGGTAGTAGTTTGAAGCGCGAAATTTTCCTATCCCTACATATATATGATGGGGAAAATACCTGTTTGTAACTGATACGAGAATAAGATGCTTTTTGAGAGTAACTTAATTTGATAATCAGGTGGTGTTAAAGTTACTACACAAGAAAGATATATTACACCCAGATTATGCACACGCATTGCAGCCAAGCGCATAGGTAGAAGTCGCTATGGCTCCGCCTCCAGTCCACTATGGCCTCGCCTCCAGTCCACTATGGCCCCGCCTCCAGTCCACTATCAGTGACAACCTTGTCAACAGGTGAACTTCCCGTCATCACTGGCTTTCAGCTGTTCGTTATAAAGTACTATTTTTTATCGGAATATCAGTCAAATTAGAGCGTAGAGCACAGCTTAATGGCTTTACAGGTTATTTTAAAAGTTTTATTTCCCATGATATTACTAAGCTTTAACAGTGAAAAAGAAACTAAAATTCATTTTATTTTTGCAGGCTGTAACAGAATCAACAACGGTCGTACATCATTCACTTAAAAAAATTAAATATTGTCCTGTCTTACACATTAACCGAACTTAGATTTTAAAACTAAATCATAACTACCAGTCAGACTATAAATGTGAAACGATATGAGGACAATGAATTACCTCTTCTTGGGTCGTCTTCAGCCCATGGGTTAATTAATATGGGTTGCTATAGGATGTTTCACTCGCTCTAGGCTTTGTATTGAATTAAAGGTTTTGCAGGCGGTTTCCAGCCCCCAGACTGTGTATTAAATTGTCGTTGGCGCGCCTTTATGTATTCCGTTTTCCAGTACGTGCGGACGATAAACGCGCGCTGTTTCACCGAGTGCCAACATATGTTGTACCTAAACAAACACGAACCACTAACAGATGCGTCTCAATAGCATGGACAAGAACTCGGGCTGAGAGCACTCATCCGTAAGATTGTCATTTAACGGATAAATCGCCCAGACGAACGCACATGCCCACACAAGGACTAAAGAGATTGTGGCTCCCCCCCTCCCCCCAATGACTTCATCGGGCTACCTCCATAGACGTCACCGTATTTCCCATGCACCAAAGTATGTCCGTAGCATATTGCATTACATTATGATCAATAGTTTGATATTTGCGAGCGAACATCAGGCGCCGAGAGCGAGTGAAACAACATGTACAATACAATCAAAAACAGTTTTTTTTAAGCTGATTTTCACTGCAGTGAAAAGAAAAAAATTTGCAGGGGCCAAAACAGAGAATAAGAGGACTGATGGACCACTGTGACATTTCGTTTAGCCAAAAACATTTGCTGCCACGTGGGCTGGGACATTGTGATGGATAGACCAATTCTCAGAGTTCTTCAAATTTATCTGTCACACCCAATTCCTTCGCTGTTTTCATCATTGCCTTCGTTTCCATCGCACTTTTACCAAGCTTGCAATAACATTTAACAAACGATCGTTGGCACAATGGAATCGTGTTCACAGACAAAACAAAAATGCGTGTGTACCTGCCAATACAAAGTAAAGATGGGTAGATGATATAACTACAAGGCTTAATCGTAACTATTTCCACCGGAGATTAATAGATGACGTCAATTATCCCTCCAGCAAAACCAAAATCTGGTTTCAAATATTTCGTCCATAGGTTTCTGTGCATTTACCTTAAGAACTCCTGGGTTGGTTTTTTTGTGTTTTTATTTATTTATTTTTCTTACAAAGAGGACTATAGAGGAAATTACAAACCCATTATATATTTACGCCACCATCCAGTGTAACTAAATGTTAAATGGGACAATATTAATGAAATTAACCTATCAAAATTGCAAAATATCAACTAGTTAATAGGGTACAATTAATTTATCCTTCAATTCACAATAACAATTTATTTACATCTAGAATAGAAAAAAATGTTTAACTGATACAGAATATATGTAAATTACTTCAAGGAAACAAATTATCTTAATTTTTTCAGCAGTTGCTCTTTAACTTAGGTGACTTAACAGCCAAACTAACATAAAGTGACATCCAAAATTCGCACTCACATCCATGGAATGCGCGGGGTTCGAACCAGGGATCCCGCTGTGCCATAAAAACATTTAATAGACTTCAGGCACTCGCGTTTGAATCAGTTTCGTGGAAGGGAATGGCAACCAACAACGTTATATATAACAATGCCATGAATATAAATTTTGGAAAATGCATACGTTTATAGAACCTACTAAACAACCTTATTTAAATATCTTGTAAAATCTAATATTGCAAATAAATTTGTATATTATAGGTAACATAATTTAGCATAATCTACTAGTAATAATGGTATGTATAACATTGCAAAGGCTACCTTATAAGACTTACTCCTAGAAAAACTCAGTGACATATCACCTTGTATATAAAAATTGTCACATGTGTATAAAGGCTGTACATGATAAAGTGAGCACTTTAGAAATGAACCTTTGAAAATAGTCACTGCCCCTGCATGCAAATATCTTAATGGGCGCACTGAGTGACATTCGCCCAGTAAAGTTGGTAACGATGAATGGAAAGTAGTTCTATATCTTAACGTCGAATAAAAAGTATTACGTAAACATTTGTGATAACTTGAATTTACTTATTTCGCTTACAGATTTTTTTATGCACAAAAGTGTAAAAATGAGCAGATTTGTAAAGAATTTCCTTTTCTAATAATTCTAGAGTTTCACTTGACCTACGTATGAATAAAGTGATGATGCCAAAAGCAATTTTACATAAATCGCAGGAATATACAACGTATATACAAATAGATTTTAAGCAGGGTTAATGTTACCGTGAACAGCGTTTACATATGTTTATTTAAGATTAGATATTGCTACATAAGAACATTACATATGATCTTGGTTACAAAGCAGAGGGCATGGTGTAGATAGGAAGGGGTGCAGGTTGGAGGTTGGAGAAGACTGTAGAGTAAGAACCTTGTGTAACTGTGTGACGGCAGGCCGAGATGTGCGGCTGAGGATGCTAATAGAAAGGAATGGATGGGTATAGGTTTGGAGAAGACCTTATAGTAAGGAGCGTGTGTAACTATGTGACGGCAGGCTGTGATATGCAGCTAAGGGTGTTGTTAGAAAGGATTGGAGGGTGTGGGGTGGAGAAGACTGTACAGTAAGAACCTTGTGTAACTGTGTGTCGACAGGCCGAGATGTGCGGCTGAGGATGTCCGGCTGGGAGGAGCGTGAGGCTCGCTCTGTCGCGCTGGAGAAGGCCTACGTACACGAAGTATATGATCAGATCTGCGCAGAGTCGCGGGGCGGCAGAGCCTGGCCCAGGGTGTCGCAGTTCCTCGCCGAGCTAGAACCGGGCTCCCTCGTCTGTGACGTCGGTGAGTACGCCTCGGTCGTGCAGGACCGAGTGTAAGAGCAGCTGCAGGAGGTGCTATGGCGGTAGCAGTAGGAATAGTAGTAGTAATTATAGCAGTTTTAGGGGGAGCAATGACAGTATCAGTGGAAGCAGTAGTAGTTATGACAGATGCAGGAGTAGTGACAGTATCTGTATGAGCAATGGTAGTAGGAGCACAGCAGTAGATGGAGTAATGGCAGAAGCAGGGTAGATCATAGCAGATGCAGGAGTAGTGACAGTATCTGTATGAGCAATGGTAGTAGGAGCACAGCAGTAGATGGAGTAATGGCAGAGGTAGTAGAAACAGGGTAGGTCATAGCAGATGCAGGAGAGGTTATGCGACAGTAGCAGCAGAGGCACCAGTTGAAGGAATATTAATAAGAACAGCAGTAGATGAAGTATTGGTAGGAACATTAGTAGTAAGAGAAGATGCGGGAGGATTTATGTCAGTGTTATCTGCAATAGCAGTTGAGTTAATAGTAATAGTTGTAGTAGAAGTACCGGCCCAGCAGTAGTAGTAGCAACAAAAGGAGCAGTAGAAACATAATTCGAAGTAATAGCAATAGTAGTAGTAGGAATTTCAATAAGTATAGAAGTAAAGCGTCATTCAGCAGCGGTATAGACATGTGAGAGCTGTGTGTTTTCCATATCTCGTCTGTATTACAGCAATAATGCGCTGCATAAGAACTTTCGTGGTTGTGTTGGAGAGAACAGCGATGGAATCATAATACAGTGGTCACTGATACACACTGCAGATATTCTAGATATGGCTACAGACACTTGCCAGCCACACAATTTTTACATTGACCGACATCTGCAATGAACTCGCCTTCATGTGTAGTTGCAGGCGATGCAGTAGCGCCTGAGAGTATGCAACTAGCTACTCTCTCTTAAGCCAGTGGTTGTCCACTGGCAGGCGCAGCATGATGAATTTTGATCGCACCCAATTGCGTTTCTGAATGTGCCTTTATAAATGGAATAGCCTATACTTATTCTCAGGTGTTGTAACATCTCAATCAGTTTCACCGGTTTATTTTTCTGAGAGTACATGCAAATATGAATACGTATACATTCTGTTATAAGTCGCTTGAAAAATATCCAATTTCTTAAAGAATGGAGGTCTCAACGGAAATAAAATGACTGAATTTAATTAATTTATTTATTTACAATATTGTGAAAATACAGATATATATTATTTGCAACTTTGAACTACCCAGCTGTACTATTATCACTTAATATTCCTAGAAGTAAGCGCAATAGTTAATGCCAATCTCAGTTGTAATTCAGGTCTTTATCGCTGCCTTTGTTCTAGTTGCTGCTACACAATACTCACCCATTAGTCATTCACACGTTCTCGAAATGTCCATTGTCGTACATTGACATTATTCCAAATGTCTGCCACTCATTCATCCTGTTCCACTTTCCCATAGTGGCTTTTCCCTGTTTTCACCCTTTTACTGGTTTTTTTGGTCGTCTGTGCTTTAAAACTTGTGCTATCCTTGGTGGTTTGTGTTGGTTGTCTGACTGGATCATTTATAAACTGCTGACTTTCGACTCTTTTGTATTTTACATGTAAATTTTGCTTATGTGGTTTAGCCACATTTATGCTGTCTTTTTTTCTTTCGTTTATTGTCATACTGGAAAATATCTTTTTTTAATGTGGATTATCTTCTTTTGTTTCTGTGTTACTCTTTGTCCAACTGGAGCGTTGTCTCTTGGTCCATACACGTGCTTGATTATACTGTCATTTTTTTTTATTTTGTGTTTCTCATCCAGGTATTGTGTTCTTAGTTCTTTCGGTTACTTTTTTTCGTAATCATTGCACGCAATGGAGATCAAATCAAAATCCGAACTGAGCTAAAGTGTTCTAAAAAACAGCCAGACAGGAACAGTTTTCACGAAAAGAAAAAGCGTCCCTACACACGTTTACATGAAAAATTATTAATTAAATGTTTATCGTCATGTTTCAATAAAAAATACAGTACTATTACCTTTCTGTATTCCAAAGAAACGTGTTATAAATTCGTAGTAGTCAAATTGTAGTGTTACAAAAATAATTCTAGCTGAAAGTTCCTAAATAAATGTTCGTGTAAATACAAGATACTTTTCACGATATGTGCGGGCAGGAAATTTAATCATAGTTCATTTATAGCGTGGTCCAGCCATAGCACCAAATGTCTTGTTGCGGAATGCAGAGCGATATAGCGTTTCCCGTGCTTATAAGCTCCGCCCCCCATCTTTCCAGGATTTAAGGGGGTGAGTTTCAAATGGCTGCTTCGGTCCATTGTTCAAACCCGCGGCTACGCGTTCGCGCGCACACACACAAGCTTATCTATCGGCAGAAACCCGCACTGCATCATCTGCCGAAGAGACAATGCATGTCCCGCAGTCCCTACAATACGAGCGTGCTCTCACAGTAGGTCACGTGGCGCAATGAGAAGAATTCAGCTGCCCAACTGTTTGAAATGGCGGGAATGAATTCCTCTCGTGTTTGTCAACGTTTCCATGTACCATTTAGTGTCTGGTGGCGGTAAATCGCAGAGGACCGCCATTGTTCGCCGTCTACCACTTTCCAGTGTCCTTCACAGGTGAGGTAGGGCTTATCTGTCTGCCTTGTTGGAAGGATCGGTGTACATGGTAAAGGCTGTTCACGATCACGTGAACACTTCTGAAATGAACCTCAGAAAAAAGTCACTGCCCCTGAACGCATATATTTTAATGGTCGCATTGAGTGACATTTACCCAGTAAAGTTGGTAACGATGGATGGAACGTATTTCCATATCTTAACATCGAATAATAAGTGTTAGGTAACAATTTGTGATAACTTAAATCATTTCTTTCACATTCTGTTTTTTTTATGCACTGAAGTGTGAAAATGAGCAGATTTGTACAATATTTACTTTCGTACAGATTTCACAGTTTTACTCGACCGATACATGAATAAAGTGATGAGGCCCATGGCAATGTTAATTTCACACAAGGCGGAAGAATACATAATGTGCATACAAGTATATTGTAAGCATGGCCTTCAAAAGTGCTCATTTTACCGTGAACAGCCTATACCTACACCATGTCTCAATTGGCCAGGAGAACGCTCTGTCGTGATCTCACTCTCGCGAGCACGTCATAATGAAGTCACAGAGAGCGATATCTGGTCGTCTCAATATGTTGGCGAGAGCACAGAGAGAGAGTACCAAGTTGTATTCCTGCTGGCGCTCTCTCACACTCCTTTACGTAGTTACAAGATCTTGGTATAGCCATGTCCTGAACATTCCAAGCTCCTAAGGGGCCGCGGTGATGTAGTGGACAGACTACTCGCCTCCCACATAGGCGGGGTCGCTCCCAGATTTTCGCACATGCCAATCGTGTCAGATGTTGCCGCTGATCGGCCCTCTTTGCTCGGGGATCTCCCGTTTCCCCCGGCCCTTGCATTCCGGCCCCGCTCCATACTCACCTCACTTCACCCTCATCGGCTCTCTAGACCTCGATGTTAAGAGCCGCCAAGACCTAGTCCTACCTCGGCTTCCGACACTGAAAACTTGTTTTTAAAGGTATTGTTTTCGTTCTTGATTTTATTTATTTGACCTCAGCGAGCAAGAGAAGGAATAACGTTACTATTGCCGCTTTAACAACACAAGAACTTGACACTCAGAGAACAGCCAACGAAATATTTGTTTGTATAAGTATACTTAACTATCCAACAACAATATATAGTTGGGTAAACAAAACATGATGAGCAAAACAAAATTAATTTCGTTCATCGAACAAAATACACGCTTGAATAAACAAAACCTCTGTACTTGGACAAAAGAAATTAGACCGTCAACAAAAGGTTTTGTTGAATCAATTGTATATATTGGTTTGTACATTAATTTTATTGCCTTCGTCCGAAAATAAAGATCGAGAGTTTGTTTGTAATTTTTGTGACAATTAGGATAGTAAGTGTTTGTTAGTGCATTTATTCATGCTTAATGAAGGTACGAACAGCCTACTAAAATATGTTTGTTAGTGCATTTATTCATGCTTAATGAAGGTACGAACAGTCTAATAAAATATGTTTAACTGGAAACTAAAAAGTAAAGCTGTAAAATTTGAAATATTTATCTGCGCACGTTATCCAGTACTTGAAGTGTATGTATTTATCTGCGCACGTTATCCAGTACTTGAAGTGTATGTATTTATCTGCGCACGTTATCCAGTACTTGAAGTGTATGTATTTATCTGCGCACGTTAGCCAGTACTTGAAGTGTATGTATTTATCTGCGCACGTTAGCCAGTATTTGAAGTGTATGTATTTATCTGCGCACGTTATCCAGTACTTGAAGTGTATGTATTTATCTGCGCACGTTATCCAGTACTTGAAGTGTATGTATTTCAAATCATTCTGACACCTAGATCAGCAGCGCTCCAGAGGCATACCTTAGCAAGCCCAGCTGAAGTAACTGTAACATACTTAAACATCTTTCTTTTGGCAAGAACTATGGCGCTCAGCAAGAATCATCACAAGTAACAGGCAATGTTGAAAAATACCACTACACTTGCCTAGGAACAGATGATTTTTGGGAAAAAAATGTTCATCATTAGTTGTATATCACAATATTTTTTTAGAGTAAAATCTGATTTCGTAATTTGATTGACCTTATTCGTCATTCGTGTAAGATATGTACCCGCGAATCACAGACGTTCAGTGTAGGAGTGACATCATTTTGATTGGCACAGCCATGTAATAAAGCATCTCACAAAGGCACGTGGCCAATGATCAAATAAAGACTGGAGGCGTGAGTGTAAGATACAGACATCTGGCTCGCACGAAAATAAGTTGTCCATAGTGTATTTACGCATCACCAAGCTCCGCCTTATTATTCCTTACGAAAATGTAAGACGATAACATGCGTTCCGATTATCCCTTCAACCTCGTAACATATTATGGCGAGTATACTTGGTCACGTCTGACATATTGCAGAGCAGGTGAGATCATGGTCAGTGCTGTGCAATTTCAGAAGCTGGCGCCAATACTGACATCACATTTTTCTGAGCAATGCAATTACTTGCTACTGACAGCAACCTGTTTTACGATATAGTTGGTTGCTTCTTATGCTGCGGATGTACTAAAAACCTCTCCATTGGTCCTGAAGTGTCATTTGTGTAAGAGATTCATAAGTACTTTTGATATTAAATGTTTAATATTTTGAAACACTTGGAACGAAAGATTTATACGTACGTTAAGGAGTTATATAAGCTATGGACCCCCAAAAATAGAGTTTTGAAGAGAATTTATTAATAAAAAATATATATATGAAATTACTTGCTTTTAAGGAACAAATAGGTGAACAATGTTTTTTATAGTGAATATCTCACTCATATAAAAACGCGGATGGTAATATAAATCATCCTTCATTAAGGAAATGGAGGGTGTCCGGGCAACTTCGCAACACTAAGATGTAATAGAATTGTTTGAACACATTATGAATCAGCACGTCAAAATGAACACAAAAGTTCGTCCTGTCGGAACACGCTCGGGTAAACCTTTTTCGAGAAATTCCGTGCGAAGATTGCGAAATAGAAGGTGGCACGTAAGTTGTCGTCTTATAGTTCCGTTAGGAATAATATGCCGAAATTTGTGTACTTATCTTTGAACAGGATTTTGATCACACACATTATTTTAGAACAACGTGTAACACAGTGATTAATTGTAAAAACCTTACGTGGTCCAAAGCATTATCAACAAAAATGCATCACACTGGAGGAAAAATATTTTTGTCCATAGAGTTACAACGCCATCCAAAAACCTGTAGATTTCAAATAACGCGTTCAGCCTTCACAGATATCTCGCGTGCTCTTGAAACCCAGATGTAACTAAATATGATGTTCACAGTTAAAGGCTGTTTACGGTAAAGTGAGCACTTTTGAAATCAACTACAGAAAAAAGAATGGGGTGTAGCTGTGTTGGGGACACAGCCGTTTGTTTTGCGTGAATACGTCTACGTTGACGCGCTCGGACGCCTTGATGTTTATTTTACATCCCCGGCACCGCTTCACTCAATCATATGGGGCTTTGTGGGTACCACTGGAATGACTTTGAGATGCTCTTTCCAACTGTATACGATTTCTGTATTTCGACTTGGTGTTTTGACGAGTATAGACCGAAATTGTGTTAAGTTTTCTTAATTTTTTTACATTAAACTCATACAATTTCACCATAACCACGCCACACAAATGTTTAATACACGCAATCGATTAATCTTGATGAGAGCTGTCGATTGAAACTTAAAGGAGCGTCGTAGCTTCTCCTAATCAAAAGTTATACTGCGCGGAAATTATGATACGCGGTGAAACGAACTCAAAATTTTGCCCCCCTCCCCTTCCCCGTCATAACGCATGGCTTCGCAGTCCTCACTCAACGTAACATATTCTTTGTTCCCTTGGCAATTGAGTAGTGTAATTTAATTTTGAATGTAGACAATATATTTGGAGCTGCAATGCCAGACTGTATCCCCCGATTTTGTTATCATCGAATTTTCTGGATTTTCTTCCACTATGGTTGCAAATTTAAAGACGTATTCATGTCAAAATTCTGCCGCAACCACACGTATGCTGCATCACACTTAGGTGTGTAGGCTCCTTGCTAAGTTGGCAAAGAATTAATAAAAACAAATTCCGAGTCCCGACGTATTGAGTGTTCATTAATGTAAATGTATTTATAGGTAGGTGCACTGTTAAACATTTCTGTATATTTACGGAATGTTTTACAGAAATGTACAGTGTATATACGGAAAGGCACTCCGTAATGACGAAAAACGGATTTAAGTCCGTAAATACAAAATACGGAAAGTCTACGCATTCCCTTTGGCTCTGAGTTACGGGGACGAACAATGCCGATTCTACACGAATCTTTCTTCGCCACTGTAATAAGAAAATTACCGTTTCTGTGGCAATTAAGGTTATCCACACGACTATGACCTATTTTTCAAACAAAAATAGCATCAGGCGTCTGTAACATTTGGCAACACTAAAAATACACTAAATTTTATAGAAATTGAATTTTTGCTTTCGTTTATGGACTAAAAATATAACAGTTATACTTTAACTTTCAAGTGAGAGTTTGTAGGTGTATGGTAAGCCCTGCCCTCATAGCTCAGGGGTAGGGTGGCCGACCTGTAGCCGAAGGGTCGCGGGCTCGCGCCCCGGGGCCTCCGACGTGGCAGATGCTCAGCTCGATTGTCGCACTGGGAATTCGTCAACAAGTCGCTCTCACTAGAGCTTCGTCAACATCAAAAATGTCACAACAACCTCAAATGAAGGTTAAAAAAAAATTGGTTAAAGTCGTGGACTGGTAATTTCTCGACTCGAGTTCAAACCTCGCTTAAGTATGAAATATTTTAACTTTTTTAATATAATTTTTTATGCACGGTAGAACACCCACATAACGAAAATAAGACATCTTCACTATCTCTGTTTATTTTAAACGGAAAGTACAGAAAACTAACTTGGACATTAACGGAGAGGTTCCGTGAAATTTACGGAAAGTCCGTTTCTGAAAATCAGTGTGTCCGTAATTTTACGGAGAGTTTACGCACACTTCTGGAAATATTTTTACTAGCACTTTTCCTTAAAATGATGGAATTTTTTTTTTTTAACAGTGTCTCGTCAACAGAGACGAGATCATTAGAGATAGGGTAAGTTGGTGAGAGCAGGAGGCTCAGGTAGAGTGTCGGCCATGGTTAGCAGTCGCCGGGAGTGACTTTTGGAAACAATTGAAAACCGAAATCAGGTAGACGAAGGTCCTCCTCCAGAATGCGAGTCCATCCAGCGTGTTACCACTGCGCCATCTCGTTCTATACATTTAGTTATACTGAAGTCAATGTGCTATACATACACACAAGAGCACGAATATGTGTATTACTAACACATCTATACTTCCCCCTAAAAGTTCCTTAAGCCGGGTTCACAACCATCCGTCGCAACCGTTAATCCTTCTCTACGACAACATTTCAGCTCGATAACTTAACATTTCGATCCTTCTTTCGTTTGAGTTCTATTTCCGTTGGAAATACATTTTCAAGAGAAGCAACTCTGGGGAAATAAGCTTTAGTTACTGCTTGGATGACTGACGCATGCATAAAGTGAGACGTCCCGTTGCAAGGTTAACCTTACGTATGGCGGAATGATACAAGTTGAGAGGAAACCTAGACACTACGCAGGTCTTTATAAAATGTTCACTAAACAATGAACAACCTGTGACAGCTTTATTATTACTGGGTTTGGCGTGTTTATACATGGAGGCTGATAAAAAACGGGAAACCATGATCTTAGTCGACCGCGAGTCACTTCCTTCAGACTCGAGAAGTCAGTGGCTGGAACTGTAGCCGTCAGCTTCTTCTTCATGTCAGCACAGAATAGACAGGGAAAAAGAAGCGAAATGGCGTGGCGGTTTTTTTTTTTCATTCGTTGACTGGCCGCGCGCGGCTCTTGCATCTGATTGGCTACTGGGGGCTGCGAAAGCTTGCCCGTTGGCTGGGCCACTGGCTGGCAAGCACATTACCAGGCGCCGATTAACGAACTGGCAAATGGCGCCATTTTGATGACGTGTGCGGATGGAGTTAGCGGTGTAAGCTGACGTTTGACTTCTTTATCATTAAGTATAGGCTGTCCGCGGTTCTTAGTATACTTTTGAAATCAACCTTCGATAAATTTCACTGCCTGTACATACAGATAGTTTAATACCAGAAAACTGACTTGTATGTGCTCATTAATACCAGCAAACTGACTTGTATGTGCTCATTAATGTTGGCAGCGACAGCGAGAAAGTAGTTCAATGTTTTCAGATTGAATTACAAGTGTTAAGTAAACATTTATGAATACACAAAGGATTTGTTTTGATTTTTGTTATTTTAATGCATTTAAGTGTAAGAATCAGCACGTTTGCAAAATATCTTGGTTTGCTAAAAAAAAAAAAAAAAAAAAAGTTCCTGTTTCACTTGACCGTCTCATGAATAAAATGATCAGGCCCATGGTGGTGTTAATTTTACATATGGCGGAGAAATACACAGTGCTCATACAAGCAGATCTTCAACAGGGCTTACAAAAGTGCTCCGTTTGCTGCCAACAGCCTATTTTCAGTTATTTAATTTAGTAACAGACTATAATTCACTGCTCCATATTCACATGGACACAATCGCTGGTTTAATTAGCGCTACTGGTCTGTATTTCGAGTAATTATTTACCTGCCTGGCCGTATTACAAAACATTTTTCACTTTGTCGTTGAACCTCTTATTATTGGCTAAAAGGAGTTCTTCGTGAAGGTGCCACACAAATATCCGGAGAATGGTAGAGCTCACGTGAGTATACAGCATCTAGCAGTTTAAGAATACTATGTACTGATCGTTGTTTGCGCTTAAACGCGTATCTCGATAAATAAGAGTTCTGGAAATATGACTTTTTCTCAGAAAAGATTTAAAAAAAAAAAACTATTATCTATTTCCCTATTTTTTACTTTTCTCATATTAAGTGCATTCTCTGAAGAAAAAAAAATCGTGAAAATGGTCAAATATAGCATTTTAAAAACTTGCCTATGCAGTTTCCTTAAGCGGCAAGAGAAAAGTACAAAAATACGGGCGTAGTGTAATTTGTGGGCATCCATCGCGTGCAATAATACCCCACAGTTACAGATCTAATTTGCCCAGTACAACGCCACGACGGAAACACTGCACGCCTTGCGAGTAGGAGCAATGAGGCACTAGGCGTGCGTGTTAGTGTCGCCCGTATCGCTCCCTCGCTTCTTGACCTTGAACGCGCAGCTACATAGTCCCCTTAAGTGTACAGCCAGGAAGAAGTTTTTACAGTTTCAAACAAAATTTGCAATATTTTCTTGTGGCGCCTTGTGGAAATTTTTTGCAACGAGTTTCAACACTTCAATTTTTGGAATAGCAGGAAATGTTTTTCATTGGATGTCTTACTGGTACTAAAGTTTGGATACTATAAGAAATCTTTACTCGAAAAAAGGTGGACCACCTTTTTTCGCGTAAAGATTTCAGGACAAGTTGTGTTCCAAGGCAATCTACTTCAGAACTACTTTCGTGATTCGACCATTCTAATTGTTACTCGTGTTATCTGTCTGTCCGCGAATCACGGGTGGTCATTATCGGAGAAACTAAATTCTGATTGGCTCAGTCATGTAACAGGCTGTCTCCACACAAAGACAAGCGGTAAATAATCAAACGAAGAGTGCAAGTGTGCACATAGTATTCTTTCATGTAGATGGACGCCTGTAGAGGGTATCCGAGTCCGTAAGGGATGGAGGTCTTAATAACAAAAATAAATAAAGTAAAGAAACTAAATTTGATTTCTCATTTATTCACTCTGCTACTACGTACAACCTCAATTAGCCGTCTCCTCTTTTACTCTTTCTATATAATAGTGCGTGCACTGTTTAATAGTGAGTGCACTGTTTAATAGTGAGTGCACTGTTTAATGTTTATTTCAACTTTACTTAATGTTCTTCTTAATGTCTCTCTTTATTACAGATAATTAACTCATACCCATTATTAGAAATGTGTTCAGTCTATCTGTTTCCATCAGTTATAATGTCCTTCACTCACGCACTTGATCCAATAGTCCAGGCTCCAGCCACTTCCTTCAAGACGTGGACACTCAGAGTCTTCGCCTTCCATTCACAGCTGACCACGCCGCTAGCTCGAAATACTTCCATTCACAGCTGACCACGCCGCTAGCTCAAAATACTTCCATTCACAGCTGACCACGCCGCTAGCTCGAAATACCGCCAGTCACACATTCAGCCACTCCAACTCAGAACTGCCGGCTCCGAGGTCTGACGAAATTTGTATAGTCTAGCCCTGACCATCTCGAAGGTTCAACACACTCCGAGTTGCGCTGAGAGACGGGGTCAGTAATCCAGAGCATTCTTCAGATATCGGCCGAGAAACAATACTGCTACTTAATAAATACGACTACT
The DNA here is from genome assembly GCA_029891345.1 of Dryococelus australis. Taxonomy (NCBI): domain Eukaryota; kingdom Metazoa; phylum Arthropoda; class Insecta; order Phasmatodea; family Phasmatidae; genus Dryococelus; species Dryococelus australis. The sequence goes on from CM056993.1 coordinate 5,068,417, forward strand.
TAATCGTTCATAAACAATATTGGCTAAACAAAATGAACCGGACGAACATAAACCATGAACAATCATTGAAATAAAATAACCAAATAAACCTCAACAATTAAAAGTCATAATACCACCTAATACTAACCCTATATGAATAACAGAAGAATAAGCAACTATTAATATAAGATCACTTTGACGTATACGCACCAATCTAATAAATAAACCACCTAAAAAACTAATCCCAACTCAAATAAAATCATATATTATACCAGAGACAATTAATACACACAAAACACGGAATAACGCATACTCTCCTAATCTTAACAAAACACCAGGTAAAATTATTGAACCAGAAACAGAAACCAGGGCAAGCAGCGTGCGTGAAGAAGAGATTTAAAATGCGTCACGCTTTGAGGTAACTGATATGCCACCGCTCGATCACCTGCCTCTTATCTCGCATGCCATAGCGGCGCTGATTGGCGACTCGTAACAGTATATTGAAGCCTAGCGTCCACGCGAATTTTTTTCGCGGGAAACAGGTGGCCCTCCCTGGCTATAAGAAATATTATTATTTTTTATTTCTTATTAATTGTGTCGACTGATATCCTGCGCGTGTGTTCGCAGGGTGTGGAAACGGGAAATACTTGAACGTGAATCCATCGGTGTTCAAGATAGGCGCGGACAGGTGTTACTCCCTCATCAACTCGGCCAGGAAGAAGGACCACGAGGTATGTGATACGACTGTACCTGCTCCGCTGCCAACTTTCTAGTCAAACATTTCTTCGTGTAATACAAGGCCTATTTGGAATCTACTTGCCAAAGATTTCCTTGCAACTCCATACCTGGAATACTGTATCAATGCAACACATTGTTTGTGAAACATATAGAATTGTTTATGTGGATATTTATTACAATATTGAAGTCTGCATTACTTGTTTGTTAAAATTCGACATTAGTTCTACACAGTTTACGTTAGTTTTTTTTTACAATGTGCACGCACTTATAAGGCCAACTTCTGAAACAGAAAAAAAAAATCCTTGATTTTAACTATAAGCGTTCAAATGTAGACATTGTAGCATACAATTAGACAATTAGAAAAAGTATTTTTCGTCTGAAAAAATCCCCGCATATGATGAGCTTGATTGTATTCAAATGTCATGTATCACAAACGTTTTATATCGAACTTTTACTTACATTTTATCTGTAAATTCTAATAATTTATTTATAATTAATACGAATAAAACAGGGGGAAAATATATGTGATGGTATTGCCTGGTAATAAATAGTTCTTAAGCAAAATGTTATTATAGGTTGTTAATGGCAAAGTGAGCACTTTGAAAATGAACCTTTGAAAAATGTCCCTGTCCCTGTCTGCATGTATTTGAACGGACGCACTGACTACGCGGACCCAGTTAAGTTGGCAACGACGCAGGGAAGGTATTTCCTTGTCTTAACATTACAGTGCTATGAAAACATTTGTGAATACAAAAATATTTTCTTCGGCGTTCGGTTTTTTAATGAATATAACTGTTATAATAAGCAAAATCGAACAACATCTATTTACTCTAATAATTTCACACAGCTTTATTTGACCGACGCATGAATAAAGTGAGGAGGCCCATGGCAATGTTCACTTTACACAAGGCGGCAGACTACACAATTTGGATACAAGTATATCTCAAGAAGAGCTTTCAAAAGCGCTCAGTTTACCATGAAGAGCAGTTTGGACGAGGCAGAGGAATATACTGTAAGTGTAACTCGAGCAGGGCTTCAGGAAATTTCGAGAGGATGGACTACAACTTTGCAAGCTCCACGGCGGACGCTAACCTGGGAAGTAACAAAGAGAGTTGTTCGCGGCGCGCCAGACTGAGTAGAGGTATAGGCTGTTCACAGTAAAATGAGCACTTATAAAGCCCTTCTCAAGATCTACTTGTATACACCTTGTGTAGTATTGCACCTTATGTAAAATTAACATTACTACGGGCATCGTCACTTTATTCATCCGTGGCTCAAATGAAACTGCGAAATTATTAAGAAAGTAAATACTTTACAAGTATGCTCATTTTTACACTTCGATGCATTAATGAAACATAAAAGGGAAAGAAATAATTTTAAGTTATTACCAGTGATAGGAAAAATTCGCGAGTTCAATGACCTGCTGGCTAGACTCTACAGTCCTGTGTATCCTCGGGTCTCAGATGTATGTTTGTTCATTGGCTGCTGACACAGAGAGTAGCCAGCCAATGTTACTCCACACCTGCCAGTATGGCACTCGGTACTTGTTTCCTATTGGCTTACTCGAGCTCTGGCTCCCGTGGCGGACGGTCGTGTTCGCCGGGAACCTGGGTGGCTCAGTTGAGGATGGCTTCGCGCGTCTGCTGGGGGCGGCCCAACGATCAAGGCGGAGAGACTAGGGGCAATCCAGAGGTGCTGAAACATGCAGAGTTGGCGGACCACCTCACTGCTGGATTCTGCGGGCTGTCCACTGTAGATGCGTGCGAAATGGAATGGAACAGCATTGGAGCTTGAAAGCAATGGCGTCAGCCTTCACTTGTGGGCCAGCGGATTCGCCTCCACAACTGGATGTCCCGCCGAGTGCTGCTCATCTACGACCGAGGGAGATTTTGGTGAAGGGGGAGGAGGTCCCGATCCGTTACTCCCCCCCCCCTTTTTTCACACGCGATGTGGAGTTCCTGATGTGTCGCAGAAGAGAGAAGATGGAGTAGGTGCCATGACTGAGCTGTCCGGATTTCTTGCGCCCTCGGCTGGAAGCCCTGCCTGAAGTCACTGCTGTCAGGGCCCGCGCAGGAACATGGATGGCAGTCCCACCTCAAGGGCGCATGTGTCTCTAACATGCTGGCCCACAAGCTCCGTCACCTCTCTGCTAGTTCTTCGTCACCTATTGAATCAGCATGGATTCCATACCAGCTATCTCCTGTAGCATTTCTTAATGCTTCCACAAGTCTTGAACTCTTTCCTGTCGGGAGGGGGTCTTACCTTGTCTATGTGGGTTTTACTCTCCCCCCCCCCCCTTCTTACCCATAGTACAGCTATAGGTACACTTAGGGAGGTAGTCATGGCCCCAACCGCTGGCCATGGCTACCCAGTCCCTCACTGCAGCGATGCCCGCCTCTCCTTTAGGCGTAATGGGCTCGCCCTGAGATGCAATTAGAACCCGGCCCTACCTTCGGTCGTACATTTAATACTTCGCAATAGGGTAGATTATGTAAAAAAAAGAACGCTATTGGATCAGAGTCGTTCAGGTCGGGTCTAATTAACTGTTATCAAATTACAAATGTTACTTCAGTGTACACGTGTTTTACGTCTATGTTGTCCTCAAATGAATTTCGCGAAATTTTCCTATTCCTTGTAATTGCAAACGGCAACCTAACACTTTTTATTTGATGTTAAGATATGGAAAGACTTCCCATCCATCGTTACCAACTTTACTGGGCGAATGTTACTCGGTGCGCCCATTGAAATGTAAGGGGCATGCAGGGGCAGTGACTTTTTTTCCCAGAGTGCTCACTTGATCGTGAACAGCCTGTACACGTGTGTGTGTGTGTGTGTGTGTGTGTGTGTGTGTGGCAGGTGCTGGTGTGCGACAACCTGAGGCTGCCGTTCCGCGACGAGAGCTTCGACGCCGTGGTTTCCGTGGCCGTGGTACATCACTTCGCGACCACTGAGAGACGTATCTGTGCCATCCGCGAGCTTGCCAGAGTCCTTCGCATTGGCGGCCGCCTCCTCATCACCGTCTGGGCCATGGAGCAGAGACACCACAAGGTACACGCTGTCCACGGTCAAGTGAGCACTTACGAAAGCCCTGCCTAACATCTACCTGCACGAACATCGTGCATTCCTCCCGCCTTATGTAAGATTAAACATTGTTATGGGCCTCATCACTTCATTCATGCGTCGGTCAAGTGGAACCGTGAGATTATTAGAAAAGTAAATATTTTACAAAACTGATCATTTCTACTCTTCTATTCATTAAAAAAATAACAGAAAGCGAAATAAATAATTTAAGTTATCCGAAATGGTAACCTGACACTTTTTATTCGACCTTAAGATGCCCGTTTTCCTAGAGATTTTTCCGTGTTTGAAGCTGAGAGGCGAGGGGGCGTTAAAGGCGACACTGCCACGCGCATCAAGTCCCCCATCGCCCCTAAACGCAAGGCTCTGAACTGGCGTGCAGTGTTCTCGTCGTGCTGAGTGTACCTATGGGACTTTCAGTGGCGACGCTAATATTTTATTGGTGGAAAGTGTGTAGGAAGGTTCAATGCACAACCCTTGACTAGTTTTTTTTTATGGATCTGACACGTACATTTTGAGGTACAGCGCTTTGAAAAAGCCGTTTTTAGCCATTTTGGCGTGCTCTGAAATGGTGTTTCTGATTAATGTGAGGACTTGAAAACACTTAACAGCCCTCGTCTGAAATGCGTGTTCTTGTCGTAGGTCAGTACGCTGGACGCACGTTTAATAGTTTCGTAGAAAAACGTGTATTTCGAACACACTGCAACGCTCTTCAAGCGCCAGGTAGACGGTCGCCTTAAGATACGGAAATATAATGTGATAAAATATGTGCAGGTAGGAGCAGTGACATTTTTCTAAGGTTGATTTCAAAAGTGCTTACTTTATCGTGAACAGTTTTTAACCCCCATTAAGGTTCGGTGAGGAACAAAACTAGATTGCTTATAAGAATTTCGTTAAAGGGAACATTTTCGCTGCCAGGAGCGCAGTCTTCCAAAACGTATCCCTTAATTAAAATCACAAGTTATGTACTTGAATTGTAAAAGAGATAGATTTTACTTTGTTACGAATTTACTTTAAATTTTATTTATAATTTTTGCCATTTTAATTTGTTTTTTTTAGATAGAGAATTTCTGGTAAAGGCTGTTCACGATAAAATGTGCACTTTCGAATTCAACCTTAGAAAAAAGTCACTGACCCTACGTTTTAACAAACAAACTGAGTGACATACGCCCTGTAAAGATGGTAACGATGGATGGAATGTAGTTCCATATCTTAACGTCGATTTAAAATTGTTACGTTGCTATCTGTGATAGCGTAAATCATTTCTTTCGCTTTGTGTTTTTTTTTAATACGCCGAAGTGCAAAAATGAGCAGATTTTTTTAATATTTTCATTTCTAATAATTTCACACTTTCACTTGACCGACCCATGAATAAAGTGATAAGGCCCGTGGCAATGTTAATTTTCACAGGGCGGAAGAATACACAACGTGGGTACAATCAGATCTTAAGGATAGTTTTCAAAAGTGCTCATTTTACCGTGAACAGGCTATATACGTGCGACACTAGCGCTTACCTGGTGGCAAAGATTTTCCTTTTGGCAAACTTTTGACATCGACCTTCCCAACCTGTAGTACAACTAACCTTACCCTCATCCTCCGGCGGGGCTGCGGTGGCTAAGCGGTTAGCCTGCTCCCTCCCCCTTTCAACAACTAACCTTACCCTCATCCTCCGGCGAGGCTGCGGTGGCTAAGCGGTTAGCCTGCTCCCTCCCCCTTTCAACAACTAACCTTACCCTCATCCTCCGGCGGGGCTGCGGTGGCTAAGCGGTTAGCCTGCTCCCCTCCCCCTTCCAACAACTAACCTTACCCTCATCCTCCGGCGGGGCTGCGGTGGCTAAGCGGTTAGCCTGCTCCCCTCCCCCTTCCAACAACTAACCTTACCCTCATCCTCCGGCGGGGCTGCGGTGGCTAAGCGGTTAGCCTGCTCCCCTCCCCCTTCCAACAACTAACCTTACCCTCATCCTCCGGCGGGGCTGCGGTGGCTAAGCGGTTAGCCTGCTCCCCCCCTTACATCAACTAACCTTACCCTCATCCTCCGGCGGGGCTGCGGTGGCTAAGCGGTTAGCCTGCTCCCCTCCCCCTTCCAACAACTAACCTTACCCTCATCCTCCGGCGGGGCTGCGGTGGCTAAGCGGTTAGCCTGCTCCCCTCCCCCTTCCAACAACTAACCTTACCCTCATCCTCCGGCGGGGCTGCGGTGGCTAAGCGGTTAGCCTGCTCCCCTCCCCCTTCCAACAACTAACCTTACCCTCATCCTCCGGCGGGGCTGCGGTGGCTAAGCGGTTAGCCTGCTCCCCTCCCCCTTCCAACAACTAACCTTACCCTCATCCTCCGGCGGGGCTGCGGTGGCTAAGCGGTTAGCCTGCTCCCCCCCTTACATCAACTAACCTTACCCTCATCCTCCGGCGGGGCTGCGGTGGCTAAGCGGTTAGCCTGCTCCCCTCCCCCTTCCAACAACTAACCTTACCCTCATCCTCCGGCGGGGCTGCGGTGGCTAAGCGGTTAGCCTGCTTCCCCTCCCCTTCCATCAACAAACTGGGTTCAGTCCTCTGCCGGGTCACATCGAGGATTTTCGCATGTGGGAATCTTGCCGGTACCATGCCGCTGGTCGGCGGGTTTTCTCGGGGATCTCCCATTCCCCCCGGCCTTTCACTACGGCGCTGCTCCATGCTCACATCGCCCCACCCTCCTCGGCTCTCAAGACCTCACTTCTCCATCCTCTGTGTGCCCTCCATCAATTTCCCTTCCAGTTTATCACAATTATATACGCTCTAAATCGGAATCAGTTATTTTTTACTGATTGTCAGTTGAAACTGCTCCATCCGGAATCTGTAGAAAAAATATCACTAATTCATCACTTAAAAGAAATCTACTAATTCAAGCTGTAGAAAACTGCTTATTTATAGTTGTTATCAATAAATAAGCACAAAGCATTCCTATGTGATGTAAGTTAGGTACGATTTATTTTGTCGCTGAACACGAATATTATCTACACAAAAACGTTTTTGGACGTGTTTGGGCTCGAACGTTCTACAATAATGCAAAGCATGCTGAAGCTTTCATGATCAGCCATATCCACTACCCTATTTTACTACGGCCAAATGTGTGATCGTATTATGGCTACTGAACCACAAAATGTAATGTCAAATATTGCTGTAAGTTTCGTGATGTGGAAGTATTTCTTGTTATCGAAATATATAGATTTTCTGCGCAAGTACATGTCTTTGCCAAGTTCGAAAGTCAATCTATCTTTAGTTTAGTTCGGATTCTGTGCTTTAAATGATAAATATAGTGGTTTAAATGTACTAAGTTAGTACAAATAGTGAAAAAAGAGTCTTCGTACATCGTTACGTAAATTATTATCACGGCTTATGAATTAACATTGCAAGACGTAAAAACAAGTCCTCTTGGCAAGGAAACCTCCGACGAATGGTTTGCGAGAAAACATACCTCCAAGATATTAAATGCCTCATAAACATTACGTGGCATTTAATATTTTAAAGGTCTGTTTTCTCACAAACGATTCGTCGGAGGTTTCCTTGCCAAGAGGACTTGTTTTTACGTCTTGCAATATTAATTCATAAGCCGTGATAATAATTTACGTAACGATGTACGATGACCCTTTATTCACTGGGGTTGCAACCCCCATTTAACTATGTACGGTAAGCGGTAGGTTAACATAGGTACTTGGATGTTACAGTGACTGAATTGTTTGGCAGGCCTACATAAATGAATCCCTTAATATCACATGGTTTCAGTGTAATTTAATAAAGTTCATAATTGCAACCCCATCTTCACAAGGGTTTCCTGGAGTTCGAAGTCAGATATTTTCTAACTGAAATTTTGCAAGGAACGTCCTCTCGCCGTTTGTCGCAGAGCTGATGACTCATCCTGTATACGCACCCTGACCAGAGCGCCAGGCCCACAACCTCAACTTACTACCACCCACCACCCCTTGCCGCCTTGGAATGGGCTGTCCCTCCAGCATCGGACCTCGAGTCAGGAGTCCGCTCGTTCGAATCTAGTCGGGAAAGGAATAATGGTAACGGTTTCTTGACTCTGCTTGTCGTGATCAGTTGTTCACTGTGTGATGTCGGTGTCTCGTGCTCAAAATGCACGTACACCAAGGCAGCTATGAGCTGTTCCCGAAGGGTAACTAACGGATAAGATAAACGTAACGTATTTTAGCGTGTTCGATACATAGAATTGAGGGAATGTCAAGGGAGAACCATACACGCCTAGCACATGCATCATCATCATCATCATCATCATAGCCTGTATGAGCTATAGACTAAAAACGAGGTGGATCGATTGTTAGTATTGTGCGCATGTACAAAACATATACTTACCCGAAAACAACTCAGCAGTCAGAGTCACGTTGTCAACAGTGATTAACGTGTTTGTTTAAGTCTTTATTTTCAAACGGCAAGAGCATGTATACGAATAAAATACTTATGCCGATTCCACTTTAATTTAATAAAATAGGTTAGAGGAAGTATACAAACATATCCAAGCACATTGTTACTGAAGATAATTCTAACCTCAAATCCTATCCACGTGGTTTGTGATAATAGTGTTGGCAACAAAGCAGTTCAATGTTGGCACACGGAGGTTGGTAGTGCGCAGCCAGCGAGGTCGCTCTACATGTTCACTGTACGACTCAAGCAAGGCACTGAACTGGCTTGCAGTCTTCTCACCTGAGATATGTCCAGTGGCTATCCTCTAATGTAATGACGTAACGATGATGATAAAGGTTAGTTGGACTTCCTTTAAGGTGGCGGTATACTTACCACCTTTCATTCTTCTTGTTTCGAATGGGCCTACTTAGGACCACACTTGGACCAACTGTTGGGCTTAGATATTCGCTCAGCATCTGTCACATCTTCTCCCAGTATAACGCTTTCCTATCTTCTGTCCATGGGGTTCCTTTCGTCCGAAGTTTTCCTGAAATCCGCGGGCTTTTTTCAAGATATCTCTCACAGCCTGCCTGTTTTGAAGATCTGTTAATCCTAGTTCCTTTACATTTTTTTCTAAATTTTTTGTCAGTCAAGTGGTGCAAACCTTCTTGTTTCGCCAGAAGGTGAACAGTCGATTAATCAGTCTGTTTGGCTACTGCCAAATCACATGACCATAGCGAGCAACCCTCCATTTTATGGCACAGTCAGAAAGTCTCTCTATATGCCCGTAGAGCTCAGAGTTGTACTACTTCCGGAACTCCCCACCGTTTATTTATTAACATTTCTTTATAATTCGATGTTAAGATTTATAATATAATGTTAAGGTTACATACTGAATTTCTTTACAGAATTCCTAAAAATAACAGAACAGACTGATCTCAAATTGAATTTTCACATGTGGGTTTGGAAAAGGATAAATATCGAAGTAGCATTTATTACGGTTACAGACGCAGAAAAAAGTGTGTAAAATAATGTTAACTTAAAAATGTCTGTTTAGGCATATTGTAAGCTCCGACAGCCTCCGTTTGCAATATTTGACCTAAAAAGTAAGATACGGCGAAATAAAAATAAATAAATTGAAGATGAGAAGGATACTATGGGATGTTCACAGTTAGATCACCCATTTTGAAAGAAGCATTTGAAGAATATCGCCGCCCCTACATTCGTATATTTAAACAAACACACTGACTGTTAGGTATTTAGTAAAGTTGGCAACGACGGAAATAAAATTAATGCATTTCTAAACGTTAAGTTTAGAGTGATAGGTAAACATTTATGAATTCAAAAATATTTTCTTTTAATTTTTTTCAAATCCATGTAATTTTTACTATAAGAAAATGTTGTAAGTATATGCTTTTTAACAATTCTACAGTTACCTACAAATTATGATTTAGTTATAAACAATGTGAATACAAGTAAATGTTAAGGAGGTATTTAATAACAGTGCTCAAATTACAATTGTTTCCATTGCTGCTCATTATTGTGAACACTCGTGTGGCAGTTCGAATCGCAGGACGTGCTGGTGCCGTGGCACAGGCAACAGCAGCTGGGGGCGTCCCTGGACTTCACATCGGCAACAACCACTGCCTCCGAGGAGGACAACCCTGGGCCCTGCCACTCGTGCGGACAGGCTCCAGGCGCCCTGCCTTCCCCAAGGTAACCCTCCCATTATCTCACTTTATAGTATAGTCGCAGGACGTGCTGGTGCCGTGACACAGGCAACAGCAGCTGGGGGCGTCCCTGGACTTCATGTCGGCAACCACCACAGCCTCCGAGGAGGACAACTCTGGGCCCTGCCACTCGTGCGGACAGGCTCCGGGCGCCCTGCCTTCCCCCAAGGTAACTCTCCCATTATCTCACTTTATAGTATAGTCGCAGGACATGTTTGTGCCGTGGCACAGGCAACAGCAGCTGGGGGCGTCCCTGGACTTCATGTCAGCCTACACAACCGACTCCGAGGAGGACAACCCTGGGCCCTGCCACTCGTGCGGACAGGCTCCGGGCGCCCTGCCTTCCCCCAGGTAACCCTCCCATTATCTCACTTTATAGTATAGTCGCAGGACATGTTTGTGCCGTGGTACAGGCAACAGCAGCTGGGGGCGTCCCTGGACATCATGTCGGCAACAACCACTGCCTCCGAGGAGGACAACCCTGGCCCTGCCACTCGTGCGGACAGGCTCCGGGCGCCCTGCCTTCCCCAAGGTAACCCTCCTCAATCTCTCACTCTATAGTATAGTCGCAGGACATGTTTGTGCCGTGGTACAGGCAACAACAGCTGGGGGCGTCCCTGGGCCCTGCCACTCGTGCGGACAGGCTCCGGGCGCCCTGCCTTCCCCCAGGTAACCCTCCCATTATCTCACTTTATAGTATAGTCGCAGGACATGTTTGTGCCGTGGTACAGGCAACAGCAGCTGGGGGCGTCCCTGGACTTCATGTCGGCAACCACCACAGCCTCCGAGGAGGACAACCCTGGGCCCTGCCACTCGTGCGGACAGGCTCCGGGCGCCCTGCCTTCCCCCAAGGTAACCCTCCCATTATCTCACTTTATAGTATAGTCGCAGGACGTGCTGGTGCCGTGGCACAGGCAACAGCAGTTGGGGGCGTCCCTGGACTTCATGTCGGCCTACACAACCGACTCCGAGGACAACCCTGGGCCCTGCCACTCGTGCGGACAGGCTCCGGGCGCCCTGCCTTCCCCAAGGTAACCCTCCCATTATCTCACTTTATAGTATAGTCGCAGGACATGTTTGTGCCGTGACACAGGCAACAGCAGCTGGGGGCGTCCCTGGACTTCATGTCGGCAACCACCACAGCCTCCGAGGAGGACAACCCTGGGCCCTGCCACTCGTGCGGACAGGCTCCGGGCGCCCTGCCTTCCCCAAGGTAACCCTCCCATTATCTCACTTTATAGTATAGTCGCAGGACATGTTTGTGCCGTGGTACAGGCAACAGCAGCTGGGGGCGTCCCTGGACTTCATGTCGGCCTACACAACCGACTCCGAGGAGGACAACCCTGGGCCCTGCCACTCGTGCGGACAGGCTCCGGGCGCCCTGCCTTCCCCCAGGTAACCCTCCCATTATCTCACTTTATAGTATAGTCGCAGGACATGTTTGTGCCGTGGTACAGGCAACAGCAGCTGGGGGCGTCCCTGGACTTCATGTCGGCAACTACCACTGCCTCCGAGGAGGACAACTCTGGGCCCTGCCACTCGTGCGGACAGGCTCCGGGCGCCCTGCCTTCCCCCAGGTAACCCTCCCATTATCTCACTTTATAGTATAGTCGCAGGACATGTTTGTGCCGTCGTACAGGCAACAGCAGCTGGGGGCGTCCCTGGACTTCATGTCGGCAACAACCACTGCCTCCGAGGAGGACAACCCTGGGCCCTGCCACTCGTGCGGACAGGCTCCGGGCGCCCTGCCTTCCCCAAGGTAACCCTCCCATTATCTCACTCTATAGTATAGTCGCAGGACATGTTTGTGCCGTGGTACAGGCAACAGCAGCTGGGGGCGTCCCTGGACTTCATGTCGGCCTACACAACCGACTCCGAGGAGGACAACCCTGGGCCCTGCCACTCGTGCGGACAGGCTCCGGGCGCCCTGCCTTCCCCAAGGTAACCCTCCCATTATCTCACTTTATAGTATAGTCGCAGGACATGTTTGTGCCGTGGTACAGGCAACAACAGCTGGGGGCGTCCCTGGGCCCTGCCACTCGTGCGGACAGGCTCCGGGCGCCCTGCCTTCCCCAAGGTAACCCTCCCATTATCTCACTTTATAGTATAGTCGCAGGACATGTTTGTGCCGTGGTACAGGCAACAGCAGCTGGGGGCATCCCTGGACTTCATGTCGGCCTACACAACCGACTCCGAGGACAACCCTGGACCCTGCCACTCGTGCGGACAGGCTCCGGGCGCCCTGCCCTCCCCCAGGTAACCCTCCTCAATCTCTCACTCTATAGTATAGTCGTAGTATGTGATTGTGCCATGACACAGGCAACAGCAGCTGGGGGCGTCTCTGGACATAACGTCAGACACCACCACCGCCTCCGAGGAGGACAACCCTTGACCCAACCACACGTGCTTCATACGTTTTGTCACGTCCTTAATCTTTACATGTGCGTGAGTGAGCTGCTTGACCGATGCTCATTTGGATGGAGGTTTACAGTAGGCTGGCAGGCATGTTTGGATTGCAATTGCTAAGAATGGCGTTTATTCTGCATGTATGCCTGGAGTTATGCATACACGGCTTCGTCGCTCAACAGAGAATAAGTTACTTTGTGATAATTTTACATCGCGGCCGTCAACGTCTGAAATTTTCCCCGATTATGACTGTGATGATTCCCTCGCGCGAGCTACAACAGGCGACAACCTTTTATTTTGTGTAAATTATGCATTTTAACATTCCTTTTAAAACCAAGTGTTGGCTTTAGCACCAGTGCATGATCTACATACTTTTCTTATAGTTCCATATACTAACTGCTACGTGGTTAAGGCTAATGTTTAGCATTTATTCCAATATTAACTGCTACGTGGTTAAGGCTAATGTTTAGCATTTATTCCAATACTAACTGCTACGTGGTTAAGGCTAATGTTTAGCATTTATTCCAATGCATTCAAAGTACTTTATAAACAATTTTTCCAGTGATTTCAAATAAAGGAACCCAAACGTTACTTCCACAAATTGTCAATTGATAGTGTCTCTAATCCTGCCTGCATTTAATTAAAAATTATTTTACAAAGTTATGAACGTATTTTAACCAGAGTACAAATGCATTAAAGTTTATATATTTAATATAAATATAGTCATAGGGATGAAAAGCAACAAGTGGTTTATTGAAGACGAGCGCTGCTTGTCCCTTGAAGTGTAGTAATTGTTTTGAGGGGCCGAATTGCGAGTGAGGTAGAGTTGACGTATCTGAGGCATTAAGGGACAAGGATGACTCAATTTCAAAAATCACCCCGTGTATCACGTGCTCGGCTGTTTTCTAAATATGTCGCCGTGTATCACAAGCGTTTTATACTTCTGTTAATAAAACAAATATTATTTCCTGTTAAATAGGACTTTTAGTTATATTTCACATGCAAATTATCATCATTTATTTATAATTAACATGTATAAAACACATCTGGTAATGCCTGGCAAGAAATAGTTTCCATGCAAAATATTAGATTGAATGCGTACCAATGTGGTGTGCTGTCAATTCGGTGTGGATTTCTAGACTTGTAGGGGTCGCGGTGATGTGGTGGTTAGACTACGCGCCTTCACCTAGGCTAACCGGGTTCAATTTCCCGGCGGATTTTCGCGTGTAGGAATCGTGCGAGCTGGGGGCCGCTGGTCGTCGGGTTTCATCGGGGATCTCCGGTTTTCCCCGCCCTAGCGCATTCCGACGCCGCTCCATACCCACCTCGACAGGCCCTCAACGACTCGCAAGACTTTGGTGTTGAGAACCGAGGAAAATCTTTTCGCTCGCTCACTCGGTTAAGTTTTGTTTGCACGAGGCGGAGGAATATCCTGAAAGTAGAACTTTAGCAGGGATTTAGGAAAGTTGGAAGTAACCATGAATGGACTATATATATATCACCCGTATGCTTCACCTTCAACTCTTCCACTCGCTGGTAAACACATCGATGAACAAACGTGTGTAGTTGGTACTACCGCCTCTCGAGGTTGACACGGCAAGACACAAGAGTGTTGATCATGTATAACGAGTTCAGTTCAATAATGTAGACGACCGAGATGAATAAACGACTGATTAAGACATTCACTTTAATGTGTTCTACTTATAGTTCGTTACGACCCTTCAGGATCACGAGTGACTTGTTCAGGATGCCTTCGCTCTTCCCAATACCTCTTCATTCTTTCACTCCTCCTGTTTCTCTCTGCTTCTGTGAGTTGTATATTGATCCTGGTGTCAGTCCACCATGTTCTTGTACTATTGTCTGGGGATTTTTTATCCATAATGCCAATTGCCTTCCAGTCCTCCCTAACTTCCTTCATCCAGCTGTTTCCCGTTAAGCATGTCGCATTCCAGATCTTCTCAATCAAACTGCTGTCGTTCTTTCTCATCAGGTAATAAACTTTAATGTCTATTATTTGAACTCAACAAATTCCAAAGGCTGTTCGCGGTAAGGTGTGCACTTGAGTAACCAGACTTCAGGAAAACTGTCGCCGCACATGTGTAAATGGACGCCCTGACAGACTGACATGCCGCTAACGAAGCTGGAAGTGATATAGGTACCGTATTTCCATGACTTAACGCTGAATTGAAATTGTCAGGTAAACGTTTGCGTATTACAAAATTATTAATTTTGCTTTATTTTTTTTTTAATGCACATAATTGTAAGGAATAGCAAATTTGTAGAATAATTACTTTCATTATAATTTCGCAGTTTCACTTGACCGACGCGTGAATGAAGGAATCGGTTTAATTGTAAATGTTAATTTTACATGATGCCCACGATCGTAAAAAATTCTTGAGCCTGGTTATCTCATATACTACGTTTTCGGCCAGTACGAGTTATACAGCCCTATAAGATCGTCACAAAACCTAAAATACTGAGCAACAAGATAGCCAACACATGCGCTAAAAAAAAATTCCGTTGTTGTAAATATTATATATCCTCTTCGCGTACTGTATTCTGATAATACACAGCTGCTAACATGAACACCAACGCCGATTGTAGGCATACGATTAGCGCGTGTAAACTTATATTCTGCTTGCTGCTAAAGTTATTTTCTAACTGAAATCAATTGAAGAAGGGGTCACGGGTTGACTGAAGTCTCACTTCCCCTCTGCCAGGCCAGCGCCTTCTTTTATACCTTGTCTACAGGGAAATACTCTCTCCCAAGACCCTGCCTAGCGTCTACTGCCTCTACATTATGTATTCCTCCGGCAAGTGTAATTATAACCGTGTCACTGATTTTACTATTAATATTCATGCCTCCATTAAATAGACACTGTCGATCTTATGCAGACTTGCTTCTACACCGACACCTACTCTGATGCTTACCAAACCATATTAAATCAGTTTAATTTGGCACCACTTTCCATAAGCCATAAATACACAGAACTACTTTCCATAAGCCATAAATACACAGAACTACTTTCCATAAGCCATAAATACACAGAACTACTTTCCATGAAGCCATAAATACACAGAACTACTTTCCATAAGCCATAAATACACAGAACTACTTTCCACGAAGCCATAAATACACAGAACTACTTTCCAATAAGCCATAAATACACAGAACTACTTTGCATGAAGCCATAAATACACAGAACTACTTTCCATGAATCACCACCAACATTGTCGTAGCTGTCCATGCTAAACTGATCACTTGTTAACGCCGCGTTTATATAAATTTATATTTAGTACTAAATAAAAGCTTGGCGCGAATAGTTAAGAGTCTTAGGCACAAGATATGTACTTGCTACGCTTACGCAAATGAGGTATACGTTCTATATTGCGAATAGTTAAGAGCCTTACTCCATATATGTGCTTACTACGCTTACGCAAATGAGGTATACGTTCTATATTGCGCCAAGCTTTTATATACTAAATATAAATTGATACAAAAATAATAATTTGTAGTAAAGTTTATTACGGCTTTTCAACCACGTCTTATATGTTTAACAAATTCTGTAACTACTATAATTATTTTTCTCTTTTTAGTGAGTTTATAAGTAAAATGTTGGCTTTAAAAGGTTTTTTTTAGTTAATTTATTTGTGGATATACTTTCTGACTACAGTGTATGTTCGCATCTTTATTAATACCTAATGATAAATTTCGGTTCAACCACTTGAGCTATTAATCCATTGTCCTTATCAGATAAGACACTGGACCTGTTGCAAAGTGATTAGAATTGTGTTAACATGCCCTTCATAATCACAACGAGGGGAAAATTCTCGTTTCAATGAACACTGGCAGCGACCAATAACTAAGCTTACAACTTGGGTGGATCAGCCATCAGCAAATATTATTTTTCACGCGAGATGATTATGTTTGATGATTTGTTTTTGCCCTGGAAACTGTGAACTTGACCACGCTGTTTTTCCAACTGTGTTATATGTTTGTGTATATCAGAGGGCTGAGATAAGTAGTGTGAAGACATATAATCCTACTTTGCTCAGACGAACCAATGAGATCAACTTGATGCCCAACTGCACTTGCAATAGCCAATGATAAGACTGCAGTCTGCCAGCACCGATGGATAGTATCGTCAAAAGGAAGCTGCATTTTTCTATCGGCGCTGGCTTCTCACCTCCACACACACACACACACACACACAACACGTCGTTTACGTTGCGTTTAGGTGTTTAAAAAAAAACACGTACATATTCAGTATAATTTATAAATATCGTGTTGTGGCCTACGAAGGATAGCTTCCATGATAGAACACAGGGAATTTCGAGCACAAGATCGAACACTCGACGTGTATAATATTTCCCTTTGCCTTCTTATAATCAGTGCGAACTCGTCTCCGAAGCAAGACAGGAAGTCACGAGGTTCAGTCGGTGGATTTTGAACGAACACTTCTGTCGCAAATGTACGTCTTGCCACGACGCGAACTGTGCTCTGAATAAGCGAAAGAACGTGTATGATGCACAGATCATTTCCTCGGAGCACGCATTAAAAATACATTAGTAAACGATAACAACGAGGCCGTTAAGATTATTTATAGCTTGAACAACTATGTGGCTTTTGAAGCAAAAACATAGACCAGTTTATCATCACGATTCGATTAATGCAAGCAGATTCATATATACATATTTTAATATTTTCTTTTGCGTGGTCAGGTTTTTAGATCCTCCTTGCCTTCACTTGGAACAGTTTCGAAAAATATCTTGCCACGTCCAGAGTATAATCAACAAAGCACGTTCGGTTTGCAGTTGTTCGTTTAGCACCGTCAGCTGAGAAGATCATCCCCGAACTATTGTGTAGGAACCCAGCTTAACGTTCATGTTCCCGTTCCTATCACATAATAATTCTGTATTTAATTATTGTTTAACTCATGTTGGATTTATCGCTTTTTTACAACAAATTATACTTCAGAGAGTTTACAGAAATCCTGTCACAGCGTGTTATGAAAAATGCTTGTCGGACATTCATAAATTGTCTCAGATTAACTGCCTTTATTTTGTTTTTATTGCCATTGGAAATAAATAAGCGATTGTGTTGAGGTGACTACAGGGGTTATAATCGCAGCAGCTTTAAAGCAAAAGCAATACCTCATGTATTATTTCGGATCATAAAACGTAATACAGAATTTCTTTAGCAATGTTGTCGCGAGAAAAATCCACAAATTCGCGATTCCGGGTTTGCCTCTCTTGCAAGCTAGAATTATTTCTTTTTTAATATCACGTTTTCTCGAACCAAAGAATATGGAAAAAGTAGATGTATAATGAGAATACTGGACCACCCCACTTCTTCCAATAATTGTAACCAAAAATACAACAAAAAATAGCATTAAATATTTCTTACTATTTGTAACGAAGTGCGAGAAAAAAAAATCTGAAATTCAATGAAATCATCATTATCGAAGTTTTACTAATCTTTTAAAAACTGCTTCTATTTGCTCAACATTTTCACCAATATCTCGAAGTTCATATTTATCGTCAATGTTATCTAAGATCGATAATTGTAAGCTATGTAAATTTGAATGAAATTTGTATATTTTAGAAATCTTTAGATGCATTATCTAATCTATAGGAAGGAATTTTTGACCCACTACCATATTTTAATAAAATGTTTGTCAAACTGCAAGGTAACTCAGGCATTTTTAGTTTTATTTATAAGGAAACGAAATTTATTAAGAATTATGAAGATGTTCTTTTATTTGATCAAAATATCGTAAAAGTTTTATATGTAACCACTGAACTATAAGGTCAAAAAATTGTTTTAAACTATCGGAACAATTTGTTGATTCCGCCATCTAATAATATTAAAAACTGATACATCTTCAGTAATTCTTTCTTTCAAATTATCATAAGTAAGATTTCGTTTACTAATTAAAACAACATTACAAATGGTACCTGCTTCTTCAAAGATTTTATTAAAATCAACACAAATTAATATTTTTTCTTTAATTACGGTTGTTTTTCTGTATGGACAATCAATAACATATAAAGGCCTTCGCCCCCCAAAATGAATAGTAATCAATATCATTATCAAATGTTTACAGTTGGTGTATAATAAAGTTAATTATTTCTATAGTCAGTATCTAGTTTGGTTCTTGAATTTCTAAAATCAATATAAGCAAGAAATTGTTTAAGATAAACACCGTTTTCAATATCTAGATTCCAGTTTTCTTAGGAAAAATTTAATTTCTACTGGTTTTAACATAAATGTTTGTCATATTACAATTATCAAACATAGTAGCGTATTTATGACGTTCAGCACGATTTTTTTCTATTAAATTGAAAGCCTACAATTACAAAATCAGGCAGATCAAATTCTAAATGATTAAACTGATCTTTCATATCAAATCTAAAAACATTTGTTTCTTCAGGAACTTTTTTTTCTAAAAATTGCCAATAATCTATACTAATAGATATTTTAGGTGATTTATATATTTTTTCTTTAATTGCAATGGCCGTGTTCGATTCATATTCAACAATAGGCAACATAATTTCTAATCTTTCAATAACAATTTTACCAGGATCAGGACGATTTTCCGTAACTTTATCATCTTTATCTAAAGTTTCATAAAGAAATAAACAGTTATTATCAGATGAATTGCGAAAAAATAAAAGTAATTTTATAGCCACCTTTACAATAACCTTCATAGTTATCACGAATAAAACCAAACAGATGTCTAAGAGGAGAGATTATTTCATTTGTTTTAACACAAGATACAGTTTTAACCTCTTTTGTTATTTTTTCACTAGAAACAGATTTATCTCGATATAGATTATCAACACCAGTAAATTCTAAATAATTTTGTTCACTTGGTGATCTTAATAAAACATTCATAATTGTTGATGTTATACCTGGATTATCAACAGCTTCAATAATATTTCCACGTTTTGAGATTTCTACTCTAGAAAATTGAAATGGAAAAAAGTTTGAACAAATATCAATATTGTCTGATTCAACATATTTTGCCTCATCTCCAACCTTATCTCTCTTTAGTAAACTAAATTGTTCATAAACATAGGCATCATTTGGAAAAGAAAAGCCATCTCCTATTTGAATATCAAATTAGATTCTATTATTGTAAACATTTAATTTCCTCCTAGTTTGCCTCTCGAAGCTCTAAATACTTGGCAGAATCGAAGGAAGTTCCTCGAGTTAATGAAAAGGAATATGAAAAAGAATAAGAAGAAAGAACAACCATTAATCGACGAATGACGAAGAAATGGTAGAAAAAGTAAGTGAAGAAGAAACCCGTCTCAGCCAATCGCAATGCCAGAATTTCACGCGACGCACTGAGACAGACTGCTGCTTCATCCTGATTGGCTACAGCTCATCGCAACATATCGCTGTATTGTGGAATGGATAGCGCATCTGCCTATCGTGATTACATAACCATGATTAGCGTCCACACGCCAGAAAGTGTCGAGGTATTTAGTGTTGAGGCTTCGGTTACTATTCCCCAGCAGATATAAGTAATAAAAAAAATTAACAGTTGCTAATACGCCGGGATATTTTTAGATATAACTTTATTATACAATATTGTTAATTTTCCCTTGCTTGTATGTCCCCCCCCCTCCCCGGCACTTTTGTCAGGTACTTTTCCCGTACGATTAGGGAATAGTACATTACTTGTTTTGAAAACTTACTCTACATTTGAAAGGTAATTTTACCTTACATGTAGAGGTAATAAACTTACCTTACATGTAAGGGACTTTTACATCAATTTTTTTTTACAGTAAATGCATGGACCACGAAAAATTGATTTGCAACACCTGCAACCATAAATTAACCCTTTCATTCCCATTGTAGACAATTGTCAACATGTTGCACGTGAATGTTACATTTGACCAGTACTCTACTCTGCGAGGCTCAGTGGTCAATGATCTACCCTGTAAGTTCCACCCGATTTTCACGAGAACAGTTCCACGGAAGCTAGATTTCAATAACCTACTGACACTCCAGAAGTTCTCCTTCCGACATTGGCCGCATGCCTTAGTCGAAGTAGATGCGGTATTTGACTGGACCAATGAGAAGTAAGTTCCTCCGGTACTAAACGTCTGTGATTCGTGGACAGGCGCACAAGATGCGTAGCTTTTGAAACAAACCAATCGCTCAAGTAGATAGGAGTCAAAGTGTTGTAAAATACAACTTGACAAGAAATTGTTTTTTGAAAATCGGGTGCCTCTACTGATTCCTAAACAGTTGCTACCGTCCTACATTATGCCGGGTTCATATCATTCGTCCCCGAACACAGAGTCTACAACTCATTGACTGCGGTAACGAAACAAGTTCTTTTTTTTCCAGGTCAAGCACAGCACGCATCCAGCAATTTGTGATTTGCAACACCATAAATTGTAGATCGATTTGGAAATGAAAGTGTTAGATCGGTTGTAACTGACGAAGTAGAGCGAGGTGTCGTGGCTGAGGGCTCGCCCGCTTTATGTTGCAGATTCTGTGTGAGCCAGAAGAAGAGAGGTCGGAGTCGACACAAAAGCCGCTACAACGACCCCAGCCAGCCGAGTTCTCCAGGCAGTTCCAGTCTTTCCAGCCCCAACGAGACCTGCTACAGCTTCGTGCGGCGCGCCCTGCAGGTGGGCCGACACCACATGCACTCCGTCTTCTTGTTTACAAATTCCTCTCCCCCCCCCCCCCCCCCCTTCATTTTCTCATACTGTGAGATAAACATATTGTTACATAGTGCTACCTTCTGGCCGGTTCTTGTAATTAAGGGCTGGGGTGTTTATGTTTGAGATACGTAATGGGGCTGTAGCCAGAGGTAGAGCTAATGGGTAGATTGATGGAAGACTATCTGGAATAAAGCCGGGTTATTATTGTTTTAACAGAACAATACAATTACAAGAAGCTACATATTATCGGCGGAGCACTCTGCATACAATTATGATAACCTAATGAGAGCGTGAAAGTAACTGGTCTTGTCTCACCTTGTGATGTGTCCCGAGGGTGTAGTGCATGATGCGGGGTTACGCACAGCGAGCTCCTGGGGTCCTCCATTCTGGTTGGCGTCACTACGGATAAAGACGCCACCAGCCACCCAGTGACGCCAGATATTCACGTCGCATGTTGCAATCCACTCTGCTTCCTGATTGGTAGTGGGGGTTCTCGCTTACCAGCGTTCGGCGAGGTACACCCGCTTTGCAGCAACCACCTTCCTGGTTTGTACTAGGGCGGGCTCAGGCGACGACGTAATTGAAGGCGCGTCCACACCATCATAACAATATGTATGCACATGCGGTTATGCACGTGTGAAACACTTCATTCAAATGGATCAAGGTTCGAGGGGCCACGGTGGTGCAGTGGTCAGACTACTTGTCTCCCACCTAGATGAACCGGGTTCGATTCGCGGCGGATTTTCGCAAGTGGGAATCGTGCTGGACGATGCCGCTGGTCGGCGGGTTTTCTCGGGTATCTCCCGTTTCTCCCGCCTCTGCATACTCACAGTGCTTCACCCTCATCGGTTCTCAAGACCCCGATGTTAAGAGCCGCCAAAATCTCTCCACTACACCGTTATAAATATTTAAATCAAATAATTTCCACTGAAATATCGCTGTTTTCGGTTGTGTTATAGCGTGGTCTGTAGAGAGTTGAAAGTAATATGTTTATGTTTTCCGCTGCACATTTGTACTAGGTAGATACTAAAGGAGACAGATTATCTGATTACAGTGGATTCCAAACCGCTGGGATTACGACACGCTTCATAAAACACTTTTGAAAAGTTGAACTTAAATTCTTCATTTTGCCTGTATAATTGCTCGCGTGTAAAAATTACATCGCCACAGATTGAATTATGAGTATTCACACCCCTAGCATGTGCCGCCATGCCGTTGCTAGAAACATAATACGGTACAAGAAGAGTAAAATTTAAAAAAAATGGTTCATATTATCCTGAGTAAATACAAGAGATGTTCCCAATTGGCGTCGCGCATCAATCGTTTGTGCATAAGTGCTATATATATATATATATATATATATATATATATATATATATATATATATATATATATATATATATAATTCATGCAAAAATGAATAGGAAGATATTGCTTCGGACTCTTTAATGTTGGAATTAACGATTATGCATTTGTAGGAGGTAAAAATCCTAATATCAAGCTGTGTCTCTAACGGTTATTGCTGCAATTATTAATAGATGGTTAACCCAATAAATTTCACATTGATGTTGTATTTAAACATACAAAAGCTGTTACAGCATTATAACAAATTATAGTAATTTATGTAAGAGAGAAGTTTATTTACGACTGACACTATAATAAGGAAAACAAATTTGTACCAAGTTATCAAAATTAAATATTCTCATAAATTAAAACACGTTGGAACTGTTGGTATTTATAATGAAACGGACAGCACGCTTCGTAATTTAAATAAGGCTCATAACTGTCATCTCCCATACAATATTTGCCACGTTATAAATGCGTATTTTATTGGTTAAAAAAAAACAGTTCTTCGAAAAAAAAAAAAACATGTTTCGCCTGTCAAGTGCCTCTCAGAACCTCGGTCAGACCGGGGGTAAAGTTTTGGAAATTCAGACCACAAAGCCACTCAGATATATTTCCTGAACTTGGTGATTGCCGATGTCTCCCATGACAGCACAGTTCACGCAAGGAATAACATGAATATAGATTTCTTTTCAAATATAGAGTGCGTGCGTGATTATCTATACGTGGATGTATATAATGTGTATTTGCTATGGGGTCTTCCTTACTTATTTACTTGATCACGAAGTATAACCTATTCGCGGCTTTTGCACACTTTTTTAATCAAACCTTTGAAAAATTACCCCATGCATACCGTGTTTTGTTCGTTCCTAAATATGCCAAGTATCAGAACCAATTTAAACTTCTGTTAACATAAAAGTACCTTTTTTTTTTTTTAGCTAAACTACACTGCTACATACATTTTTGTCTATAAGTTATGACATTTAATTTATAATTGACTAGCAGCCCGCCATCGCTTCGCTCATGTTTTATGGAGTTATTGAAATACATACCTATATATGCGACTTCCCGTGACTACTTGCGACTACCCGTGACTACCCGCGACTACCCGCAACTACCTGTAACTACCCGTGACTACTTGCGACTACTCGTGACTACCTGCGACTACGTGACTACCTGTAACTACCCGTGACTACTGTGACTACCGTGACTACTGCGACTACTTGTAAAAAAAAACATCTTTTCAAAAACTCCATAGCAAGTTTGCGTGTTTTATAAATAATGTTTTCTTGAATTTTTATTAGGATATTTGAAATGTATTCGGACTGTACAGAAATCTTGTTTTGCCATAATTTATTTCATAGAATTTCTAACGATTTTTAAGTGGAGAGTTAAATTTGTTGAACATGTTTACATTGTACGTTACGTAAAACGGTATCACCAGTGACGTATTTATTGCGTTTTGTTCTTGCGGGAGGTTTTCAAATGTACGTGGCCTAAATAACCGTCCTTTCATTGTAGTTCATTGCATAACAAATGCAATGTTATGTGTGTGTTGAGAATTACTCGCATAGATATGAACAGCGACACATTGACCGCATTTAGTTCTTTCGATAATGAAGTTAAAACTTTACTTGTATAGCCAATTCAATTCAATTCCCGTACAAATAAAATTTCCCACTGCATCATCAAAACAATGTAAGTTCTAATCGCCACTCTCCCATAAGAGCCTCAAAACAATCACGTCTCACGAAAGACGTTAAACTATAGTTCCCCCCCCCCTCCTATAAATTAACAGAACCCTAACTAGTATATCATGTGATCATAACAAAAAAAAAATCAGTTAGGAATGGCAACCAGTTATAGTATCATAAGTATTGGACAGAAGTTGTCCGTCTTTCAATGCCTGCCATTGGATTCGCAGTTTGTTTACAAAGACCGTTTTATTCACGGACTGTCAAGATTTACTGAAGTTTTATTAAATGGATTATAACGTCTGCGAGGAACTGGTTTTCACATTTAGCGGTCGGAGATGCTGTAGCACCTGAGAGATATGCAACTACCTAACTCGACTGTCTTGCGTCAATGGTTGTCCACTGGCAGGCGCCACGCAGCGCATTTTCAAAATCCTCTGACGGTGGCGTGGAGAGATTTGGGCGGCCTTTAACATCGAGGTCTTGGGAGTCTATGAGGGTGAAGTGAGGTGACTGTGGAGCAGCGCCAGAATGCAAGGGCGGGGGAAACGGGAGATCCCCGAGAAAACCCGCCGACCAGAGACGTCGTCCGGCACGATTCCCACCTGCGGAAATCCGGTAGCGACCCCGCCGGAAATCGAACCCGGTTCGCTTGCGTGGGAGGCGAGTTGTCTAGCCATTTCACTGCCACGGCCCCCTCGCACTAAAGGTGAACAACTGTAATTCTGAACACGCCTTTATAAATAAAATGCGCTTGTTCTTTGCCTCTTTATCCCTCCTGGAAGCTTCGTAAGATTATTTTGAATAATTCTTAGTATGCACACATGTAGTATTATGTTTTTGAATGGGTCTTGCAACTGAACAAATGACTGTTTTTCTGGGCATACCAAATGCCAAAGTTTGTATGTCGTATAAAACCGAGTATGACATAAAAGTCGAACACCGAAAATAAGTCAATAATAGTTGTCAAAAACGAACTAAATAATAACAATGTAATTCCGCAGATGTAACTGACTCAGAAATTGCAGAAGAAATCAGATAAGATATCAACACGGATATTCAAACAAACAAACGAGAATGACGTACACAGGAAGATGCAAAAATACTGTTGACGACACGAAAAAAAAAGAAGACGGAAGGTAAATGTAAACTTCATAAGACAAAATAGTTGTTACTTTTAGGTACCTGAAACCTGTTCTCGTGTTCAGCCACACATGCAGATTATTGTGAACAATGGATAAACAAGGAGTGTTCTTCTGTTCTTTATTCGCCGGGTTGCGACTGTTATACGCATATACACGTGTATACGCTGTGTTTGTTCGGATGACAGATATGGCGTTTTTGTCTCGCTTTTAGTTCGTGAATACTGGTTTCATTCTTCCTGCAGAGCGTTCTACGGGTATAGACTGGAAAAATTCGCGGACACAGTGAGGTATAGGCTAGACCTCATAACAGTGTACGTATTCGATCCTCGGCTCTTTAACTGGACTAAGAAATTCGTTGGGCTTTCTCTATTGGCGAAGCTGAATACGAGAGAAGCGACAAGAAACAAATAATACTTACTTGTAATATCAATTCAATATAACTTATACATCTAAAAATAATAAAGTCGGGTTCATTTTTTCATAGATATATCTTTTACATTTATTTTGTACGATTATTAATTCAACTTAGTTTCCAATTTTTTTGTGTGTGTATTGAATTTGTACTATTGCGTATTTTATGAGTTATTTACTGCTTTTCTTATAATCATCCTCGGTGATAAATAAAGTTTAATACATTTTTTTTAGTCTAAAACTTATACACTTACTGAAATCCTATCGATTAACACCGGGAGTTTCCATGATTTAAAAGTAATTTTTGCTGCGACTAACCGTGATTTGTTCTGACAGAAACTTGTTCGATCTCACAGTGACCGACTTCTGCAAACAAACGGAACTGTGACTCGTGGTAACTTCTTCAGTTAGGATACACAGTAACTAGTACAGACTCTCAGTGCATCAGCCACTGCATCACACCAGCCTGTGCATCGCACCGCACAAGGAGGTAAAGTACACATCATACACTGAGAATGAAACACAATGACTTCTTGCACATGTCTACAACGTTCACTTACAATTTGCATAAGCGGGAATCAAAAGCACGTGTTCAAACGGTGACTTTATTAACAGACTCGTGCTTCATATTTTTGAATAATTTAGGGTAACTTGAATATATCCCAGTAGCATTAGAACTTGATCAGACGAAGTGGGTAACAGTCTTGAACACATGTTTATGTAAACAATGGACTAAACGTAGTCGAAGCCACGTGATTGCAACACATCTTAAAGCAAAATATTGGGATTCAGATGTTATTTAATAACTGTACAGCTAGCATACACTCGCTACTCCATATTTTTTCAACGACATGCACACCAGATGTGTAGTAATCGATCAGAGTCGCAATGATAGACAGTAGATCTGCCATAGCTATATATCTCAAAAACTCTTAGCCTGCTAGTACATATTTTTTAAATAAATTTAATTACGCTTCCCCTGACCAAGTTGTCATATAACGGAAATACACTTTTATATAAAGATTTTAATGGTAGTTAAAATTATAGGAAGACTTTAACTAAACGAAAATAAACGCAACGTCAGTGTTCTATAGCATTATTTTGACAGAACTGTTGGCAGAGTGTGAGGCAATATTGGAGACATAGGCCTACACAGAAGAAAAACTCATATTAACCTACCTTATGATTAACAAAGCCTTGTCATCGTAATAAACTCTATAAGGCACTCGATACACTATTTGCAAATCACTTCTGCGTCAGTGTACTTGCGTAAAAATCGTATTTTTGGAGGCGTTTACTGGCAGCGTAAAAGGCGAATACATTTCTAACATTATTACCATGCTATTACGAATGGATCGGGCGAATGTACAATAGAGGGTAGTAGAATTATAGCCATGTTTTTTTACACTTCGTACTAAGTAGCGTTAAATAAAAAGTTTCAAAGTTTTGTCATGCAAAAAAAAAACCGGACTTTAAGTTTAAGTTAATTTGCAAGTTATATGCACGAAGGCTTCTCAAATTCACTCTTTGACGAAAAAAAAAATCGAGTGTCTCAATACATAATATGATTGCAATGAAATTGCAATCTCCTTAAATCTAAATGAGCAGAATATTAATATCTCTTTCGACGTCCGACTAGCAGCGGCGGCAGTGCACTCAAGACATGTTTATAAATAAGTTCTATAATTCTCTCTGGGTGCTTCAATTTGTTTGTTAATGAGTGTACAAAATGCATAAGCAAACGCCGATAAAGGAAGTGCGGTTTGATGTTTGTTGGGATAACTTTCTAGGGTTGAGGTTTCGAGGATCTTCTGCCCTGGACGTGTGAAACTGAAACGAGATAGTAGGATGAAGCTGCGACCGAAATCAAACGACGGGGGCGAAATAAAAGTACCCTAAGTGAATCCCAAGCAGGCTCACCAAGAGGAATTTCCGGGCCCCTGACCAATGCGTGCTGTGGGCCCCTGCCCCCCCCCCCAAACCGACCATTTATAAAAACATAAATAGTCGACATCCACGCAAAAAAAAAGTGTCTAAATTAGATTTTTACTTAATACTTCGTTTTATAAATAAACATTTACGAATCAGTCCCGAACCGCCCCCCCCCCTTGTCACGTCACGAGGTCCAAGGCCCCTGAGTATTGCCGCACCTTAACCCCCCCCCCCCCCCCCCTTCTTGGTGAGCCTGATCCCGAGGGCAGCACGTATCTATGAAGTTGGTTCTTAAACACTAGTTTATTACAACTACAGGAGTATTTCTATGTCCCAAGTATGATACGTCATGGAGATAAGGAGATGAAGTCGAAAAATGGGGTAGTAACCGCGATTACTTATATGTGGTAGTAACAGTGATTATTTATATAGGGTAGTAACAGTTATTACTTATATGGGGTAGTAACCATGATTACTTATATGGGGTAGTAACCGTCATTAGTTATATGGTTTAGTAACCGTGATTAGTTATATGGGATAGTAACCGTGATTACTTCCATAGAATAATTTGATAACAGCGACAAGCAGGGGATGTGTTGTTTACATATATGTGTACCATTACATATTATTAAGACACACAATGTTCCATTTAATTTTTTTTCTCTGATATTTACAATAAACTAATGTTCCAGGTCCAACAGCAAAATTATGCACTGCCCTTAGGATTCACTTCATACCAGAATTCACATATTCACATACTTTTTCGTAATCAACCGGTAGCCGAAGTTTGCCAGCCTAATTTAGAAACATTCTGTATATGAACTAATAAATAATTGGCAATGCCGACAGTTGTTTACGAGACTACAGGCCATGGTCTCAGCAGCGAATTATATATTCCGCTGTGCGAGAGGCTTCGCTTATGAGAGACTGATTTCTGTTGTGTACAGTGTGCGTTGTTAAATCCTCTTCCTGTGAGACATCCCATAAATAGTACACTATAAATTAAAAGGTTACGTGTGCATGGAGGCATTAATGAACACTATAAATATTACAGTTTATCCGCAGTTTTCATCACGCCTTTTGAATCAAACCTTGAAAAATGACCCCATGTATGATGTTTTTAATAATTGTTTGTCGTGTATCACAAGCGTGTTATACTTAAACTAACATAAAGTTACCTTATTTTAGGTTAAATTGAACTTTTATTTACATTCTATCTACAAATTACATTATTTCATCTGGAATTGATATGAATAAAAGCAGGGAGGAAATTACAGGTTTGTTGGTAATGCCTAGTGAGAAATAGTTCTCATGAAAAATAGAATTACACTAAGTGTACGCTAATGCGGTGCACTGTCACTTTCGTGTAACTTTCCAGGCTCAGTTGAACTTTGCTTGTGTGAGGCGGAGGTATGTCCAGAAAGTAGATCTTTTGAAGGGCTTCACAAAAGTTGGAAGTGACCGTGAATTGGTTATAATACCACTTTAAGTGTATGGGAGCCAGCACAGAAAACTCAATATGTGACTATCCTAAATAACAGTTTTCACGATATTTGTGAGCAAATATTTAGGAATAACGAAGTACACTATATACCAAAAAGTAATTGGGCACCCGTGAAGATAGGTAATTCAGTACGTCAGTTGACTTGTGTTTCACGGCCTTCGGCGGACGTAGGACCGCTGGTGTTTGTCCGTGGTAGCATGAACACAGAGGCCTTTTGTAACATTCTGGATAGTGAAATGTCCCCAACTTCCAGGATGACAATGCCAGGTGCCATGTTTCAAGGGCTACTATGCAGTGGTACGCCGACAACAATGTTCGCCGATTGGACTGGACCACCCAGAGCCCCGACCTCAACCATATACAACATCTTTGGGACGAATTGGATCGCCGGGTGAGGGCTTGTCAGGCGCGGCCAAAATCCATTGCTCAACTCATGGAATGGTTGCAAGAGGAATGGCGACGAATCCCCGTGGATGTCCTGCAAACACTCTTAGAGAGCATGCCAGACAGGGTGGCTGCTGTTATAGCCGCAAGAGGTGGCCCTACGAGATTATTACGGGCTGACAACCACCGAGCAAACATTGTGGACAGGTGTCCAATTACTTTTTGGTAGATAGTGTATTACTAGTGACATATTTTTACGCCTTAAATTTTAACATGCCATTACGTCACAAGAAATTGCAAAATAAGTGTATCTATCTAGCAAAATATTTGCTCACGGTGTTGACAAAAACCACTTTATAGGAGTACCCTTTCTTGGATTTCAATGTTGGCTTCCTAAAACCGGCTGAGGTCTGTTAACGTATTTGGCGATAATTTGTGTGCCACGTCCTTCCTTTCCCTACCATCTAGGATTTATATTTATTTCATAGTAGCTCAATTTTTAGGTAAAATACTATAAAACAAGGGCTGTCTGGGCGTAAGGCGTATCAAGAGGTATTTTCAAGTCCACAGTATTTTTGGCAAGTTGTTTAGTTTTATCTGTGATAGTAATCGTTGTTCATTATTGTCTAGTCTCGCATGTGAGAAAATACAGTCCATTCTGATTCCAGGAATCCGGTAAAGTAGTTATGTATGTTGTGATAATATTTGAATTTTAATATTAAATATTAAGGGCACTGCCTATCGGCCGGCAGCTGCAAAACTTACATAGCAAATCCCATGTTAAGGAAATTTCGCCTTAGTGCGTTGATTTTAAAGATATACATTTCAAACAAAATGTATTCCTCGCGAATTTTTTTGGAAAAGATTCCTACAGCGGAGATGTATGTATAACATGTATAACCTGCTTGGAACGAATTTTTAAAATACTTTTTTTTTTAATACAAACTTCCTATCTATAGTAAAAATTTACGTTCGTAGGGACCTTCTTCTAAAAAATTCGTGAAGAATACATTTTGTTTGAAATGTATGTCTAAAATTAACACACTGAGACGAAATTTCCTTAACATAGGATTTGCTATGTAAGTTTCACAGCCGGTAGGCAAGTTGTAAAGAAATATGCATGAAGGCAAGATGGCAAGGAGCAAGATGGCGTGTGTTGCAGAAGCTGGCCGGCAGCACGAAGTCGCGCGCACGTGTCAGGCCGTGGTTCCTGGAGTCATGGAGCTCGTGCGCCAAGGAGGATCAGCCACCACCGCAGCGACACGACCCGGAGGGCTGCGAGGGCGCCGACGACGACGAGGACATCCAGGACCTGCCCATCGAGCTACGCCGTCTCGAGGAGGACCAGCAGGACGTAGCGGCCGAGCGCCATCAGACATTCACGTGCACGCCACGCCAGGACTCCATCCTCGGACACAAGTCCAAGAGCCTCACCGACATCCTGACGACGGGCCAGCGCACGATTGTGCGGTCGCGGTCCAGCGTACCCAGTCTCGGGTCTCTGCCCACGACGTGCCTCGCCCCAGCCCCACCCTCCGTGCCCAGCACCAAACCCAAGCTCGTCAAGCAGAAGAAGTCGATATGCGAGGAGGAGATGGAGGACGAGGGTCGCGACGAACCGACCGACATGCGAGACCTGGTGAAGGCCTTGCCAGAGTTCCGGGTCGCCGGTGTCACCCGGCGTT
This sequence comes from Dryococelus australis, assembly GCA_029891345.1. Taxonomy (NCBI): domain Eukaryota; kingdom Metazoa; phylum Arthropoda; class Insecta; order Phasmatodea; family Phasmatidae; genus Dryococelus; species Dryococelus australis. The sequence continues at coordinate 5,099,532 of CM056993.1, forward strand.
ACGGCGGCGTCTTCAAACAGAGCTCCATGAACGAGGAGCTGATGTCGACTGAGCGACTGAGGGAGAAGGAACGCGTCCGCCAGAACATCCAGAAGCAAGCCTCGCTCAACGAGGAGCTCATCTTCCGGAGGAACCGCACTCTCGACTCCCTCAAGGACACCTTCTTCTCCACGTCGACTGCGAAAAGGTTCCAGATCCTCAAGAACGGCTTCACGAACAAGCTGAAGAGCTCGACGACTGGGATCGAGAAGGTGGCGGGGACTTCGTTCAAGAACGGGTTCGTGAGAATCCTGCAGGGATGGAAGGGATGCGAGACTTCGCCGCAGCCGGAGGTACTCCCCGGGGAACCGGTGGTGTCTTGCACCGCGCCATCGCCCCCCGCCACAGAGAGCAAGAGGACCGGCTCCACATCCTCCAACAGCGGCGACGACAAGGACATCACGCGACGACACTCCCGCGAGGACGGCTCCGACTCTTCCAAGGACAGCAGCCTGCAGAGCGACACCAGCGTCGACTCCGAGGACAGCTTCGCGTCCGTCATATTTGTGCCAAAACAGGAAACACAGCAGACCGACTCGAACGCCGCAGCCACCGCCACTGGGTCCAGCTCGCCAGTTCCAACGACGTCTCCCAAATCACCTCCGTTCCCAACTTCGCCCAAGTCTACTCAGCAGATGCCGCCAGCTTCGCCCAAGACCACTAGCCAAACACCTCCGGTGTCACCCAAGAACACTAATCAGACGCCCCCGGTGTCGCCCAAGTACACTAATCAGACGCCCCCAGTGTCGCCCAAAACCACTCAGGCGGCCCCTGCCACGTCCAAAATTCCTACTTCCCCAAATTCTAAATCCACGACAGTGACCTCTCCGAACACGAAATCCACATCCCTGACATCCGCGAGTGCAGTGTCCACATTCTCGACTTCACCGAATGCTAATACTATGTCCGTGACACCTCCGAAAGTGAGTCCAGTTCCTGTATCCTGTCCTGCGACGCAAGATGTGTTGCCGGTTCTCCAGCCCCTCCTAACGAAGCAGCAGTCTATATCGGCGACGTATCCCCCTCCTGGTGACCCCCTCCCTTCCATCCCCTCTCCGACCAGCCAGCAGCCCGCCAAGGAGAAGAAGACCAGTCCCTTGCAGTCTGTGAAGCAGAGTCATTTCCACGACCTGCTGAGTGTGAAGCCAGCGCCAGTTATATCACGAGTTGCAGGTAAGACTTTTGTTATTACCCTGTTCACTGAGCACTTTTCAAACCACTTTTTGGAACAAAAAATCACTGCCAGTTAAGGGGCCCCTCTGCCTGGTGTTGGAACTGCAATGTAGTCTGTTTGAAATCGAGGTTGTTTTACAAAACTACAAAATGTCCATGCAATATGCAGAATCACGAAATGAACGCACACTTCACACTAAGTCTGTCCGTCACTTGCACATTAAAAACACCATTTTGGAACTCTCCAACGTGGTTAAAAGTGGCCTTTTCAAGGCTTTGTATCTGAAAATATGCAGGTCATATACACACAAAAGTATTCAAGGGACATGCACTTTAATCTTGCTACAAACTTTAACAACAACAAAATTGTAGAGCCACTGCCCATAGATACATGCAGCACTACGAGAACACTGCACGTCAGTTCAGAGCCCTGAGCGTAGCGGTGATTGCACACTTGTAGCGTGTGCAAGTTAATTAGGGCCTACATATCTCACCCTCATTAAAATAGTGTCATAAGTTAAATCATTGGTTTTTTTTACTTTACTAGCTATAGAAATGTGTAAAAACCCCACTTTCACAGTAAACTAATATTGCATGTGTTTCATATTCAAATAACCATTTTTAGTTTTTAATTGCGATTATTTATTAAATAAATAATTTTTCTATGTTTTTGTAATTACTGTAGTAGGCCCTATTCTACATTGCCACGGCATTTTATTAGGGATGCGAATGCGCTGTCGTACAGTCTAGCTTGCCAGCTACTAGTTAAGATGGAACAGGATTTAGTAGCCATTACGTACTCGAATGTTGTGTTTGAAATTAATGCAGATAAGCCTATGTTTATATATGTAAGAGTCCGAGCGATTTACCATATTTGTAACAGATTAAGGTTCCTAACAATTTCATGTTTTCACGTGACTGTCGCATTAATGAAGTCCTGTAAATTCTACAAATGGCTGTAAAATAAAAAATACAGAGATAATGTAGCTCTTCAGCAGGGCTTTCGAAAGGACTTAATTAACTGCGAACAATATTATAGGTCATAGCTTCACATTTCTTCTTAACAGCTACAAGAAATTTGTAAACCACACATCTAGAAGTGAGAGAAACGTCAAATTCATCTGTTTGCAGGCTATTTCATATATTTCTCCAATCATTGTTACTGCTGTGGTTGGAACAAAAACGTATTTTGCATGTGTTCTAAATAACTCCCCGAAAATAATTATTTATTAAAAGAAATGTTATGAATAAATGTTACAATCTTCCAAGGAGCTAATAAAATGAGCCTAGACTCTAATTTCGAAGATAACTGGCAGGAATATCATGATTTCCAAATGACGTCACCAGTTTTACTTTATTTCGTCTCTGGTATTTAAGTTAACTTTAATTAGTAATGCATATTTACATACCGTAGGAAAATCTCACGAGCGCTACAAGTAAAGAGACAAAGTGATAACAATAACACGTAGTCTACTTGTACCTCTGTGGAAGTCGCACTCTCTTCTGCTCGACGATTTCAATTATTGCGTCTGGGACACATAATACCTACGAATACACGACACAAACTTGCATTTGTATAGCAAACTCGAGCCACAGGCACTATAAAGATGGCCGAACTGACTTATAATGTAGCAAGACCGCATTTTACAATCACAGATTAGAGATAAACTTGCCAAACGGCGACCCGATCAGTAAAGAATCTTCTACAGTTTTGAATAGACAGACTGACACAAGGCCCAGTTCTACAGTCTTGTTCAGCAAATAAGGGAACGAGTGTGCCTTTGTAAAAAGGACAATCACGCCATTTTGCTTCTTTATACTTACCTACTGATCTATAATTACAGTAGTGTAATATCCGCCGTCACGCACGGTTCGTATTTTTGATCCTCGGCGTCGGAATCTCGACGTCACTTTGTGTGAGTGGTTAGCGTTAGATTGTTTGGCGAGTCTAATGGACTTTCGATTTTGGACATTTCGCTTTTTGACGTTTATTGAGCTTTTGAGTTTTATTCGAATATTGCGATATTCATTGTCTTTACAGGTTAATATACGTAAGGTCAGGCGTTTTTTCGCCGCGTTAGAAGAAGAAGAAGAAATTTATCTATAATTGGACAAGACTGAAGATGCAGTTTACCAATTCTTAGTGCATGCAAGATGTAAAATGATTTGTAATTGTGATCAAGTCTTAGGAACCTGTAAAATGGCAGTTTTTTTTTTTTTAAGTAGTACAAAATGGAGAAGTCTGTTGCAAGGGGATGGGGGATTGGAGCCAGGCGCCCGACCAGCCGCAAGCCTGGAATTTCCCTTTTTTACCTCAAAATCAACTACATTTCCCTATAAATTTCTCTTTTTGTGCATAAAATTGTATTTTTTTCCTCAAAATTTGCCTTTCTCCCTTAAGTTTCCCATTTTTCCCAGAGTAGGAGAGGAGGATTTGTGACTCCGAACCAGGAAAGCAGGACAGAGGACACGAGTTTTGATCTTGAACCCATGACCTTGAAAACAAAAACTCCTGAAAAAAAACCATAAAACTCAGAAGTCGTATTATGTTTCTGACTACTACTACCATATTGGGTGACCTTGAAAAACCTTAAACCCAAAAAATTGCCAAAAATTTAAAAAAAATTCCAAAAAATAAAAATTAAAAAAATGTTGGAAATTTATTAATAAAATTATTATAACATTTATTTTAAAAAAACATTTCCTGAGGTCTCCCCAACACCATGTCCAACAGGCGACTGACCCTCCTCCAACCAATCACATTGTATTAACATTCCCTCTCCTACCATATCACCATTGCTCATTCTGTCGACTGCACTCCAACCACCATATTGGTTTTTTCGTTTGTCATTTGTTTATACATTGCTGGAGTTCAGTTCTAACCTTCGTTTGACTACCATGTTGTTTTTTTTTTATTTCGTCCGTAATTTGTTCATATGTTTTTTTCACCCAGGTGGCACTAGTGTATTAATTCACCCACCGGGAGGCAGCCATATTTGTCTATGATTTATAAAGTATAGGTGATGCTGATAGCACCCACCATATTGGATTCTATTTTCAACATATAGGTGGCGTTAATTTCTCGATTATAACGCCTGCTATCGACCTGTACGGAAGGCTGACATTGACCATTCCTGCAAAGTACGTAAATTTCCATTATTTTATTTTATTCTTAGACGCAAATATTTTCATTAAAAATAATCTTTACTACTAAATAAAATAGAAGTGTCTGTCTGTGATTTTAGAATTTTTCACTTTTAATTATTTTTTCATATAGTATAATTGATAACTAAGCCATATCTAATGTTAATTTTTTTAGTGTATGTCTGTCTGTCCAAACAGATTTAACTCTAAAACCACTTAACGTATTGACATCAAATTTACACAGTTTATATAGATAATAACTCCAGGACCAACTTAGTCTTTGTTCATTTAGATATCTCAAACAGTTCTGGAAAAAAATTATCAAGGATGTAAATAGGTACTGTATTTAGCTTTTCTTAGAATTACAGCATAAAAAAAGCATTGTTAAATAAAATTTCTTACCATTTCTTTCTTTTTTGTCTATGAGCTGTAAACCTTTCTTCCCAAAAAACCGTAGTGGCTCATTCGCTAGAGTTATTCCAAGTGGGGCCGCAGTGACCCAGTGGATAGATATATATCAAGTGGGGCCGCAGTATCTCAGTGGCTAGAGCACCCAATAAGGGGGCCACAGAAGCTCAGGGAATAGATAACCCAATAAGGGTGCCGCAGAAGCTCAGGGGATAGCTAACCCAATAGTGGGGTTGCAGTTGGTCAGAGACTAGAGCACTCACTAGTAGGGCCGCAGTAGCTCAGTGGCTAGAGAACCCAATAGTGGATCTGCAGAAACTCAGTGGTTAGAGAACCCAATAGTGGGGCCGCAGTATCCCAGTGGCTAGAGAACCCAATAGTGGATCTGTAGAAACTCAGTGGTTAGAGAACCCAATAGTAGGGCCGCAGTAGCCCAGTGGTTAGAGAACCCAATAGTGGAGCCGTAGCTGGTCAGGGGCTAGAGCACCCAATAGTGGGGCTGCAGTAGCTCAGTGGCTAGAGAACCTTATAGTGGGACCGCAGAAACTCAGTGGGCAGAGAACCCAATAGTGGGGCCGTAGTAGCCCAGTGGTTAGAAAACCCAATAGGGGGGCCATAGCTGGTCAGGGGCTAGAGCACCAAATAGTGGGGCTGCAGTAGCTAAGTGGCTAGAGAACCCAATAGTGGATCTGCAGAAACTCAGTGGGCAGAGAACCCAATAGTGGGGCCGTAGTAGCCCAGTGGTTAGAAAACCCAATAGGGGGGCCATAGCTGGTCAGGGGCTAGAGCACCAAATAGTGGGGCTGCAGTAGCTCAGTGGCTAGAGAACCTTATAGTGGGACCGCAGAAACTCAGTGGGCAGAGAACCCAATAGTGGAGCCGTAGCTGTTCAGGGGCTAGAGCACCAAATAGTGGGGCTGCAGTAGCTCAGTGGCTAGAGAACTCAATAGTGGATCTGCAGAAACTCAGTGGGCAGAGAACCCAATAGTGGGGCCGTAGTAGCCCAGTGGTTAGAAAACTCAATAGGGGGGCCGTAGCTGGTCAGGGGCTAGAGCACAAAATAGTGGGGCTGCAGTAGCTCAGTGGCTAGAGAACCTTATAGTGGGACTGCAGAAACTCAGTGGGCAGAGAACCCAATAGTGGGGCCGTAGTAGCCCAGTGGTTAGAAAACCCAATAGGGGGGCCGTAGCTGGTCAGGGGCTAGATCACCCAATAGTGGGGCCGCAGTATCTCAGTGGATAGAGCACCCAAAAATAGGGGGGCCGCAGTAGCTGAGGCTAGAGAACCCAATAAAAAAAGTAGTTCGATCAATTCAAAGTTCTAAATATCATGCTAACATAAAACATGTGTGAAGCAACGGCAGTGCGTAATTTAATAACTCCATTAAACCTGAAAGAAGAAATATTAGTATATCAAACATAAAACCTCAATGAAACTATAGTATGATTTTAAAAAAAAAAAGTCATGCGAACGAAGTTGCACAGGTGAGGTAGTTTTTATATAAAGCAGAGGGGTTTTTATAAAATAAACAGAAATAATATTTAATATATATTTTTTATTTACAAAGTTTTACATACATACAAATGTTTCTTTGCGATGATTTTTTCCGAAGACAAGAAGAGGAAATCACATTATTTAGAAAGGGGTTGGTATGCACTCGTTCTCAGCTGCAGATGTTCCACCAAATCAAGTGTCCAGCCCGAACACTTCACTTCAACACCATATCTTCTTCGTCTGTTTGCTCGTGCTGACACTCTGTATAGACATTCGAAAATACACAAAGGACTTGTTCCTCCACCAGAAAAATAAAAAGATGTATTGTCATCGCCAAAAACATGTGATGGACTTACAACTACTGCTGTGTACAATGATGATATGAATATGTCATTGCTACCTAGTACAGTAAGTGATTATGCAATGGTGCTACCATCGGTAAGTGAGGATGTACATGTGGACGGTATGGACAATTCACTATCGATATCAGGTCGATCGTGCTGCTACTGCGGTGATAGCAGCAATGTGCATAGGACCAAAAAGAGTGGAAAATGCACCAAGCAGACAGGATGGGCTCATTTGACACTTGCCTGTCATAATTGTGGCTGTGAATTTGAGAGTTATAATACAACGAACTATGAGAAAGAAAAAGTGTAAAACTTTTGGTCGAAAACCTGCCTGGTAAAACTAATGCCAATGGATTTCTTTCCGAAGCAATTTGCATTCAGGGGCCTTCTGAAATATTTTCTTGTTCCGAACTTGACAGCTTCGTCAAAAGATATTTGTTCGTTCCTGTCAAGTATGAAACAAAATTTAATAAACCAACTTACAGAAGAGATTAAAAAACAAGGGTCTCTAAAATATAATATCTAGCTAGGATGTATCAACTCGAAACCATAACAGAACCAGGACGAGCATTGCAGAATGGCATTCAAAGTCCAGAATGTACCACTCAATAATGATGATAATATACCAAATGTATGTTGCGACGAAGAAGAAATGGTAATGAAGGATTCGGGCTGGACACTCGATTCGGTGGATCATCTGCAACTGAGAACGAGTGCATACCAACCTCTTACGAAATAATATGTAGTCCTCTTCTTGTCTTTGAAAAAATCATCCCAAAGAAATGTTTGTATGTATGTAAAATTTAGTAAATAAATGTATATATTATATATGTTGCATTTTATTTATTTTGTAAAAACCTGTACGTTTTATATAAAAATTATTTTTAATAATAATACTTGTATTTAAGATTAAAATGTACAAAAATTAACTTACTTAGCAGGAATGGTCAAGGTCACCATTCGGTACAGGTCGATATAAGGCAGCATAATGGAGAAACTAATGCCATAGGCATATATATGTTGAAAATATAATCCAAATGGAGGGTGTTGTCAGCATCATCTATTCTTTAAAAACTATAAAAAAACTAGTGCCACCTAGGTGATGAAATCTAATATGGCAATTGAACAAAGGTGAGAGACAAACATCATCAATGTATAAACAAATGACAAACGAAAAAACCAATATGGCAGGTCGAGTGCATTCGACAGAATGAGCAATGGTGATAGGGCGGAAGATGTTAATATAATGTGATTGATTTAGAAGGGGGTCAATCGCCTGCTGGATGTGGTGCTGGGGGGGGGGGGGGATCTCCGTAAATGTAGGTTTTTTTGAGAAATAAGTTTTATAATCATTTATATTAATACGTTTTTAATAATTTTGTCGAATTTTTGGAATTTTTTATGTTTAAGGCCATTCAAGGTCACTTGAATCCAATATGGCGGTAGTAGTCAATGTGATATGCTTGCTGCCTATTAATTTATTCGCAAATTTTTGTTTTAAAGGTAATTTAAGGTCATGTGGTCAAGGTCAAATGCATTTACTATGGCGGTAGTAATCATTAATATAATATGCTTGCTGGCCATTATTATTTTTCTCAAGATTTTGTTTTTAAGGTCATGGGATCAAGGTGAAAGTCACCTGCACTCAATATGGCGGTAGTGGTCAGTAACATAATATGCTTGCCGACTTTAATGGGTTTTTTCAATAATTTTTTTCAAGGTTATTATAGGTCACGGGGTCAAGGTCGATATCATAACTCCTGCGTCCTTAGTCCTGTTCTCCTGGCTCGGAGTCACGAATCCTCATTCACCTGCTCTGGGGAAAATGGGGAAAATTTTTTAGGGTAATTTAGTCGATTTTGAAGGAAAAAAGTAAAATTTTGAGGGGAAAAAAGGGAAATTTCAAGTTTGCATCCAGACGGCGCCGGGCTATTATCCCCCATCCCCTTGCCACAGACTTATCTGTTTTCTACTACTTGTAAAGTAAAATGCCAGACTGTGCTGTTCTCTACATACAGTAGCCATTTGCCCATTGGCTGCTGGTAGAATTAGGTGTCAGTTACCTATTGCAGATAATGCAGCCACACCATTGCAGAATGTTAATTACTTGTCAGGAGTAACAATAATATGTGGCACATCAAATAAACTTTAATCCAATCTAGAAAGTGACACAAACGTATATGCACAGGTTTCACTCAGTACCAAGATAGCTCGTATAGTTGCAGAAATCTTGAAGCATGGCTCGATTTTGTCTTGCAAAGCCAGTTTGTATAAACACGTGACACACAAGCTCATTTCTGGGAGACTAGTTGGCTTGAGTTTAATTTCATTTCATTTCATTTATTCATACCCGTTAGCCAGTTCATCTCCCACCAAGGCAAACTGGGCTCAATCCCCAGCCGGGTCACTCCCAGATTTTCGCAAGTCGGATTCGTTCCACACGATGCCGCCATTCTCCCCACCATTGCATTCCGGCACTTCTCCATTCTCACCTCATTTCACCCTCATCCACGTTCAAGACCTCGTTGATATAATAACTGGCCAAATCTCTCTCAACTAGATTCCTACATGAGAAAAATTCTTGGAAATATAGACCCTGTCAATATACACCTCTATAATACATAAAAATAAATAAGAATTTTAAAATATGATAAATTAATACACTCAATAATACACATACGATTCTTAACAATATATCACTACCATAAAATAAAATATAAGAACCATTAAAAATTCACCAACTGTGAGACAATTTTGCAAAGTAACATTCTCAATTTTAGGCTCATAGAATATAAGCTTTACTTGCTTATAATGTACAGCTCAAATCTTTCATAATTATGTTATTTACAACTATTGATTCACTTAGCTGGAGTGTTCCATAATTTGACACCAACTCCTTGGGTTTGCACGAAATGCTCTCTCAAGACTGTTTGGCCCAATCTTACCGGCTTCCACAGCAAGTTTGCAATTTTGTTATTTCAAGCCACTTAGGTCGCACAATTTCTGACATCACCAAAGGATATTTTTGTTGACTTTGCATATGTAATAATTTCAGGCAACCAAATTGGTTGTTCCTTGGTATAACAAATACTTGAAAAACAAAATAGAGAGAAAGGGAGGGAAACTAAGTTTCAAAACTAAAATTATAGTAATTTTGTACTTAAGTTCTCACCAGAGAAATTTTAAAAATGTACTGAGTTCAAATTGTTTTGCTACAGCTCGAAACAGTTACAAATGTTACTACGTCATAGAGAAATGTCTTGTAAATTCCTTACGTGTTTCGCCTGGAGAATCATTTCAAATTTCACAACAAATATCGCAGGGGAACTAAGCGTTGCTCTTGAAATAAATTGCTTCATGGCATTATTCCAGTGTTTTTAAGAAAACTTTCTCTAGCGAAATATTTTGTGTTTGCTCGTGAAAGTTCCAGTAGATGTATTTCAAAAAACTATAAATTAGCTCAGATGTCTAAGTACTGGAGTCGAGTTGATTTGGGCGGTTCTTAACAATGTCTCTGAGTCGACCATAATGAAATGAGGTGGGAATGGGGTAGCACCAGAATGAAAGGTTGGGGTGAAGGGGAGATCCCTGAGAAGACCTGTCGACCAGCGGCATCGTCCAGCACGATTCCCACTTTGAAAATCCTTTTAGAGACCCGGTCGGGGATAAAACCCGGATCGCCTTGGTGAAAGGCGAGCAGACTAACCGTTCAGCCACCGCAGCCCCTCCAAGTACTGGAATAACATAATTTTGATCGACCTACTTAAATACCACATTTTCATCTAAGGTACACGACTATTAACCAAAGGAAAAATTTGTGTGTGCAATAGGATATTGATATGTAACCTGTGGCGAACTCCTTTGGTGAAAATCCCTTATCCCAAATGATACCATATCAGAAAAATATGTTGGCAACATACATTATCATGTAGAACACAGGTTGAAACATTACCTATGTTAAGAGCGCTGATCACCGAGAAACTTACTACAGTATATTTGTATGAAACACTATCCAACTTCTAAACGTTTCTTATAAGTATAAACTCTTTCCTCGCAATAACAATGGTTACGATTGCATAGTTTGTGTGTCATGGCACGTCAATATCACGATTTTAGTCATTTTTTGGTTGCACGAAAAAAATAAATGAAAGTATTTACAGAAAATTTAATAAGGGCGACCGAAAGGGCATGTCTTAATTCATTTCATGATATGCTTAGCAAAAACTATATTACAAAACATTTTCAAACATTTAACTGTGTTATTTCAAAGATTCCTTGTAGTAACTCGCTGCATCTCATCTCATTGTTAATTCCTTCATTTTGGTAAGTGAGTTAGCTTTGATTGTGCATACGCTCCAAAAACACTAGAATTTTGATTCTTACAAGACATTGTGTATAAAGTGGGTCATTAAAATTGTGTTTAATGCAAGGACATAGTCCTCGTAAGTAATGTGTATGAGCTGAACAACACTTTGTAGCTATATCAAACAAAGATTTTTCTCTTACCAGTTTGCATGAGGGCACTGTCCGCCCTCGCCTACCAAACACAACACAACTCCACACATATAATTGTCATTAATAACTGTTGAGTATTTTTGAGCAGTGCCTGCATGAAAATAAAATGTAACAAATTTCCCACATCTGAATTGTAGTTCCCATTTTCTATTTCCATCTCTATTGCGTAATTTTTTTTTTTTCAGTAACTTACAACTGATACTAGTAATTCACAATAATTCTTAAGGTGGATAGGTAGGGCTTAGCATCTCATCGAGAGCAAGATCATTACGTATGGAGCAAGTTGCTCGGACACGCAGGAACGGGGAGGAATCGGCTGTGGGCCGTGGTTAGGAACCATCCCAGCATTCGCCTCGAGCGATATCGGGAAACCTGGGAAAACCGAAACCAGAATGACCAGCCCCGGATTCAAACCCACACTCTGTAGTTTTTAGGTATGAAACTTGTGGTACAGGATATTTGACCTAGCATGGGGACACGCAGCATGCTTTTGTCGTTATTTATGATATCATAAAATGATGGATGGAGTTACCTATGAAAGTCCCATACGACAGATCAATAAGAGAAAGACTGCAGGTCAGCTCACAGCTCAGTGCCTTGCAAATAAAGGTGGCCAGACACTTGATGCACATATCTAGGTCGCTCTGAGCATTCCCGTGGTTATTGGCATCAGACAAGCAAAAATCTACAGCCAGATGGTGTCATTAAGATAGAAGGACCCCATTTACCTTAGATGGTTTTTTACAAATTTTCATAATCAACTTTATGGCTAAACATTAAAAATCAAAGCTTGACATAGCACAGAGTACTACAGTATTCATATTTTCTCACGAGCATACAAATTGTTCATGAGGTACCCTTTGGTAACGGTTACAGATGTGAAATGAGTAACTGGAGGAAAAGATATTGGATTTCAAAATAACTGTTAAGATGTTCCGTGTACCCTAACAAGCTTGGTTTTTAACTATTGAATCTGAAAATTAGTTATGGAGGAATTTACACAATTACAAAATGGCGCGGATGCCAGGAATAGCAGAAATAGCAATAGCAGAGAGAATGTGTGTGAGAGAGAGAGACAGAGGGATATATATATATATATATATAGTATATATGTAATACAAATATATAGAGAGGCACAAAGAGAAATAAATAGAAAGATGTAGACAGAGGTATGTAGATAGATATAAGTGAAAGTGTTGGTGTTATGTTGCAGCTGCAGGAGTTTCATCAAGGTCATCGTTCCCACTGGTACGGAGGTCGTCGGCAGCCGTCCAGGGTCGCGCTGACCGGCCACTGCCACGCCTGCTATCGCTCGAGCTCTTCAACCCAGAGACGGACGACATGGACAGCGACTCGAGTGGCATGTCGTCCCCGGACTCCGTCAGCAGCGTCATCAGTGTTCTGGGCGACCTGCACCTCCAGGGTGAGCAACAAAACAAAACATGTGCCCGCCCGGCATGTGTGTCTGGGCACACTAATTCCACACTTGCTAACATTCTATCAAATTTACAACTTAAAAATGCAACATTTCTGTATCCATTACAAAAAGTACTTAAAATAATTTCAAAAATATATATTAATTAAAATTTAAATTTACAGTTTATCATTTTGTATCATATCAGGGACAAATTTGCTAACAAACACTTGTACAGTGTAATGTTTCACATTTATTCAGCAACATTTCCATATAATTTGCATAATATTCACATATTATAAATTCAGTAAGCAATCTAGTAAAGTCTTTTCAGATTTCCGTAATACGTAACACTTATCCGTATAAAAACAATTACAAAACCATTAACAATCTAGGTTCAAGAGCACTTTTACTGGGTTTATATTCTTGTGCATATTTAAAGTTATGATGATTTCAAAATATCTAAAACTTGCCACATTGCAAACAGGCCTGAAATACCATGTACATATGTATATTAACCAGGCCACAAATTATATAACAACACACACAAAATATATTTCCAAAGGTTTCGTTTCACACAAAATTAATATTATTACTGGACAAATAAGGTAAGTAGCTTAACATTAAACCTCAAACTGTGGGGTGATGAGATCAAAAGTCGCTCAGAAACCAATCTACATAAAACAATGAATAAATAATGCTATTCACAGCATACAGAATCGAGGAAAAATATCAGTTGACAAGATGAAGAATATGGTTTACGTTGGCATAAAAACTTTCTTGGTAACCACAATATTTCATAAACAACTAGGTCTCCAATTTACGGCCTAGATTTTAGTTCATAATTCTTGACCAGGCAATTATAATAAAAAAATACATCTTTATTGAAAATTCTGGTCAACACAGACTAGCATAAAATTAACACATAAACAACTTCTCTACACAAAATTGCGAACAAGATACCACTCGTTCTAGGCGATTACCAAAACACGTTGCAAAATAAATAATAAAAACCAACTTGCAAATAATTGATTTCTAGCATCAAACATAGATGATTACTCCTGAATAAGGAAGCTTTCGAGTAATTTTGTTTCCATAGAAACGTTTCACCGCTCGCGCTAGCAACTAATGCAAGCCTGAACAACTATTAACAAAGTGAATATCAAGACCAATATAATTCATAAAATGCAAACATTTTGCATAAACAATTTCCTTGACTAAGAAGCAATTCAAATCCACTAACTTTAAACTAGCAGCTTTAATTTTTACCCAGCTTTATCAAACATAACCGCTGTCCAAGCTCAGAGTTACCGATTACTCTTGTTCTCTACCAAATTCACCTTCTTACATCCATTCAAAGGCGTAGTGAGGTTCTGGCATTAGTGACAAGATTCTAAATTTCTGAACCACGCAATGGGGCTCTTGCCCTGTTTCATTTACAAACAATATTCTATAATTCAACACGCTTTAAAAAAAAAACACGCACACACACACGGCCCCCCCCCCCACACACACACACGCATACACACACATACATACATCATACACACACACACACATATATATATATATTTAATGCCCACAAATACATTGATTGAATATTCCGGGAACAAGTGCACTAGAAGCCAGATACAGCCTACACATATAACTGCACACAATCGACACAAGCATTTTCATTTTAGCTAGGCGTTAGAACTCTTAAGTGAAGAGCAGCTGGGCGAGCTCAGTAGAGCCTACACTTACTTAAAAACACACACAATGTTAAGATCCTAAGAGACTCTAAAAGCATTCTAGTTATTTACCCGGCCTGTTTCTGTAAATACGGGGAAAGCAAAGACAAGTAAGTCGTAGTGACAGAGGAAACGAGAACCAAAGTTTCAATGACTCTACTAGAAATAAAAAGGGGGCAGTGACCCATAGCTAATTTATAACCGAACCACATATTCAAACACGGTCACAGACATAGAGTTTTGAATAACTTGTGCAGATGCACCATGAGCAAAACTAGCAGCTTACCTCAAATTCACTGTATGACCAGGCACCATGACTTACCGTAATTCACGTGTAGGCATAAACGCGACTGCCCAATCAAACCAAACCCTGTGTCGTGCAATCATATCCCATGATCACAAATGAATGTCCTACTACGCAGGCTTCCACTGGGCAGCTCGCGTTGGCAGAAGGGCGGCGTGGAGGGGAAACAAAATGAAAACAAGCAAGTCTATGAAGATGAAGCGCCGGCGGAATTCTTAAAGCACGACAGTGGCGCCGGCAGTTCAATTGTCATGCCTGTCAGAATACTAAAAAAACTTAACTTGCTCATTATTATTACCCATTAATTATTTCTTAAATATGAAATTAAATGTTGGATGTGCAAATAATTTACAACACTATAATCATAAGCATTCACAATTTAAAAATTATATATATATAATTATATATATATATAAATTGTACGTAATGTATTGCTTATTATTTCAGATTGCAAAACAAACAACGAATATTTTCTGGTAATAGGTACATAGTACCACAAAGAAACACACGCCCATTTAAAGGACTATTCTTAAAATATGTTCCATTAGTACAAATTAAACTGGTCTTACTTATTTAATTTCTGCATCGTTCATGGGTTGTAGAAGTGCTTATTACTCAACAAAAATTTGAACTGCTCAAGCAAAAATGTTAGTATTTTTAGTGTATGGACTATACAACCATAAATTATCTGTACATCTCTCCTCGAGTAATAAAATTTCCATACGTGTTTGGAAACTTCCATACAGTTGGCAATGCTGATCCAAGTTCCCTCTTGCCTGCTTGATTGTAGGATATTACGAACTGGTCTGTATTTCAGCGACAACAGAATAACCCAGACATGCCGTCCCACAAACATTGAATCTTCAGCTGATAGCATTTCCAACGCTGCCCGTGCATCTCTTGTCCCCATCTGGTTCCTGTTCAAATGTATGCCAGGCAGTATACCCCCACCACTTGGACAATAGTATGCACATTATTTCAAGCTCAAGAATTTTATAACAACTAAAGAATATAAAAATGTTTCATATTATGACTTTGTTGAAAATATTTGTGTAGTTTGTATCAGTGGTGCTGGAACAGTTTACATTTAGGTGCGGTGAGGGGTGGCAAGGTACAGAGTAAAGTGGAGGGGGGAGGTATGGGTGGCGCTCAGCAATGAAGTCTTGAGAGCCAATGAGGGTGAAGTGCGGTGAGTATACTGTAACGGTGATGGAAACGGGAAATCTCCGAGAAAACCCGCCAGCCAGAGGCATTGATCGTCATGATTCCCACATGTAACAATCCGGGAGTGACCCTGCCGGGAAGAATCGAACTTGGTTTCCCTAGGTGCGAGTCTAGTCATCTAACCACTAAACCACCGCGGCCCCTTACTGTGATCTATAATAGCATATTAAGATTGAAGTAAAGCAACTGCCTATGGAGCACTGTATCTGACTGTACAATGTGAAGAACTCATAAATAATTAGTAGAGACATCATAAAAATTGCCAGAAAAGTATGATTTATGCTGTATATGAAAGAACGTATATATTTTGAAATATTACGAACTATTTAACTAAAATATAATTTTTAATTGTAAACAATTAATCAATCGATAGAGTTCACATTTTTAACCAAATTTAAGTGCATATCCGTTTTGGATGCTTCGGAAAAGAGAATTTACTAGAAAATCTACCAGAAAGATTGTTGTAATAATTACTGTGATTGTGTGTAATAAAATCATAGTAATAATGAATCATATCAATGTTACAATTAACTTTATTTACGTCAGTTTCAGCCATAAATGTGCGAGACAAATGAACGCACATAAAATCAATTACAAAAATTATTTCCTACGTTATTACTACAATTTTCTGACATGAAATCATAGTAAACATTATGAAGAAATTCAATGACAAAAATTTTCTAGATTGGAAATATAATTAAAGTTTGTTAAAAATACAGGCTATTTTAACTGATAAATTTTTTACATTTAAAAAGTATATTTTAGTAAAATATTTTATAATGTTGCAAAGTATAGTATACATTCTTCTTTCACATACAGCATAAATCACACTTTTCAGACAATTTGTATGGTGTCTGTACCAGTTTATTTGCGAGTTGTTCACGTTGTATAGTCGGGTGCAGTGCTCCATAGGCAGTTGTTCACGTTGTATAGTCGGGTGCAGTGCTCCATAGGCAGTTGTTCACGTTGTATAGTCGGGTGCAGTGCTCCATAGGCAGTTGCTTTACTTCAATCTTACACAATATGAAGTGTGTACCCGAGAGGATGAAGTCGAGAGGTTTGGGTGTCTCCGAGAGCCACAAGTGTGTGTCGGCTAGCTGCACGAAGTTGGCAGACTGCGTCCTAACTGATACAGCTCTAGCCATTGCTAGAAGTAGAGTAGTATAGTGGCGTTGGTGGGGAAAATTATTTTCAAGTGTGTGGTTTCTGTCACGGGTGTCATGGCGCTTTCATTCTCCATCACCAGTGTGGCATTAGTCCAGTAGCACTCTGATGCACAGGGAAGTTGAACTGTGTCACTTCTGCCCGGTGTTGTACTATTGTTGGTGGCTTCCCGGTGTGGGATCTGGGTAGCGGCGGCACCTTGTGAACCTGTGGTTGGTATCGTTCGTACTCCAGGGCTGGCTGGATCACCGGTAGGCCAACGGTATATGGCTTAATGTATCGTCGGCATCAACAAGTTCATTACAGATACGGAACAAGTAGATCCGAGGAGCAGTAACAGGGGAGGAAACTAACATAACCTATAATGAGGAATCATCCTGCCATTTGACTGAAATTAAGAAAGCCTGACCGAGAATCGAACTGGAGTTCTCCCATGCGTAGCAAGGAGGACACCACTGTGCCACCTTGAGAGAGAGAGAGAGAGAGAGAGGGGGATAGAGAGAGATAGAGAGATAGATAGAGAGAGATAGAGAGAGATATAGATAGAGAGATATATAGAGATATAGATAGAGAGATATAGATAGATATAGATAGAGAGAGCGAGATAGAGATAGATAGAGAGAGATAGAGAGATGGAGAGAGTTAGAGAGATGGAGAGAGAGATAGAGAGATGGAGAGAGAGGGAGAGAGATATAGAGATGGAGAAAGATAGAGATGGAGAGAGATAGAGAGATGGAGAGAGGTATAGAGAGATGGAGAGAGAGATAGAGAGAGTGAGAGAGAGAGTGAGAGAGATAGAGAGAGTGAGAGATAGAGAGAGTGAGAGATAGATAGATAGATATATATATGCATATATATATATACATATGTACTTAGACAGGGAGACACAGATAGGCAGATGTACAGACACACAACCTAAGAAGATCAAATCAGTTTGATACATATGTAGTGTTGCTAACCAGATAATGCATTTTCTCACAAAATTATGTACGTAGGCAAAAAGAAAAAAATTCTGTAGCACTACAAATGATCATAACAAAAGTAAACATGCAAGACATTGCAAAATAAATGGACGTGTCTAACGCAAATATAAACTGCAGATGAACTTACTGAATAACCTAGCACAAAAGAGCGCTTGAAAAATGTTCTACTGTTCATTACTACCCATAAATTTCATACATTCAACAAAAATGTACAGGAGCTAATTTGATAGATAGTTATGTAATGGGTTTGTAGAACTATAAAAGCTAATACAAGGATCTCCTTACTATGTTACTGCAAAGAAAATAGGTTTTCACCATGGCCAATTTTAAAGTTATTGCTTGTGATTCCAGAATCATGATATACCTGGGGGCGCCTTAGTATTTGACTGGCGCACAGCCAGTGCACAGGACAGGTCTGGTGGCATGTCGGAGGGGCACAAAGTCGAGTGACACTGTCATGGCCCTGCGAACGAGCCGGCCCTTGTTCACAGTTTTACCTGGTATGGTGCTCGGCTGGAGACTCCGTCCCTGTCGTAGTGTAGGTTGGTGGCCGCTGGGAAGATTCCCAGGACGTGACGTGTTATCTGTTGACTTGGTACTGGCTGAAGATGACGTCTGGCTGCGGGCGGGGAGGTGACAACTGAACCACTGGTTAGTGATTCCGTATGGCAAATGTTCGCCTCTTCTTAATGCCTCTGCCAAAGGGTGAGGTATATTGACAAGATTAATTAAAGAGGAGGTACGGTAATGCTGAGGGATGCAGGTGATGTGAACTATGCTCTGCTTTGGGGTGCTGCTGAATGCAGGAGGGGAATTGATTTGCAATTTGAATCACTTGGGCATGCCCGAAACGGCAATAGAACGTGTTCTTAATTTCTGCTATACCCACGGAGCTGCAACAGACATGATGGCAAACGCCCGATTAGCAACCTGGAAGCGTATATATCAGTTTACGAAAAAATTAGGGGTTCTGTAAAATGTGTTTATGTACAAAATGAAACTTAATGTACATATAAGTAACGGGAAATGTTTCAATTAACTCCCACGGTCATAATGAAACAATAAACTAACTTTGAAAATACGTGATAACTATGGTCTTTTATCGTGCATTTTACACAGTTAATTAAGAAATTGTATCCGTAGCTCAAACCAAATGTTCATATCGTTTTGTGCCCCTATGTAAGAATTGTGTATATATTTTATTGAGTAGTTTGTTATTGTTTATATTGTGGGTTGAATGTGTACTGTATATAATAGGCCAAGGGTAAAAGACTCTGTATATCGTGTGTGATAATAAATCTATTTTTATAATAATAAAAGTGGGTTGGAGCACGGGTTTCCGCTGCAAAATATTAGGTTTTAGAGTTCAAATCTCTGTGTCGCAAAACTTTTTTTTGTAATTTTATGTGATACATTATTGCTGTTTATAATTTAAGTTATTGCCAGAGAACGCTTATTTCTGCAATATATTCGTCTAAAAGCAATTTTACAAACCACAGCTAAATCAAAACACCACAGGCAGCCGATTGCACTGTGCAGTTACTTGTGTCTTATTGCTTTTATCCAAAGAAATACTAGAAATAAACGTTTTCTGACATTAACATAAGTTATAAACAACAATAATGTATTACACAAAATAACTAAAAATTTTGTCACGTGAAGGAGATTAACCAAAAGCTTTATGGTAGCAACACTTGCACTAACCCACTGTGCTACACACACAACTTGAAAATGGACTGTGTAAAGGCATATTTTAATGCGTGTAGCAGGAGCGGTGATAACCCTGAACACATAAAAGCTTTATTATTAGAATTGTGATATTTCCCCCTCCTTTTAGTCTCCTAACGTATAAACTTGTTTAGTTACAGAAAGTACAATATTGATTATTATGCTTGTTAAAGATAAATATTTAAATAATTTAATAATGTTTTAATTAGTCCCTAAACTTCCGTTGTACATAAATGTGAAAACAGTAGACTACCCTGTTTTTTATACATAAGCAGTGCCGTTGCTAACATTATTTTCCATACATTAAAGTCTAGCACTTGTACTCAGAAATTTAAATAAATACTGTCTTCAGGGGGAAAAAAATAGTCTTCGTACTTTTTGGATGTACCACAAAGCTCCTGCATATAATATTTTATTACGTTTGTAGCCCTGCCAACTGCAGAATGTCTGCCATTTGCGAGTTGTTTCTGCCCGCCATTTACAATATTCTGTTATCACTTTAGGTAACGTGTGGGTATGAACTGATGGATTTTTTCTTCTCTTCTGCTACAGAAACTTTTATGCCTTCTGTTATGCCCATGGGTATAACAGAAGGTAGCAGAAATCGGGTATCGTGTAGGGACGGCTTAAGGAAACTGACTCAATCGTTACCATCTGGGGGCGATTCCAAGGGAGTGGTAAAGAAGGAGCAGACGTCTTCGGGAGCCGTTGAAGGTCCAGTCTAGTAGAAGAAGAGGGGTCTGCAGCACATGCAAAAGTGGCTTCTGGTGGGTTGAGCTCTTGAAGAGTGGTGGAATCTGCAGATGTACCAGCAAGTGCGAATCACCGGTGGCTTACTCCGGTCCAGGACTTGAGCAGTGGATGAGCATAAACTGTCATTTTTCTTGACGCGCCAGCTCTTTTATACAAGTCTTGGTGTGAGTAGAAGTAAGTGAGGTGAGAGGAAGGTCCTCCCATCGAGCTTGGCGGCTGTCGTCTGCTGGATGTCATCCGCTGGGCAGCGTTATCGCTGATGCAGCAGGTTTCAACCTTTATCTTGGCCACAGGGTGCAAGTATAATGGGTGCTGCCCTCCCTCGGCGCGAAATGGCACTACATGGCCTTGGTTGAAGGGAGCGGTGTCATGGTCCGGCACTACAATCTTACTTTGGGGGGTGTTGCTATGTCTGGCGTGGAGATCAAAGTGAACAACACAAGTTGGACTCATGTGTCAAGTCTCTTGTGTACTGTTAAGACCTGCACAAAGGGTTGAACATTGTGTCCAAGATAGGACGAAGTTGAGTGATCTTAAAAGCTGTTGTAAAATAAATTATTTATTTTACTTTTTTTTTATTGCATCTAAGTATTAAAACTAGCATATTTAAAAAATATTTGTTTTTCTAACAATTTCACAGTTTCACTTGACAAAACGCATGAATGAAGTAACGATAGCCATGGAAGCGCTAATTTTTCATTTCACAGAAGAATTCACAATGTGCATACAAGTAAATATAAAGCAGGGCTTTCAAAAGTGCTCAGTTTACTGCGAACATCCAATATCAGTCACATTTGTTATTGTCATAGACAATAACAAATAAATTGCTCATTGATGAAAAAAAAATTATGTTCAGATCTAAAACATAAAGTTACACCAAATTCAAAACAATTCAGTAAAAAATAAAATATTTACACTCCATATGTTTTACTTAAATACAAATTAACTGTAATTCTGCAAATAAAAATAGTATTACCTAGTAGTAAAATTAGAAATAAAAATTACCAATTTTTATACTTTGATCAAGGTTGATTACATTTGGTTGTGTTATGAAGTCATAACTAATTGAGAGTCGTGTATAAATACAGTAAATACTAACTTCAAGCTTTAGCAGCAATGCCATTGCTTTGCCTCAAATTAATATAATATTACATTTGTAAATAAACTGACTATTGAGACAAAGTAATTACAAGGAAGAAAGAGAGAGAACATATTTTTGAAGGCTATATTGTTGTACAAGTATATACAAATTATTTATAACAACAATATATGTGAAAAATTCTGTGTTTACAGAAGACAGACCACAGCTGGTTGTGGATGAAGCAGAGTCAAACACACCTTCGGAGGAAGTGATGACTGCCGAATGTGAAGGAGAACCGCAGGTGTCACCTTCATCGCTCAGTCTTCTGGAGGCAGCAGCAGATGTAGCAAGCAGCCTGGAGGAGACAGTCGACGCAGTAATCCAGTCAAGTCCTCGCGCACGACGAAGGCAGCTGCAGCTGCTGGAGAACAGCGACCCCATGGCCGTGCTGCAAGACGGCTGGAGCCTGCACACCTCGCCCGTCAACCCAGACAGCACCCATCACCAGGACAAGAGAAGTCCCGGGAAGAAAAGCGGGGAGAACTCTTGGGACGAGGACTGCCGTCAGCACCTGGCGGAATTCGCAGAGAAGTTGAGCGAAAAGTTGCTAGAAGAAATTGACCAATACCGGCAACAAACCAGCCAGCAGCCGAGAATGACAAGGCTGACGACGCTGCCGGAAGGGTTTAACCACATGAATGACCCCTACCTGGAGCGACTCAGCGAGGAGTTGAACGACCTGACGAGGCTCAGTGAGGAACTGCAGGAGAGGAAATCTTACATCGCCAGCTTGAACAGTTCGCAAGAGATAATACCCTTGCTAGAAAAACCGCAGCACGAGACTTCAGCGTTTCCTTCTGAAGACACATCAGGATACGTATTGATGGAAGAAAAAGTTTCAACAGCATTCGCAGACAACACAAAGGCAATAGAGTTCTGTTCTAAACAAACTAGTGCAGACGATTTGGGCAAATTTTCCATTGGGAAAGATGGTGATGGTTCAACCAACCAGTTCTCTCCTCACGAAGAAACAATCGCACTGCTACCAAGGAATATTGCGTTAAAAGCAGAATATTCCCTTGAATCGAGCGATGCTGGTGATGCCTCCGAAATGACGGGCAGTGGTAGCGATTGCAGTCGTCGCGACACTAAGACACCGAGCACCACGTCGCTGGGTCCCGAGTCAAGCGGCAGTGACTGCAGCAAGGATCTCCGGTTTGCCGACAGGAGAACAGCACGCTGCGACGGTAGGTCATCTTCGGAAGAAGCACCTATGAGCACGACCGAACGTGAGAGTTTCCAAAAGGCCTTGGGTAATACGGAAAGTCATGCATCACTCAGCGGCTCTACATCACAAGAATCGCTACCTTCGGACAACGGAGGCGGGGCTATCACGTTTCACAGATACTATCATGTGTTCCGGGAAGGTGAGCTCGATCAGCTTATTGAACGGTATGCAGAAAACTTGCATATTATATCTTCGTACTACGACCATGCCAACTGGTGTGTGGTGGCGGAGAAAGTGCAGGTGTGGACTATCTGATTACTATTCACACAATATACGAGTTTCACAATATCACACAAACACACATACGGACATGCAACGAGATTATCAAAATGGTCTCATGAACATGAGACAATGCAATCAAATACTACGTTATAATCCAAAAAAATCATCATGCAGAAACAATACTCTCTTTCTTCCTATCAATATTCCTAAATACATAAATATGGACAAAATTTTAGGGACAACTTGAGCTGTAAGAAATGTTTGAGATTCATGCCGCAAACCTACAGACATAGAATGTAATGCCTCTTTAAGTATACTGTATAATTATGAGAGAAGGTGAAAATGCATATATATTTGAGTGGGTGAGTGTAAAAATCACCTAAAAATGTTGGGTGAACGCTTGTATTTATCTCTCTGCAGAACAACAGGCTATCCTATGGATAACTTATAAATATTTAAAGTAGACAGGGCAACTATTCTTTTTTAAAAATAAAACATAACCTGCAGTTTCAAAGTGTTCAAATTTGACATCATCTTGGTGTCTTATGAGCATAGTAATGTTTAAGTATTATCTAGCTGTCATTGTTTAATTTATTTTGTAAATACTTTTATTGGTACAACACGATTGTAGAAAAATGTTAATGTTATTTCCATTTTTTTCTTTTTTTTTTAGTGATGGTGTTCTCAATAGAATCATAAATGTTTGAAAAAATATGTCAGTTTTCTGCAGGTTGAAATTACAGTGAGATATATTTTTGTATGTAATTTTTAACTCAAAACTTTATCTGAGGCATGAATGTTCCTGATTTGTCTAATCCTATTTATGTTTACCTAATGCTAGAATGGAGCACAAAGTTACTGCCACATTTTGTTGTCAGCATTAGCTGTTATAGACCATGGATATTTGTGTCACCTTGTTTAAAAACCAAATGTGGTGCACTACACTGTCTTACTAGATATTATTGCTTGTTGGTAAAGTTGTATTTGGTTCACTCCTTAAGTCTTACACTTTTCATTCTTGTCTTCATTAATTTGCACTCTAAGCAGAAAATCTTTATACATAATACACTGATTGATGATTTTACTTTCCTTATTGTTAAAGGTAACGTATTCTGTAATTTGCCACATGAGCATTACTAACACAAACATTAATTTCCATTGCATTAGGAGACACTAGTTCAAGGTACATCACATTCTTATTAGGGGTGAGATTATTTCTGCCATAATTAACCACATTTCAACAAACTTATGTTATTCTGTTAATTAGTTTCACAGGTAAAATAATAACAATTAACACTTGTTGGCAACAACTAGGTAAAACCTGACAATTGTACTGGCAACAGGTAAGTTTTATCATAGTGACAGTGTTTTGGCAGTTGTAAAATTCTCATGCCTGCCAGTCGGGAGCGTCTGTGGAGTTGACCAAGCCCCCTTCACAAGCAGCAGGTGTCTCTGCAGGGAACGGCAGCTCTGCTTCTCAGTCAATCAATGTACAGTGAAATCTCATTACCAAGTACATGATGGCACTTTCACTTTCAGTTTCACATGTAGTATTGAAAGTACTTTATACTGAACATATATCAAATTCAAAACTTCTGGTCGGGATTTGAAAAGATTCACTTCATAATGAAAAAAAAATTTAAGAGGAGTGGTTTGTGATGAGACGTTTCTGTACAGTCCACTTCACAGTAATATCCTCCGAACTGGCGGAGGTGTGCCAAGCGAGTAAGATTGACCCCTGTGGTTGCCGATAAGTGTTTTTAAGGCTAACATACACTGCTGATTGAATGTTTCCAGCGCTTGCACAGTAGTTGTTATAATTAGATGTACTGATGTAAATAATTTTTCTTCCAGCAAATATAAATTATAAGTTACACTAATTAATTTCAGCAACGAAGAAAATTGTTTAATACACACACAATTAACTGTTTCATCTCCATCGCAAAAATATTACATACAAATAAACACTCAACTCTTTCACTCATAAAAAGTGACAGTTCGATCAGCAAACCTCAAGTGACAAGCTGATAAACTGCTCATACAGTAAGTTACACTTACAAAGTTAGAATCATGGTTCAGTTACTTCCAAATATTTAAAAAGAAATACTGTTTCTATATCCCTTTTTATAATGCTAATAAGTCGCATTTGCAAAAGAAAATGGAAGTGTATGCTTACAATGTATATAATTATATTAATATACCCTGAATTTTTCCACCATAATATTAATAAATCAACTACAGAACAAAATAAAATGTTCAGTCTCTGCAAATCTATTGGCAAACCAGTTGACTGAAAAAATAATTTCTGACTCCATGGTGGATCTACACTCCACGTGTGGGTTGAGCCCGGAGCGGCACAAGTGCATGTTGATGAGGTACGTAACTCTGTACGATAAAAAAGAAAAGTGTTCAGAATTTTCTAATGTACATACTGTATTTGAAAATTATCTATACATTACAGTACTTGTTAAAATATGTATTTAAAAAGTTTTGCAATGTTTGAACACATCCTGTTTTCCGTTGTTAGAGTCTATTGTTTTCAATATAACAAAACTTTGTGCCTCTCTTGACTTGGTATTCAAGAATTTTTGATATTTAATGTCTAATTATAAATTTAAAGAAAATCAATATTCAGTGTACTCAATGGGGTTTTACTCATTAACAAAAACAAACATATATTTAATGAAAGGACTCATTAGAATCTGGATATTAAAATGTTGTGTTCAAAGAAAACTAATAAAATGTTTGACAATATGTATGTGTTATTTGTGTGTACTTACTATTCGACCAAGTAAGAATGGTTAGTCGTTTCCAAGGTACCTATCATGTCAAACTAAATTATTAATAACTGTGATGTTGTAGGCTAAATGATTTTTAGTGGATGACTGGAAGTCCACAACAAAATGAATCACGCACAAAACATCAATGTTCAATGACCACATCTTTCAAATAAACCCACATAGTGTAATAAAGGAGAAAATGCAATACTGACAGTGTATTTCCATATTGAATTCAGCCAACCTTCATCCTCAAAAAATTTGAATGTGTTTCTTCGTCCTGCCTGTTCAAAATGGATCTAAACAATGTTATATCAACTACTGAATTTATTTAAAAAAATTCCGTTACTTTATAGCCAGCAAACACTGCTGTATAGAGTTTTTTTATATGGATATGTGAACAAATATGGAAGCAAAATAACTGTCAGTTAAACTTTCAACAATTCATGTTATTAAATTTCAACCTAGATATAGAGTTAGCTTAAAAAGCAAAAATATTTTTAACAACTGTGAACAAAAAGTTACATATTTACTAACAGAGGCGGCTCTTGACAATGGTCGTGCAGGGCGATGCTGCCGTTGGTCGGCGGATTTTCTAAGGGATTTCCTGTTTCCCCCCACCCTCTCATTCTGGCACTGTTCTATACTCATTTAAATCATCCTGATCGGCTCTCAAGACCTTGATGTTAAGAGGTGTCCAAATCTCTTCACTCACTCTTCACAATGGGTGCAGGACACGTGACATCCTAAATAAAATGTAACATACCCCAGCAAATAAGTGCTCTTGTAAAGATCTTTCTTCAATAATTTAAGTGTAAAAATAAACGTAATTGGTCATTACCATGTTTACCCGAAAGGAAGACATGTTTTTTTTTTTAACAGAAAAGGAATAGAAAAAATAAGGGGTCGTCTACAATTCAAAACGTAGGTCCAAAAATCTGTGACACAGCTAGTTCAGTATTTAAGTCTGTGTTACATGCACAAAATTACTACAGGCTTCTATTAATAATTTTTACTCATTTAGCAGTTAATCCTCCAAACTTGGCATACCATGAGAGAGGATTTTGACAAAGTCTTTTCATGCTTAAATACCTTGTCCTATGGTTCTTTATGTAGTGCTGAGACTGTGTCTGTCATCTTTGACAAGGGTCCCCTTATCTGATGTAGCCCAGACACATAAACCGCTTGAATTGTTGTAGTAGTAGGGGCGGGCGGGTTCTAATTCACTAGACGAATGACACGTTGATGGGGATGGTCTAGAAATATATTTTACGGATTAATAGCTAACTCGAATAATTGGCTAATCCTAATCCGATTAATTTGCAAATGGCTGCAAAGAGGAAACACTTTGCTGAGAAGCAAAATGGCCCAAGTCACAAATATAACATGCACTAAAATTTTACAATGCAAGAAAGATGTTCCTACCATACAGCCAGGTTAGACACACCTATTTCATTGTGATTAGCTTTACTTTAAAATAAAATAAAATATATCATATTATTCATACAATAGCATTTCTTCTTGAAATAATAAATACATAATTTTTACAATAAATTAATGCAATACAGTTTGTAGATTTTTCTAAAAATAGTCTTGGAAATTATGATGATGCTACTAAAAGTGAAAACCAGTGTGTTTATAAGTTTTTTAGTTTGTTGCAACTTCAGTAATGTATTATATAATTTTTAACTTGGGCCCTCCTTTCAAATTCTTCCTGGAGTGGCCACTGGTATCTAAAAAACAAATAAACTAACGGCCGTTAAATGTCGAGTTCATAGCACTGATTGAAAATCAATTGCGTTCGGGCAAGCCATTTAATGTGGCTTGGCTGCTGGTGGGGGTCGGAGTACGTCGGATTTGAGAGAACTCCTAATTCATGGCTACAAAATTGATGGAAAATTATAAAACATGTTCTTAATGTCCAGAGGGCACCAGATCATCTATGTATGGGCATGCATGTGGACTCTTAATTCTCAGGGCAGCAGCAGGTCGGCAGCCACATGGTGGTCCCCTCACAAGAAATTCCCCGACTTTTCCTTATTTTTCCTGTGGGTGGACCCCTTTAAAGTCTCTCTTCACTCTTTCAAAGAAATGACTGTGGTTTGCCTCTGGCGTAATGCAGTTTCCTGCTTTCATGTGTAAACTCTGGTGGTGCTATGCTTAATTTTCAACAGGCTTACAACCAGAGCTAGCACCTGTTTGGCTGCTTTCTCACGTCCAACCCGATGGCGACGCATACGTAGTCGGGTAATAGCAAAGTGGCAGGCAATAGTGGGTGGACTGTAGGAGGGAACATGGCCTCTTATGTCCAAAGAAGGCTGATGTTGGGAGAAATGCCTGGGCGGCCTCCCAGGGGGTAGCGACTTCCCTCATTGTGCCTTGTCTGCATACATGTCTCCATTCCTCTGTTATCGAATAGGGTGGGATGTCGCCGGCAACTCCAAGTTCCCTTGGAAGGTTCGCGTTCTATGTCCCTAGTATTTGTCTACTGTTAGCTTCCTGCAAGTACGTTGGTTAGTCATAACGTTGCCAACAGACCCAAGCAATACACAAGGGGCAACAGCAGGGTGGGAAGGTGCTCCAGTGTTACTCGGAAAGGCAGGACATCACCACAGCATCCAAGTAACATGTGAATACGGAACCCCGTCTGATAAACACCTGAAGGGCATGAGAGAGGGAGAAGGCAGCAAAGTGCCACTCCTGGAAGTGTGTTAGCGAAACACTAGGGCAAAATGAGAGGCAGCAGAAAACAGGGCAAGAAGAAATAACACTTATAGTGACAACTGCAGCCAATTAGGAATGTGTCCGTCTTTTGCTGAAACAGTAGAACACACATCCAGCTGGTACCCTAATTGGTGCCTGAATGGCCGAAACTAGGTTGCCAACACGGTGGTACGATGGCCTTGGAAGATGCAATGGCGCTTAGGGTGAGAGTAACCCCAGACTGGCGATACTCGGACTAGAGCACACTATAGCTCAAAGCTACAGAGATAGTGTAGTTGTGTTGCGTTTAAGACTTTGGTGCTCATTCAGGTAACGTGACGTTCTGCATAAGAACTGCAAGAGTCAGCCCTTAACTAAGGACTGCAGGTTCTATTTATACCTGAATCACAGGGCCAATTCGGAGGGCATGGTGAGGCGGGAAGAGAGGCGGTGAGGTGGAGACAGGGGCAGCGGCGAAGATGGCCAAAGGCGGCGGAGCACTAGGCTGTTTTTCCCCTCCACAGCAGCGGCCAGAGGGGTGGACGCGTGCTGGGGTGCGATGTAGGGTCGACAACCAGCAGGCCCAAATGCAAATCCCTGGGTACAACAGCAGTGGTGCCTGTGGTGTGTATGGCCTAACACACTTCTTAGAAGGAGACAGTGGCTGTGGTGAGGCTAGAGTGGGATAAAGGCTCCACCCATGGTGAGTCACACTTACCTAGGGAATAGGACAACACACACATCTTGGTCACCCTATGTTTTTTCAAATGCCATTACACGCATTGCAGTTGACAAGTTGGTAGTTAAAAACAATGCAGCTCTTCTGATGGCATTTTCCATGTGACCATCATTCACATAAAAATAAGACAATCACTAACAAAAAATTGGGAAAAATAATTTTTTCTTTGCCATTTCTAATAAATAAATGCATGTGACCGAAGACTTAAAATACACTCACATTATAGTGGCCTGGACAGTTTGAACGATACGGCCTTGCTATGAAATTGCAGGCACTATAATTTATGAAAACAGAACATCATTTATTTGTTGCTGTAGGAAACATAAATGTCCAAGTCTGAAGATTTTTTCTGCAGATGAATAGACTGCCAACTGCTAAGCATTAAATCAATTTCTTCCCATGCATTTCCCTGTTTTGCTTCTGCTCACCCTCATTTCTTATTCACTACCTCCCTCTTCTAGCTGCTCATGTGATAACTATTTGCAGTCTCTTTTTTTTTGCTTGGCTGTAGTTCCACCTGGTAACTCTTGAATAGCTAACCAAGCTCAAGAGGGGGCATACATTCTTTATCCCTTACTTCTATCTATACAAGGAAAGGAAATGATATAACATTATTTTGACCTCACTACCCAACAACCTGTTTGTAGGAAATTTTTTTTTTAAAAACACACAAGTGGACAGTTGAATGCAGGCACACACATCCTAAGACGTTATATGCGGGAAAAGGCATTCCTCTAGCAACTGTTAACACAGAATATTAATACACATCTTGTGGAGAAAATAGGGGGTTCAGAACACTAGCACACGGTCTGGGAAAACATGTTACACATGAATGCCAAGTTTTTTTTTTTTAATTTTGATGCTTTCCAAGACAAATTATACCAAAGAAGGACACACAGACCCTACCCTTATCTCCCAAAAAAAAAGCCTAAACACAGTGCACTCACAGAGGAACACAAATTAGGAATGTTCGTTCATTATATCAAATTGTAATCTTAAAAAAACCTTTAAAAATAAAATTAGTATATAGTGACACATAATGCTTATACATAAAACCTAATACGATAACGACTCATCAGCAAGAGTACCTCTTCCATCACTACAGACGAGACACGCCTACCCTACAGGCAACGGGAATGTATGAATGTATTCTCTTTACATGGATGATACGCAACCTGGCAGGCATGCCAACACCTACACCCCACCTCACACTGAGAGCCTACAAGCTGCCCAGACCTCAGGCAAGGCCGAGCGCCACCGATGAGGCACAAA
Source organism: Dryococelus australis (assembly GCA_029891345.1). NCBI lineage: Eukaryota > Metazoa > Arthropoda > Insecta > Phasmatodea > Phasmatidae > Dryococelus > Dryococelus australis. The sequence goes on from CM056993.1 coordinate 5,130,034, forward strand.
GCAGAAACGCTGACTAGAGTAATCCGATGCCAACAAGGGCAGGAGGGCGTCATACCTTACATGCATCCCGCACCGGCAGCCTACAAGCTTCCACTATATAAGTCAGGACGCTGCCGAGTTCGATAGTCATTCTTACGCATTCTTCTTTAGCGACCTCCCACAGCACTAAATCAGTGCTCGGGATTTTCGGAAAAACTTTGTTACTTTCAAATACACCCCAGTGGCTACTTACTACATACATTGACGACCAACCTGATGACCAGCGAACACGATCACATATTTAACTAACTTCACTTTGTCTCCTCTAGACACCTTTTACTTAGTTAAACTGCTAACTAATTTGTATTCATCTAGAACCAGCTTTTCCCTTTTTATTTAGAACCAGGTCGCTACACCTAGAACTAGTGTTAGCGCCAGCTCTCCACGACTTGGTAGGAGGTAGCACAGGTCACGTGTTTATTGACCCTTCAATAAACTCATTGTTTTCTACCTTTCTGTATTTCATTTACAGAGTATTTGTTTGTATTAACAGTTAGTACAGAATACGTCATGCATTGCTGACAGGAACTGGGAGTTTTGTCAAATCGAGTTAGTCTGACTGTGGATCCCTTTCAGGTATCTGCATGTCAGAAGACATACATATTAGACAACTATCTGTTTCTTCCCAGTCACACATCAGCATTAAGTCAGTGCTCACGGGGGAGAAACAACAATGCCACAACCACTAGAAACACCTACACACTGGGAGGCACAACAGACTCAGGCTGCTTCTCTCCATTCGCATTAAGTCAGTGCACGGTGACTAGCCTGAAGTTTTGCCATTCATCCTAATGCGAACGCACAACCAGTAGAGGCTTGGCGGCCCCCACGGCTCCACATCCCTGATCAGCCCGCATACTGTGAGGAATCTGTGGGGACTCTTATCGAGCTCGCGCTGGCAAGTCACTATTGGGTTATACTGTCAACTTTCCTGTCTAAGTGCATCACGTAGACTATAGAACTGTTTGCCCTATGCCTCACAAGAAAAGGAGTGGTAGAAAACACAGGGAACAATAACTGGCTCACTCTGCTCTCAAGCCGTGGAACGCATTACCACATCCTACGCAGGAGGCTGGTGAAATGGAACTGTGCCGCCGAACTTAGACATGAAGCAGTCACATCTGCTCTGGTTCTGGTAATTGACTTCCCACCGTGTATCCGCATACATCCCACACGTCATCCTGTTGTCAAAGGATACCTAACCGGTATTGAAGTGCGCCTACGCTGGTCTAACGAAGCACACCTGTGGAATGGAACCTCAGCTCCAGCATAGACCGAATTTGCCGCGCCTAGGCGAGCCAACTTGACTACAGCACCCATAAGCAGGAGTGAGCAAGTTCTAACCAACACTCCTCGCCTCTCATCAACTATTTAAACCAAACTACCCCGCTTTTGGTCTAACGGAGAAAATCTTCAACCAACGTGCCAAGTCAGTCTATTCAAGCACGCGCCAATAAGGTTTTATTTGTAATACAGTACAAAGATTCTGCTGTCTCTGTTGTCCTAATAACCTTCACATAAAAAAAGTATCTCAATATGAACTTTTAACTAGGGATGGGTCAATACCACATTTTGCCAATACCAACGATACGGATTCTCAACTGCAGATGCCGCAGATTACAGCAATACTGGTACCAGTTTTGATGAGCACAATCATAATTCCCAAGTCCCAATATTTGAAAATATGTTTTATTACTTAAATTTAAGTATTCAGTTTTGTAAACACTTAAAACACTTTGTATTAGGTGTCTACAACATAGAAATGAAATACAACACAAATTTTAATAATAAATGATTAGCTAGGCAGTTCAACTGGGCAAATAAGTGACTTAATAGTCAAGGAAAAACTGTTATCAGACAATACAGCATTCTGAACAAACTGAGTACATTAAAGTCAATCTTCAAAACTTCAGGCAATCTGATGCAGACTTGGATTTTAGATCTGAGAAATACCATACATTACCTCAACATGCACGATTGTTTAAACCAACAGCCTAAAGATGTCATTAAAAAGAACTTATTGAAATGTAATATTAAATATTCACATAAAATTGAGCAAAAATTATTTTCATTTGTACTAACATTTTCCCCTTAGTATTCCTTTGTAGGCCGACCCATACTCAATCCCTTGCTTAAAATGACAATTTATATATTTGCGACAATTATTACTTGTTGAGTCTTATTCAGCTGCAGCTGACAGTTTCACTGTTCATTTTCAATAATAACAACAGTTTCGTAGAATATGTGATTTGTTTTCATTGCCACCAACCTACGAGTGCAGTAAACACATAAGAATACAGATTGCTTTCTCATTGTTGTCAACCTACCAATGCTGTAAAAAACAGTAAAACCATAAGAGAATAAAACAAAATCTCTTGCAGGATGTAAAGAATAGTATCATAGCATCAGTTGTCAGTTAACTGTTGTTTTGCATTCACGTAGTGTCCTAAAACGAATGGTGCACACGATCTTTTGGGAATGTACCAACATGAAATATGGAAAAATGTAAACCACGGTAACGAATCATCAAAAAACATTTGTTCCGAATATATTTTGGGTTTCGGACAGAATATCTGATTGATGGATGTGGTATAAATTAATGCTTTACAAGATGTAGCATGCCGGGTTATTTAAAATTATGTTAAATAAAATAGTGCTACTAATCAGTGAATAATAATCTGCAAAGAATGTTCAGATGCCGATGGTCATGATTTCGGCCGGTTTATCCCTACTTTTAATTACTCTACTTATTCACAGCTTAGCAAAGAAAAGTGGTGTTTATTCCTCCTTTCAGCAGTTCAGTTCAGTTCAGTGTTCTTACTATTATGTGGTTACACAAAGGGTACTCTACTCTGTCTACAACTCTGGAGAGTAATGGCAGCCAAGCATTGGTAAACTTTGATGACCTTGATGGAATGTGCAGACAACCAAATGTGTTAATGAGTTTTATCTGTTTTTAGATCTTTCTCACTTTTGAGTCATATCGTCAGGAACCAAAATAAATGCCACAAACTTATTCTCTAACCAATGTTTTGATGGTTTCCCAAAAAATGGTTGTTATTTGAGGGGTCATTATTCCTGGGGCTGTAGTGACAATAGCTGACTGAGTTCATCCTCGTAAAAAGCAAAGAATTTAGCTTTGTTTGGGTATTGGATAGCTAAATATTATTATCTGATACAATCAGCATTAGTACCGTATATTGGTGTGTCTAGGCCGCATGCGTGAATAAGCCACACCAGAAGTATTTGATGAAAAATTACGAACAATTAATTTTTCAAGTATAGGCAGCACTGAATTTTTGTATTCCTGTAAATATTGTTAAATCACAATTCCGTACAAACAGAATAAATTCCGACTTAATTTCTCCCCTACAAAACATTTGTGATAGAAAATGTGTGTTATGTTGCAATGTTTACGAATATACATCGCAACATTACTATTCCACAGACGGTAACGCAACTTGAGAAAGCAAAAACACAGCAACATGTTACACAAAATTTTGTCTAATTAATGTGCACTCTTAGAGCCACTGCAGGCATGCTATCTATGTAAAATATCTTTCTCTTATACAGTAGAGAAATTATTTTCTCATGCATGAGATCTATGGACGAGCTCCAACATGTTTAGATTTTACACGTGCAGGATGAATATTTTGTTTATGAATGCGAGCAAACAAATAACTGAACTGTGTTTTTCCCCCTTCCCTTCCTTCCTGCCTTTAAGAATTAAAACATTAAAATGTACTGTATGACGACAAATTTCTAAACATGTTTCGGGGAAAAATAAAAAAATTAATAAAAAATGCGCGGCCGAAATACAGTAATTATCAGGGTATCAATATTGGAAAAGTTCATGGGAAGAATTTTAAATAAAACCACCAAGTATCTACAAAATTCATTTAATAACCAGCACACGACTCTGGTAGTTGTGGCAGCAGCTAGACGAAGTATGCAGCCAACTGCGCCATCTTGTCCTTGGGTGGCTTGGGCTTGCCGCGGGAACGACCACGGCCTGACCTGCCTCGAGGGGCACGGCTGCCCGGGGGACGTGTTACAGCGCGCTGCTTCTCCACCAGCGGGGTGAAATGTGGAGAGCAGAACATGCATCCACTCGCCTCTGTATCTCCGTTTGGCAGCCGGCTCTTCTCCTGCACACACAACCACCACAAGTTTTATGTACAGTATACGAGCAACAGCATCAGACAATGATTATGATTTGTGGGTGTTCTTCTGGAGTGCATCAGCAATGTTTCATGAAACAGAATGTCACATTAGTACAATCCTAATTGTCTGTAGTTGTGTTCTGACTAATCCTCCCTCTTTAGTTGAATTGCTCCAATACCATGTTTTCCGATATCAATACAGATTCCTTGATAACATTACCCATACCCTGATACTAATGCAGATACCAATGTCCTTTGCAATTAATTTTTGTATTCCTGTAAATATTGTCATGCCAAAATTCCATACAAGGTTATTTTGTTTATGAACGTGAGTGAACAAACTATTGCAAGAGTGAAAAAGTATTCATTTGTTCTTTATTTTTAGTTTTTTTTTTTTTTTGTAATAATGTGCAGCATATACATACCCAAATACTGTACTTTTTGTGTTTAAAGAAAGTAGTAACCTGATTTCACTGTCAATAACCGATACTAATGTAGCGGCCTGATACCATACCTGATACTGATAATTAAAAAATGGGCCAAGTATCAGCCGATACCAATACTTAGTATCAGTATCGAAACAACTCTACTCTCTAGGTAACTGTTTAAAAAGTATTTAAGACCAATTTTTGAAAAACACTAGTTTACTTTATTTCCATGAATAAATTTGTTGATGGATTCACTTTCAAAAGACTTTTATAAGATCTGACTATGAACACGCATTCTCCCAAAATAAGGATACGTCTCACTCGAAATGGCAGGCAGTCTTCATCTGCTGCATGTCACTTTGCCTTATACATTCCTCACGTTGGCCAGAATCACAAGTCATCCCCAACACAGACCATACAGTTAGTTGTACTTAATACTGGCCTATGTAACAAACTTACCTAGGGTGAAAGAAACTTGCAGATGATCTCCATGGCCAAGGTCACAAAGGCTGACAATGATGTTTCAAGTGGGAATTCCCAAGAAGGCACATATAATTACACAATTTTTCACTGTAGATAATTTCTGACATGTAAGCAACCCCCTTCCACCAATTAAATGTGCCAGCTTGAAATAAGGAGACTTAATAAGCTTCATGAAACATGCAGATTATAGTTTTCCAGTACTACCACTACCAACACATACTTTATTCATACAGGCTTAATATCCTTTATAAATAATTTTCTGTGTCTTTGAGGATGTAATGTCATGACTCATTACTAACTTACAAGCAATAATGATCACTAATCAAGTAATCATACAGCACAACTAATCTTTGAATAAGGAATATTACAAACTTTTAAACTGAAGGAAAAAGTAATTTACAAATGATGGCAAAGACTCTTAATCTGGCCGTGACATGCGAGTAGGTTTACTTCAAAGAAGTCCACTGGTATTTGGCTGAAAGGTGAACATAAGGATCATTACGGTAAAAACATCCACCAGAGTAGCGAGGTTGAGATCAACCCTAAAAACATGAGATAGACATGCAATGCAAAACTAATCATACACACTACAGAATATTCTCACAGGTTATACTGTGTGCCAGAATCTGCAAGCTTGAGTGAATTCACATGGAACGGGGACGTCTCTGATTCCTGGAATCTATTAGAGCACAGAGGTGCGGGTGTAACCTAGTCAATTACAGCATGCCAAATTATCTAAAGAATAACAAAAAAAAAAATTGTTTGTGGTGATTATCTTTCACTCATACCCCTTAATAATTTTCAAAGCCATCCACTACTGTTGAAAAGAACACACCGCTGCAGTCACTGCTTACACTTTTAACACTAACTTGTGACATCCTTTTAGTAACAGCGGATCGCCATGGTCGGGCTGTTTTTAATTGGTCAGAGGTGATACATCAAGAGTCTGTTCCATTAATTTCTCTGAAAATGATTACAAGAGAAACTTTCTCAATGAACTTACGGGGATAAAAAGAAAACGACGCTGAAAACTGACGCAATGCCTCATTTGTTGTTACCAAATGTAACGCCCAACGAATTTCCAGAGAGAAATGAACGACTAAAGAATCTAACTGTGAAAAGGAAATTAGTTTCTGATTTAACAGAATTGCGGAGAAGAAAAAGACATCCAGAAAATTCTAAATGCGAAGAAAACGAAAATTAAAGGACTTGTGTCATAACACAGGAACTGAATGAACAATGTGTCAACCTGGTACAAGTCATGACATAAGCATAATTCAGAGAATAATGAAATTTTTAGAAAATGAAATGAAATTATTCCACACGTATCATCTTTGGAGGAAGAAATAAAGCAAAAGAATATGTCTGAAAAAATCTGGAAAAAAAAAGTGCCTAAGACAGGAATTTATACATATAAATCAGCATAGGTAGTGCCCGAAACATGCAAATACAAAACTAAGTGAAATTTGAAAGATGTTTTTACCCCAAAACAAATAGAAAGGCTGATTTTCAAAAATAAAAGGCGAATATGGTGGGAAGATGATGACATAGACACAGCTGTACCTCTTCATTCAATTTCAAGAACAATGTATTTATATTTGCGGAAGAATGTTGGTCTACCGTTACCTGGATTATCAACTATTCGAAAATGGACTCGCAACCTGAAGTGTTTTCCTGGCATCCAAAAAGAATTACTTTCAGTGTTGAAAGGTAGATCATTATCAATGTCTTCCAAAGAGTGTTTGACAGTTCTTCTACTTAACGAAATGTATAATTTTTGTCAAAAATAGCAAATTATTTTCTTGATACAAAAACGCAGGTTTCTGCATGAGAATTGCTCCAATTTTTATTGTGCTCTTTATAAAGACATACATAATTTCAGATGTGGGACTATACTTATAAGCGTTTTTTTTTTTAATATCTATTGTTATTTCCGTGCAAAACTTCCTAACTCCCAGAGAAATATACAGTTATGGTTTTAATACAGACAACGGTTTATCAACAGGAGACCTTGAAAACAAGATTTGGTATTCTGCCTGTCACCTGGAACAACAAACTGTCGCAATATAGTAGCAAGGGAATGCTGTTTCATGACTAGAATAATGTAAACAATTTATACACAACTGTAAAAGCACTGTTAAAACTAATAATAAAAAGTACCTTATGTGAACAGAAGAAAAAAAATTCTGCATATACGTTTTTGAACTAACAAAACTTTCGACACATTTTTTTGTTAGGCCTGCTGATAAAACTTTTGTTTCTTCAAAACGTCTCATTTTTACCGCATATATTTACAGAGAATGTGTATAATAAAAATACAGTCTACTAGATGAATACAAGTTTAGAATATGTGATAAATTGATTTACATATATATTCTACATAAGTAAATGCATATAAACACATTTTTCCACGCCGCACCGCTTGCTTTGTAAAAAATAGAGAATTGTTGGTTAAAACATGAGGATGATATGATACAAATGTAAAGAATGCGTGAATTTCATAGATATCATGGTGCTTGAGGGACGTGAACACTACAAAGTCATGTTTTCCTAATAAACAAACTTTTGCAGCGCTGCAAGTAGAATGTTCACTCAAAGTGAAGCATCATCACTTGCGCTCATGTTATCTATGGTCGTAAATACACGTGATGGAAAGTAAATATGTTTTCATTCAAGCTGATAAATCAAAGAAATCTACTGACCAACTTATGCATGCATTCGTATTCGAATATCCAAAAACACATTAAATACATCTTAAGAAGCAACTATGTGACAACACAATAATAATTCGTGAAAATACTACGGGATTTTGAACAATTCGTGAAATACAGCTGAAATTCTCAAAAATCGCAATTTTTCTTTTTTTATGTCAAAATTTGCATTATTTTTCGCTTTAAACGCATTTGCTAATTTTTCAGGTCTCTAGTTATGACCAAAGAAAAGATGGAATAATGGGTCCCCATTCCAACGCACAGATTATTATAGCGAGAGGCCTGGCACCTAAATAGAAACAACTTATTTTCTATGACTTTGACAAAAATTTTTCCAAAGACGAACTGTTCGGAGTAATAAAGTAAGTTGAATCTGATTTTAAAGTTGTAACCAATGTGAGTGATATGGGAGGCGGAAATCTAAGTTTATGGAAAAACTTATAAATTCTAAAAACAAAGTTTCTTTTACAAATCCAGTGGACATGACGCAAGAGAGAATGGATGTGGGTGTTTGCTGACATACCCCATATAATAAAACTATTGAGGAATAATTATCTGGACTACAGTATTCGGCTCCCATATGGAACTGAAGTATCAAAGTGGCAATTACAGCAAATACTTCACGACAAGGAACTTTCACTAACTCCTAAACTGGATAGCAGAGTGCATCTTAATACCAGTGGTAGCGCACGACAGAAAGTGAAGTATGCATCGCAATTATTTTCCCATCACACAGCATAACATTTTCAGGTGAAACCATTTACTTTAAATACAAGTGATGATAGGTGCAACTATTTTGAGCAACGCATAATCTTGTTAAAATTACGTTTGCCTGGCACACATTTGCTCTAGGCCGGCATGAGAGAGGGAGAGAGAGGGGGAAGAGAGAGAGAGAGAGAGAGAGAGAGAGAGAGGGAGAGAGGGAGGGGGGAGGGGGGGAGGGGGGGAGGGGGGGAGAGAGGGAGGGGGAGAGAGAGAGAGAGAGAGAGAGAGAGGGAGGGAGAGGGAGAGAGAGAGGGAGAGGGAGAGGGAGAGGGAGAGAGAGAGAGGGAGAGAGAGAGAGAATATATGCTTCCTCTTTTGCTAGATAACAGCTTCCCCTCTTGTTGGCTTGTGGGGTAGGAAGGAAGATGCACAGCTTAGAGAGACAGAGAAGGGTGAGAGAGAGGATGCTAGGTCGCAATGCTCATTGCTATACGTAACCACTTCCCCTCTTGGAGACTTGTAAGGGTAAGAAATATGCCAGTCTCGCACGCCACGCCACGCCACGCCACGTCGACAGATATGTTGGAAAGACAAGACACTAGACAAAGCGCCACAGAGCAGTGATAAATGAAGGCGCGCGCGACATATTTCACATCCAGTTACTAGATGTTTGCATAAACAACCAGCTTGAAAACAATAGTTGCGGGAAATATTAGGCAAAGGGAACCAAAATATACTTCGATCAACGCACCCTGTGATAAAAGATACAAGCGGTTAATTTTAACATTATTTACATAGAGATTTCACCGGGACTACAAAAAATTGTTGGTGGATGCGGTTTATCAATACATGCTATAACGATACATCCGAGAGTTAACTCTATATGGTGTTTTGAGACATTATTTTCTTTATTTAAATGTGTTTAGGTGAAGTGGTTTTTAATGTATTATTTACATTACTTTTTTTAAATTCTCAAGTTTATTGTGTTTCCATATTAGCCAAACTTTATTCACAGATAATGTACAGCTCTTACTATACTCAACTTGAAGTTTTACAGGGTTATTAGTTGTATTTTGTTGATGTACATGTCATCTACTGAAATCCGACATGTATAGACTTTTTTGGCAGTCCCCTGAGTAACGATAAATCAAAAGTCGACTGTATACCCAGCTACAGCAGCATTAAGTAAAGAAGTGCACACACCTGACGGTACTCGACTGCAATAGTCTGTGCACCACAGTTGCAGGTTCCCTCCTCAACGACGACACGCTGGGCATCCTCAAAGAGGTGTATGATGACGTCACAGCGGTTGCAGCCAAGCTTCCACTTGGGGCCAGACGCAGGGTCTAGCACGAGCACTCCCGCCTCACACTCCACGCAACTCGACACTCCGTTGCTGTTGAGGCTGTGTGCGCAGGTGGGGTGCGTGCACATATTGCACCCCATACCCTTCTTCATGTCCCTGTGACAAAACTCGCAGCTTACTACAGCACAGCCACTTCAACTCCACACACAAAACCTACCTACAGGGTCAACCAGGTACGCACTGACCCTTGATAATGTAGCCATTCAATATGACAGTTTCATTATCACATTTGTTATCATAAACGTATCATATTGATAAACCAGTACAATCAACCTTTGAACAAGAGTACGTGAGTCATAACCAGAAACAAGACAACTTTCCTCTCCCATACACACTCAACTTACTGAGCTTCTGTTGACACCAACAGAAACTCTAGACACATAAACGTAGTAAAACTGCTGGATGACCGTGGTCATGTTGTAGAGCATTGACATTCCCATCGTCTTCAGTTATAATGTTTATTAAGAACACATTCATGCCAATTGAATTATGTTTGTGACTATGATTCAGACGTCTGTGTTTACAGTACTTGTGTATAATGAAATAATATATAAATACATTTCCATGTCTTATATGAAATTCAGAAAAGAAGGGACGCCACCGCCCCCCCCCCCCCACACAAATTAAAATGTCTCAACATGCCTATGGAAGCCAAGCCTATGGAAGCCAACAGTGACCTAATGGTCTGGCCACCCAGGTTTCATTCCCAGAAGAACACACCTAGAATTTTGGATTGCGATAAATGAGATGGATGTTGCCAGTGGCCAGAAGGATTTCCTAGAGTACTCCTCCTCTATGGTTGCATTCTGTCACTTCTCCATCCTCACCTCACTTCCCTCCATTGGCACTCAAGTGCTGCAGATGTTAGGCAAAACTCAAATCTCCGAAATTTTTATCTAGTTTAGACATGTCAGGCATGAAAATGGACATGAGAGTCTGAGAATAATAGCTCTTACAACAATTCACAATATATTCCAGATGAATAATGATACCACTTCAAGTAGGACACTGGTACATAATTTGACTGTTGTGAGAAAGTTGTAAAAATACATACTTTTTATAGCTGTGCACGAAAATTCCAACTAATTTTTTTATGTAAATTTTCTTTATATTAGAAAGTATTGATGCGTGATGTCTTTTCAACTTATTTAAAGTGACTTCTACTCAGTGTGAACTACTCAGCCGCACATCCCAACAGATCTTGATTGGCAGTACAATCTTTCAGATGCCACAAACCTGTACTGTTTACCTAACGGTAAAATATGCATGCTCATTGCCCAAATAATTTGTACTGTTTCCCAGCCGAGCCATCGAGATGATGCTCCGAGGTCATCTAGTACTATAGTGTGCCGAGGAATGGCATTAGTAGTATGTATCACCCAGACATGCAGCAACTGGAACATCGCCCGGCCAGTGACGTCACACGCCCAGAGGATCTAATGCAGCCACCCCCCCTCCATCTGGCCAAGGGCGAGACAGGAGAAGTACCAAGGCATGGCCCTTGGCACATGAGTCTGTCCAGCTACTTCTCCGCGCTTACAGTGCCGGGGGAGTCTGTCCTGATCCTTCTTCACACTCCTGGTGCCGAAGCTCAGGTCTTCAGATCCCTAACTACGCCTTCGAAGACATCTCTACACCTCGCAGTCATTTTCCAGAAGCTCGCTACGTTTGAGTTGTCAAACACTTAACAAATTTTGGTCTCTTTCGTATAAACACGTAGCATTAGCAAAAGTAGTTATTTTCATAGTCACTTGGCCTACCTACCCCATTAGATTAGAAACAGGTTATCACCTGTCTAAGCATAGCCAAGCTTCCATTAAACTCTTGTTGATAGGAGGTAGTACAAACCACCATGTTTATTTCCATTCAGAAATAAAAACGTTTTATCCTACTTAGAATATTATTCCTGTAGTATTAGATCCATTCACAGTAAACATCAAGTCCGTCAAGGGACAGTAGGAGACCGGGAATACTTTTCTAAACCAGTTTGCCGAACTTAGCACAGGACTGCGAGCTTCCCTTAAGGAAATTCACACATCAACACACACCCGCATATTGGATGGCCAGCCTTTGTATGCACCCTGGTGTACAGAACGGTAGAGCCCAGACACTAGGTACTCATCCTCCTGGGGCTGGACTATCAGTCTGGGTTGTATTCCGTCCACCGCGCTCCTGGTGCCGGAGGGAGGATTTTCCTGGATCTGAGGGCCTGACCCTTTACAGACCTCACCCACGTATCGTGGTCGTTAGCCAGTGTGAAACCTGACGCTCAGTATCCACCGCGTTTTTGGTGTCAGATGCTGGGATACAGGGGCAGTCTTGGTCTGGCAATCATGGTGCATGGAAGTACACCTAGATAGGGGCAAACGTCACCTGCTACACCTCCACGGGGCTGGTATTAGAGAGTCTATTTGTCATACCCTACTCCCGTAGGAGTGGTATTCATAAGAGGGTTAAAACAGCTGTTACTATCTCTAAATACCAACAAGAACTTAGCCCAAACCCAACTGTCCTTGACAACCTAAGTCCCCGGGAAAGAGCTCAAGTAATCCGTCATCTAGAGACACTAGTAATTCCAACCCCTGTATCAGCTTTGTTCGAGCCACCCACCAAGACCGACAGAGAGATCCACCACATTATCCAGGCCTTCCTCAGAGGTGAGGAAGTCCCATTCAGCATCGCCAATCCCTGGATCTGAGAACACAAACTCAATGAAGCCACCAACTCCACACTGAACTACCCACCTGTGCACCAGGTCGCAGTGCTAGCTCTAGCACATCACCTCCAGAACCGCAGTAGGTCCAGCAGCCTTCTCGGGCCAAAAGTCGTCCCCGATTTTGTGCCCTGCCAGAGCCACACACCCAGTCCTCTACACTGGCCGGGCTCCTGTTCCTACCCGCAATTAAAGTTCAAACACACCCCAGGCGTGTCTGCACTCATATCCACCAAAACACTTGGCCTGCGACATGCTTCCTTTGCTAATATGAGATTATATATATATATATATATATATATATATATATATAAAGAATGTTTTCCAAAAATATCGGAACAGTTTATATTTTTTACATTTCTACTGACCATGCAAAAATTTCAGACAATACAAATTTATGTAGATTAAAACAGTTTAGTAAGCAATTTTTTCAACCACTACACATATTAAGGTTTTATAAGTTGTATAACAGAACAAGCAAATTTGTATCTCTGCCACAAGTTTCGAAAGCTTAGAAATTTGGTAGAAGCTTCTTTACACAGCAAGGCAATGAATTCGAAAACCACAACTTTGAAAGCCATTTTTAGCATTTATTATAAACATTGGCTTTAATGAAAAACCATCACTCAGAGACCATAGGCCAAAAATGTCCTGCTAAGTTCTGTATAACTGAAGTCCTGAATGTCACAATACATTATAAATACTGTATTAAATTTTTTTATGATAGCCGATTGTAATATTCCATGTATTCTGTGTAACACAAGGGTGTGAACACTAACCTGAAAGGTGGGTGTGAACACTAACCTGAAAGGTGGGTGTGAACACTAACCTGAAAGGTGGGTGTGAACACTAACCTGAAAGGTGGGTGTGAACACTAACCTGAAAGGTGGGTGTGAACACTAACCTGAAAGGTGGGTGTGAACACTAACCTGAAAGGTGGGTGTGAACACTAACCTGAAAGGTGGGTGTGAACACTAACCTGAAAGGTGGGTGATTAAAGCAGTAGGGGCAGAAAGGGTAACTCTTCCCCTTGGTTCCAGCAGACCATGAAAGCAACTCAAAATCATCCAGAGGACACTTGAGCTCCTTGTAGATGCGTATGTTTCCATTCTGAGGCAAGTTGTATGTCTCGTCACACGTAGAGCAATGCATGCGTGATGGTTTTGTCTGGATGTACTTCATGTAGCGCCGACACTTGCCACATCTGGAACAGAATCAAACTATGTAAATCAAAGAATACACACACCTTTTCACTGCCTCGGATGTCTGAAAAAGGCCAAAAATGCCAGTAATTTTCTTTTCCTTAGATGATATTTTCAATAAAAAGAGAGATCATCATGATGGGCCAGAAATTTTAAATTGCATATGAAGTGAAGTGTGAAATTTAAGTTGTGCATAACAGCAGACAACTTCAGCGCTACTGGGTATGGAGTGAGGTGTGGGTGGAGCAGTGATGGAATGAAATGATTACACAAGAAAAAACACTAGCTGGGGAAACATTTTCCACATGTGAAAGTTGACGCATGATGCATTCCGGCACTTCTGAGAAATGCACTCTACATGACGGACTTCGCCCCATATTGAGTGGCAATCACACAATGGACAAGTCAACTCCAAATAAAAACGGTAATGTAGGCAGGACACGTGGGCCACCAAAGTTGTCCAAGTCTCAACATAACCATTAACGTGATATCGGTTTTTAAAGTTTGCCAAGACTCTACAAGAAGCCTCCCCTAAGCAGCAACTATTTCCACTTTACTGCTCCTGCTAAGAAAGCCCGTAAGGTTTGAACTTCGTGCTGCTGAAGGGAAGCAGCCCACAGAAAGTCATGGCCTCCGCGAGTGCATGAGGGCAAGATGTCGTTGCTGAGCGATGCTCCAGATAAGGATACAGGAACCCATGTGTGAACTCATAAGCTCCACCCTTGAGATGCGGGGTTAATTCCCCACATCACAATGAGAGCCAATAAACTGAGATATTTAGTACAAAAGTAATCCCAGAGCAGCCTTCAGAAGTGACTCTGCTGCACCCTCTTGGCTGTGAAAGCCAAGGGTGTTAGCACAGGGCAGGGTCCCTCACCCGTGACAGTGGAAGAAGCAATGGTCGTTGATGACGCCAACCAGCTTCGGAGGACCGCCACCTACCAGAGAGCATTCAACTTCTACAACCTCCAGCAACCCCAGAGGGCCGCCATCCAGTAGGGGTGGGCAAAGCTTTGAAAATTCGAATTCTAATAGAATATTTTCAATATTCCGCTTTGTATTCTAAATAAAATTTTTGCACCGAACTTCGAAACAAAAAAATACTTTTGGGCAACGTAAATTATTTATTATTATTCGCCCAAAAAGCAAAAGAAGACAAAGTGCGCTTAATAATATCAATGTTTTCATCCCACGTTTGCCACACACATAACTAGTGAAAGATGAAAACATAACCTCAACTCAACAGAATGCCCACAAATTAGTCCAAACTGCATTTGGTGTAAAATAATTGTCAGTATCTAATTTTACTCACAATAGAGCAAAATGGAATCATCCGGGATAATCTTTTTATATTACTAAACACTTCATTATCTTTCCAAACTTAATTCGGCACCTCACATTTTAATCGTTATTATATGTTTATTTTCCTCATGTACAACAGTGTTTTGTACTGTGATAAATATGATGTTAAACTGCAAGTTTTACAAACTTAACTACTGTGAATAGTGTGAAATTGAACCCACTGCTATTCAAGTCTCACTTTTCAATACTGTAATTTTAAAAAATGGGAAATTGTTAATAAAATACAAGTGTGGTTTCATGCCAGAAGTATTGTATCGACTCTTCACTTACGCGATTATGATTTGATAAACCAAATTTAGTCGAGAAAATTGATTTTTTCCACATATTCACAGACAGATTTGAAAGTTTGTCATATAGGCAAAAAAATAATTGTACGTCATATATTATGTAACTTGAGCCATTTTGCTTCATTGCAACCATTTTCAAATTAATCGGATTAGAATTAGCCATTAATTGGATTAGCCCTCAATCCACAAACTCAATTTTTAGACCATCTCATTAACATGTCATTCGCCTAGTGAATTAGAACCCGCCCGCCCCTACTACTCAAGCGTTTTATTTCTCTGAGCAACATCAGATACGGGGACCCTTTACAAAGTTGACAGGCACAGTCTCAGCACTACATAAATACGTCCAACTATAAGACACACGGTATTTAGGCATGAAAAGTATTTGCCAAAATCCTCTGTCTCATGGCACGTAGTAATGTTGTGCATCTAACACAAACTTAAATACTTAACTAGTAATGTCACACATTTATGGTATTTTTGGTCCTAGGTTTTGAATTGAAGACGAACCCTTATTTTTTGTATTACTTTTCTGTCAAAAAAAACCTCATTTTCGTTTAGGGTAAATACGGTACATGGTAAAACAACATATATATATTTTTTCCAAATCAGCGGAAAATGTTTCTTTTTCATCTGTCTTTTAACTATCTTGTAAAGTGTATGTAGTTATTAAATTTATAAAAAAAAAATATTTTAATGGTGCAATGTATACTTGTCAACAAAACACTTTGAATTGATATTAAATTCGATATTGAATTCAAATTCGTGAATATTTTAACAAGTTGGCTTCAAAATGAAATATCCAGCTTCGCCCACCCCTACCATCCAGAGACCTTCCACCTATTCGAGCTCTGCCATTGACTCCTGGAGTCATCAACAGCTACCAGAGGGCCCAGCAAACGCCCCCCACCACTTCCATCCTCTTTACCATCCAGTATTGTAGCTGATGGCGAGGACGTCCCCTTTAGACTCTTCTTAAGGCCCTGGCCTGGCCATGTCTTCACCACTTGGGTGAAGACCTCCCTCTTTGCCAATAACACATATAGTCCCTTCAGGACAAACCTCCCCAATTCAATTAGAAAATTATTATTATTGGGCTGTTGTTTGTTGAATTAATTCACATTGTGAATATCATATGTCACACTTATGTTATTTTGAAGTTACCCAGGTTGCCTTCGCTTCGCATTAACGTAATAAACTTCTGCATAATCAATTTTTAAAAATTCTTTTAAATATGTATGTAATAAACGTAATTTTATTTTACAGCCAATGTTAATGTTTTCTGTTCTTAGCTTTACATGAACACCCTAACGCATGACATCAGGCAAAATAAGACTCACGTGTGAAGGAGATAGGCTTTTGTTCGGGCGCTGAGTCAGGCGCACAATTGTAGGCTGGGTCCTTGAGAGTGAAACTTATTCCTGACGTGGTACTGGGACTTGCCCATTGTACATGAGTGGCCTGGTATCTTTGCGGCAGGGAACAAAGTTTGGTCCGGGCAGCATGATTATGCGCTCGAGGTTTCCTACCTTGAATGGTATACCTTGGCTGGACCAGTAGGAGGTGCATCGAGGGCACCTTGTGGAGTTGCAGACGGAGGTGTGCAGGGTTGCCCAAGAGGTGGTTGTGAAGCTTGCACTTGTATAAGTGGAACAAAATAGGAAATCGCTTCCGTAGGCCGTTGATCTGGCTGGGCAAAGTAGGCGACCAGCAGAGAGTGAACTTCAGTGCCTACTCGTGCTGGTTTTAAGAACAGATCCCTAGGTACACTTCTGGCTCATCTGGCTAAATGGAGTCCTGCAGATGGCAAAGTGCTTGGGCCGAGCTGTGCAATGGAGACGATCACACGGCAGGGGTAAGCTCGTGCAGGTGTCTGGAGGCGAGTACAATCTGTTTAATACACTTGAGCCCACAACGCTTGGAGTAGGTCATTAGAAAAGCAAAACACCCTTCATGTTGGCAAGGCACGGCAGGGTCCTTGTGGTGGTTACAGTGTGTAGAACCTTGTGAGGGCCATCGACTGGACGGACACCCTACTTCAGTACCTGGCGCGGATGAGCAGTATGCCCTGAAAGTCAGGCCTCACTGTCTTGGGTAACAACACGTGGGTGTAGTCCTAGACAAGTCTTCCGAACCCAGGGAATGCCTGTTTTTCCTGGCACTTAAATGCAGTGGAAAAATGAGCGAGCACAGAGTTGACAAGCTGGTCCAGGAGCAGTATACCTGTGTGGGCTCCGCCATTCTACCTACGGCGTAGATAGAAGGGTGGCCATCTAAGGTACGTGTGGATGGCAACAATGCGTTTTGACTGGAGTGAGTAACTTCCCGGGATCACCTGCGTTGGCCTTGTGTCCACGGAGTAAACTGGGAAAGGTGCAAGTCTACAGAAAGTGTGTAACTCAGGATTGCAGCAAACACACATTTAATTACTTAATTAGAGAAACAACACGTGATGACGTACTACCGCCTGACGTCGGCACGAGCGCCTGCCAGGAAGTTGTCTGCGTGGTGCCGGTACAGGTGACCGGTTCCGAACAATAACGGTAGGGTAGGCTAGCGTTGTGAAAACAACTGAAAAACTAGCTATCGCTGACTCCTATTGTTACCCTGAGAGGGCCGCTGTGTCTAGCAGGTATACGACTGAATAGCGTAACTGGCACAGTGTTAGGTAGAGTAAGCAAGATGTAACAGGACAACCCTCGGGTGGGGTGTATAGGATTGGAGTATTCCTCTGGCACGGAAGTGCAGTGAGGGAAGAAAGGTAAATGAGGGATTTCCTTATTGATTTAACGCAGTAGGAGAAAAATGAACTGAGGTAAGCTAAGGCTTATGGCACAGGCTGGTCAATGTCCGAGCAACGGACACTGGACGGCTGAAGACTGGTGACAGTTTAATTCTTCCCTGGCGGCTGGCGCAGTGGGAGGAGTAAGAGAACTGGCTGCAGTTTGATCAGTACCCTGGCAACATGTGCGATTGGCAGCTGAAGACTGGTCTGGAGTCGAGCGGCGACTCTCCTCATGTACTTAATTAAGGGTGCTGGTTGGCTGGCGTTCAGAATGGGGAGTGGTGGTCGCAGAGCAGAGGGGGAGGGGGTTGGCAAAAAGCATAGCTCTCTAACGTGACGTCACCAGCAGGCCGGGAAACGAAAAAAAAACAAACGAAGAATTCTACTAAAGGGCGTTATCTTGCAGTGGATACAACAACTTGCTGCTCTAGATGCATAGTTACGGTGGGCCAGTGAGTAAAACAATCTACTCTGTGCAAGACATCCATCCTAAACGGTAAACAGTACAATGCCATCACGTTGCAAGGCAAAAACGGTAATGGAAACTTCAAGACTCAAAAGCAAGGCTATGCGTAGGAATGAGCTGAATAATCACCAGTGTTAGAAAAGTGTCACGCCTCAAGCCCTTGTTAACCTTTAAGGATTCTTATGTAATTGGATTTTTTATTTGCTCACATAAGGTAAAGCTCACTAAGCAACTACGGCCATACGACAGACACACTCACCTTTAAGAAGTAAACTGAGATGTGCCAGTGGAATACAGTGTATCAAGTTGGTAGATCTTCGGGAGTGCCTGAATGCACTAGGTACTCCTTTCCACTAGTGGAATAAAGTATTTTGGCTAGCTTTCTACTCTACCGGGTGGGGAACGGACAGATCAGGACGAGAAAACTGTATGATGTTGTTGACCCTCAGTGGAAAACTTACCTAAGATCATTGGCAGTCAATATACAGATCCTACAGTTGTGATTCACCCGGACTGGTGAACGGCCGGACGTGAAGCAGCAAGACGGAAGAGTGTCGCAAAACCAGTACTCTTATAAGTACACTACAGGCCCGCAACGTTTACCTGGCTTCGCCTTAAGTATTTTTTTTATTACTTATAAAATTTGGCCTTATGCCGAGTTCACATGGAAGTGGTCAAAAAAGTAGGCTTAAGCAAGCTTTAGAGAGATTGGAGGTAGAAATATTTCACACACCAGTTTCTGAAATAATCAAGGAGAACCCAATTTTACACCTCCTATCAGATTAGATGGCAGAATATTTTTGGAACTACTGATAGTACACTTCGATATTGGCGTCCTGGGACTCGATCCCATCCTCTTACCCGACTTTTACACCGCAATTCCTCCTCAGCAGCCACTGCCAGCCGCTGTATAACCACCGGTCGCAGCACAGAGCTAGCTGGGGAAGAGGAGGGTGCCGCCGCCTCGCAAACACCAAGTAAAATGAGAATAATACTGGCTGTATCTATTGACTTTGTTACAACACACAAGCCAACCACACCCACTTTGTATACAGGCATCCTGCCTAAGTGAGAGTAGAACTCCCCTTGGGTATGATCACCATGACACTGATGTCGCATTATTTGAAGGCCACCTCCATCACTAAGGCATAATTTGCGTACCGCAGAACACCAAAGGTAACAAATTAATCATAGGGGTTACAATCCCCAAGCTGCTGCGCAAATCAGACCACCCACAAAACTCCCACAGTAGTCATGTTCTTCCAACTTGAGAACCAGACCCGCAACTCAGCTAGCTAAGGGGACTTGTGTGTGATTCTCGTCAACATCGGAGATTGTCCTTCCAACCCATTTTAAACTTAGTGACACCACAAATAAATTGGATACTGAGGTTTCAATCCTCAATTTTTGCCCATACTGGAGTTAGCATTGTGTCTAACCCTTTTACAGGCATTTGAAATTTTATTGTTGCACGAGGTGGCTTAAAATACTTCAAAGTATAAAGATTGACCCTGCCAGAACAAGATGGAAGGCAAGTATTCCCCCACCACACAACTAGATCCTCAGAAGACTGAAAATGGTTGTTGTAGTGTAAGTACATCTGCTACAGGACATCAGTTGAAACCTCTTAACGTGAAAATATTTCTGCTGTTTAACACACAAGCAAAAATAACACTTCACTATAATTCTTTTAAAAACCCAACATATCAAAATGTTTTAAACTTTTATGTTGATTTTGCAAACATTTCACCAATAACATCAAACTTTGTATAGAGAAATCACATCCCCTTGAAGGTGCAGACAACATCTGAATGTAAAATGTGTTGTTTCAATCTCACCTCAAGCTACCAATTTCATTAAATCTGTGAACATTGAACTTGCTCAGGTTACTTGTTATGTCACACATACAACTGGTATATTTTGTATACATGAATACAAAAACCCATGAAAATTAAATTTTTATATTATTTGCATTTTTAGTTTAATCATGTGTATCACAAATACACTAAAATCTTGATTTGTGCCACTCAATATTTATGAACACCTCATTCAACAAGAAATATTTTAAGAAAAAATAAATTTAAAAAAGCACTGTAAAAATGGGTTTAATATTTAAAAAACTGCTGCAAAAATACAGTGGAACCTCTTTTATTCGCTTTTCTGTGGACCAGCAAGAAAAATCAAGGCATGTGTGAAACAAGGGATGTGGGCTTGGATTTTAGGCCTGAGAAATATCGTACATAACCTTAAAATGCATTTTTTTTTAAACCAACGGTCAAATTAAAAAAGCTTACTCAAGTCAATTTATGATTAAATATTTATTTTAAAGAAACCTTCAATTTTTGTAATTCAGCAAAATATAACTTTTATTTATATTAATATTTTCGTTCAGTGTTACTTCATCGGCTGATTTGCAACAATTTTTGCGAATCATTACTATCCAAGTATTTTTCAAACCTTTACAATAATTCTAACCAAACACACGGACGATAGTTTCTGATAATAATCACATCCATTAAATTACATACCACCACAACTCTAACCTCATTTTAAATTCCGTTGACAACAAACAAGGCCATAGAATGTTGGATACAGCGTCAGAAATTGTGTGATCCATTCTCATTGCCGCCAACCTAAGAGTGCAGTAAACATAAGAAGAATATGTCTCTCATAGTCTCCAACCTACGAATGCAGTCAAGATATAGGGTGGTATTCATAGTCTTGTCTCACGGCTGAGCTTAAGGTAGTCCTGGTCAAGACCATCTCATTTCTCAAGCCAGTGTTATTTCCGCACTATGTTCCATAGTCTACAAACAAGATGCTCTATGTGAAAGGCGGCGTGCTCAAGGCATAGCTTATATTTTACCACTTCCGGCTTGGTCAAGTAGGAGCTTAAGGTATGCTACAAAGGCTCAAATTAAAACGAAACATGGTGGCTAGAAACAAAAGAGAAATTAATACACAGTTTTGTCCATGACATAATAATTAATAAATAAATGTGTATGGGGGTGGACCCAGGGCGAGGCAACACCCTCTGAGTGATGGGTTTTCTGACTGGGACCTGTAGGTGCCCGTCGTACCTGAACATGATATGAAATGAGACTAGGATGGAGTGGTGCTGGAATGCAAGGGCAGGGGAAATGGGAGTACCCCAAGAAAACCCGCTGGCAAGCAGCATCATCCAATATGATTCCCACATGCGAAAATCCAGGAGTGAACCCACTGGGAATCGAACCCGGATCGCCTTGTGGGAGGCGAGTGCGCCACGTAATATATGCATAATATTACATGCATATTATCTGCAAATTGATAAATGAAGTATTTCAAATTATACATAAGTATTGCAAATACATAAAAAACTAATGAAGTGACAATGTAGTGAAAAATAACGAAGTTGCTTTTCTCGCTTAGCAAAATATTGCAGACAAATGTAAAAAGAGATAGCAAACCAAACTGTAGAAATAATGTAATTTGTTTACATGAGCATGCAGAACTAACTAAGCACACAATAAAGAGCATCACTTCTGAATTAAAATAATCAAAACCAAAGAGACGGCCACCACATTTTATTTAACCTTTTGATTCCAAAATTGCTGTGTATAATATATTTATATTAACAAAACTTTTACTATTATTTTCAATTCAACACACAGTATAATAGGTTATATTTTGTTTGTTGTTACGCACATGAAGGCTTATTGTAAATTACTATTAAATTTGAAAAGAAAAAAATTTTTTTATAAGTTATATTGCATTTAGCACTATCTAGTTACTACTTCGTCATTAGTGGAACTTGAGTTCTACTACGTAAATCACTGAAAAATTAATGGTATATGTACAATTACAATTCTATAAAAGCTTTCTCGGAGCAGAACAATTTAGATTTTCGTCCAAATGTGTAATTAAATCATTAATGTCAACCTAACACATGTTTTGCTATCTCCATTCCGCAGAAATCTCAGTTAGTTTGAAGTATTAAGTTATCCAATCAGTATTCGCCGTTTAAAAACGCACAGTCTCAAGTCACATCTACAATGGACTAGGCGAAGACGAGCTTATTTGCCATTTTAAGCAACGTGTCGATGACTATGAAATGTAGTTCAAAATTGCGATATTAATCAGTGACCATGGAACAGAAATATTCAGTCTTAAGGTGCACAAAAATAAGACAGTCTTGATGAAGATCGCTTTGTTAACCTGTGCTAGAGACAAGCTTTAGTGATGTTCATGAAATGTAAATACACACTTGAGGCAGCAAATAAGATTGTCTTGACGAAGCTAGAGCTCAAGATATGTTTATGAATACTGCCCGTAGGAAAAAGAAAACTGTTGCAGAATGTAAACAATACTATTGATAGAACCATTTATCGATTTTCCATCTTGTTTTGTATTTACATAGCATTCAAAAAAGAATGATGCACGCAATCTTTGGTGAATGTACTGATGAGAAATAAGGTGAAATGTAAATAATGGGAATGAATCATCGAAAATCCACTGTATTTCACCTTTCAACAATTGTTCCAAATATATTTATTTGGTTTTCGGACAGAATATCTGATCGATGGAGGCGGGTAAATGAATGGTTTAAGGGTCTTAGCATGCAGTTTTTTTTAAACATTGTTTATATAGGATATTTGCCGGGACCATCCAAAAATAGACTGTTACAGGAAATAGACATAAACGGGATCTCAACATCAATGTTTCACTGCATAAGAAATAAAAATTAATTAGCAAGTATGCAACTAAAAAATGAGGATTGCAGGATCAGTGACAATAAGAACTGTAACATTAACACACAATGAAAATTATAAATTAAATTTACAGTAGTTGTTTTACAAACCATTACCTACTGGCACACCATTTTCTTGTGCTATACATGTCATGCATATGCATCAACAAGATACATCACATTCATGCCATCTGATGCACTGCCTACAGCAACTTACCGAGTACGCCACATCAGTATTTTTGTTAGCGACACTCACCAGTAGTAATGGCAGACAACTAAGACAAAGCCTGAAACTATACCTGGAATGTGCCTTTCCAGATGCAGCAAGCGGTGAGAATGTAACTTCAAACAGCTGGTCCATACCCTCTATGTTCTTCACAAAGTACTGGAACTTCTGTTTGAATATCTCAACTGTGTGTTGGAGCACGGCAGAGAAGTTGGCCTGGCCATGCGCAATCAGGTTCAACTGCTCCTCCACGGCTGACCGCATTGTGGGTAAAACTAGCTCCGGATCAATCTATGCACACAACATATGTATATAAGTGAAGACAAAATGTAGAATTCTGTTAAGAAAATTATGCTTATGAATGAGGAAAACTTCTTAAAAGGGTCAAATTATACATGTGCATATAGACAAGGTGCAAAATTATTCAAATTATTAAAAAGCAGGAAAATTTCTTTAGTGGGAACTTCTTAACAGGGTTTCACTGTACTATACAGCAAATAGCAATAAAATTTAAATAACCCTGAAATGCGTGTCAATATACTGCGGAACACCAAAATTTTAATTTATACAATTGTAACACAGTATGCTTCACAACCTATTTCATAAAAAACCCTGTTTGATAAAATAAAAGAAAATGTCAACTTTTTATTTAATAAATAAATTAACAGTATATAGTTATATTTGAAGTTACAATGTGAACAAGAAACAAGAGGGATGACAGGAAAGTAGCTGCAAGTAAAAAGAAACTGTTATCACTAGTGGTATTTAATAAATTCAACACACCTTCTGATAGCCATGCACCAACACTATTCCCAAAGGTGTAGGCTCTAGCCGGCGCCCAGACACGATTGTCACATAATTCCTTTGACAGATGTTGTTTATGTGGACTGGTATAGATGCATCTGTTCCAATACCATGCTTTTCCATCAGCGTAATGAGTTCTGCCTCTGAAAGGTAGTCTGGAGGACAAGTCTGACACTCAACGAGTTTTGCCTGCAAAGTGCAAACCGTAAGATTACTTTCCGTAGTTTTCATGGTTAAAGCAACTGTGACTCGGGAGGTTAAGGAAGATACCTGTGACTTGACGGTGGATAGGTACTGGTGACTTGGAGATGGGTACAGTGGGATAGTGTGTGCATGCCAGTTAGGGATGGGGAATATTTCACGGAACGGTTTCAGGGAGAGAGGAACTGGAACCAGAGTTCCGAGCAAGCCAAATGAACGGTTCCGTCGGAACACCACACTATTCCACCACTTCCGTACAGAAAATACACTAAATTTGTTTATATTTTTTGTGGTTAACTTCTAATCAGTGGAAAAATTATAAACCACCTTTTAAAATTTGCACGACACGAGTATTATTCAAGTAGACTAAGTTGCTGATTTCCGCGATTGGATGGAACTGTTGACAACCTCAAAACTGATCAGTCTCAGAACTATTGCAGACTTGCAAACGGTTCCGGCGGAATTTATCTTCGTCTCGGACTGTTGTTAACTCAGGAGCGGTTCCAGCAAATGAACTAAACCACCTGAAGTATCGGAACTGCTGTAAACTGTTGAAAACACATGAAATACAAAACCAAACCCACAGCAGAACAGAAATGTGAACAATTTTTCAATAAATAGTTTTATCGGCACACAAACACTACAACAGGGGTGATTTTTAAGCTCAAAATGTTTTGCTCAGACTTACCAGTAAGGATAAAATATGCTAGAATAACATGTCAATTATTTTCTTTTCAAACTAAACCTCTCTCTTGCAGTGTTTCTGTAGAAATAATTCTGCAGTGTGTGCGGTAAGTTGAGCGAAGGGTAAAATTACAGCCTTAAAGAGTAAATACAAAATAATTACAGTGTAAGAAAATGTGAAAAACGATTGCCAATCCTCAGTTTACTACGATAATTTAAAGTGTGGCAAAATTAACTGAGTGTGAATGAAATTTCTTTCAAGATATATTATCTTACAATGAAATAGTAGTTGTGGTTGCATCACAGCTGTAATACAGGCAATTAATCGAGTAGTGTTTGTGTAATGTGTATATCTCACTCCCTACTTACTAAAACCACAATTAGGTACAGAACATATCGGACGTTCCTGGAAATTGAAACTAACAATCTTCCAAGTTGCAAAGTCAAGTGGTTTCGATGATTAACCATCGAAACCACCTGACTTTGCCTGATGTTAACACAAAGTTTACACAAATTTGTGTTTTAACAAGTCACTACACTTCTTCTGAATACTAATTTACTACAATAAAACAGCTAGCCAAATTTATTATTTTCTTTCGTAAATGTGCTAGTGTGATAGTTATAAACGTTTGAACAAGTGGTTTTGACAGTTCTTACAGACATTCATAAGCCAATATTAAAGGAATGTAAAAAAAAATCTGAAAAACATATTTATAATTGGTAGATGTGATTTGGATTGAAGCAAATGTAGTAGAGAAACTTCTTTTTTATACTTTTTAAAGGATCAGGAAATATTGTTGTAAAATGCAGGAAACTGTGAACTGAGGGAAATCTATGCTGTAAAAACTACATGGGACCAGATAAAGTAAATGTAAAATATTGTTGTAAAATGTGAAATCATGGGGTGTAAAAAAAGGGTTAGTAAATTGTGACTAACATTGAGACAACTACCCCATAGTTTGAAGTAATAGTGAAACCAAGATAATTTAAATGTGTACTGTGAAGGAAAATTTTTTTGGTACAAATGGTAAAAAGTAAGGGGGTGAGACTTACTTACATCTTTAATGTTGGCCAATTCTCCTTCAGAGAATGTTGGGACGAACTCATTCTTCCCAAACGCTTGCCAGTGCATGACACTAGTATACCCTGGGTCCAGTAACACCTTGCCAGTGGAAGTGAAAGTCTCTGTACCCACTCTGAATGTGGCAGTTGTACTCAAGTAGGTGCAGTCTCGTGATACCTGGAATCAAAAACTTATCAAAAACCTTCCTGCTGCACCCAACGGAGTTTGATTGATTGTACATTCATCCAGATCTCTAAGAATCTCTAAGAATCATATCTCTAAGAATAAACGAGCTACCAACCAAGCTGCCGAGATGACAATTCAAGAACACCTAGTGCTATAGCGTGCTGAGGGCTGGCACTAGTAGTATTTGACGCGTGACAATTTCTGTTCTTCTCACATGCACTCTATCAAGTGACTTCGTCCCATCTTGAGCTGCAATCACCCGATGGGCAAGTCAATTCCTCATTAAAAACAGTAATGAAGGTATGACATGTGGCTTATCAGAGTTGACAGAGCCTCAACAGAACCCACAGAAACGTCATCTCAGCTGTTAGTGTTTGCCGCATCTTGTCTAGCAGTCATCCCGCCAACACCCCTCTCCTAAGATTTTATTGTCTACATGATCACCTGCTCCCTTCGGGATGGTTGCAATATATCAACACTGCGCCGCTGGATGGCAGGTTCAAGATATGTCATCGCCTTCGCACCGAGCAGATAAGGATCCAGACACTCATGCGTGACGACAAGCTTCCAGCACCCTAGGAACAGGGATGGCATTCCCCTTCACCCTTCTGAGTGCCACCAAGCTGGAAAAATTAGTATAAATAGGAGCTCAAGCGTTGGTCTCAAGGCAGTGCTGCACCTCCCCGCTGAGAAGGCCGGAGATGACAGTTAAGGGACAGTACTGCGTTACTGTTCCTCCTCCGCAGAGAACTCCAGGAGGTAATATCTGCACGGGTACCAGCACTAAACCCCACTCTGCGCTGGTGACCGCGGTGTACCAGTGGCCATTGACAACCCCAGCAGCTCCGGAGGACCTGCCTTCCAAGAGGCCTTCAGCCTCTTCAGCTACTCCAGCAGCTCCTGAGGGTCCTGCCGATGCCATCCCTTACTCTTCCTCAACCTCTTCCTCCTGGTATACCTAGGCCACCACAACGATGTCTCCTTCTCTGCCACCTTCCTTAAGGCTCTAGCCAAGCCATCTTCTTCACACTATTGGTGAAAACCCTCAGTTGTTAACTAGGTTCCTTCTGGACATTCCCCTCAGGTACAGATAGGAATTAATACCCACCTGGTACGGCCCATCCGGCCACAGCTGTTATATTACAGGAAGGGAATGCCCTCCTTTATATTGCCCATGTCCCCACACTAGCCCTTTCATCCCAGTCAACTAGGTCCACTGCCCTGCACCGCCGCATTATAAGATGACAGATGATGATAGATGTATCAACTGTTATGTTCCGGTACGTGGACTGAGTTGGCACGCTTTCCGATATCATCCACGGTGATTACTAACAAGTACATCAACTCAACACAGCCCAAAAAAATCAAGGAGTCATTAGTTTGTAAAAACCCTGTGGCGCCCCTCTTTAGTTAGCACATACCCATCATGTCCGACTCTGAGCGGAGCAGACAAGATGAAATCAAAGGCCGCATTGCGGAAGATCAAGCTTTCACCATGGGCAAGAAATGTGCAGTGGACACGTACCCTGGCACTGGGAAACAGGTGAACCACTGTGCCCACTGCAATCAACGCTTCCACTACACCTGTGTACGGTGGGAAGTGGTTCCACGGTACAAAGACGCTGTGTTACCTGGCAGACCAGACAAGCCGCTCGTTGCAGTTGGCTAGAGTGCACCAGACAGGTGCATACTTTGCACGTCACACTTGTATAGGATGGCCGGACAAGAGGAACACACGTCCTGGTCTCGTGTACCAGTGTGAGGTGTGTCGAGACCACCTCGAAAACCGACCCTCAAATCCCAGGGCCAATCAGAACCTGATTACAGGTAAGGCCATCACAGTTTCAACTGCCAGAATTTGGCGGCAGGCACATGAAGAACCCGTCACCTTGTTAAACGAGTGTAAGCGGGAGCTTGCCAAACATAATATCCCGAGCAAACAATGGGTCTGTCAAATTCACGACCAGCAGAGATTCAAAACCCACATGACAGAGAAGCATCACCTCCTCAACAACCCACTAGGGTAGCAATCCTACGGCATGGTAGAGGTGGACCATCCACCTGGATCCTCCACTACACCTAGCTTTTTCTATCCTTGTCGCCACCGTGAAAAGATATGAAACCGAGTCCCACCTAGGAGACTTTCAGGAGTAATCTGCCAGACAAGGTTTTTCATGAGAGACAACCTACATTGAATGATTTTCCCTTCCGTGTGGCACTGAGGTGAATTTTACTAGAGAGCGTGGAAATCCACAAAATACCGAAAGGTAAATTACAGGAGGTAACAGCTTTTATTTTTCCTCCCGCAGAAACGTGGACGTTGCCAGATATCGGGGCAACTGTAGAACTGACGGGGGTAGAGGAGAACTAAATGAAGTACACACATCTCCCCCCCCTCGCCCCCCACCAAGCAGAGAAGTTGATATCGCTGGACATCAGGACAACGGTAGGGCAGAAAGGAGAGCAACACGAACCGTTACCTCTCCCACCTTCCTCAGCAGAATCACGGACGTTGGACAATGTTGGAACTCCTCCTCCACTGGAAACCACATCTGCAGTCGCAGTTTCTAAAGTTCCAAGTCTCACGACTCCAACCAGCCGGGGAGGAGACCTCACGCATCATGATCATACAGGCCGACGTACACCTGATACACTGGGCCAGATCATCATCCCTTCTCTACAAGTGGTAATCAATGCATGTAAACGGCTTCCAACCAGGGAGCAACCAGAGACTGAACCAGGCATCAAGATGGGGGACACTACCGGCACCCCATCCTCAGACACTACCACATCAGTTCCGGTGGCTATAGAGGGTCCGGACAAGGCGCAGATCACCATCCACTGACTGGGAGGGGAATCCCCAACAGCCTCCACCCCGGGGCGCAAATGTCCTGCACAGAGCTCCACACGAGACATGAATGAGGACCAACATGACCAGAGAAGGGAGCTGCCAACGCGAGCACGCGGCACCCCTTTCTTGGCTAGCTGCTATAGAGAATCGCCATGGAGGCCCGTCCAAAGATTATGAATAAGCGTTTGCCACGCCTACCTGAAGCCTTAAGGGAAGTATTAAGCTGAACCTAGATTGTGACTACCAGAAGGGTAGTATTACCGTTACCATTCGGTAAGGCAGGGCTGGTAAGGAAGGAGCAGAAGTCTTCAGGAGCCGTTGATGGTCCAGTCTTCTAGAAGCAGAGGGGTCTAGAGCGAGTGTAGAAGTGGCTTCTGAAGGGGTTGTCGTCAACTAGTAGCTGATTCCGGCCCTGAAGAGAGTAGTCGAATCTGCAGGCATACCAAAAAGCGCAAACCGCTGGTGGCTTCCTCCGGTCCTGTTCAGACTGGTGGAGGAAATTTAGACTGACTTCTGCAGGTCTCGCAGGAGTATTTATACTCATTTGACCCTGGACAGGTGGAGGCGAGCGGTGAGGAAAGAGATAAGTTCCTCCCCCTGTGTCATCTGCTCTGAGTATAGTCTGCTGCAGCGGAATCGCTGATGCAACGGACTTCATCCCTTATCTTGTCCGCAGGGTGGTTTCAGAATGTGTGCTACCCTCCCTCGGCTCGCCATATAACTACGTGATAGAGTTTGGCAGACTTGGTGTCTCGGTCCAGCAGTAGAATGTCACTTCAGAGGGTGTTGCCCTGATGTCTGGCTCTGAGATTTGGGTGAACAGTACAAGCTTGGAAGGCAGTGTCTGTAATATCTTCCAGTCATGTGCAGGACTATCATGTAGCCACATGTCAAGCCTCTTTTAATACCACTGATGGTTTAATGACTTGCCCAAAGGGTGAACGTTGCATCCAGATGGGGCGAAGTCGAGTGCATGTTAAAGAGGCGCAGAGCATAACACATCAAATATAATTACCAAAAATATATAGAATTTTAAAAAATTTCTAATAAATTACAAGAAAGGCTGTGGCAACAGACCCAAAACTCTCCTAAATGTAACAACGCTGGTATGGGTATGAGCAATTTTCTTTCCTAGCTTTTAAGTGAACATTTTTGTGTTTGCTGATGTTTAATACTAGTAATGTCTCTCTAGCTGTATTTATAAAACAGAAGTACAATTTACTGTTCTCAGCCAGTGAACATATCCATAGATTACCGTGGCTATGAAGTGACGAGTAATGTAATCGTAAATCCTCCAAGCATCCCCGTCGAGCTCCCCACGGGTGGCCATCTTCATGGGCGTAATGGGCGGATGGTCCCCGACATCGTGTCCTTTCCTTGGTTTGTTGATACCCTCCGCGAGGATCTCCCGCACCTCGCTCCCCCACTCAGGGCTGTGCTGTTGTTGCTTCAGCACGCTCCTGAACACACCAGTCATGAAACCACTATTAGAACACATATCAGTACATATAAAGTACTTCTCATTTTAAAAGTAATCTCTAAAATCCCCCATATAATTTACGTAGAAATTTATTTTTCCTGCATACCAAAATAAAAATGGACATGAACTTATTTTGATGATTAAAAAGTCATCCTACACTAGGATAAATTCAGTCATACCAAATCCACATCAAAAAGTAAAACCAACATGGATGAATCACTTCTCATTACCCTTTGATTACACTTCTTACATTCCAAAATATATACCGAGACACCAATACAAAAATTAAATATAGCAATCCCAAACTGTGGAAAATTATATCACTCAGTAAAATGCTGCATTTGAAATCTCGCACATGACAGAAAGTGAAATTTTAGATTTTCAAAAAACCATGCAAAAAAATCTTTTAATGGCAAGCAAGGAAAACAAAAATAATAATTAAATAATGGGCAAGTAACACCTATAGAGGATTCTTGCCAAGCAGTAAACAATAAAAGTTGTTAGTATTTGACTGACTTTCTTGACACAACTACTAGAATGGTTCCTATACCTATTCCCCGATACAATTGCAGATACCCCAATACCAATGCCTTTCGCAATCAGTTTCTGTATTCCTGTAAATATTGTTATGTAGCAATTCCGTACAAGATTATTTTGTTTAAGAACGCGAGTGAACAAATTATTGCACAAGTGAAAAGCTATTCATTTCTTCTTTATTTTTTATTTTTTTGTAATAATGTGCATCTTATAGACGCCGGAATACGGTAATTTTTGTGTTTTAAGAAAGTAATAACTGTCTATAACCAACACTAGTGTATCGGCCCGATACCTCACCCAATACTTCAAAAATGGGTCAATTATCGGTCGATACCAATACTTAGGAAACCTGAAAAATGGTAAATTAAAAAGTACAATTATCGGTGCAAAAAACTGGTTGAAGCGGTGTAAAAAATTGCTGCAAAAAACTTGAAGCGGCGTAGAAAACTGCAAAACTGTTAAGTCTCATGAGCTTTTATTAAAGAAGTTTTTATTCACAAAAGGTAGAGTATCTTCCACTAATAAGAAATCAGCTCCAGTTGTCATTCTTCTGCACAGATGATGGGAAAACAAAGGTAGACTTTTACACCCACAAGGCTGAAAACACTGAACAGGTGCTTAACTCACACTAAGTCGAAATTCTCGGGGTAGTGCGTCGTCTCTGTACGGGGGTAACTGATGTAACCCTGAATGTAGAGCTTCTCTGCAACTTGCATGGCATGATGTGGCCCGATGCCAAGGCCAGAACTTGCCACCCTCATGAGCTCCACGGTGTTGAGGGCCTGTGGCCGCACTTTTGACTTCTCCTTCGTCGTAACGCTCTCCACTCTGGCCAATAACATGGCAACCACAACAAATTAATTCATGTAAAAAATAAAATAAAATAAGGTATTACATTCTCCAGGTGACCTCAATTCAATTCGATAGTATTATAGTTTCAGGAAAAGGAGACAATGCAAGTCTTGATAGCTTAAACTAATGAAATTAGAAATACAATTACCTTCTAACACCTCACTGTGGAAAAGACGTTGAGCAACGTTAAGCCCTACCATCGACTTTTTAATATTAACAACATGCCATCTTGAGATACTATCAAAGAGGTAGATTATGCACACTAAAAACATTACAGTATGTATTCAATTAATTAAAAAATATCCTGACATCGGACGTCTAAAACTAGGCCAACCTCTTAGGTCATTTATTTTTAGATTTCCCCCTCCACAAAATGCCAGAAATGGAGGCAGCCAGCAACAAGCTACAGTTACCCACCCTAGTGACCATCCCCCCTTACACCCCACTCCCCCATTACGAACACAAAGGATTTCCCACTGATGTGCCACTGGCCTTTCCAATGAGAAAACTTGAAAATGAAACATACGCACGTGTACATGTGCATACACACAGTCTCACTCTCACCCTCTATCTGTCTTTCTGTGTCTCGCTTTCCTTATCTTCTCTCTCTGTCTTTGAGTGTGTCTCAGTCTCTCCCTTTCTGTGTGTGTAGAGCCGGAGAACCAAGGATAGGGAGGAATGTTGGAAACAAGATAGTAGTAGTAAGAGGTTAGAGAAAAATTATTCCAGGAATGCGAGGACATGAACCAGCCACCTTGTCTTCCATACAAATATCTGTTTGGCAACAACACACTTAAAAAAAATATGAAAACAGTTTCCAACTACTGACAATAGCTAACAGTAAATATGCAGCCTTACCCCATCATCTCACATCAACATATTTATACTCGTGCGTGCATAAATTATGAGGTGAAATATTTTTCCAAGAATTTGGAAGCAGAAATACAGGATGCATAAAATACAAAGGAGCATTAAGATATGCTGGTAAATATGGAAATATAATTTTTATGTGCCTGATTATAATATATTTTAATCTTAATTCACAAATAAAGAACTACACAAACATCTATTTACTGTTGCCGATAAATTTGATTATTGTAACCATACGCCCAGTCAAGAAGAATTTGCTACAAGAAAAAAAACTGTATGCAATATGGTTTAATAGACAAGAAAAGTGCAGGTTATTAAAGATTGAACTCACAATGCTTCTTTGAACTCCTTGACCTGAAGCAGGAACAGCGTGGCAATATCTTTTTCGAAACACCTCACTCGTTCCCAATCCAAAGTAACTTCGCGACCTTCACTTGTGTGCACTATCACCTGCAGATTGCAAACAGGTATTGAGAATTTTCGACTGAAGAAGAGATACACAACTAAATACAGCTAAATAATTTCACCATACTTTACCTGTAACACCCAATAGGTCTCGGGCTTGAACGTCTGGATTTCGTCATGCCTCTGAACACAAAAGCCCAATGTAGGAGTTTGACATGGGCCATACGAGATGAGCGAGGCATCCAAGTTGCCGTATTTTCCCTGAAAGCATACAGTTTCTAATTACTCGTTGACTGATAACAAAATAATGTTTGTATGGACCCGTTTATAATACTGAAGAACAGTCTGTTCACAAACAAACAATTTGCACTACACAGTAAAATTTTTCTGTAAAAACATAAAGTAAAACCACTATATAACACGGCTGTTGGAAGACGTAACTCAAGACCTTCATTAAACCTTTTCCGCGCTATTCCGGGCGTAACCAAGTACAGTAGTAAAAAACAAAAAGCCAGTGTTCTAATGGAGTGTGGTACCTATCTGTCCAACATGGCACAAGTGGTGTTATTTACTGCAGTAACTCATGAAAACTTCCTATTGGAATTATTTATCTGATCACTGGACTTGACAGCACCCAAGGGAGCGGAACAGAAGACGAGAAACGTGGTGTGATGAAGGGGGTCTCGCGAATTCAAGCAAGAATACTTATTCCACCAAGGACGGTGTTCACTGTGAGTTGTTTGTCATGCGGGTTGGTCGAGATGGGTTTACCTCCCATCCCCTGGTGGGTCTGGTTGGGAGGTAGTAGGAATGACAAACAAAGCTCATATCCAAATAAAACTAAACAGAGGTTGAATGCATGCTTGTACTACAGACGGGATCTACCAGTGCTTCACATGTTGCTTGCTCGTCTGATTTGTATTTTACAAAGGAAAACTAAAACAAACAAAAGCAAATTATCTGTGGCATGCAAAGAAAGGTCCCCTTTCTGTATTAAGCCTTGTCCACAATAGCTTGTCCGCAGTCCACGGACGCATGTTCTAACGCGAGTGTCTTTGAGACAATAACACAGCGTGTCTCTAATTTCTGGATTTTTTTCAAAAACGAGAAGACATGCCCTACAGCTGCTATACATACATTATTTTCAAACTGTCTACATCATAACTATAATGATAACGTAGCGCTATATCCCATAGAAGATTAATTATAGGCCTGTAAATGACAGTCCTTACCTTACCCAGAAACTGAACCCAGAGCCCTTCGCACTGCAAGCCAGTTTTATACAGAATGTGCCACAGAAGTTGGCATCCATTTTATGACAGTATATTTCAACTTACTTTAGCTAAACATTTTGGCATTAAATAATTTTAATTGCTTAAATGTGTTGTGCTATACAATGCATGTACATTTCATGTTAACTTGTAAGTGCCAGTAGATGCTTGACAGCAGGACACTTCCAAGTATGATATATGGCTTGGAATGTGGCCGTGCCATCGCCCAACTGATCCAATGCCCAGACAAGATGGAAATGTTGCTACAGTAACATTTTTTGGCCTTTTACAACAAAACAGCAGAACATGTGTAATAGGATCACATTGCACCCTGCCAACAAAACCGAATATGGAAAAAAATACAATATTGTCTGTGATGAATCAGTAAAATAGATCTCAGCACTGAAAGGACGGAGACTGCACGACCGCTCCCTCTGCCCCCTCCACCAACGTCCCCAACCATAACCACCTGCTGACAGACCACACGCCTACCTGACCGCGGTATAACCGAATCTGTGGTATTCCGGGCTTCCACAGTATTACCGTGGAATTTCTGAATATTATTGTAATTCCAAATTTTGATATGATTATTCAAGGTTACGAATTCTCACACAGTAAAAAAGACATTAAAGTATTATTATTACAATTAAATGAATATAAAAAATTGCCTTCATACAAGTTGGGAAAAGTATTGCAAGAAAATAATAACATTAATATTTTCTGGGTTATTAATTTTATTCACAGCAGATTCTTATGGATTTCACGTTACAACTATGTTAGATTTATTACAAAAAACTTGGCGACTGATGCCAGGAGCACATTTTCAAAAACTTAGCTGTGCTATAAAATCATATATAGTTTTATGAGGAACTACAAAGTAATGCACTCTAGTGATACTCACAGAAAATTAAATAAGTGAAAATATCCAAATCAATTTTAGAAAAAATGACATCTGCTTGTCAATCGGCAACAAGTCATAACAGTTTCTTTTTTTTTTTTTACAGAAGTACAAAATATTGGATACTAATCATTATTACAGCCAAGATTATACAGTGAATAGCTATAAAACCAAAATGCAAGTTAATACACTTTGTAACACCAAAATTTAAGGTAAATCACAAAATAAAATGGAATTTAGCCAAAATGCATTATATTACCTGCAAAATAATTTTACATTATCATTCAGGCTGAGTGAATGACAGCAGTAAGTTTCAGACACAGTGTAGATAAAACTAAAATTATATTTAATGAGGAAAGCAAAATTGTAAAAGCAAATATAAAAATAGTTTTATTTCCTGGATTTAATGTTTTTTTTACTACGAAACCATTTCCAAAACATTTATGTAAGATTGTAACAAAAAATACACACTGTCTATAAATCACAACATGTGTTAAAAAATACTTAAAACCCTAAACTGTGATATTTTACCCTATGGTATTGCTCTATGTTATCTTACTAGAAATAAGGAGATATGGCGGGAATAAGCCGCTATGCTACTTATTACATTATAAAAGGTAGACAGAATGCACAAGCACTTACACGCAGTACTCATAAATAGAAACTGTGTTCGTCTGACTTTTGTTTGTGTGTGTATCTACGAGTACCACCCTATGAGTACGTGTATATTCAGTGTCTACATTTTATAATGTAATTAGTTCAAACAAAATGCTTACTCATGTGTATGCAGTTGCATAAACATTAACAAACGTTTATGCAAATAAGGATAAATTATTGTTACCTGACCCACAATTCTTAATAATATTTGCAATTACAGTAACAGTAAAATGTTGGCTCTAATAATGAAGTTTCAAATTTAGGATTCTTCAATAATAAAACTGATACCACTGAAATCTGATAGTGGCCATTGTGGTGTAGTGGTTAGACTATCTACCTCCCCCTAAGGTGAACGCAGGTTCAGTTCCCGGATTTTCACATGTAGGAGTTGTGCCGGACGATGCCACTGGTTGGCTGGTTTTCTCTGGGATCTGCAGTTTCCTCCACCCCTGCTCTATATTCACCTCGCTTCACTTCCTCAATGTTAACAGCCACCCAAATCCTTTCACTCACTCACCAAAATATGATATTTTTAAAAATGAAATACGCCTTAAAGTAACACCACAAAATCTCGCCTCTAGTAATTATAGCACTCTAAATAAGAACATTCACAGATCTCAAACCCCCAGCACTACCAAACACGCCTGTAGAATCATTTAATTTCTCATCTTCACACTTCATTACATAATCTCACCTGGAAAAATTTAGTTTGGAACCTTGTAAATGCACAACCAATTCGAAGGTCCAACTCTTGCCGCGCATCCACGCTCCGGGCCTCATTCTCATTGGGTTTACCGAGGTTCGCAAGGGCTGCTTTAATATCCTTTTCAGTAATGGCTGAAAAATGTGCTCTGTACACTACCTGCGAAAATCACAACACATTTCAAACTCAGCAGGACATGCTACAAAATGTGCAACATTTTGCCACAATTAATTTTTCCAGTATACGTAGAATAATTTAAGTAAACTGAATTGAATATTTTGTATTCAGTAGGCTTAAGTCAGTAAACAGAAGCTAAGCGTGGGCCCACGTGAAACAGCAGTGTTTGCAAAACCTGTATGTATGTCAGCAATGCTCAGTAGCAGAATAATAACACTTAATTTAGTCATTGTATGAATTATGACAAACTTTAACATGTATCAGGTTAGAATAATGTGTAATAAATTTGTTAAAATACAGCAATCAATACATGTGTAAAAATAAAGGTTGGGAAATAAAACAGATACAATTAAAACACAAAAATATAAAAATAGGTATTACACTTTCATATTACACTGAAACTTTTACAAATTCGATACTATTCCAAAATACTACATTGAAATTCCAGCAATGATAAAATTTTACATTACTAACACTTTGCTTACATCTGGATTCTGAACACTTCTTTTCATAGTGTTCTGGACAGCGTTAATGACTTCGTAGCAAATATTTTCACCTTCCTTATCACAATCCAACCACAGGACCAAATAATCACATCCTTTTCCTTCCTGTGCTAAGAATGCTGGCATTTTTAATTTTGGCACCGCCTCTTTCTTCTCAGTTGGACACGAGAAGAGCTCAACCTACAACACAGGCAAGAGGACACCACGAGATAATGATAGATGCAAATTCATAATTTTGCTCAAGTAAAAAGTCACACAAAACAGCTACACTTAAAAATACTGAAATGAAAAAAAAAAAAAAAAAAAACTGTTATTTTATATCTATAGCAAACGCTGTAATAATTACATTTAACCCCCAAAAATTATAATTACATTGTATTTGCAAAAAATCACTACCAAATACCAGTTTTACTGTTTATAGAGTACATAAAATGAACCAAACAATTTAACAAAAAAAATTAATCTAGGGAGGTTAAGAAATATTGTCTCAATTCATTTCAAGATATAGAGGCAAAATAACTTCAGGGTAATTATAAATACAATAAACACAAAAAATATACTTTCATTGAACCACTTTTAAAAAAGGAAAAATATTCCTCAATATAGGCTTAAATAGAATACACAGATTTCTTTCAGTAGCTCATGGTACCTATAAATTTTAGTGAAATGAAAAGTACAGTGTTTCTACAAGTAAATAATATGTGCTCATTACATATTTGTTCCAAAAATTGTAAAACTGGACATGTGATTATGTAAAAACTATGGAATATTTACATTTTTTATTTCAGGGAAATGGCATCACTTATATTGATTACAATATGAACAAAATTAATACAAATACAATATCATGAAGTATTCGCCTTCCACCAACCTTAGCGTTACATACATCAGAGACACAATAGAATAAACCAATGTTAAGTAAATGAGGGATGACATTACAACAAATTTACGTATAAGTGAGTGAAGAGTGTTTCAAACTCCTTTCCGTTTGACAGGTTGTAGCCGAGACACAAGACCAAGACTCAATTTACATGTAGTAGCATATGCGCTGGCTAGGTGGGGAGTTCATCATGTTGGGACAGGGGTTTCTTGTTAAGGGGCTTGTTAGTGTCCACACTGGGTATCGAACCCGGGTACTTTAACGTCAACATGAAATTAAAGCTCGAGGTTAGTTTGTGAGTGGCTTGAGTCTTAAGAGTTGAAGAGGACTTTGAACAATACGACGCCAATATTGCAAAGGCCATTTAAAATGTAAATATGTTAAGGGGAATTTAGTTACGTGTCAAGGCTTTACCATTATGTAACATCGGCCTTATAGGTTTCCTTATGGGAGCAAAATCTGCAGTTGTAAGAATTATAGGTCGCTGAGACCTTACGTTAGTAATTCCAGGCCATGCTGCTCCTCTCCTCGTGGGCTGGCTGTACAGTGGCGGGTGGTGTCTGTACAGCAGCAGGTGGTGGCTGTACAGCAGTGGGTGGTGACTGTACAACAGCAGGTGGTGGTTGAACAGCGGCGGGTGGTGTCTGTACAGTGGCAGGTGGTGGCTGTACAGCGGCGGGTGGTGGCTGTACAGCAGCAGGTGGTGGCTGTACAGCAGTGGGTGGTGACTGTACAGCAGTGGGTGGTGGCTGTACAATGGCAGGTGGTGGTTGTACAGTGGCGGGTGGTGTCTGTACAGCGGCAGGGGGTGGCTGTACAGTGGCAGGTGGTGTCTGTACAGTGGCAGGTGGTGGCTGTACAACAGCAGGTGGTGGTTGTACAGTGGCGGGTGGTGGTTGTACATCGGCCGGTGCTGGTTGCGGCCAGCGTGGTTTAAGAATTCCTCTAAGTCAAAGGAAGGTAATTGTCTAGGAGGGTGCTATATCCAATAGTGGTCAAGACCTAATAGGAAATCCCTATATTTAACTATCGTCAAGTCGAATAGTCCAATAGGAAACCGAGTCGGAGGTTCAAAGCGTACACGGGGTTTTTTTAACCTGGTGGCAACTAGTTCAACAAATTCATTCATAAAATTCTGAACTTCTAACTTACATTTGTACTTGACACCTCCTTTCTTTTTATACAGCATGAATATGCCTAATGCAAGTTACAGGGAACAAACCGGGGTACAACGTAACCATCTCATTCCCAGCAGAACATTAACTCTTTCATGTCCACAGAACCAAAGTATGCTGCATTACCACAAACTACATATGCTGGGGAACAAAAAACTGCAAATAGCCTCATGCTAAGGAATTTACATATCTCTACAGACTTAACCAACATCAAAGGGAAAAATAATACAAACTTTGTAAAACTATCAGAACCAAGCAAGATATACACAAAACATGACACACTGCTTGGTAGATGCCCAACTACATCAATGTACAATCTTTACCATGGAAATCTAGAGACAAACCTCCCTGACACTCGGGATCGGTCTGTTGGTATTCTGTTAGATATTTAAAAAGCTTCGAGAAAATCTGCAATACATTAACAAAGTGTAATGCCCTCTCACTTCCTCTACATCACACTCCAACCTTTCTTCTCCCCCAATACTCCTCCTTCCTCCCCTTCACCCCATCCATCCCACAACTTCCTTCAGCACTTCCTCCTTGCACCTCTGGTTGTTCATACTCCTCAGAACAAAACATTCTGGACTGGCAATCTGCTACCACGTTTTCAGTCCCTTAAAGTGATGCACACTGAACTTAAATCTAGTAAACCTATCTAACCGTCCTACTGGCTTATTGGACTTCAACAGCCAACTCAGCACTTGGTTGTCAGTATACAGATTGAGTGGACGTTTCAATATAATCAGAAATCGTCTCCATACCAAAAAGACAAGCCAAGCATTCCTCGTAGGCGTAATATTTTAACTCGGCACAGTGAAGGGAAACTACATCGTCTGTTGAAATGTGGAATTCTTTTCCCACACAACATTCATGCCTCAAATGCACTTCATCCGTATTACTTCCAAACTACATAGCCGACAAAATATGTGTACGTAAATTACTCTCTGTACTTACTGGATCAACACGGTCCCAATTGTTGTACTTCCAAATGAAATCCAGTGTCATAACATGTCCACAGACTGACGTCATTTTAAAATGGACTGATTCTCCCTGTAGGGAACCAGACCATTCATGCACCGAACAGTTTCCAACCATTCCTGCAAAAGAAATAAATGTGGGACACATCAGTTGTTACAAAAGTTACTGAAAGAAAAACTAAATCTTTCACATTCTAAACACACGTAATGAGGAAGTACATACATTACATAGCATTATAGCCTAGTTAAAATTAAGAAAAAATAAAATGGTGTTCTAACAGATCACAATGATCCTCGGGCAGAAGGAAGAGAAGTTAACTGTGACTCTTGCATTTTCCTGACAACTGCCAACTTTGAAGAAAAAAAAAAGACCTAGCAGCAGACTCTCCATGCAAGAAACGGCCAACCACACACAGTAAGTTGCTCATCAAAGAGACAGTGGGATCTCCCCTTTTAATAATTTATAGGCTGTTCATGGTAAAATGAGCACTTTTTAGGTTCTAGTTACTTTTTCTCTCAGACATTTACTATACTTGAACCACTTTTTAAAATTAAAAATTGCCATGTAAGTAATAAACACAGTATGTGTATTTCACTGCACTTGGAATTTAATGTCTATATCTAAAAAATAATATGTTTATTAAGTATTATTCCAAATGAGAGGGCTTTCAAAAGTGCTCACTTTACCGTGAATAGCCTACACCAGCGAAATCTAGCACAATTCATAATAGTAAACAAAATCATGTGAACATCAACATTGAGGCAAATATGGAGACGAGCACGAAAAATTTGAAATATGCACTGTGCAGTTGCGACCTGAATAATTCAATAAGACAACAATTTCAAAAAGCAAAATTGAGGGAAAATATATTTCAACGTAGGAATTTAATTGTGGATAATCAACTCAATGCAAATCTAAAGAAAATATGTTCGTAAAACCAAAATAAACAAACTACTATAATAACCAAAACCGCCTTAAAATAAACACCTCAAAATTATTGCACCGACTGCTATCTAGTGGTAGCTTTCAAAACCTAGCTTTAGACATCTGTTGTACCAGCAAACTGTGTCTCTTGCAACATCAACGAGGACATGGACACTGCAATATTTGCAACGGCTTCAACGTACCTATTTGCATTTCATAATGGAATCACGGATAATTTATTCCAAAGAGCCACTGCAAATAAGGAAAAATACTTTACAATGAAAAAATTAACTCCCCTATTATCCTAGGTATGTTCAAAAGTTTAGGTTAGGACATATAATGATGGGCAAAATTCTTGGTTACAATGTATTCATGTAATTTAGTTTAATATACTACGGAGGTTCCTTCTACACTGAGCTATATTGTTTTGGAGATCTTTACCTGGAACTATTGTATACCCCACAAAATCATCTTATTGTCAGGTGTCATTCACGATTACTTTGAAGCCCTGGTGAAGTTCTACTTCCATGATATTCCTCCGCCTCATACAAGCAAGGCTTAGAAAATTACATGGTAATTGTTAAGAATAAGGGTTTTTCTGAAGGACAGGTAATAGACAAACAAAATTAATGAGTTGTGCATGGCTTACACGTTTGATATTTACGGGGCATTATGATAAATTAACTAGAACGACACAAATTTAAAATACGAGGCCTGTGTTCCTAACATACAGAAGCTAAGATAAAAAAAAAAAAAACAATCCTAATTGCACTTACCGAAATATTATTTAATAATTGATTTGACCTCTAAAACTTCCAGCAATTATCAAATTCTTAGTCTGAATAAATTTACATTAATAGTGGTTAGCTGTTTAATAAGTTAACGAAGCCAACAAGACTGCCTGTCTGAATTCATCAAGTTCGGTGCCGAGGGTTAGTGAAGTATGCAAGGAAGCCAGTACACAAGTATATACCTGAATTCGGACATGGCTTCAATTAGCCAGGGTATGCCAGAGAGAGAGTGAGCTCTCTTAGTAGTTGGGACACGGCCTTAACATTTATCAATCACAATCACGCCATA
Organism: Dryococelus australis; assembly: GCA_029891345.1. NCBI lineage: Eukaryota > Metazoa > Arthropoda > Insecta > Phasmatodea > Phasmatidae > Dryococelus > Dryococelus australis. Next base: position 5,172,878 of record CM056993.1, read on the forward strand.
GGGGCAATGCACCACATTCATGTGCTCTCAGTGTAATAATATTTTGCATAAAAACTATTTATTACTAGGCAATACCAACACAGATAAAATTTAAGGAAAGAGTTCAATATAACCTAAAATATGGTACTTCTTAGGTATAAAACGCTTACCACACGACACAAAAGGAAATAACCAGGGCTGATCACACGAGACATGGTCTGCAACTGAGTCGTGTTGGCATCATTGCTAGTAGGATTCTTACAGGCCGTGGTTCCATTCAAAATATCCAGGTAATCGTAGGAAACCCATGCCCATGAGGCCTAATTCATGGAACAAAGAAGTTCTACTCTCACATTCAATATTTGTGCAAATATTTAAAAACCTTCGATAATTAATGAAAATAATTTGTATTTATTCCACCAGAATATTAGAGGTTTTAATAAGCAAAATTGATGAGCTTTCTGTGTGCTTGGACAAATTATCCGCAGAACGCAATTTGGATGTACAAATATTATGTCAAACAGAAACACATTTAACTGAATGCTCTGCTAAGCAAATTAAAATTCCTGGTTATTCCTTCTGTTCCACTTATAACGCGACTAAGGGTGGTACCTGTATTTTCATCAAAAATTATTTGATGTTTAAAAATGGCACACATTTGTCATGCGAAGACCAAGTATTTGAGTGCAGTTATGTGGAAGTAATAACTGACCAATGTTCAAAAAAGTGGGGGTCCTCGCTGTATATAGAGCCCCTTCTGCAAACTTTAGTAACTTCTTAAAGCCATTTACAGAGCCAATGTACAAATTATTCTCTGTAGCGACTTTAACATTGATTATTTAAAAGAAAGCCACCAAAGACTGAACTCGATAGTCTACTCAATACCTTCAGCCTTAAATCCGTAGTAAACTTTGCTACCAGAATAGGAGGAACCAATCAGACAGCAGTTGATAGCATTATAATTAATGGTAACATAGTTGCAGAGCGCCACTGTCGCCCAATAATAAATGGCTTATCAGATCATGATGCACAAATATTAGTTATACCTACCATAAAGATGCCCTCCAAAAGCATTTCTTATAAGAAAATACGAAATTTCTCGCTGGAAAATGTCTTACAATTCACAAGTGAGCTCAGCGGGGAGCAATAGTCAACATTGTATACTTGTAACGAAGCAAATGAAAAATTTAACTCTTTCATTAAACAAGTTCTCCATTGTTTTGAAAAAAATGTTTCCCGTCCCGACTGACCCACAGTAATACAAATCAAAAAATAAATTTACGCTCAGCAAAGGAATAAAAATATCCTGCAAAAACGAAAGAAAACTATAGAAGGCCGCCAGAACCAGCAGCAACCCTGACACAATGCATCACTACAGGAAATACTGCACAATTTTGAGTAAAGTCATAAAATATGCAAAAAGGATTTTTTGTGTAACCTCATTAAGAATTCTCAAAACAAAATAAAAACTACATAAAATATTGTAAAAAAACACAACAGGAAAAACAACATAGCAATATCCAGTTGTAATTCTAAAAGTAAATGACTCCATATCCTCAGACCCTAAATTAGTCGCAGATACATTTAATTCAAACCACCTAAATTTTGTAGAAAACATGATTTAAAAAAAAAACGTTAAACAAGATATAAACCACATTCCTACACTATAGGGTACAGAATACCCTGCTATACCTTTTACAAACACAACTCCACAAAGAAGTGGAGAAAACAATCAATTCTTTGCAACCAAAATTATCTAGCGGCTATGATGGTTATTAAAGCAATGAACTTTTTAATTCATTGTTCCATTAAGTCGTATCAGTAATGACATCTTCAATACAGGATTGTTTCCAGGCAGACTCACATGGGCTATGGTAACACCATTGTTCAAGAAAGGAGACAAGACAGAAGTAAACAATTATACACCTACCTCACTTCTTATATCCTTTTGAAAAGTAATTGAAAAATTAATTTACAGCAGGTTGCTGCAACATTTTTAGAATCACAAAATCTTATCAAATTTCTAGTTTGGCTTTGGGAAAAACACGTTCACAAATGATGCTAATTTCAAACTAACATACATATACATACGCTTGCAATTAGGCTACAGGCCGGTGGCGAGCTGTCTCAGGTCTCCTTCGCCCAACCAACTCCTTTCCCACTCCCTTCCTGAACTTACCAACCCCTCTCACAGACACCAATTCCTCCCTCAACACATTCCACTCCCTCACAGACCTCACAAGCATGGACTGCCTACCCCGCTCCGTTCTCCTCCACACCATCTTCCTCTAAACACTCCCTTACTTAGCTTGCAGTGTAGCCCTCCCCATCCTCCCTCTTCATTCACCACCCTGTACATCCTGACTAACCGTTCAACCCTCCACATACGGGTCCCATACTGCTGCAGCATATTCTAACATTGGGCATACCATTGTGCCATACGCCTTCTCCTTCACCGCACAGCTGACTCCATTCAGCACCCTTCCCAGCATACCCAGAGCCCTTCTTCCCTTTGCTACCACCCTCTCTACCTGTTTTTTCCACCTGAGGTCTCCCTGCAGTACAATCCCTAGATACTTATATATTCTGCTGCTTCTTCTATCTCTTGTCCCTCCCATCTGTACATGCCCCTGCTTATCATCTTCTTCCTTGTGAACCTCACTACCTTAGTTTTTCTTACATTTATCTTCATTTATTTCTTCTGGCCCACAACCATATCTTATCAATGTCCGCCTGCAAATTTCCGCCCCCCTCTCCCACTTCAGCATATACAACACAATCATCTGCAAACAATTTGATTTCGCCCCTAATCCCCAAACCCATGTCATTTACCATTATAGTAAATAACAAAGGACCCAGCACGCTTCCCTGTGGTACCCCTGAGGTAACCTCCTCTTCCTCCGATATTGCCTCCCCCACTTTCACCCTCTGCCTTCGCCCCCTGAGAAAGTCCCCTATCCATTCCACTACCCTCCTGTCTGGTATCAGCGCCTCCACTTTCCTCATCAATGTCCCATGGGGCACCTTATCAACTACCTGCACCAGATCCTCTAATAACCCAGCCAGCTGAGTCTCACATGAGTATCCCCTCCTGAAACCATGCTGGGACTCCTCCAACCAATTTATATTGTTCATAACCCTCACCACATACTGCACCACCAGCCTCTCCATTACTTTTCCTGTACTTGATGTGAGACTCACCGGTCTGTAGCTGCCAGGCCTCCCCCTATCCTCTCCCTGCTTGTGTATAGGTACCACCATAGCATCCTTCCAATCTTGTGGTAACTTACCCTCTCCTAAGGACTTTTTAAACAGCACTTCTAAATATTTCGCCAACTCCCTGCCACCAAACTTTAGTGCTGCGTTTACTATCCCATCTGGTCTCCCTGCCTTACTGTTCTCCAAACCCCTAATTACCTTTTCTCTCGCCCACCCCCTCATCAACAACTCACTTAATACCCCCCGAACACTGTTTGCTGCCCTATTCCAACCCTCCTTTGCCTCAAACACTGACAAGTTCTGTCCTTGCAGCATCTCAGATTTTTCTTGGTCATTTGTCGTATGCCTACCATCCTTTCCTCTCCTCCCCTTAACCTCCTATCATACCTAAACAATTTCTCCCCCATTCCTTGCCTTTTCCTTCTTCCACCATGTTCCCCAGAAATACATTCTTTGCCTGTTTGATCTTCCTTTCAAGCTCCCTACCCATTTGTTTCGTCATTTCTTTAGATCTTATCATCCCTTCATTTCTCCACTTGGAGACACAATTAATAAAACTAAACGCGATAAAGTTTGTCGCCTAAAAAGTAGACAATTAACTTAACTGGAAGTCTCACATTGTGTATATTTTACCTAAACTAAGTTCAGGATGTTTCGCCCTGCAAAGTGAAGCAGAGGTCTTGAACAAAAATACAGCAAAAATGGTACATTTTGCATATTTTCATTCCATCATGTGTAGACCTATTTTCAAGAGCTCAGAGATTTTAACATTTGCATGCGAGTACATGTTTTCAGTACTTATATTCATGTCCAAAAACGACAATTTATTTCAGAAAAATGAGTCCTTTCATAAACATGACCCTAGAATAAAACACACGCGTGGCTTCAGTTAACTTAAAACTTCTCCAGAAAGGGCCATCGTACCTTGCTAGCCAACTTTTCAATATATTACCTCAACACCTCCAAGAAATTTGCTTCTCTAACCAAAAACTCTCAAAAAAAAAACAGCCGAAAGAATTTAAACTAACATTTTATAGTGTAGATGAATATCTAAATTACAAAAACTACGAAATTATTGCATAACATATCTTTGTATGCATTTCTTGTTCCAGTTTTACTAGTTGCATTTTTCTTCTTTTTCAGCAAAACGAAGACGACCTATATGTTGAAGGAGGATTGTCAAATAATGAGGAAAATATGTGATACGTGTAGGTGCAGTGTATAAACTGTATACTGTAATATGACTTGTCCAATATCTTTGTACAGCTATGTATTGAGAAAATATCTTACGGATGCAATAAAACAAAACAAAACCAGATTTATAAATAACCGAACACGTCATACATGAGACGATACTTCAAAGGTATGATTGAAAAAGGGTGGAGATAGCGCGGAAAGACTATACCTTTTCTGGATGTACTTTTTCCATTACTCAAAATAGACGCCAACGATGCAGCCAAGGACGGCTTTTCAGCTACCATCAAAGCTGTCTTCATGATGATGTTTTAACACAATCAGCTTGTACAAAAATGTACGATACGAAGAGTTAAACGTCGGCAAATTACATGTTGAATAAACGTTTGCAAAATGCTATTAGTATAAATGGATCGAGCAATATTCCAAGCTCCAAGGTACAGTAATTAGTACACCGGCCTACATATTTACTCCAAAATAGCTTGACATATTTTTAAACACAAATATATACACAAAAAAAAACAAAGGAAATGATATACATGGCTACACCAAAGATAGGCACACATATTTATCTCCACTTAACAGAACATTTCCCTTTCCAACATTAATTCTATCAGGTTATTTGAACAAAAAATTGATGCCGGTGCAGTACGGTGCAGCTAAAAAGTTGCATTCAGGTAGGTTGCTGCACTTGTGCCGGAATTTCTTCGCTTTTCTTGTAAACAAATTGGATAGTCAAAATTTAAATAATATACATATTTTTTTTAGGCTTCAAATTGTATTCGTGTTTTCGATAGCTCTAATGCCCAGTTACACCGAAATGGTTCGAAACTCGATCAAGGATCGGATTTAAGATTTTCACAGAAAACTGTTGTATCCTCTTCTAACATGTTAGGTTGGAAGCATAATACAATATTGCAAAGTCAGAGATCAGACAATTTAACATCGGTTCTGTGAGCCTCGTAAAAATGTGTATTTTTGTTTTATAAATAATTTCCCAGGAAAACATATTAAGTACCTTTTTTTAAAGAATTACTTAAATTTAGCTTAATAGTTAATTTCGTAACTAAAAAACTCATTTATTTAATTTATTAACATATGTCAATTCGTATATTTCCACTACACATTATATTTATTTGCCATTTATATAATTTAAGACGAATTTTGTTTAATATTCCGAGATTAAAATCGCCCTACAATAAAATAACGCACTTCCCACAAAACCTCTGTTAGATGTAAGCACTGGGTGGGTGAGAGGGGCGGTGGAATCTCGGTAGCTGAAATGCGGGAAAGGTTCCAGTATGCTAAAGTAACTATTGCTGTGAAATGATTAGTCCAACATGGTAATGGCTGCCCGAGCACACGAAACACGAGCCCAAACATGACGCGGCACACTCCTCGCAAAAATGAACGACTACAGACTTTTTTACACGCTGCATGCCGGCAGGCTTGACGGGCTGACAATCTGTGCTGCACTACTTTCTTGCACACATTTTCAAATCGGACACATACACTCCGTGCCGGTTGTTACATTATGCTCCTATAATTAACCCTGTAAATATTATACTTATACAAAACATTGCACTGCATGGATGTTGTGGAGATGAAAGGCATGTGTTGAACATTACAGAAAATTACAAAAAGACATTTCGAAATTACTAAGAGCATTAAGGTTACGAAGGCAGGCATCTTTATTAGTTGCATGAACTTACCTTGCCCTTTTATTGCCAAATTAAATAACTAACTAGGCGGACTAGTGACTACTGGGGGGTTGGAGTAACCCTCGCGTGATTCCCCAGCTGGTGTTGACACTGTTGCATTTTCATCGTGCTGTCCTCCTCGACGATCGGTGTACCATTGACGGGTGTCACGTTGTCTCCTAAGGGACCTCCTCCCAGAGGTGTCACTGTTGTTTGCAGTTCTATATCTCTTCTGATTGCGCTGGTAGCCGCTGTGCCATCGATCTCCGTGGAGCCGACCATCGGAAGCGTCCTGACTGACGCCACTGCTCCGGGTGACATTATGCCTTGGGCACCCATTGCTGGTGGTTCTGGGGCAGGTACTGACTCACCTTACATGCTTGTTCATCTCTCCTGGAGCTCATACTCGATGGCGCTGTTCTGAGCCTCCAGGTTTCGTGCGCCTCCTCCGTGCTGTTTCGTGCATCTCATCTTTTTCCTGTTGCCTGCTGTTTTAGCGGATGTGGAGGTGGCATCGTTTTTTGCTGCAATGCGCCCTCCATCATCCGGACCGATGTCATCCTGACACCAGGGTAGTGTGGCCTTGTCCAGCGTCAGTGACATGCTGGCACTCGGTGGGGGCCTTCTGTGGGACGTACCACCCCACTCTCCTCCTCTCTCGCTTGCTCATCGGGCTCGGCAGGTGTTCCGTTGTCGTGGGTGATGTCGTCACCGACTTCGTTGTCGCTACGGACGTCTTCGGGTGACAGACATATGGCATCTCAGTGATACTTGCTCCCCCTTCTTCCCACACAGACCAAGTAAGTGATTTTCCCTTGCCCTTTCTCCTTGCTTGCTATTTACATCCTGATTCTCCCGCTCACGAGCATCTGTACATGTTACACTGCCTCCTACTTGCTTGTCTGTTATCAACACACTATGACCTCCTCTGCTTGCTTGCTTTGCATGTACAGAACCTCCCCAACTTGCTTGTTTTGATTGTGATGTGGGTAACGACGAGTTGTCTGGAACACTTGTGGTCTGGCTGTTTTGCCGCACTGTACATCACAACTGTATGGTTTATTTGCGAAGGGGGGAATTGACACACATGCCGATTATCTATGCTCAAGTGAAAAATGGCATTGTGTGTGGAGGGGAGTTATTAGCCCACCAATTAACTCCATATGCAAGATCGTCGTGATTATGTGACTTGCAAAGGGGAGGTTGATGACCCACCGATTAACTCTACTTCTATGACAATATTGTGTGGGATGAGTCGGACGTACGACACTGACGACTGGACGTGTCAGGAGCACAATGTTGCCAAAGCAAGCGATGTGATGAATGATGAAAAGATTACATGAACTCCATTCTTACTCACAGTGATATATGCAGCGAAATCCCTTCGTACTTGCATGATATATAGAATGAGTTTCTTCTTACTTGCAGTGATATATAGAGTGGACGCCTTCTTACTTGCAGTAATAGATACAGTGAACTCCCCTCTTAGTCCCTTCTTACTTTCAGTGATATATACAGCGAACTCCTTCTTATTTGCAGTTATATATATATATATATATATATATATATATATATATATATATATATATATATATATAGCGAACTCCCTTCCTACTTGCAGTGATACAAACAGCGAACTCCTTACTTGCAGTGATATATACATCGAACTCCCTTCTTACTTGTAGTGATATATATAGTGATAACTCATTTCTTACTTGCAGTATTATATACAGCGATCTTCTTCCTACTTACAGTGATATATACAGCGAACTCCTTCTTTCTTGCAATGGTATATACATCGAATTCCCTTCTTTCTTGCAGTGATATATACTGAGAACTCCCTTCTTACTTGCAGTGATATATACAGTGAACTCCTTCTTACTTACAGTGATATATACAGTGAACTCCTTTCTTACTTATGGTGCGATAGTTAAATGAACTCCCTTCTTACTTGCATGATATATACAATCAGCTCCCTCCACACTTGCATGATGAAACTGAAATGAACGCACTCCTTACTTGCAGTGATATATGTGTGAGTTTGTGCAATGTTTACACTTAGGCACGTAGTTGTTAACTATGGGTAACACTCTTCTTGCTTGTTAAAATCAAAACGAAAAAAAAATCCGGTGAATGGTCTTCTGTTTCCTGTGCTGTTATTGATCTCCTGGTCAGCTAGGAGTTGTATCGATTCCGTAGCTGGGCGCAGAAAAAGATGTGAGTGGTGTAGGTGCCAGAAAAGACATTGAAATATGCTGGGTATTTGCTGTGAAAATACTGGGGTCGGTTGGTAATCAGAATATAGCATTAGGTAAGGTGTCATAGGTGGAAGTGGTAGAGGCAACAAGGGAAGGGTTGGCAGTAGTTGCGAGCACTGGCTGTTGCGGTGCTGGATGATTGACAGCTTTCACTAGGGCCCTACCGCAGGTGATGTGAGGTTACAGACATCCTCAAACTTACAGTGTACTTCCTCGGGTTGCATTCTCTTTTCGTCTGTTCCTTCACTCTCGAGGTAACATACCGTGTTTACTATGGTGATGCAATCTCCGTTAGTTTGCATTGCTCGCGTATTGTTTCCCATGCTGTCTTCTGTTTGGCACACTGAATCACTGGGATGGTTGCCCATGAGTAAGTCGGCTGAAATCTTAGTGTTCACAGTCGGTTTAAATTGTCCAACGAACTCTTCGCAAATGAACCGCAATCCGGATGTGGTGTGTAACTCCGAGGGGACTTATATATTCTTGGTGCACCTGCATATGGCACCGTGCACACATGCTGAGTATGGTTTCCGAGTGTGTGCATTATAATCTTCCACACAAGTGTAACTGGGGTACATTTTATATTTTGTTGATACTGTCCGAATGTTCTGCCACTGCGGTTGCTCATGACGTAGTTGCTTGCCGGGCAGGCCTTTCGATCGTACTTGCATAATCGGATCCCCATTTCGTATCTGTCTAAAACATCCAGTGGTTTTTGACACAGACACTGCAGACACAGTGGTGCCGGTATAACATACAGCACCTGACCATCAATGGTGGTTTGACAACACTACCACATGAGCACAGAAGAATGGTAAGTGGAAGCACAATACCACAGCGCAGAAGTATCATGGGAACACAGCAGTCCTGCAAGGCACAGCAGGGGTCAATGGATAGCGGGATATTAGCTGTTCCATTCAATGTGTGCGGCGGAGAGCATGGGGGCAGGAGTGGCCAGATGATCCTCCCTCTTCTTGTTTCTCCTTCTCCCTTTTCACGGTGTGGCACGACGCAGGTGGAGGGGTTAGCTGGCTTGCTCGACTCGCCCTGTCATTTGTCCCACTGCTGTGACATCATGTCGCTGTCCCAAGATGGCGGCTCCTCGCCACTTTCTCTCCACTATTCCCTTATGTTGAAATAATGGCGGCGGTTAGATGTTTGGGCACGCTTTCCTCCCCAGCCATGTGCATTCCACCTGGCATCATTGGGGGCGTCTAGAAGGTGTCTCGATACTGCCACGTGTCGCGCTGGTTCCCTGTTTGACCATGTTTTTCCCCTCTTGTGGATAAATACGAGGAAAATGTGGGAAACTTGTGGGGAAATTTTTGGAAAATTATCGAAAAAAATGTTTGGGGAGAGAAAATTGTTAGAAAAATTGCTCAGATTTTGTGACGAGGATTTTCACTAAAGTTGGGCGCAATTTTATATTGGTCAAGGTGTCGTAACGGTGGTAGAGTTCTGCCACATGTTCGTGCAAGCCATTTGACATTTGTCTAATGCGCAGGAGGCTGGCAACTAGTGCCAAGGTGTTGGTCTGTAAGGATATTGGTAAGGTGAGGAGCAGTGACTATAGTTTTGGAATCTCGCTGGAGATAATTACCCAGGGAGCTAGATTTTGTCGGGTTTACAGTATCGTGAAGTCGGAGAACAGCTGTGGACTCGTTCCACAGGGTCATTCGGCCGACGACCACGGCAAATCCCCCAAGTGGAGTTGTTGTCTCCTCGTACAATAAAAATTAATACTCACTTAATAACTCCCTTATTTGTTGCATTGTGGGGTATCTGGGCTCCCCACACGTCCATATAAAGCATGGTTACTTATTACGCCGACTCGTGACCGTTTAAGTCATACTTGCACAGTAAGTTACTTTACAAGAAATTGTGCCTTGCTGCGAACTGGAAACAACCACACGTAGTAAATCGTCAATGCTGCGATTTATTCAATAAATGATTACATTCCCAGCGGGGAAAGCATACATTTGGTGTTGCTTACGAACCTGTCAGCTCGGGAAATACTGTGAAAAGACACATGGTCACATGAAATAATTTAAGTACAATTTAAGCCTACCCATGTGATGCAAGAACTGGGTAGGTGCGAGGGGCAGCAGAATCTCAGGCAGCTGAAATGCGGGAAAGGTTCTAGTTTGCTAAAGTAACTAATGCTGCGAAATAATAAGTCCAACATCGTGATGGCTGCCCGGGCGCGCGAAACACGAGCCCCAACGTGACGCGTCACACCCTCGCAAAGCCGAACGACTACTGACACACTTCGCACAGCATGTTGGCAAGCTTGGTGGTTTGGCACCCCGTGCTGCACTACTTCCTTGCACACAACATTTTCAAATCGGACACGAACACTCCGTGCCGGTTGTTACATATTGTTCCTAAAATTAACCCTATAAATATTATTGATTATACCAAAACATTGCCCTGCATGGATGATGTGGAGATGAAAGACACGTGAATGAACATTACAGAATATTACAAAAAGACACTTCGAAAACACTGAGGGCCTTACGGCTGCGAAGGTAGGCATCTTTATTAGTTGTGTGCCCTTGTATGAACTTACCTTGTCCTTTTATTGCACAAATTAATTAACAGAAATTTCACAGGGTCAATTTTCGGTGTCCTGCACCATGCACATGTGGTCAAGCTCACTCTGCTCTGCACCTGCACTGTTCCTTGCAACAATGCACTGCACTTGCACTCGTAGAGCATGCACACATACTGCATTATGGAACCTGGAGCGGCTGGCAAATTGGCTAAAGGGAAGGAAGAGGTCACGTGGGCACACGTCATTGGATTCCCACCTCAGGCAGGGTCAATGGATATGATGCTGGGATGGAGATAGTGGCAAGTGGAGCATGCTGCCCTACACGAGGGCCAAACTTGTCATTGTCAGCCAGCCTTAAGTATTAGGGTGTTGAGAATAGAGAGGCCTGAATCTATGATGGAATGGAATGGCAAAGACAATGGGAGAACCTTGAGAAAACCCCTCCACCAGCATTGTCATATGTTTTGTGGATTAACATGATGCAAGAATATGAAGCAAAGAGTTACACCTACTTAATTGTGCATTTGTATGTATATGAAAGAACTGCAGGGTGTCCACTGAAATTCCATTTTGGAATTGCCTTACTTTTCTTTGTTTTCCAGGCAGTATCTTACCATTTTCTCTGAAATATACTTTCGGGAATGCTGAAACTCGATATAAACTGTATGTTGTCATCATTGACAGAACAAAATACCATCTGAGAAGTTGCATTAAATTACACTGCAAAAGACCAAGCAAGCAGGACTGAAATTCGATTCAGCCCATCAATATTTCTTGCAATACAGGCTATTGACTTCACATGAGTGCCCATTACAATCACACCAACACTTTACTTTATATATATGTAGGCTCATGCAGTGTGTTGCCTCGAGGTGGTGGTGCAAGATGTTTTGAGGGACAGTGAGGTTAAGATTGGGAAGTATTGTGGAGGTATTTGTTACTCAACTAGGCACAGGGTACCACATATGGTAGTGTCGAGGTTGTTCGAGAGCTGGGGACTCTTGATTTTCGCAGGAACAGTGGGCCGATCTCCTCTCACATTTTTTGTCTACAGTGTTTACTAAACGGTGGGCTTATTAAAGTTTGACCCACACACCTGATACTGAACTGCTGACTAATTGCATAATTGAAAAAATTACACTCATTACACACTGTTCAAAGGTAAGGTAGTTTCGGGGGGGTTTGAACGGTCCCGTTCCCTGATATGCCGGAAGGTTTGGTGAAAGGAAAACACATGGCAAATAGGGTCTTACTGATTGATCACTCACTGTGTATGCTCATGTGTATGCTCATAATTGCATTATTGTGTATTCAGACAACTAACACGTTTTGTAGAGGTGTAAATGTTTACATTTTCCCTGACACTTCCCTGGTTCCTCTGAGGGTGAACATCCTGTATTGTTACAATCATAATGTATATTAATGCTCTATTGAATACAATTTAACATGAAAAGCTTTTTCTCTATAAAGTCCTAACCCCCCCCCCCCCCCGAAATCCTGCGGCCATTCCATTTTTCTTTTACACAACATAAACAATGCACTCATGAATGCTGGTAATTACGAATTACTCTGTTTTTACTCTACATACAGTTACGACTATTTTATTCTAACTTTTGGGGCAAATGTACCATCTATGGTATGAAATATGCAACCACATAGGGCCAAGAGAGACTTCGAGGGATCACGTAAGAATGGAAATAAACAATAACATGGCAGCATTAGAGTTATATTAGTCGCACACATTACACATGCTATTTAATATAAATTTATACCATAACAGGAATATAAAAATTCTTGCAACTCGGTATACCGAGTTTATGTGTATCTGTTCAACTACTCCGTTGATTTCACAAATATTCATACCACGCCAATAGCCTTGCGATATTACTATATCGCGTTGTTAGAAGATTGTAAACAAATTACAGCATTTGTTATAGGATAATTTATTTTTTAGATTTATTTATCCTACGTAAACTGACATCCTTTCCTCATCCCCTTACACCTAACCTATCAAGTGTTTGATACCAAAAGAAAGATAAATAGAATCAAAATGAGGTTCTTACTAAATTGGAAATGTAGAACTTATTATAATCTCATTCTGCATTTCCAATTTAGTACTATCATTTGTATGGATACACGTCCTAATATGTTGCAGAAATGTATGAAATGCTCAGAATGTGAGCTATATTTCTATGCACATTTATTAACCTGACACATATTTACACAACCCATTTTCTGCAATATACACATTGATAACAAAATAAAGATAAATAGGCCTACAACTCAATGGGGTTCATATTATCTTGGAAATGCGGATTGAAATTGTAGTATTATTTGTATAAGCACCTAGGAAATATGCTGCAGACGTCTAAACAACAATCAGAATCTTAATCATAATTGCAAGCACATTTATTAATCTGACAATTATTTACACATACAACACGACATTTTGAAAATACTACTTATTAATTTTTAAAACTTGCGAGATTTGTAACCACAAAATGTACACATTAATTTAATAACACCCTTCAAGTGCGGTGACATTCTGGTGGCGTCACATTCTTAGACATGTCTGGGGCTTTGGCGTTCACGAGTATGTCACCAAAGTGTTTTAGTTTAGCAATCTTTATTATGTACAACATCAATTTCACATATCAAGTTATTCATTAACTTCCTATTTTTTTCATATTTTCATATTGGCGCTGGATTCGCAAGACTTGCTACAAAACCGACGCCATGTCATTAGTCAAACTTCAGCACTCCAGACAACTGGCAGGGCAGATGGTAAGCTCTGCATAACCCCCTTTGCAATTTTATATAGGCAGCATTTTTTGTCATATCCTAATTCAGGGACTCTTTTTAGTACTTTCATTTAGCCGAGGGGAGGTCTCCCTGCTTTCTGCCTTAACATACCAGGACTTCACATACGGGACACAGTTCACGTAATTAATCTAAGGCATAAGCCTTATTTTCCAGCAGTAGCGACCACCGGCAGGTCCAGTGTGCTGGGTCCGCTCAACTGAAGTACACATTCACAAGTGCAGTAACATTATGCTGTATCTTAGTGGTCATAAAACAGTCATACCATAATTAGACGTGTTTTATTGCATTTAAATCGCTTGAGTTTATCAGGCACGGCCCCTAATAGTAGTCTTCAAATTTACGTGTATTTCAGTGTGTTTTGCAATTTATGGGGCCTGCCTCCCGTAAGCAGGCCCCATAAATTATATATAAATTGCCTGCCTTCTGTGGTAATATAGGCATTCGAAGTGGCCGACAGCTGCGCCCATAGGCAATATTTTACCTTTACATAATATTACGGATATATTCACTCAGCTCTCCTTCATATTGACCGCATATCCAGAGTCGCCATAGGCCGTCGACTGTACGACTCCCATCAATAATTATTTTCTATACCGAACATGGCGCCGGGCACATCATCAGTTCCTTTTCCCCACCTGCTCTCAGGCAGGCCATGAGCACACCAACAGCACCTCTGGAAGTGCAGTGTAGCAACCTGAACCCTGGAAAAGTTAACATAGACACATGCACCGGTCACACGGGCTACTCCTTTCGTTAGACTGACAGACTCTAATATTAAAATACACAATATATTTACCCAGAAAAAAATAATAACAAAATACTAAACACTGCACTGTGTCGCATTGATCACACCCGTACACACACACAGGTTGGTGGCTTCGGCTGCAGCGCTCCCATGTGGTAAAGAGTGGTCGTGACAACTCTGGGATGGCATTGTTGTGAACGTGCTTAAAAGCCCAGGACGCAGTCTACGTCAATTCATTTTGGGTTCGAAATCCTTTACATATAATTGGTTGTATATATTGAAAAACTGCTGTAGTTAAAGATTAAATAAATATAAAAATTAGTGTTGATTTTTATAAAGCTGTTGAAGTGTTGTTTCAATAGTCAAAGGAATTTTACTTATGATTTATTAAAGACACGATTACTGAAGGTATATATATATATTTTTTTAAATCAATTGATGGATGATGTAAACGATTAAATGAAAATGCCAAAATATACCGCTTGTTTAAGACAAATTTTTGATGTATAGTGAAGTTGTTTAATTGAATATAAAATAATTTTTTAACCCCGAATGAGATTTTCTTTTAAGTGTCGATTTCATTTGTATCATTTTTTATTTGTGAAGGATTTGTGTGTTTGTTTTATTTGTGCAGAATTGGTGTTATTTATATTTGTGCAGGATTTGTTTTTCAATTTCGTTTGCGCAAGATTTCTTGCATTAAAATGATATAAACATATGTTTCACTGTGTATTAATGTGTTGTCGCTAGTGAAATAATATATGGTTGAAAATAGACGAAAACACCGATGATAATAACGTTATTTTCGATAATTACCTCAATCGGTTTACCCATGTGCATCAACCACCAGTATAATCATTGTTAATTTTCGTTCACGTGGTTGCAATCCCAAATAATACTTTCGTTTCTATGGTGTTGCTTACCTCCGTATCCCGTCTCCGTTTTTCGCGTCCTCGAAGGCGATATGCACCTATGGTAGGCACTGTCGTTGAATGGCGAATGTGTTTTTAGAGGGGATGTTAGGTTAGTTTATCCTAATATAAATATTGAACATGGCAGTGCTTAAGTAGTATCTAATCGAAGATATGTAGGTAATTATATTAATGAATTTTCTGCAACCTCAGTTCTAAAACTTCCAAATATTTATAAAAATAGAAAATTTAGCAGTAAACATGTAGTGTTGCGTCCAACAGCATTTGTAGGGCCTGTTTGCTAGTGCGCTATCCCAACCTGTGCCCTAGGCTACACATAAGGCCGGGCTACAATTGATTTAGTACATACGTGTAATAGCATGACGTTCGCTACAATCACGCACAGCACACGCACGTAAAAACAGCACAGAAAGTAGAGCTATATCGTATAATTAATGTGCGCCGTGCGTGGCCAATCAGAACGTCGATACGTTCATGTCACAATGAAAATTGCTACAAACTAGTGTATTCGACTAGTGTTTGAAGAGTTTTAATTGCAAATTCTTATTGTACAAGCAATGTATGTTAAGAAAAATGGTATAACGTAATATTTTTCTACAAATTGCGACACGAGCAGCAAAGTAAACAGAGTTATCAACACTATTTTTTCATTCCAATGTGACCAACACAGGCATGCACAATTTACAGAGCATCACTTTCTTTCAATTTCAAGATGGTTTTCTATCCGTCGTTTTTGTCCGTGTGCAATTTCGATTGTAGCTTTCAGATTCTAGCTGTGCATGTGTTCTGTGCTATCGAATACGCTGTGTGTGCAGTAAATCAATTGTAGCCTGGCCTTGATGCTGGATTGACATTTGCGTGACAGGTAATTTGTGGTTGCAATGAAAACACTATTTTGACCGCTCATGGCTGAAAATACGAAATCTTTCAGAGGGCCATGTGTGTATTTACGAGAAGGAGTGAAGGATAATAACTTGAAAAACAGCCAGCCACATGAATGCATATTTTATATTTTTCCAGTTGGTAATACTGGTATGGGCCTAACCACATCAATGTAGGGTATCATAGCTAAGTTGGCATTCCAACCTATTTTACTTATGCCTAGTTACGTTTGCGTGGGTTCTGTTTATTTCATTTTGAGGGAAAAAAGGAAAATGGGGTAATGGGGTCTTTAGTTCAACTTCTTTCTTGTGACGGCAGTGGCATTTTAAGTTGTGTATTCTTTTGACGGAGCAGTGGAAATTCAAATTATTTTAACTTTGAAAATTTCAACTTCAATGAAAAAACAAAGCATGACATATATACATCGCTGTCCAATTTGTACAGGTGCAGCAACACACACACACACTTTGTCCGAAGTTAACCTTACACTTGTTGAATTCACGATACAGGAAAACAAAAAATTAATATATACAAACAAGATGCCAGTTGGCTTGATGAAGGATAATGTTCATTCGGAGTTACGATTTATGCAGGGGTGTGGTGATGGGTGATCTGGCAAGGGCTTACCGTGTTTATCCGCCGGGGCCTCGTCTGATGTCGGACGGGGCCGAAATTGGCTGGGGAACTTTTACCAGATATTTTGGGACTGGGTTTAACACGGATTCTAACCTTTATGGATTTCCCGGAAGCCAATTTCATCACGCAGAAACCTGGAAGTGTTTCTGTCTTCGGGTTTCAAACCAAAATTACCATGTGGGATGACAACCTAACAGTGCTGGTACGTTCAGGGATTTCATGTGAGGGCTGCTCTGGGTGCTCGGCACTATAACTGGCAGGTTGTGTAATGGTGAGGTTAGAAGGGGTTTCCTCCGGGTCGGAGTCCTCATCCGGAGGACATCTACCTAGCCACCATTTTAATGGGGTCTCACAAATGGGAGGCACAATTGTACTGTAATCTATGGTTTTGTAATCCGGTTCTCGTGGGGCAATTATACTGGGATTAGAATCCTGGATTAATTGGCTGAGTAGAGTCTGATTAATAGCGACGTGTCTTTCACGACGCCTCTGATGGCTTCCTAGACCACCGTGCTGTTTGCACATTGATGATAAGAAAACAACCACATGTTAAATGAAAGAAGAAGAAGAAGGACTGGCTACGGGGTTTACAGACGAGCTGTCTGGAGCGGTGTGAAATTTGCAGTCTCAACCCACGTAACGAGACCGCGTGTCCCTTGTCGATGGCGGGTGTCCTGAAATCTCAGTGAAGGGTCCTTTGTCAGGCCTCTCCTCCTGAGGTATTCAGACCACTACAGGGCCGAGTAAGAGACAAGTAATTTAATTTTAATTACTGTGCAAAGTAACTGGATTTATATAGCATACCACACTGAAATTAAGCAATGATGACAAAAGGGATCTAAACTAACAAGTAATGTAGGTGACAACACAGTTATATGGCACTGCTTTTGTCATTTTGTATTCTCGCTAACACCCGCTTAATACCAAATTACGAAATACGTCACCATTTTTTAATAAAAAATTGGGTCGCGTGATCATTTTTCTACAAAATCTTCCAATTCGGACACAGTCTTAGGACTATGATATGCATATTGGTGAGTCCCATAGGCTAAAGATGAGGTAGACTGATTGTCTTGGCAAAATTCTAGAAAAAAAAATCTTGGAAAGTGATATTCCACTCTACTAATTACACAGAACAAAAATTTACCAGAGGCATCAACATATGACCAATAGAAACCCCAAAAACGTTAGTGGGGAGGGCTATGAAGCTCAGAGAAATTGCAGGGTAAAGCAAATAAAAAATATGTACGTTTTCAAGATAAAATTTTACCCTGCACTATCCTTCCAGTTCTTAGCCCTCCCCACTATCATATTTGTAATTTGTGTTGGTAATATTGGCTATTCAGTTGGGTCTTTTTGCAAATAAACATATTTTCATTAGGCCCTATACAATATTACAATACTATCACAAATAGCATGGAAATACATTAAATTGCCAAACTACGTAACGAAACAATACGTAAACTCACAATATTGCCAATACATACACAGTTTTCCAGTGCGAATGTGCTACACTTGAACTTCTGTTCTGGGGAATTTCCAAGTTTCGCTGATGCGTGACCACTTCGCAGTCACTACCTAAAGAAGGAAGCCGGCGAGTTTGAATCACTGCTTTGGGGATTTACTCCCCTGCTAGCGCTGACTCGGGGGCTCAGTGCGTGATGTTCGGCTACGCTTGTACAGTATTCTTAAGTGCGAGATAGCTACACTTGAAATTCATTTCTGGACAAACTCCAAGCTTGGTAAAATTCTAGAATAGGGGCTTTTTCTAAATAAACTAAAATCTTGGAAAGTGGTATCATTCCATTCTACTAATTACACAGAGCACAAATTTACTAGGGGCATCAAGATATGACCACTAGAAACCCAAAAACTATAGTGGGGTGGGCTATGAAGATATAAATAAATATAATTAACAATTTAATTATATGTGTATTATTGCATAAACACAGCAATCTTGATAACCCTCTTCACTATCGCATTTCATTATTTTTTACTGCAAACTACATGGAGCCTCTCCAAAATTCCTATAAATTGTGATTAATAATAATATCTAACATCCAGGTTTTTTTTCCCCCCCCAATTTTCAAAAAAGCCCCTATTGTAGAAAATTACCGGAGACTGGTTGTGCGCAGCCAATGAGGTCGGGTTACCTCATCTGTAGTCCATGATTGCTGCACGTGATCCTCTGACATCACAGCTAATGTACCAAGATCATTTGCGAGCTTCAAATTCCGTCCGGGTATGTTTCCCAAGTTGTATGTTTGGTTTACATTTTATCGTGCACAAATAGTAAATGTAAATAATCAAAATATGAAGATTGTAAATATAAAATATGCTATTTTTTTAAAGGCATAATCTTCAATCTATCAGCCCCCAAAAAATAACTTTAATAATTAAAAATACAAAAATATACTGACTTAAGCGAAAAAAATTCAATTGAATTGAAATTAATGTTAAATAAAAACATGCTCACTTGCACAACTCAAATAAGAAAACAAATGAAATATGCTATGAATATGAGTAATCACATACAATTTGAGTGCACTCTTGTATCACTGTCTTAAAGCGTAGCATTGGATGTTGTAATTGTACGCACGGGTCTTGCGTATGCGAATAACCGCAGACCATTTGACTGTTGATGAGCTATCCTGCTCGACAAGGTATTTAAGTCGGCCTGTGTCTCAGAAAACTAAACTTTTGTTCCAAGTTGTGCTTTATGCACTTTCAGTGTACTAAATGGGACTTACATCTGTTAAACAATTCCCAAGATATAACATTGATGGTAAATTTTCCGCCATTTTCAAAATAAGTAACCAACTTGCTTGGAAACTATAAAAGTCTTATGTGCTTACTAAATGCTAGACGTGGACTAAGTTAGATGAAATTCGGTTGGTGGATTTAAAAGTTATCGGGGGGGGGGGGCATACATTCCAGACAGACACAGGTGTTTACATAAACCTATAGTTCCTTTGGAAATTTGGCCAAAAACCATTGATTTAAAGAGATTTATTTCTTCATTAAGAGCTATTACTTCCAATTTTAAATATTTCAACAGACACCATTAAAAAATTTGAACTTTTGTTTTAAATGGGTAAGAAAGTGAAGAGATTTGGTCGGCTCTTAACAATGAGGTTGTGACAGCCAATTTAAATAAGATTTGAGCGACTGAATCTCTGCTATAGTCCATTTGCAGTTATTTTCATCTTTTCTGAAGCCCTCCTGAAAGATATACTTCAGAATATTCCTCATAGAAACAAAGCATTACTAAGTGTCGAAAATCACACCAAAGGAACAACGCATCACATTCATGAGTACTCGCTGTAATAATATTGGGTATAAGAACTCTGCGTCCTCCCTCCCTCCCGTCTCCCTCCCTCCCTCCCTCCCGGCTCCCAACACCTCAGTGTTAAAGAGATGTCAGAATCTCCCCACTATATACACAACTATTTTTACTCTGCATTACCAACACAGCTACTGTATCTCTGTTTTTATTTATACAAATCAAATTATAAATGAAATATTATAATTTATATATAAAATGTAAGTAGAAGTTCAATTCAACCAAAATAAGGTACTTTTATGTTAACTCGTGTATACATGGCAATATTTATATAATAAGGTGGTTAAAGGATAAAAGTTTGGCTGAAAGAAAACTAGGGCGCCAAAAGTGCTCACTTTACCATGAACAGCATATATTAACTGTTTGTGATACACACTGTATTTAGGAAACTACCAAATATGTCATTCATTGGGTGATTTTTTTAGAGGTTTTATAAGTGTGAAGAAACCACAAGTACGCTATAAATATTTGGTGGCCTGGGCAGTCATTGCCCTTAATTGAATGAATAAATAAGCAAATTTATGTTGAGTTTTGACATGTTATTTTTTTTTTTTTTCAGACGAGCCCCAGGACAAGTAGACAGTCCAGACATGTTCCTTACAAACATACTGCTGAAGAAAGTCAAAACCAAGTAAGATTTACGAGCAGCTGCTAACAAATTGTTTTCTTTACTTTTATCATTTTAATACTTCTGTTCTAGAAGATTATGCGTAAATAATTTAAGGGTATGAACATGAACATTTTTGTCTGAAGTCAATAGTTTGGGTAAACATAAAATAACAAGAGATTATAAAACTTAGCTTGTTACAGGCAATTACTTTGGCAAGTGGTGTGTCCAGGGCGGGGGGTGCGGAAGGGTGATTTGTTACAATGCCTATACATAAGTTTTGGCTCTTGAAAGCATCATTGATACATTTTTGTAAAGCTGGGTAAATGTTCAGAATAGGGAACTTTTAGAGAAAAATATTTTTCAGTGAAAAGTGGCATAATTCCACTCTACTAATTACACAGAGCACAAATTTACTAGGGGCATGTACATATGACTGATAGAAACCCCAAAAACGGTAGTGGCGAGGGCTATGAAGATCAGGACAAATGTGGGGTAAAACGAGTGAAAAATACATACATACTCATAATATTTAATCACGTAAATACATTAAATTGGAAAACTACCTAACCAAACAATACCAAAATGCACAATATTACCAATACACACAGATACACACAATTTTTCAGTGTGAGTGGGCTACGCTTGACATTCATTTCTGGGGAAATTCTAAGCTACGTGGTCACTACCTAAAGGAGAAAACCAGTGAGGTTGAATCACTGTGTTACTCTCCTGCTGGTGCTGGGACTCTGGCTCGGTGCATAATGTTTGACTACGCTTGCACAGAATTTTGGAGCTGTGCTTGAACATCATTAATACAGAATCACAACAAGTAGGCGTACAATCTACCATGAATTTTGCTTTTGACGTTGTCGGGTGAGACACGAGACGAACGATGACACAAATACTTACTGGTAATATGGACGCCAGTGGTGCTTCCCAATCACCGCACTATTGAGACTCAGGGATGTTGTGGCTTCTGTGTGTCCGTCTCACCCGTGTGTACTTACAAACACGTTGGCAATACTAAACTTTTTACTAAACATCACTGAAATAATCACTTAATAAAATGTATGTGGCTAGGACACTGTCACTACTGAATAAAAGAGGTAAGTTCATTGTAGACTTGTTTTTATTGTTACTATGCATACACATCAACGTGCCAATGAAATGATTATCTCGGTCATGACTAGCCAATTCCGCTTGTGTGCTCACAGCCCGTAATTACTGTAGCGCACGGCTAAATGGACGATCTCACCGAGGTGCGTGAAATACAGCATTCACAAGGGAAGAGGACCGACAGCCGCTAGGATGGACTGAGGGTGTTTCCCTGAAGACAGGACACGGTGAATTACAAATGAAATCCCTAATACATATTAACACGTGTGATTACTCAGCATCACTAACGCAAACTCGTCTGGGCTCGCCCGCCAGTACGTGGGTAGTGTGGTGACGGCCTATACGCAGCCGGCTGGGACGGGAACAATTGCACCGTACACTAATTGCAAAATTACACAAAATACATAAAGACCCTTAAAAGATGATGGGACACGAGATGAATATTCACAATAAACACACACGTGTGAAAACAAACTTGGATGGCGCGGATGCCGCTGGATGAAGTTCGTAGCAGACCACGTGGTGCAGGTGAAATTGCAATATGTCTTCTTAAAATCTGCAAGTTAAATTCAGACAAAATATTATTTTGAGAGAGAGAATTATCCTCTTAAGGATTTAAGTGATTGCAGGTGTGTAGCATGACTGATGGCGGTAATATCCAACATTAACATGACCGCGTGGTCAAGTACAAAAACCATCAATTACACATAAAATACATTAAACCCTGAATGAAACATACATAGAACCCTGAAATAAATTGTAGCGCACAAGACATTTAGCAAATAAACTCTCAAACTGCATGGATGACGCAGATATAGACTTGGCTTTAGTCAACCATGTAGTTGTACATGAAATTGCCGTAAAATATCAAACATGAAGATACCCTTAAAATACATACGTAAAAACAAAGCCCTTAAAATTGCACGTAGCAATAATACAGAAATTACACTGGAATACCACTAACATAGGTGGATGGCGCCTGATTCAAGTTGCGCGGATCACGTGACCTCTGAGCGCCACTAACATAGGCACGGATGGCGCCTGATTCAAATTGCGCGGATCATGTGACCTCTCCGGCATATTTCAACTCCTTCTCCTCGATTAAGTTAAAAATGCCACAAGGGTGCAAGAAATTAATAAAGCGGAAGAATAATGCTGGGGAAATGTATGGCAAAACGTACGCAAGCAAAGGTTGACCGGTAAACTAAATTGACTATGGAAACCTAATTCAGTGAAGAAAAGATGTAGTGTGTGTGTCTCGCCAGCTATCCTCGACAAACTGTCCAGAGACAAGTGTCACAACCGACTTAATATGGCCGCCTACGGGGTTCACATAGGCGTAAGTGCTATGCACGCAGAGTAAAATATTTTATTATTGACAATAAAATGGCACAAATAAAATAAAATATGGTTTTACATTTTTATAATTTTCTCATGAATTTTCATATTATTTTAGTTTCTCTTTATGATGGCGTTAATGCCGGAATATTAAGTGTTCGTAATCTCGGTGCCGCAGGCACTTTGAATTTCTTAATAAATAATTTTCACAACAACAACAAACACTTTAAAATATTTCAAGACTTATTAATCCCTGCAAATACAAATACAAAACATGTTTTACACTGCAAAATATTATTGATGTGAGAGTTCAGAAATATTGGCCTCTTTGTGTATGTGCATGGACACGTGACACGTGCGTGGTGAGCGCCGTCATGGGGTCTAGCGCCGCTGGCTGTAAGACGGCGTCAGTATAATTAGGTAAGGTTTTCCGCGTTTGACATCATTAGGGTGACATACTACAAAATGTTAGGCTTGAATATCATTGGTAATATTGTGCACATTTATGTATTGTTTGGTTAGGTCATTTTGCAATTTAATATGTTTTAGTGATAAAATGTTTTTATTACCTACATATTTTGTATGTTTAACCCCACAATTTCCCTGATCTTCATAGCCCCCCCCCCCTTGCAATCGTGAAATTTAATATAATATTGTACTTGCCGTATTACCATTCATACGGCATAATTATGAAATATGACATTGCATACACACTCAAACCGCCGCAAAAATATTATAATTTAACATTTAGCATGCATATAATACCACAGAAACATTTCTAATTTCGTACAGTTATTATATTTAACACATCATTGCAATACTAACATTGCAATAAAACACACGCTAAATAGCACTTCCGCAGACGTTACTCAAATGGCACACACTCGTACAATCCAACTGCCTAACTGTCACGTCAACCAATTTAAACGCATGTTTGTTTTCTGTCTCTTGTGCATTACTGTTCACAGTGTATCGTGATATAACATGACGTTATACGGCACCTGTTTATAAACACCGCCTGTGAACGTCATTATGTATGATCTACCATATGTATATTTATTCTACTATGTAGCAATACGTTATGTAATACTATCCTCTCGTGAATATAGACAAGGTAGGCCTCGAGTAATTCAACAGAATTACGTGTTGTTCTGACACTGTTAGATTGCTCTGTAGTTCACCTGAATAACCCTTTCCCGCGGCATGGATATACCCTGTGAATGATGTTTTATACATTCAAGATTGGTTTCGAAAGGTATTTTCTAGATATGGGACTGTTAATGTTTTTTCTCTCTTATTACTCTTAAGAAGCTTGAATTCTCAATTATTCAATTCTCAATTATCTAAGTTCCAAGAAAAATTGTACAATTCCAATGTGCACAACAATAAATACAATTGATACTGAAAAAGCCCAGGACCTCTGCAGTTCTAATGTTAATACTTAACATTTCTCCCTATTCCTTAAAAATTGAATGATTTTTGCATTTTCTATCGAAGAATGCTTTTAAAACCATTAAGTCACAAACTATTAATTACTTTACAATGACTGTAATGGGTAATTTTCTTTTTACATCACAAATACTGTGTTTCGAAATAAATTAAATTGGAATTATAAAATGTTTTAATACTTCCCAGTACGTACACTGAAAAGCGCAAATCCAAGCGCAAATTGTATTTATGTAGTCCTTTTCATGGAAGAAGTGTTTTGTACTGCAAACGTTATTGAATAGTTCACAAAACTTGACTGCAAATTCTTTAACTACTGGGAATATGAATACTGTATTTACCCGAAAGGAAGACGAGCCTGAATGAAATAGGTGTGTCTAACCTAGTTATATGGTAGCAGCATTTTTCTTACATTGTAAAAATTTTGTGGGTGTTATATATTACCTATTCGTGACTTGACTCATTTTGCTTCCCAGCTAAGCACTTCCTCGTTACCGTGACCGAGCGCTTCCTTTTTATGGCTGGTTGACAACTGGGGGTTATTCAAGTCTCTTTATTCCGACGAAAATGACAGATTTTTTACAACTATCGGCTCAGACCACCGTTCGGTATTGTAAGTTTGAAACGAAGGTCGAGTGACGTAACGAGTGGAGTTGGAACTTCTCAACTGATCACGAGCAGTTGGCAGGCTAGAATTTCGTAGGAAAACCAATATGGCGGGCGTCTGTATGAAATGTGGCCGTGCATTTCAATGATACGGAAATAAATATTGTGTAGTATAAAGTCAGTGCGGCACGTGTTTGTGTTGTATGGAGTTATAATTTTCCTACACGTACATTTACGATACGAATAAGCATGAAAAGATTGGTTATAACTATTACAAACGTGCATCACACACGTCTGTCCCTATTAAACATTGTGCACAACATTATACAGACTAGTTTACGTGTGGGATGTTATTACAAGCACGTAAATGTATAAATACTCAATTGTGAATATTTATTCAATAAGTTACTATTACCTTATCTTAAATACACATTTATTCACCTCTCACACAACATGTGTTCGTGAGACACAAGCGTCTCTACGGTATTAGATCGAAATTCCTCTCCTGTATAATTTTTTTAAATATGTGAAATACAGTTATGTAATGTTATGCTGTAACAACATTAAAAAAAAAAGCTTATAAGCTGTATACATTTGGATTTTGGCCCCTAATTGCCTACAGTTCGGAATTGGGGCTGGCTCGGTTATAGTCTATTTCAGGTGTGGGGTAAATTTTGACAGTTCTAGGAAAGTAGCGCAGCCACAATTTATCCTTCCACCACAGCTGTTTTGTCAGTGAAGAAAATGACATTTGTAAAGAAATGTTTGAGTCCAATGCATACTTGCATTTTCCTCTTTCCTGTCGTGACGGGCACTGAAAGACTAACATTTTCTAACTTCTGTCCAGTAATTAATGTGGGTTATTATAGCTAGGTTGGCATTCCAAATTCATTAATCTTTGTAATTACCAAGTTATATATGTTGGGGTTCTGTTTATTTTGGTTCGAGGGGAAAAAGGAAACGGGATGCTTGGGGGGGGGGGGTTGGGGGGGGCTTTATATTCACGTCTCTCGTGAGAAGACATTATTTTGATGTTCTTACGAGTGTGCGGCATTTTGTTTTGCATATTAGATATTTTGATGGAGTGGAAAATTTTGCTCGTATGGAAATAACATTCAAATTATTTAACTTTAAAAATCTTAACTGTTATGACAAAACGCCATTAATATACATTGATGTTCGTATTCGTATAGATGCAGCAATATAAATATATATTCTCTCTCTCCCTCTCCCTCCCCTCTCTCCCCCCCCCTCTCTCCCCCCTCCCCCTCTCTCTCCCCCTCTCTCCCCCCCTCTCTCTCCCTCTCTCCGTCTCTCTCTCTTTCTCTCTCTCTCTCTCTCATCCACTTAGCCTTGGCAAATATTTCCTTTTCCACATACAAAAAAAGTTTGCTCAACACATGGGTCTCGTCCGTAACACGTAAACATCTATATCTCAGGAAGGGAAAAGAATAAGGTTCATCATCGCCGCAAACCACAGTTTCTCAACTCTTCACAAAATCGACAAATACTGTACACCTTTATTTTCTTATAAAACATGTATTTGTAATCATTTACTATTGTTTACGAGCTAAAAAATATAAAGCTTACTATTCGCGTCCTTAAGTAATGTTTTTCCAACAGATTTGTAAAATTAAAAAACTAGCAATCGTAGTAATATTTTGTTGGTATATTGTCAACCATGCTCAGAGACACAAATACTCGTCTAGCTTGAAGTGGGGAAAGTCAGTAAGCCGAAGATGCCTGATTGCGCTGCCGTGCTAAACGACTGATAACTCTGAATACCATTTTGTATCCTACTATAATTTTGTCGACTGCGAGGCAGTAGGTTCATGACGGTGTGGGCCGGTGTCGGCAGTTAGACGAAACTTAGAATAAGCCCCCAAGTATTATTTTCCCCATTTTCGGAAAAGCCGCTACATATTCTGAACAATTACCAACATTTAAAGTTGGTTTGCTGTGAATACGTACGTATCCATTTCAAGGATAGGTTTATGAGATGTTCCAGGCAGGCAGACCAGCGAAGAATGGGATTCGGAGAACCCTGCCTTGAACTCTACCAAAGTGCCTACTTAGGAATGTTTCTCTTCCATCCTTTCCATTCCTCAGTATAACTCCTTTCTACTTGGTCATTTGTCTCTTGGACACCTAACTCTTTCTTTATTTTTTAAATTTCTTTCATTATTCAGCCTCATGCGCCCTTTTACAGATCTTTAACATCTCACCTCAGCAAACGAGAACTTATGTTTCTCTCTCTTTCTCAATGTCCAAAAAGAATTTCACTTTTCAGACTCGTACACTTGCTAATGTCTTCCATGCACTCATTTTCTTTCTCTCAGGAAAATTGTGCTCCTGGTACTTGGTCAGCTTTTATAACTACATATCAATGTTTCTTTTTCTGTCACATCAGGAACATCATGGTGCTGATGGAAAGCATGGTGAGCGGTCATCACCGCATCATGATACGGGAAAGGCTCGGAGATAAGCTGGAGTGCATACGCTTTGATCCGTTTGGTGAGTCGAGCAGGAACTTGTAATGTCTTGTAAGTAAATGGCACCGTGTATAAATGTACTTGCCTTGTGCATCTATCTAGGAGCAGATTTGTAGGGTTGTGAGAATATTCACTGTACTGAAACGAAAATGAGAAACGACAACTTTTCATTTTTGTATTGGCTGGAAATTTAGTTGCAGAACGTTGTAACGAAACAAAATTCCTTGATTTAATTGAATATTCAGGTCTTTAATGAATGTTCATTTAGTACACCAGCTAATGAAGTTTTTGTTTGTGTTTTCATAATTATATAACCAAAATTACAACATAAAACAGAAATTTAAATGTAGTTAGAAATCTCTGTGGTAAATACTCCATATCCTAAATTTTTTTTGTTAGGTTTTGCAACAAATTTGCTATAGTGAATAACTCGCTAAAATGTTACAAAATTTGTTATAACTTTTGTTAATACTGAGCCCTTATGAAATTATTTTCATTTCAGTTTATCGAAAGTTTATACGATATTTTCTTTTCTTGAGAAAAAAAGTTGTTACAGTTTTGTTCCATAATGACCTCTTTTTATATAGCCAAAAAAATATTTTTAAAATGATTTTTAAAGGTAACTGAGAGTTTTATTTTTAATGACCATCACTTTTAAATGTGTTGATGGACTTTGCATACTTATGAAATGAAGAGACATTTAAACATTCAGAAACAGTCTAAACTGTTGAAAATTGTCGGGAAGGCTAAGATTATGAGTACAAGATCCATGTTGATGGCCTCCATTACAGTCTGTGATGTAATATATGTGTACACTAAACTCCCAATTTTTCGGTATAATGACTGGCTATGGGTTCATGGATAATCTGTATTTACAGTTAAAGCAACGGGTAAATAAAATAGAGAGGCGATCCTTATCAAAAGGCATTGTTTTTTTCCCCTCCAAATTTAAATGCCATTATATTTAAATTTACAAACAAATCCACTGCTCCATGAACTGATCACAGTTGTTTAAAAAGTAGAATGTTTGGATGGCTCTTAACATCTTGAGAACCAATGAGCGTGAAACAAGATGGATATGGAGGAGGTACAAAAGAAACAGATTTCAAAATGTTATTTGAAAATTGAAATACATAACAAATTGTATCATAACATTCTAATAACATGAACTATTGTTTGAGGCATAGTCTACCATGATATGTACTTTTAATACATGTTGAAATAAAAAAAGTGTAAATTTAAAATTCCGATAACTTGTGTTTATTTTTGAAAAGTCATTTTCTTCAGTTGTCACTTTTATCAGACTATTATTTCATATCACAATGAAAAACGCTGTCATTTGGAAAATAATTTTAACCTCTTGAATGCCCTTATGGCCACAATGGTTTGTGCTTGTAAAGATGTTTTGTATACAGGTGTACCTAAATTTTTTAATAGAATTTTGTATGTTTGATTTATGGAAGCATAATGTTACTTGATAATGTGGCATCCTACGCATTTAGTAAAGTCAAATCAGTGATGGTTGGTTGGTTTTACAGTGTGATTAATTGCCTTTGAGAAAATGTTTAAATGTTGTTACATGGTTGGACAGGGTAAAGTGGAGGCCACTTTTATCTCTTCCCATCCCCTCTCATCCTCACAATCCCTCGATCAACATGCAAGTTGATAATTAGTGTGCCAAGTAAGTGACCCCCTCATGACTTTTTGTTTTTACAGTTCAGCAAATGAGCGTATACAAGGAGCGCAAGAAGATTAGAAGCATGAAGTAATTTTTTTTTACTGGTGTGGTACCCTGTTTGAGTGAGAAAATAATATATGAAAGAAACGCAGTTGAAGGAATTTGTGGACTGTCCAGTGTGCATACAATTTTTTAATGCAACATTGCTCTTGAATTGGAACACACACTCATTGTAAATAACTAGAAATAGCAAGATTTGAGAAGAGCTCATTATTTTATGTGGAAATCCTTTATTTAACAGCTTTTATGAATTAAAAGTTATTTAAATAAAATTCAAAGGTTGTTTACCATTTCTACATATTTTTTGTTGCCCACATTAATAGAGAAGCAAAACAGTAGTGTGTATCACAGATGCCAGAAAAAAATCTTACTTACCAGCATAATGGCAGAACACTATTTGCCAATCAATGCTTGGATACTAATTTGCCAGAATAGATGCCTAGCCAGTAAGGTATCTTCCGCAATGTGCAATAGCCATTCAGAATCAAAGCCTGTTCCCAGAGCTTTGCATAACCAATTAAACCAGTCCTACACTAAACCCAATTTCTGCTACCTTCTATTATACCCATTTGCACACCAGAAGGCACAAAAGTTTAGCACTCATTACCTAAAGTGGTTACAGAAAATTGCAAATGGCAGACACATCACTGGTGCAGCTGGAACACCTTGCGAAGGTGGCGCTGTTATCATTGTCATGGAATTGATCCATCATACTGAAGAGTGGTTCTTGGTGGCGAACTTTTCCCCTCTGCCCAGTCTTCCGTGCTTTTCCCTCCCTCTTGCCCCCTCCAGTAGTGCATCACCACTTTCTCCAGGCTTTGTAAATGTTTTATAAGGGCTTGCACTCTGGTGGTCTGGGTCTTTCACCATTTGTCTGCCGCCTTCGGCAAACCGAATGTTGCTTCCTGACGTTCAACATGCTAAACGTATTTGTCTGTTAATATGTTGAACAAATATAATGAGTACAGCTGTGGTGCGTGTGTGATCATGGTAGAGTTGTGTGCCAGTGCGGTCAAGCTATTGTCGACGAACTGTGGCTGGTGGTAGGAGCTATAGTTTTGCTAGTGGCCATGCATCATTGTGACACTTTTCAAGCACCTTGTGTAAATTCCTTTTGGCTTAACTAAGTAAGCTGTTGGTTGTGTTTTTCCTTGTTTTGATCAAAGTTTTGTGAGCAGTGTTTCTTATACTGCCCATTTGTACTACTTAGTTTACCATCTGGTTCGTCGTACCATGACTCATTCATGGGGCGTTAACTGTTTTTATGCTTGTGGTGTTTAAATATTATAAAGGGATCGTGAGGCTTTGGAAGGATCTACCAGATCCCTCACTGTGCCTTTAGTATGTTTTGCTCAATTTTTAAAATGTATGTTTTATAGGATGATTGCTCTGATGGGCCCCATATGGTCACCTTTCATCCTGAGTCTAGTTAATTTCCATTTTGCCATGATTGTGGTTTTACGTAGATTTTCAGGAAGTGTGTTCATCCAATTTAAACTTAGGTCTGGGCATATAGTACTTTGAAACCTTACGTAACTATATCTTTTAGAGAAAAGGTTTATTTAATTAAATGAATTATGATCAATTTAAATTAAACGTTAGACTGAGACTTTATGTATTTGATAGTGGCTTGTAGTCATGTACTAGAAAGAAAAGGATTACAGATTTGTGAATCATATTGACAATGTCAAAGGGTCGTAAAGGAATCTGCAACACGTTGGCAAGCCATTTTGACAGCGTGGAGTGGCGTGATAAAGGGTTGAATAGGTTTTGGGGGTGGTGAAGGTGAGGTCTAGGATGTGGTTTACCCGACTAGGCGCCAGGCGATGCCAACATGATTGTTGTAGCACAACAACTCTTGATGATCCCAGGATTGCGGACTGTATGGCCGGACTAAATCTCCTTGCTGATGATGCTGGTGACTTCTGCCCTGATGATTATTATTCCAAATTATCTTGCATTGTAGTGGTTTACTAAACAGTAGCCGGTGGGTCGGCTACGTACCATGCTGCCCAACTTGACGGGAAACTTGCAAAACGTTAACACTCGCGTACGTGGATTGTTAGGGCCAACCACACGCCCATAAGATACAGAACAACTTGCTAAGACATATTGTAGCTGCAACCAGGTGCCACACACCTACCACCTAAGGGGCTGTGGGATATAGTTTGTGGCTGAGCGAAATGTTTGCATAACATGCTCTACATCGCCAGACTATTTAAGCACCACCCGAAGCATCACCTCCCCCCCCCCCCCCCCCCCCAAGTCATCCAAAATGGCACTGAGACGCAAGAACTGAGTCTGTGAGTGTTAGTCGGAGCCGACCACGAAGCAGAAGTCATCACTTCAGATCTGGCCTAGAGGAGCTCTAGGTCCTAGCAGCTGAGTGTTACTTGGTGAGCATCACTCGCGTTGCAGTAGGGCGTAACGTTACTTCACGAGTCCCCCGTTACCAACCATATAAACGTAAGAATTCTGGCAAGGTTAGGGCTAAAGTCATTCAGTCTTAATGAGTAAAGATTGAGAGTAAGCATTGAGAGTAATTGTTTATGTCACGTCTGTATTGTAAAGATTCAAATAGTAATGCTGTTATAATAAAAGTATTGTTTAATCCAGTACTCTTCCATATTAGTTTAACTGTCGATAACTACAGTGTTTGTATCATACTTGAGATTAACTCATGTTGGTAGTAATAGTAGGTGAATCATTGATATTAGGAAGGAAGGAAGGAGTGTTACAATATGCACTTGAAAAGATTGAATGAAATTAAAAGATAATGTCATGATGCGAGCGGGTATTGTTAGGGCCCATCCCTAGAAACACACAAGGCAGTCGAAATTACTTAACATACTGTTCAGTTCACAGCAGCATTTATTCGACTTCACTACACATCTCTCTCGGGGGAACATTTTACATGTGAAGAGTGTGGCGATTAGGTACCGGCCACTGCGGTTACACTGTGAAACAGTCTTACGACAATAATGACTATGGTGCTAAATGCTTCCCGGGGCGATGCTATTCCCACGGGAAGTGAGGGTGGTGTACCGGGCAGCTAAACAAAAAAAAAGGTTCCACAAAAATTATAAAGTCTATTGCAGTTAAGCATCCACACAAAAACTATGTAGGCCGGATGCGCGGGCGGGCCTCGGCTGACCCACGTGCCAGAATGGAACTACTTCCTGCCACAAAATGTATATCTCCTGCTTTACGTCATGCTGCTTACCAAAACCTACATTGAAAAATACATAAAAGACCAATACAAAACTGATGAATGATAATGGACATAGCGCTGGGTGAATGATGAACATGCAAACAATCTCAACAATAAGCTGGGGAACAAGGAAAGACAACAAACAATAAATCCTTTAATAACACACAACAAGAATAATTGGTGTAGGCCCTTGGCTCTCTGGTCCAGTTGTTACTAGGGCCTACTTTAGTACCATTCCGTCTCGTGGAGTCTCTACTGCAGTTGTTCCCGGCAACCACTGGCTGCACTGCACTGCACTGGTGTGCCCTCCTACTGCACTGCACTGCACTGCTCCTGCTCACGCACCCACGACCTGGCTCATGCGCTGCTCGTTAAGAGTACACATCCCTGCTGCGGTGGCGTTGCAGAGCGTGGCCAGACAAATGGCCTTAGGGGTGGGGAACGTGACACACGTCAGTATACCAACACTAGCATTAATGTTTGGGCTGAGTGTCACTTCGTAATTTCACTACATAATTTTGTACTTAAACATCAGGGTTTACTGCGTAGTTGGAATTGAATGTAACATATTTTGTAGCATTGTGTAATTTAATGTTTAATGGGATTATTCATCATTTACCAGAACAACTCGAGTGGTTGTGTCGAACTGCAAACGCCATGTATAATTGTGATGCTTTGGTAACCAAGCACTCAACTGTACCAGCTTTTGCAGTTTTATGTATAAATGCCAATATTAGATAATTGCAGTGCATTGTAATTTAGCACTCAGCTGTACCAGGTGTTTACAGTTTTATGAATAAGTGTAAACGTAAATAATTATTTGGTCTGAATGCCCAGTATTTGTGAGGCTGGTAATTGTGTATCTGATTAAATCAACCTTTGATGATGCAGGACGGATTGGCAACAATGGGCATTTCGACTTCAGTTCATCAGTTAGCATGTGTTGCTGCTGTGACAAAGGAGTTTGTCATTGTTGGCTGGCATGTGGCACCAGATTGTACTGTTTACCCTAGTAAGAATGGATGTTCCTGCTAAGGGGTATTTTATTATTCATCGGACCACCGAAGCTATGCGCCGAAGGTACCGGGTACCAATGTCTGCCACTACGTAGCTTTTGCAGTGCATCTCACCGCTGTCTTCCTTCTCTAAGCCAGCTGGTGACATCACACCAGAGAAGTTACGCTTTTTGCCACTCCACCCCTCCCCCCCCCCCCTCTGGCTCGGTGCATCCCCTCTCCATCAAGACTCCAGCCAATGAGCCATGAGGCAGTCATCCATTTTAGTACAAAAAAGGGTTATATATGCGACTTGTGGCTAGTCTTCATTTCCTCAACGCACACTCTTGAGTGCTGACAAACAGACCAGCGTGATAGTCTCAGCCTTGGCTCCAAGCCTTCCAGCTTACCTTCCTTCTTCACTGCACTTTCAGTGCCAAAGAGACACCTCTCCTTGGTCTCTTACCAAGACCATTTCTTCCATACCATCCTTAGTCACTCAAGCATCGCGCCAGGAATCTCGCCTAGTTGTCTACCCCGCTAAATACTACGGCCCCTCCTAGGCAATAGTACGTTAAGGAGTCAGATTTAAGTTCAAGTTGTTTTTATGTTGCTTAATCTACCCAATCCCTATTAGCTCAAGAGCAGGTCACCTCTACCCGTTGTTGCATAGGATAGCTTCCCTGACAGCTCTCGTATACCCAGGAGGTAGTGCGGCATCACATGTCTGTTTCATGTTCCTTGAAATAAACATTGTGTTTTACCAACTTTTGAGTTCCACATTACCGTAGACTTTGCACCTTTACTAGTTGACCTCTTCCTTGAGGGAAACGCAGGTGATCCCAGATTTATTATTCAAACGAGCCCTGCTCACAAGTACACAGTCTCCTAACCGAGCTTGTCAATCCGGTGCTTGTCTTTTCCACTGCATTTTCAGTGCCAGAGGGTCGTTCCCTGTTTTGGGAAGACTCAGCAGAGGCATATGCCCTCTATCTCTAGACCAACTTGCAAGTTTGGTGGAGGCAGATACACTGTGCAGAAAAGAAACGCATGCTTTGCTTTTCCTCTCACGAATGTGTGTGTCTCTTTGTGTGTATCTAGGTGTGTCTCCAAACGCAGTGGTATAAGAGAGAAAGTAAAGCAAACACGGATTGTCTCCAGGCACCTGTAAGAGCTGTCACCCTCCCTAGTACCTTACGTCGACAGCCTAGCATCCCGAGGGCAAGCTCAAGCTTTTAATCATCTGTCAGTAACTATACCTGAAATCATAACAAGGGATTTGCTTATAGCCCCAGTTCAAGGCAACAAAGAAATACACCCCTGGGTCCAAGAATTTCTCACTCAGCCAGAACAGCCTCCAACAATACCTACTACATATTTACACCTCAAAGTTGTTGCTCTGCCTCAAACACCATGCCATGTTAACCATAGTCAACACACACAAGTACCTGCTGCCCCACCATGCCCCATTGCTAAGCCTCTGCAGCATGCAAGCTCATTAGTGTCGCAATGCCCAGCAACACATAATTTGAAGCGTAATATCTCAAACGTCAGAACCCGACTTTGTGCCGTGCTGCAAGGCTACCAGGCCAGTCCTGTACACTGGACACGCTCCAGTTCCTCGTAAGGACTAGTTTCATCCTGAGCTAAGCTGGAGTAGGGTGCGCCTGGCCTAGCGCCCTACAAAAACCATTGCCGATTGACGTAGTGTTCTCCCAGAAAGCCAGGGCATTACGCATCAATGATAAAATATTATTGTGCTCTATATTTTCAATGCTAGAGATAATGTGTGATGCATTTCTGCGCATTTGCAATGCACACTGTACTCGCATACACAGATTCCCAGCTTATAGAGCATGTCGCTACACCAGAGGCTCCTGAAGACGTCACTCCGCTTCTACCATCCACCGTCTGGTAAACCACCAGCACTCCCTTGGTTGCAGGTTGGACCGACGTCCCTTCTGTACCTCTTGCAATCCACTGGACGGTGTGGTTACATCAGTTACCTTTCCTGTAATTGCAGTATATTAGGTTCTTTTAGAACACCCTCCAACAGACAAGACGCTGTCAAATGCGTTAGCTATTTTTAATTAGTCTCATCAGTTCTAATTGACATTACACCTAGCTTTTGCACAGACTGCCTTCATCCTGATTCTAATGATAAGTTCAGCTTCCGTAACTTACGTAAAATTCAATAGGGTGTTCATGTGGTATCACAATGTTTTTCCAATATTTATAAAATACGTATTGTATTATACAGTTATTCTTGTGAGTCTCATTACTTTCGTCACGTAATTAATTGTTAAACACTTTTTCTGTTTGTTTCAGAAACGTAATGTAACTTAATTTACGCACTGGAGGAAAAGCTTGTCTCGTTGATGCATGCTGCTATCTCGTAGATAGTGGTTAAGGCGCTTACCACCCTTCGATTTCAAGCAGTCCTTCCAGTGTGTGTTAGTGATTATACTGGCCCGGTGGGTCGTGGTAAATCCTTGGGGGGGGGGGCAGCATAGTAGTAGGATACAGTCGGAAGAGAGGGGAAAACCCCAGGGTAAGGCAAACTGAGATTGTTTCCCTTCAGGGAGTTCAATCTTCCTCATTACCAGGATTGCCAAGAGGCGGGACGCCAGCTGTCTCAGGGGTGTGTGAGTGGCGAGACAATTTTAAACGATAGTGATGGTAGGGGTGGTTGATCTGGCCGGAGAGATTGGGGCTATTCGCAGTGGTCGTGTAGACTGGCGTGCGGAAACATAGTTCACAGGGGAAGAAACTGCGCGGGCTTGGGGACGACCTTCGGCAGGAGTCAAACCCGGATAATCTCCTCGGAAGCCAACTGTATGATACACGAGTTCTGATAGGCCTGGCTCTGAGTATCTACGTGGGGTGATGACTATGGTAGAAGTTGGGGTCCGTGGAGGTTTTCTATTGCACCTTACACAAGATTTACTGGCAAAAAAAATGAGGAGGTAAATAAAACAGGAACTAATATTAACATTACAGTAAGCTACAATTCAAATCCATGGTTAGATTATAAATTATCTAAAGATTAATAAAATGTATTACGTAAGAAACAGGCGAAGGTTAGCCTGATATTAATAAAAAAAAAAATTGCGTTATTTACGCTCTTTATGGGATTTGTCCAGAAGATTAATTACATCATGACGACCTGCCACCGCTTGCAAAGGTCGGATAGGAGCTGGAAATCCAAAAGCTGATCAACCTCGTGTGAGTGCCACACCCAGGTCTTGGCAAAGGAAGTGACTTGTGCTGCCCAACAGTTTTATCCACCGCTTGAAAAGGCCGGACAAAAGGAACTCAGAGTGCTGGGGATGTTAAAATACCAGTTTCTCCTCTGTGTTTTGCTTTTATCTGAGATATCTTATTTCCAACAGGGCCCATAACAAATCCTGATGACATATACACTGTAGTTTAATTACAACCAGTTGAAACTACCTTGAGTGACGTAAAAACACCCTAACTCATGAAAGCTGGGTGGTCTATCAGTATTTTTAGAATGCCTCCTTTGCACTCTCTCTCTCTCTCTCTCTTTGTGGCTGGATGAGAGAGCTGGCAGCTTGACGCATGCTGCGCTCCTATGTATTTTAATACAAACACTTACGACTCATCAGACTCTAGTATTCATACTTCACCTGAAAGAGAATCAAACCCCGCCAACCTAGTACATGGATGTCTTGGATCGCCACAACCCTGGACGGTGCTTCCGAACACGTGGAAACAAGGTTGCACAAGCTAGCGAGCACGCTGCCCTCCCCTCCCCCTGCATTGAGAGCTACAAGCCGTCAGCCGCCTAGTGAGACAGCTGAGTGCCACCGAATATGCATGAAGTCTAGAGCCAGGCAGAAGGTAACTATGCCCACCCCAGACTATCTCAATCGACACCCGTCTTTTTAATAAACTGATAAAATGTTAAGGGCCTATTCAACACTTTGGCCATCTAGTGTGGGTAAGCACCGAGCACAAGTGCTGCATAACTTGTGACGAGGAAAATCAGAGGATGTGGTTTTGTATGATTAATTGTTAAACACTGAAGAAATAATTTATAATCAACATATTTATTCAAATCTATCTCAAAATTACAAGTCTTTTTGCAGTGAAATATGGGTAATTACTTTAACGGACAGACATTTGCCATGTGTGCAAGGTAGCTGCATAGAGGGTTACATTGTTTCACTCCTCCGGCTACTTCCCCTTCATCACCTGCTGATGTGAACACACTACCTGATCAATAGCCTTTCTCTGTGCTCTCAGCTGATTGATTGTGCATGGGGCATTCAACATTTGATTTGCACTTGGTGTCATATTAATATTATTTTCATTTGTAAAGCATTTGAAAGATTTAGGTAGGCTTGCATTTTGTGTCTGATTGCAATCAGGTGAAATGTTTTATTTACAATACTAATACAGTATTTAATTTTTTAAATTACCATTATATTGTGTTTACTAGTTGAACTTAATTTACACCTCTCATACTCAACATGAAGTCTGATAAGGTTAGAAGTTGTATGTTATTGATGTATCTATCAGAACCCTCAACTGCCGAAACTCCGGAAGTATATGAATATATTAACAGCCCTCTGAGAAACAGTAGATAGGGAGTCTACTGTACAGTTTGTTGTGATCACTATGACCAACTTGCAGTGTCAACAATTACCATGTTAAATTCTTCATAATCTCACCTATTTAGTTAGGTACTTTAAGGAACCTATAAAACTGCTTTTATTTGTTTATTGCTCAGTTAACTTGTGTTGCTTATCAAATGTGTAAGACAATGTTTATGAAGTAGTGCTGTAGAATGGAAACATTTGTGGCACACTACATGTTATACTTCATATTTTTAGTTTTGTTGATAAAGGTTAACCACAATCATAATATAAATTTGACAAAATATAATTAAAAAAAGTGTGTTAAATGTTAGTGTATGAATCTATCAAATAATTTTGCTTCTGCCCACCACCCCAATATAAATATATTAGTCACATTTGCACAAGTGTCAATTAGATGATTTGTAGAAATGGGGTCTCATTACCATTTTAATACAGGTTGTGTCCTTTATAAGAGGCCCCATGGGACATGTTTGTAACGGAGCGAGGAAATGAAATACAGTCCAGTGTGACAACAAAATACCTAGAGTAGGTGCTGGAAGTGTCCCGCCATTAACCTCGAGACAGGTGTACAGACGACACCAAAAGTTGTGAAAGGCACAGGCGAGGACATGCTGCGGAATGGCATCGATAGCCGCGATAATTTTGGCCTGAAGTTCTTTGAGTGTGTGCGGGATGTTGCTGTAGACCTGTCCCTTTAGAGCGCCCAATAAGAAGGAATCACACATGGATAAATCTGGAGAACGGGGGGGGCATAGGTTGGTTTGTTCCATGGCTGATGACACAATCAGGCTGGAACAATGACTCAATGTGCACGATCATTGCAAGTGCAGTATGCGCTGTGGCTCCATCCTGCTGAAAGTAAGCATTGTTGCGCTCATCTTCCATCAGTTGTTCTGCAAAAACATTGAAAATGTGTTTGATGTAACGAGCTGAGTTCACAGTCTCGTGGAAGAACACTGGGATGATGCGGTGTGTCACGGCATACCAGACAGAGTTTTTGAGGATGCAGTGGAGCTTCCGTCAACACGTGTGGCTTGTCACCTGACCAATGGCGCATGTTCTGGGAATTTACGTACCCTGACAGATGGAAACATGCTTCATCGTAAAAGAATACATATCCATCCTGCAAAACCTCAGGAGCAATATTGGCTGGAAACCACTCGCAGAACTGTACTCGAGCTGCCTTGTCCACATACAGCAACTGATGCACCACGTTAAATTTGTACGTGTGCAGGTACAGGATCCGTATAGTGGTTGACTGGGACATCTGCAACTGTTGCGACAAACGCCGAGACAATTTACGTGGACTGCATGTCATCTGTGCTGCATCTGCCACCTTTGCCTCAGTGCAGGCAGTCTTTGGACACACCTTTTGCTTATTCAGCACGGATCTGGTTGCACACCATTTTGCAACCAGTTACTGCAAGACTGATTTGGCAGGGGGCTTTGCTGCAACCCCACCCACAGCAAAATCTGTCTGAAACAATTCTGCACACTGCTTCCAAGAACCGTGACGTGCATGTGTGTCCACCACAAAAATACGTTGCTGAGCCGTCAACACTATACCGATTCACCGAAACACATTCACATTATCACTGCCCTTCACTCAACCGACCTTGGCGCATGGGAGCTGCGCAGCGTGCCTTATGGTCACTAGACGGACACTTCCAGCACCTTACACTGGTCTGCATTTCCTCAGTCCCTCGCTCAGTTACACACATACATTATAAAAGTAGACAGAAAGCACAGGTATCACAGAGCGGTAATCGTGGCTAGGCATACAAAGGTCGGACAAACACATTTTCCGTACGGGCATGCATCCGCACAATGTTTCACTGGCCAGGTCAGCTTCATCAGGCGGCAAGTGGTGGCACACTTACGCTTGGAGACAATTCAACTAGGGTTAGGCCATTGCCGATGCTATGGTATTTATTTTCCCATGTGTCCACTCACTCATGGTATTTACTATGCCTATACCAATTGTTTCTTATTTAGTGAAGTTTTCCAGATAATACCATATTTACTTGTGTATAGTGTGCCCTTTTTCTCCTAAATAAAGGAAAACATTTCTGGGGTGCCTGCTATACATGGGGGGGGGGGAAAGAGGAAGGGGGAGTGGTAGCCATGAATTTTCCGGGGATGTCGAGGGAAGTGGCGCAACTGTCTGTTGTCTCATCTCTCCGCTCCCTTCTCACTCAGCAACCCTTCAGTTATGTATAGGTCAAACACCCCCCCCCCCCCCCCCAACTAATGGCATCCTGTCATGCCACAAAACTAGAGCTGCCAAGTGTTAAAATGCCCCCCCCCCCCCCCCTGTAATAACACCCAGATGTTGCCAGTCGATAATTCCATCATCCCTCTTTGTTTCCGTGGCAGAGGCTAGCAAGCCATGCTCAAAAATAAAGAGGAGAGCAGGGACAAGGAGACTTTTTTTGAGGAGGGTAGTGTGACATTCTTGCACGCAAAAAAAAAACCCGTTCACTGCTAAAAGGAGAAGGGAAGGAAAAAAAAAACGAAGCTGGAAATGTTGAGTGGTAGGAGCATAAGGTTATGTGATTAAAAAGTATTTACAGAACCCAACACTTAATTGAAGATATTGGAGAATACCAATGTACACCACCTGCAAATACTTCCTGTGGCATAACTACAGATGAGGAACATGACTCCAAAAGATTGGAAGGGATGCTTTCAATCTACTCTAATATTATTAATAAAACAAGCATACCATCTGCTTACAGGTGTCCAGAGGCTAAAGTTGAAATGTATCTCGCAGAGCCACCTATTTCCATAAATTCCAACCCTTTACAACACTGGAAGACATCAGCATATACTAGGTTGCGCAAAGCAGCACAGAAATATCTGTCCTCACCAGCTGAGTCTGTGGCATCAGACAGACTTTTTAGTTCAGCTGGCTTGATATCTTCCAAGGAAAGGAGTTCCTTGAACATTGAGAAGCTACGCCAGCTGGTCTTCTTAAATAAAAGTATTTACATCTTGAAATCTTGCAAATAAGTGTTGATATCCTTTTCGGAGAGTACACAATAATTTTTACTTTTCATAGTATAAAAGTTAAAATTTTTTAAATTAAATTTGCTTGTGATATAATTGTTTACTTGTAGATTAGTGATTAAAACTGTGCTGTGTTCACAGTGCAAACATTATTTTTTAATAATAAATCATGAAAGCATTCAAATATTCTTCTATCAGATAAAAATTACTTCTTATGTGGGTATCTAGTATAGGCTCACAAGAATCGATATAGGTGGAATCGACAAAAAGTGTTATCAGCCCAGCCCTAATTTTAATGGCAATTTACTTTGCAGACTCTACACCATGGAAATGGGATCCTCCAGGAAGACCTGACATTTCCCTCTCTTGCATCGCTGTCCCTTTTTTTTTTTTTTTTAAGTTCACATTAAAACAAACCACGTAACCAAATTTCGTCCACGCATTAAGTCAAAGTGAGGTTACACGTAGTTGTCGCACATGGTATGGCTCCACGTGTACGTTGTATGAGACTTGATGGTTGAGGGGGCTCAAATGTCAAGCTTCCCTGCATGCAATGCTTGTAAGAAAATTATAAACAAACATATCAAGACTTATTATTTTCGAAAATTTTACACACTTAGAGGCAAGAATATGGTCTTTAAATAACAAGATTACGAAAACAATTACAACTGACTTAAAAGCTAATATCCAAATTCATGATTGGCTGATTCATATGTACGTAGAGGTGAGATTACATGTTTAACGTTATACACCAAAAACAACTTAAAACCTGAAATAAGACAGTCTGTGCTCTTCATAGAACTATCCAGTTGTAAGATTTACACAGTCTGAAAATAACAAGTTTCATTTTTCAATCTCTGTTATTCTCATGTACTGCACACTTTATCAATATAAATGCTATGTAACGTAAGTAATGTATGTATTTAATACATACTTTATACCAACAATTTACACCTCAAAAGTTTAAAAACAATATTGACACATTTTAAAAAATGAACTTGAATAATCTTGCCTCTTATGGGCAGGTCCGGGGGAGGGTTTGGGGGGGATAAAAAAGTTTGCAAGTTTATTTCAGGAATTCAGTAATAAGTTTTTACATGTGTACTTCATAAACTTTGTA
Source organism: Dryococelus australis (assembly GCA_029891345.1). NCBI lineage: Eukaryota > Metazoa > Arthropoda > Insecta > Phasmatodea > Phasmatidae > Dryococelus > Dryococelus australis. Next base: position 5,215,449 of record CM056993.1, read on the forward strand.
GAAAATTCTAGTTTTTTTTTAACAAGTAAATGTAAAATTTATCATTTTGCAAGTACCACACCTCGAGTAGCACCAACTGTGTAAAAATTTCCACGTTTTAAAGCTTTCTGTAAATTGAAATGTCATATTGGAAAGAATCAAAACACTGTTATAAATCTGTAACTGCAACTTGTAGTGTGTGTGTGGGGGGGGGGGGGGGGCAGGCATGAGATTTCTGCACATTACAGTCAGGGGAAGCGATGGGGGTATAGCGACACAAATAAAAAATTACAATACATATTAACACACACATATATATATATATACTGAAACAGTAGTACTTTTATTTAAAAAAAAACCAATGTACCCTCTGTTTTGAATTCCACATTTTTCCTTCTCTTAACATGAGAGAGTCCAGTAGCTTCTTCACATAAATGCTCAGTGTGTTATACATGAAATCCTCAAATCATGATGGCTACAATATATTGACTAGGTATGTAGAAAGGTACAAGTGCAACTACATTTATGAACATTAAATCAACAAATAACTCTGAAGTCATAAAAAAATTACGGTTGTATAATGCACTGTGTGATAAAAAGTCACCACAAGCTATCCTGCAGAGTGCAATGCAATGGCTTACAGCACTAGTTTAAACAATAGTCAGGTAAGAGTACTGCAGTGGCAATTGCTACACGAGATTCTGATACTGAGAGCAACTTGGAGTAAAATCAGTGTAATAAAGCTAAAATTAAATTTCCATCCATAACGTGCTTGTATCACAACACAACTACCCAATATATCTAATATAGTAATAACTAATCAACAGAACATGAAGATAATGCTAGCTTTTAATAGTAGGAGTCAAATTTACTACCACTGAGTCTGTACTTTAGCATGGCTGATATGTCTATCTACCACAGTGCTCTGAATAACAACAAAATAAATTATCTTTTGTACAATTTTTACATATACTGACACATTAGTAGAGTCTTTTGCATTTCAAATGATGCAGCTACTAGAAAGTTTCTCCTCGGGTTTCCATACATTAACTCAGGTGATGATAAGGAGTATGAACAAAGTGCACATAAGACATATAGCAGGTTGATCGTGGAAATTCATGAGACTCAGTTAATACAACTACATATATTGGTAGGGTTGCCAAAAAAAAAAACCATTACTTCATCGTGGTGCTTTGTGGTTACCAATGGTTACTTGAGGGGCGGGGTTTAAACCATTCTTCTTGAATGTAGGTGTTGGATGCTTGAACAGAAATACACACATTTTAATCCCCCTAATTCCTGAGGAAAACTGCATGTGATTACAAGGATTTCAGTAAAATGGAAGTCATTTTATATTTTGAGGTCCTGTGCCCAACATTAAGGTGAAAAATGCCCTGCCAATTGGTTGATATTTCTATTGATGGAAATTACTAGAAATAATCTGTCCTTTAAAATTGGAAGTTTAAGTTTAATGTTACATATGCAATATGAAACATTTAATTCCAAATTTATGCATAGACTGGATGCAATTTGGGATATCTAGCTTTCGCTAAGCATAATTAGCAGTGCACTCACTGTGTAGTAAAGATGGATGGAGGGCATAGCTCTGTATGGTTGGGAAAAACACACTTACGGTATGCAAATTTGTAATTATCCGTGAATATAAATTGTAAAACATGTTTGCACATTAAATACAAACATAATAAATTCCGACCTAATTTCTCCCCTACAAAAGGGAGGGAGAGAGAGAGAGAGGACATACTTTATATTTTGCTAGATAACAATTTCCCCTCTCGGGATGTGAGGGGTGGAAGGAAGGTATGTGGCTGAGAGAGACAGAAAGACAGGTGAGAGAGAGAATGCTAGGTCGCCCTGCTTGTTGCTATAGGTAATCACTTCTCCTCTAGTTAGGCATGTAAGAAAGACAAGACCCTAGAATCAGCGCTGCAGAGCAGTGATAATCGATGGCACGCATGACGTATTTCACATCCAGTTACTAAACGTTTGCATAAACAACCAGCTTAAAAACTATAGTTGCTGGAAATATTAGGTGAAGGGACTCTAAATATATTTTGATTGATGTACCATGCGATAAATGATACAAGCAGTTTATGTTAACATTATTTTCATAGGGATTTCGCCAGGACCACAGAAAATTGTTGCTGGATGCAGTTTATCGATAAATGGGATAATGATACATCGAGAGTCGACTGTATAGAGTTAAATATGTAGCAACACCAAAGCCAGCCATATCAGTTTCCGTTTAATTTCAAATTGCCTGTTGCTAAAAGATAAAAATTAAATTAAGAAAATAGTTTTTCGATTGCAAAAATAAAATTCTTTGTTTGTGAAAACATGTCCCGCAAATAACCAAGTGCGGTAATTTCCATGATGATCAAATCATTTGGGTTGATGAAATGATTTGGTTGGACCATGGCCGACTGTAACCGATACTAATTTTTGGTTTATCGGCCAATGTATTGGTATCAGAATCAGTATCTGTCCAGCTGTATAAATAGTATTGTAAGTTGTACCTTGTATCAACAACAACAATTAATGGGTAAATGTAACTGGGAATACAATGTTAATTTTAATCTGTCAAGGAACCATATTGCGAACTCACAGCATTGCAAGATCACACACAATTATTGTTTATGAATTAACACGTGGATACAATACAAAATTCTACGTTCAACGATAAAACATAGCATAGAAAGTGACCTCCATAACAAGATATGCAACTCGACTTGGTACTATCATCACTTTCGAGACACTACTAAAACATAATGCAATTATTATGATGGCAGTACATACTAGATGTGAACAGTTTAGATTACAACATTATTTCTTGATTGCATAACAATACGAAAATACAATTACATATTTTACAAAACCCTTCTACTATTCAAGAGATGTCATGTTGGATTCCCAACTTAACATCGCATACATATTTGAAACCCTGTTCTTTTGAACATATATCTGATGATGCACTTTATATCACCAAGGTAAAATATATAGATTGGTAGCCACAAAAATTTTGAAATGATAAAAACTGGACAATACAATTTTCTGGCACACTTTTTCTTTAGTAACACTAATAATAAACTGTAAACAAAAGCAACATTGTATATGTATATGTATATGGTACTGTATAGACTAAATCATATTTGTACCATCATAAGCTATTCTACATAACAAAACAACAAAAAGAAAATACAGAGATTCCATACATACAGACACTGTAACTCCACGTTCACAAAAATATTGGTACGAGGTATAAAATGTCGCGTTATATCAGGCACAGACAGTTGCAAAGAAAATAATGGTCTGTGCACAAATAGTTCACACACACACCCACACATTGGAAAGATGGAATGAAAAGAATTGATTTGTTTTAGGTACAGAGTGGAAACAAGATCTAACATCACTTCATTAAATCAAGATAAATGCAGTAAGAAAAACATGGGTTTTTATGTCAAATGATGTTAAATTAATTTCCTCTGCAATTGAATGCAGCTTACTAGAACTTTTATTTAGAGACTCCAAAAGCGTGAATTGTAACTGGCAAGTTGAATTAATGACTAGATTTGAGAAGTTTGACGACTCCTATGGCCAGTTCTTGTTCGTATGATTTATTTTAATCATCTCCAAACTATAGTACATAGTTACAGTCACTGTATCAACCCAAATCTAAGGCAGTCTCTACAGTAAATGTCCACATATCGTTCATAAACATGAATGTATAACAATTATGACAGTAATGCAAAACATGGCATTACAATGGGGTCCATGGAATTCACATTGTCAAAATGGGGTGACTACATACAGATGTACTGGATCCACATTCAGTCTCAAACTGAAATGTGAATCCTGCACGTAACCGAGTGCTTTATGTTCTTCAATGGCCCTCACTTTGTGCAGTATTTTCCCTATACGTACTCTGCACAGAATTCCTTGGCCACTCAGTATCAGCCTATGTTGCCGTATCTACCAAGCATCCGTCACTGAAATCTGAATTGTAATGCAAATTACAATTCAACATTTAAAGAAATTTTTGAATATAGTAGAAAGAGAATTCATAAACCATACATGCGAGACATTTAGCAGTTGTATCCATTAGAAAACTGTTTCAGCTGACAAAACTGCTAAAATTTTACGTTTGTAATAAAATATTACGAGACAAACTAGCAACATCTATTACACATAAATGTAATAACTGCCATTTACTTACAGTTGCATATACCATATGAAAATAATTATTAATTCAACTTTGTTGCTGTAGTTTATATTGGCAGGAGAGACTCTTATTCCCTGTTCGCAGATCAAATGTCATTCCATTACAAACTTCCTCATGTCATTCCATTTTTTTTAAAAGGACGCTTTTTTAACGATTTTGGCACAGAACTAGTTGAAACTGTATAACCCATTTTCACACCCAGTTTCAGAATTTGTACCTTTATCATAAAATCTTGACACAGTTCTCTGAAAAATATTTTATTGTTAGAACAAATATTTTTAATGCAATGCTGCTCTCTCCTGCTCTGAATATCCATTACACTATACATTCACAGATATCACATGCCTTCAATGTTAAACTGTTAATTTTATTTAAAATTTGTACTTTTTGCAAAATTTTTGTGTAATAACTTAGTTAAAAAATTAATGCAAACTAATGATTATAGATTGATCTTGTTTGTGAACCACTAGTGCTGGGGCAAGGTTTACTTAGCGCCATAATTCGAACAAAAATTTTACAAGCGCGCAACTGAAAACAATGAGGAACATTTAAATCCCATCACGGTACTGGGGCTACTGAACAGAGGAGACACCAACACTAAACTATCTTGTGTCAACTAAGTGTGATTCAGACTACACTATCGCCTGCTTTAAGCAATGGTATACTGTCAGGGAAATAACAAATAATATCCTCTATTCTAAAAATAGCACTGAGTTTATGGCAGTTGTCATCAAAATTCTGAATAATGTAAAACATGAACGGACAAAGCTACAGAGGTAGGATTTTCCACCTGCTCATTCAGCAAAATGAGCTCTTGCAAAAAGTGACTAATTTCTAAGGAAGTATTTCACAATTTTTTTAGTGCAACTGAGAAATAACTTTGCTTGTCTGTGGTCATTGGAAACCGTGCACAGCCGTGTAGCCAAGAAGTTCTGTGCCCGGTGTAGTCAACTGTTATCATAATCACCAGTGTCATATTGAATGTGTGACACAAACTCAAAACTTCTATGTAAGATTCATACTCTTATTTTTTATATGCAGTTGCAAGAAACTATCACAAGTAACAAATAGAAAACTGACAAATGAACCCTGTAAAAAGAAACAGCCATGAGAATGTAACAAATTATAGTTCAATGAATTTCAACTACTCAGTTTTAACATCCGGAGTACTAGAAAATGTACCATACATGCACTACAGACAACCCCCAAAATTTGGCTCTGGGGGAAAAACATAAACAACTTCTCGGATTAGGGTCAATACAGTATGCAAAAACATGTACATTGAAAGAAATGACATGTTCAGCTACATTCAACTTATTTTGCTAATAGTCATAACAGAAATCTTTAAAACTATTTTTTTTTACACTTTTTCTCTATGCTCAATTTTGTATTAACATTTTAGCATCATTCATGCATCATCATTCAAAATCACAGTTCACACATCTTACAACAATATTATAAATATACTAATGTTCTTCTCCATGACTACAGTTAACAAATTATAGTTAATGTGTAACCCAACAAAATATTCAAAAATTTAAGTTATCTAAAACTCCATGGAAGAATTTTTGCGAGACAAACTGATTCTTTAAAAGAACAGAAAAACTGATTCATAAGTCTAATTCAGAACTGTTTACAGCAGAAACAGTTCTTGCACCATCATAAGAAATCCAGCGATCTTTCACCAAAGAAGGCTACGAGAGCAGGCAGTTGAAACAATTCCAACTTGCTTAGATGCAAAACTGACTAGAATACAACTTGGTACAACAACAAATCACCAACAGCTGTTAGAGAAATCACAGAGCAAGTGATGCAACGCAAGAATTACCAAAAAAAGAAAAAAGAAAAAACCTCTAATTCATCGACACAAAAATTTTTTCCACACCTAGATGTGGCACGATCCTCCGGCAGAACGGAATGATGGACAGACATGACATGTGACTATCAATAATGGTAACTTCTGTGATGTCAGGAACAGCATAGTGATGGAGGCTCTAGGCAAAGAACTCTGTCTTCGGAGCCAGCTCGTACTCTATCTCTTCATTTTTGTACATTTCTATCAGCTGCAACACACGGACAAGATATTTGTTATGACAAATTGTAAGAGCAAACTTCAGAGCAACCAGAGTACTTCATATAAGGTGGCTACTTTGCACCATAAATCTGCCAGCCTGGGCCACTGTTGCAAACCGCCCAGCTATCAACCATAATTTCTTGGGGGAAAAAAGGGGGGAGGAGGTGTATGTAACCTCAGAGCATGGTGCAAAATTAATTCTACCAACAAATTAGTAAATATTAATTAAATTAACCCAATAAGTTAAGCACTGCAAAGATAAATTAGTTTCAAAATTCACAGTATCTACGTGAGCGAAAGCACAGATGATCGTGGTCCACTCTCAGCTACAGTAGCCTTGAAAATATGAAGGGGTAACCGGTCAACACATACAATGTTTAGTGTTAAATAGTGTGGCAGGTTATATTCCGCTGTTACACCCCCACCCCTCCTGCTCTAATGGATTTCATGAATAGTCAATGATGTTTCCCCATCCTTGTTACATTTCTCAAGCTTGCAAGATATTTTGCATGGCTGAGTCTAGGTAAGGTTTACTCTACTCAGGTTGGGAATAAAACGAGAGGGAGAGTATCACGTAGGGAATATTTCTGCCGCAAGGTGTGCTGTTGTTCCAAAGAGGTCACTTTTAAGCTGGCAATAAATAGAGCTGAGAAATTATTTTTATTATTTGTGTGTTAAAGTTTGTGTTTGGCTTGAACTATGGTACATAATTGTCCCAGCCAAAATTTTAGTGGATTCTCGATAATTTGTTTTCCAGTGGACAAACAAGAAAAAATTAAGTATATTGCAAAACAATAGCTGCGGATTTGGATTTTAGACATGAGAAATGTCACACAAAACCTCAAAATGCATGTTTATTTACAGCAATAGTGTAAAGATGTTATTAAAAAGAACTTATTCAAATTGAGTTAATATTAAGCATTATTCACTTTAAATTAAAAACTTAAATTTTTGAAACTAAACAAAATTTTTACTTTTTTTATATTAATACTTTTACGTAGTATTCCTTTGTTGGCTGAGCCATACTCAATTCCTTAGTTAAAATTACAACAGATTTTTTTGCGGCAATTTTTGCCAATCATTACTTGAAGAGACTTTTTCAAACCTTTAAAATTCTAATCAAAACAGCAACCTGCAATTTTCAATAATAAGTACCCGTGGGCAAGCAGTTAGAGCACTGACTGCCCTCTCAGACCTTACGAGGTGGAGGGGAGTCAAACCACAGGGTGAATCGGAGCGTCAGACTATCCCTTCCGGGCAGTCTTGTTCTCCTTACCACTAGGGTCATCAATAGTAGAGACACCAGCTGTCCCGAGGGAACAAGAGGCTCAGTCAGATTCACAATTATGATTGAGCGTGGTGGTGGGTGATCTGGCAAGGGTTTACAGCTTCCTGAGCCTCCGTGTTGGTGTTGTTTGTGCATTGGTAAAGACACAAGACAAGTAAAAGGGTACTGGTTGCTGGGGTTGTGGACATACAGTCCTTAAGCGGGGCAAAATCTGCAATCACTCCCGTGGACCTGCCGTGAAATGGACAACCCAAGGTAACGAGTCCCTATGTCTCCTGCTGGCGGCAGGTGTCCCGGAATCTCAGAGATGGATCATTTAACAGGCCTCTTCTCCTGAGGGATTTGGTACACTTAACGGTCAAAGATAGACATGCAATTTAAAGTTAACTATTGTACAATTAACTAAATTACCTTAACACACCACACTAAAATTTAATTTAATAATCAAAGTGACAAAAGGATCTAAACCAAAATTAATGTAGTCGACAAACCCAATTTCAAAGTAGTACGTAATATTTATTACATTGAAAGAAATATTGTGGAAAGGCCCGGCTGTCCGATACACTATAAAAGCTGAGTTAAGAAAAATTTTGTTAATATTCAAAATGCTAAAATGTAAAAGTTGGAAATCAATATTATTATTTAACAGGGGAAGGCAAGCCTGGGAGAAATTAATAAAGACTAATCCAACCTTTCGACGCTACTTACAGCCTGAACTTTAGCGGGAGCTCTATCCAGAGTGACTGTATCATGCAACGACCTGTTACTGCTGGAGTCAAGGGAAGTCAACTGGGGTCAGGGTATAGGGTACAGGTGTAGGATTTACCGTAGAAGGGAAGAGCTGTCCCTGTGCCCAACAGCTGAGCTGGATGAAGCACTGCTGGTTCTAAAGCAGTTGAAGGATGTTTCGAGCCATACCACGGGCTACTGAGGAGAGGAGAGAGTCTTCTGCAGACTAGGAGAGAGCTCGCAAAACTAATCAGCCGGCGAGCCCGGCATGTCTGCTGGACCAGGATGCTGGACTTCTATTTATAGAAAAATCACCCTGTGTCAGCGATTCTCCGGGCGGGGGGTAGCATAGCCTTCCAACGCAGGGGTTGGTTTACTGGGCACAGTAGCGCCGCTCCATTTTCTTACCACCCCTGGTGGAGGCGTAGATATTTTCTGCGCTTTGGGCTGAGGCAGGCGGGCCATTTGGTTGTTTGGAACTTTTTGGCCGGATAGTGTAGCATAGTAGAATTCAAATAAATAATATAATTTATTCGTTGGGGTGGCACTTGCATTCTAATTCTTGAGCAGGCGTCGTGATTCATAATTACACACGTGAATCAAGTTGTCAGCTGACCAATGCATGGAGTCTCTTTTATTCATCATTACCAAATCAGAACGGCCAATGAGTTTGACTTTGCCCTGCGCTTGGTGAACTCTGAGATGGGGCGAAATCGATCGTAGTGTGTGCCTCTCTGCGGCACAACATGCTGTCATGCGTCAATTTAAATATTAATTATCACTAATTTTTCATTAAAAAACTTCTGGTGCGGCCTATACACACCAAAATATGGTATCTGAACAATGGATGCAGTAAATTAATGCTTTAAGAGATGTAGCACGTGCGTTTTTTTAACATTGTTTATAAAGTAATGCCGTCAGGTGAAACACTTTACTTACTGCAGGTGGGCGCCAGCGGTGTTTCTCAGACACTGCACTTCGAAACACAAGGGTTCTCAGGGATGCTGTGGGTTGTGTGTGTTCGTCTCACCCTAGCATCTTTACAAAACACTGTTCATTACTAAACCTTTAACACTGAAAAAGACAGGAGTTGGCTGGTTCAACACTAAAAAGAAAGACATAAATTTGTCACTTAGAGTTGCATTTATTGATTTCCATGTACATACCGTGCCAGAATATGAATTAATGGTTAACCTCGGATATGACTAGCTAACTCTGTTGGGTGATTCCCCCCAGCTCGTATTTTAACTAGTGTATTCCTAGATGGATGACTTCTCTGTGATGTTGGAAAACACTGTCTCCACAAGGAAAGGGGTCTACAGCCGCTAGGGTGGACTGTAGATTTTTCCTGGAGGCAGGACACGGGGAATTACAAACGAACACTAACATGTGTGATTACCTACGTCGCTAATGCATACTTGTCGAGTCACGTCTCCCAACCACGTGGTGTGTGTGGTGATGGCCTTTACACTTAGCAGGCTAGGACGAAAATAATGTCACCGTACAAATTACACAAATATTGATTAGAAAACATGGGACACAATATGAACAGGCATAATAAACACACAGATGCGTGAAAGCATTCTTACATGATGCAGACGTCGCTGGATGAAGTTCTTAGCGAGCCATGTGGTGCAGGTTAAATTACAACATTTTCAGTCAAATTCATGGAAATCCTGTCGGACAAAATTATGGTGCTCTTCAGAAAATTATTCGGGTTGCATGTCAACCATGCAAATGTGTCTGGGGTGCCTAATGGCGACAAATCAAACACGTGTGACAAGCGCATGGTCAGTTACAAAAACATCATTCATGGCAAAAATTACAAGAACCTTTAAATGAGACAATACATATTACCCTGAGAAATACAGCGCACAATAAATTACAAACAATAACACTTTAAGCGCAAGGAGGGCGCAAACACGGACTTGGCAGCTGTTAACCACGTGGTCGTAAATTATGAGGCCGTAAAACAATTTAACATGACAAAACCCTAAAATACATACATACAAATTTACCCTTAATATTGCTCGTGGCAATAAAGCAGAAATTACAATGCAAAAGTCTTTAACGTAGACAGATGGCGCCTGATTCAAAGTTGCATGTGCCGCATGGCCTCTCCGACATCTTTCCTCCTTCCCTCGATTCAAGTTCAAAAAGCCACAAGGGCTTCAAAAGGTTTATTTAAACGGAAGCATTATGTTGGGGATGTCTGGCAAAACGTACGCAAAGCAAAAGTTAACTGGTAAACTAAAGTGAACTATGGAAATCTAACTCGGTGAAAAAATATGAAGAGCGTATGTGATAGCGTCTTACCTCGCCAGCTATCCTAGGACGACTGCCCAGAGGCAGGGGTCGCATGGACCTACCATGGCTGCCTATGGAGTTTACACAAGTGGAAGTGCTATGCACGCAGAGTAAAACTTTTATCTTAAAATTGAAAAGGCACAAAAGAGATTGGAATACATAATAACAAGCACAATTTAAATTGTTTAATATGCATACCTACCAACTTTTTAAATCCTCAATCAGCAAAACATTTTGAAAATGTCTATTTTAATGTAAACTGGACGCTGCATTTTCCCAAAAACCTACAGTACTTTAAAGAAAATTTCTTCCACGCAGGCCTATTTTCTTACATGTTAATTTATCATGTTAACCGTAAATTACAAAATAAATACGAAGTAGAAGTTAAAAATTCTTATGGTCAAGACTTCTTTAAACATGTAGCAATAGGAATTCACAATTACAGGTTAACTCTGTGAAAATGGGCACCTGGCAACCTGACGTTTAAAGGAAATTTCTTTGCTAGAAAGTGAAAAATTATTGTAAAATTGTTTATTAAAGCCTACTTATTAATATGTTTTTTTTTTCATTTTGAAAAAACTTTGTAGCCTAGTGTACAATGAGAAGTAATACTAACAGTAAACATTAACACACTACAAGCTTTACCTTCAGAGCAACTTTCCTTTCTATCAACATCAGTCAGTTTACGACACAATACTATACAACACGTGAAGGTACTTTGTTAAATTTCCACTCTAGTGCAAGGAACTAAGTTTACTCTGTATGCAGGTTCCGCCACAATATAAATCTGAAAGTTTTTACACAATTGTATTCATTTTATGAAAACTGCAACTATCTAACTTACAAACAAAAGGGAAAAATGTGATACACCAATGCATCCTGGTGGCAAAAATGTTAGTTGCCAAACTAAAAGCATTTAACTTCCCAACCTAAGCATAATAAACCTTAGTCTAGATGTACTAAGAAAGGTACAAGCATGCACAACAGATACCTCGTAGCCTCCATAAGCAAGCTACTGAACTCTCGTATCTTAATCGCCAGCCCACCACTCAAGGACGTCCATTTTCAAATGTGATACACTTTCCTAAAAAAAATCTTTTATAACTATAAACCTGAACCTGTTCGCATAAGAAAAAAATCATTTACATGTGTATCTTATGCGCGGGTTTAGAAGATAGGGTGCATAAAATATGTGGGGTAACTGTTCTGTGGATATTTTGATGGAATAGTCTCATTCATTGCACCCATCTTTTAATACATTCTTTCAAAAAAGTTCAGTTAACCGGCTTCCCTCTGGGTAGATCTAGACACACAAGTACTCACGTTCTGCATGTCTCGCACGAGCTCCTCCATTTCTTTCTCGTGCTTTGTTTTCAGCTTATCCTTCTCTTTGCCTTGTTTCATCTGTGCATACTTCCTCTCATCCATGAACTTCTTTGTGTTGTTCTGCTTCTTCTCTTTGAGACGACGATCCTTCTCGGCTTTGGTTCGCAGTGTCTTGTCGTTGGCCACTTCTTTCATTGTCTCTACAGATATCTTCGCCTGGCGAGTGTTCATCTCCTTGATCTCCCTGCGAAACAAAAGTATCAGACCTAGAATTATCCATGCATCTTTCATTTTTTAATGAAAGTAAAATGGCTTGTTTGAGCACAAATAGTACAATATTTGTAGAGATGTGCGAATAGTGGACTTCGATGTTTGAATATTTCCAAATCAAATAGTAAAATTTTTTAATAACATGCTAATAGTTGCCAGTAAACATTTAAGTTATATATAACAGAAATAAATATGTACCATTTTTACTGGTTATACAACAAACAGTTTCCACACAAATAATAAAACTTCATGTGCACTGCCAATCACTAAGGCAGTTTAAGGAATGCCTGAACAGCAGTTCGCTAGATGATGCTCTGATCTTGTTTTCAGTGATGTAACTCAGATATCCCCCTGATTGTTAGTTACCACGAGCGCATGAACAAACTCAGAACCATTCTCAACTGCGGACACAAAATTCTGACTTCGTCACCACTCAGTCAAAACTTGTTCTACAAATGACCCTCCCAACCTTCTAAACAAACTGGTGCATGCCAAAATGCCACCCAATGCAACAGTCAGTAATATCACCACCTCCAGCAGGAGATCTCATCCTTGTAATAGCCCTGTCACATTGCAGCTCTTGTGCTATACTCCGGTCTCCCACCTCCTTCAACAGCAGGCTCACCAACCAGACATCCTGCAATGCAGAGCACATTGCCTTTACTTCCATAAAGTGGCTACCAAACAAGCCAGAACTAGGGTAAATGTAAATTTACAGGAGAAGCCAGTTGCAGCACACGCAGCATCTCATAACCAGAACTTAGTACCAACATTACTGTTATATCACAAAATCTTGAAAGTTCTAAAAGCATTTGCAAGTCAACATTTACGACCTCTGCAGAAGATGAAAATGTTTTATCCACAATTCTGAACAGCTGCAGTTCATTTACTTTAACGCGTGCCACTTATACCACTATTAAATACAATTACGACTCATTGCTCACCACGTTAAGTATTTCTTACATCAACCCACATGAGAGTCGATACCACAAACCAATACACGGGTGTTGCACGCCACTTAAATTTACCGGGCGGCCCGAAAATGAGGTTTCAAGGTTACGTAACCAGCCAGCACACCCCCCCCCCCCCCCCCCTTGCGCTGAGTGCCAACAAGCTACCAGCCACCTTGGGGCGTGGCCGAGCGCCACTGAAGATCCACGAAACAGAGTGCTGATGAGATGGTTCTCACCTCCCATGCCGGCCTCACAGCAGGACATCACACGCCCTCCCTGCGCCCGCCGCTGCACCCTACAGTTCTAACTATATAAGTTAGTGCACGGCCGGGCTCCGGAGTCATTTGTCTCGCTATTCTCTTGAGTTCACCCAGAGCACTCTCCAGTGCTGGGGCCTCCAGCGAACAGCGAACCACCGTGGCTGCTCCCTGCAACGACTACAGTCTTCGACAATCTACACTTCACCTACAACAGCAGTACTACAGCAAAGGAACTTTAACTTCTTTTTGCCTCTTCCAGACACCCGATAATTAGACAGTTTTAGTTCAGTATAATTTTTATTCTGTCTTCTAGTTCAACTTCTCCTCTAGCCTAGGACCAGGTCCCCTACACCTGGCTAACGTAGGTTACTTTCAGTACTCCGTCTGCTTAGTAGGAGATAGCACGGGTCACTGTGTTTATTGAGTCCTCAATAAATACAGCTTTGTTCTCTATCCATATGATTTTATTTATAGAGTATTATCTACTTCGCCCACTAGGAACAATCCACACTGTGCAACAACCAACGAGAACCGGGAAAGTTTACATCCGAACTAGAGTTAACTGAAGACCCCCTTCTGGAGTCCTCCAGTCTTGTAACACACCCATTAGACGGCCGCCTGTTGCTTCCTCACTCGAGCACCTAGGTGCTGGATGGAAAGAACAGCAGAGCCATGGCCACTAGGAATACTTCCATCCAAGGAGAGACAGCAAGCCTAGGTTGTATCCCCTACCAGAGCACCCAGGTGCTGGAGAGGGGGTATTTACTTGGGTGTTGCGGCCTGTTCTTGGCCGGATATCATATCCAGTAGAAGCATTGATGGCCCACATGGCTCAACATCTCTGATCTGCCCGCTAAGGTGGGGGATCGTTCGAGGCATTGAGCTTGTGCTGCCAAGCAGCTACTGGACTACACTATTATATGGAATAGTTTTCATTCGTGGTGCACGACGTGTATTGTTCAGCGGTGAACCACGCTCTATGCCGTATAAGATAAAGAACGGCTGACGGCGTAGTGAGTAAAAGATTTCTCATCTTGCTGCCAAGCAACAGCTTATCTTAACCCCTCCTACGAAGGAAAGGCAGGCGGAACGGGACCATGCCGCCTCACTAAGGTTACGAGCAACATCGACTATTCCTGTGGTGCGTTACGTATCTTTTCCACTGCACGTCCGTACAAGCCAAGATTACCATCCTGTCGTGAGCGGTATAGTGTACAGGACGGAAGCAAGGTATGGAATCGCCAACGCCGGGTTTTGGAGCCAGGAGTCCGCAGCCTGGAACCAACAGTACTGCGTGAGCCGGTCCGACACAACCCAACCGAAACCCGAGGACTGCAACACCAGCTTCACTCAGCCGCCAACCCAACTGAAACCCGAGGACTGCAACACCAGCTTCACTCAGCCGCCAACCCAACTGAAACCCGAGGACTGCAACACCAGCTTCACTCAGCCGCCAACCCAACTGAAACCCAAGGACTGCAACATCAGCTTCACTCAGCCGCCAACCCAACTGAAACCCGAGGACTGCAACACCAGCTTCACTCAGCCGCCAACCCAACTGAAACCCGAGGACTGCAACACCAGCTTCACTCAGCCGCCAACCCAACTGAAACCCAAGGACTGCAACATCAGCTTCACTCAGCCGCCAACCCAACTGAAACCCGAGGACTGCAACACCAGCTTCACTCAGCCGCCAACCCAACTTCACCAACTGGCTGAAGATCTCAAGTGTAAGTCAGGTAGCACTAACACCCCCTGTCAACTTCTGATACGACTACCCTTCTCAGGAAACAAGGTTTCAACACCAGACTGCGTGTCAAGCTGTAAACCACCACAACCCAGCAAACTCTCCAGCCAAAAACATTGTTGAGACGCGCACTTGGTCTAGCGCACAAAAACCACAACGATTGTGCCAAACAGTCTATAACCAGGCATGCGTCAACTTTTTAGATGTTACCTTGAACTCGTGCAATAATATGGATAGTACCTGGAACCATGCTTCACGGACTGTACTTTGCTGATCTTTCAGGTCACAAATCAGCTAATGTATTTAGCATATTTAAGACCTAACATACTCGAGTGCTAACAATGCACCACATGTCATATTACATTACAGTAAACTGGGCTGGCATTATTTATTTGTTTGCAACATACATCTACAGGACTTACTCAACAGTGACTCTGTCCACTGGAGTTAAATCTAGAAACCAAGACTTGTACATAGTTGGAAAGAAGTATATTTAGGTGGATGATGGATGATGACAGATAGCGACGGCTACCCACTGAGAGAACAACACATAAGTGCGTCACCTTTCGTGCTTGGCCTCAACTTGCTTGACCTGGGAGGCCTGGGCCAACTCCATGAGCCTCTTGAGGATGTCCTGTTGCTCGACCAACTGTGTGCGCATTGTCTCCCACTCCTCCTTGCGGTGCCGCTCCACCATGTCCGACCACTGCAGCGTTTGCTCTGTCACCAGCTTGCGCACTGCTGGATCTGTCGCCAGTTCCCCCTTACTGTCAACCCAAGCCACACAGTACAGCGTACATGCAATCTATATAAAGAACCAATTCCTTACTCTATCAGGTTAGAAAAAAAAACAGGTTTCTTTATAAAAAAAAATAATGTGCGCATGCAACGTTTAGTTTAACAAAATGAAAATAAAAAATAATTTCGAGAAAACTGAACCTTAATTGAAGTTAAATGAAAATCTTACAATTTTAACAAGTTATTTTTTATATAAGTGAAACCCTGTTAAGATGTTTCAGAAAAATACTGAGAAATGTGTGCTTATTGAGCAGGAAAAATTCTTAAGAGGGTTTTACTTATTAAAACATATTGTGGCACATTATCAAATAATTTAAAAGACCAAATCAAACTTACGTGGTAACATTAGTTGTCATATTGTATAAAACAAAATTAAAAAAAATATTTCTGTTATGAATACACTGACACATGATGCATTTATGCATTTTTGATGCATACTCTACATTTGACTTCACCCCATCTAGGACGCAATATTCAACCCTTTGGGCAAGTCATCTCAAGCAGAGGATATGCGGCACAATGTTGTGACACTACTAGACACGTACTAGCCAGCTTGTACTGTTCAACCAGATTCTCCAAGCGAACATCACGTCAACACCCCCCCAAAGTGAGATTGTACTGTACTGCCCGACTGAGACATCAAAGCTGGCTGCTTAGGCCACAGATAATTCTACGAACCTCCAGGAGAGCATGCCACTGGATGATCTTGCTGCATCAGCACTCTTCAATTCTTGACTCCTGCGACAGAGGTTATAACCCCACACCCCTTACCTCCAAAGGCTCCAAAGGCCCGTCTAGCAAAATACAGTCTCAGCTCGTCCACTGCTCACAATTGGGCCGGAGGAAACCACCAGCGGTTCACACGACGTACACTCGCAGATTCCACCGCTCCTCTTGGAGCCGGACATCTGACTACCAGTTAAAGACAATTGCTCCAGAAGTAACTTCCCTCTGCTTCTGGAAGACTGGACCTTCAATTGCTCCCGAAGATGTCTGCTCCTTCCTTACCCCTGGAGTCACCCCCAGAATGGTAACGTAAGTCAGTCCCTTCAGGACTCTGCCTCACCGGATGGTGATGCCAATTGTTAACACTGCCCTTCTGGTAGTTTAACCGCCACTTTGGTTCCTTAGGAACACCAGATGATAGTGTAAGTAATTTACAACTATAGTCTAACTAAAGTATTTATCGCCTTTATTTCCCATTAGCATTTCTACCCAGGTCGCCTTCACCTGGCCTTTTTACATTAGTCAGAACTTCCGTGTTGTCAAGTTGAATTAGTTTAGGAGGTAGTACAGGGCCGTGTTATATTACTATGTCAATATAACATGTGATTTCCTACTATTCTCCGTTTGCTTATTTCTTTAGAGTCACTCTTGTTCCTACGTAAACACGCCCGCCCCACCCGAGCTCTGCCACACGGTAGAATTTGGTAGACCCTCCTCCAGGTGAATTGAGCAACCAGGTTGTTCCATACCACCGCTCTTCATGGAGCTGGAATGGAGCTGGAATTAACTCTGATTGATCAACCCCCTGTGGATACCACACCTGGGTATTCCTATTGAGCCACTTGAACACAACCTGCTACTCTGTTCACCGCTCTCTATAGGGCCGGGTGAAAAGAGAAAGAGGTACAGTTCCTGCCTGTGAGACTCAGAAGTACACATTAGGGAAGCGAGTCACCGGCTTGCCTTTTGCGAGGTCATATTAATCGCTATCACGCATGTCATACTCTTGGGAGGGAGGCGTGCAGAGGAAGTTGAAAAAGGCAGCATACACCTCCGACGGTAATCCAACTTGCAACCTTAACCCTCCCATTCCACTTTGCACTTCCCCGCACAGGGAAGAGTTAGTACCTCCTGCACTACCGATAGGCCTCACCCCTCAGCCCTCCCCCAACCTTTGTTTCCACCGTTAGTCAATATTCCTGGGAAGCCTCACCTTGTAATAGAGGCACTACTATGGAGAGAAGTGCCATCCCTATGACTAGCCTGTCCTTGGTTCGGAGCCAACCAGCAGTCAACCTAGCACCCAGTCACCTGGAGCAGCCACCTCGGAGAATCTTTAAGATTCCAGGTAAACCAGTGAGAAAAGGCCAGTCCATTCACAGGGTCGTGACAGCGGTTGTTGACTTTGTGCCGACAAGACAGGCCAGAAGAACAGTCTTGTATACCGGTCCAGCACCTCGGAAACATTAGGACTCCCTTCCTCCCATAGGTTCCTCATGATTCTAGCATCACAGTCAAGCTGTAAGATTCACCTTGACTAAAGTCTAATTTCTTAAAACTTACCTGACTAAGTTTTGTGTGACACTTAGCCTCCCAAGTCACAGGTCAAAGGTCAAAGTTTGATGCAAACAGTACCAACAAATAGAACCCTTCCCTAGTCGGGCAGGCACCAATGTACATGTCTAATGGAGGAATAAATGAATGAAACCAGAGAACACACGAAAGAGAAAATATAACACAATGTTTCTGGAAGTTTAGTTTTGTGTTATTTTAGAAATAATATAATAAAACTGACATGTCCATAACAAATATTTCCTATCGGTAGTCAAACAAATTAAAATTTGACAAGCACTCAAATATTAGATAAACACAATTTTTTTTTAATTTGTTAAGACTTTTTGGAAAAAAAAAAAAAAAAAAAAAAGCCGTTGCCAAAAGCGAAAATAAAAGTTCCTATTTTTTGTTACAATTTTGTCATACTGAATATTTGTACAAAAAAACTGGTTTATTTGATTTAAACTGTTTCACTTGTTTGAAATATTTTTATTTTATTTAAAAAAAACTTGCAACAGCCTGTGAACTAATACTGTATTTACTCAGTACCATCCACACATTTACATTAAGGGTGCAGCTCTTACATGCAGAATGAGGCTTTGGAGAAAAATATAGGACTGTAAATAGTTGAGGTCATCATAATATACACTGCTTTTCACTACTGCTACTGCGAGCATGGCTATCAGACTCTTTCAGAAGCACGCGGCTTTCCCAGCAGGCGATCAGTCCACATTACAGTTTTTGTTAAGGCAGATTCCCACCTACCACCTTGGATTTATAGAAATTTTGCCATACTCTGGAAATACAGTTTAGTAACAT
Source organism: Dryococelus australis (assembly GCA_029891345.1). Taxonomy (NCBI): domain Eukaryota; kingdom Metazoa; phylum Arthropoda; class Insecta; order Phasmatodea; family Phasmatidae; genus Dryococelus; species Dryococelus australis. The sequence goes on from CM056993.1 coordinate 5,234,516, forward strand.
GATTTTTGGAACGACAGAGCACAGAGCATTTCATAGTGCATTGTCTTAGGTCAGTATTTCTTGACTACTGTTGATATCGTTGTCTTTGTAATTGTTTGCAGGAAATAATCTCCGAGTTTCGCCTTCGCAGTTACCAGCTAAAAATTAATAAATGTAGCGAAGTTGTGGCAGTTTGATACAGTTCGGGAAACTGTTATTTAGGATATGTTGTGGGGGAAATTTCAATACACCCTCTGAAATAGAAGCTTTGCCAAAAAATCTATAAATCCAAGATGGTGGTTGGAAATCGGCCTTAAAGTTCTTCCTACTTTCAATATGCTAAATTTAACATACCAGGAGTTTTGTAACACATGTAATGTACGTATAGCTTGTGCAACACACCTGTGCACTGAATCACAAGTTTTAGAACTGAATGTGTAAAAATATTTTTTCCCTTGGAGGATACATGGTGCAGGAAGGTAGGTTGTAGACTGTTGAATATAATATGTAACAGAACGTTTGCTTAGAAATCCTTTAAGGATTTTAATAAACCTAAATTTATTATACTTTTATAGGTTACACAATTGAATAAAACACGTAACTTATTTACTGCATTATATCCCTATTTCATATGAATATAAATGTGTTACATACTAATGATGAATACAAGCAGCAAATCTGTTTAGTAAAATGCAGGAAATAGACAAATACTGAAGTGTCCTACAAATGAGAGTTTACCATTCACTAACAAGGGAATCCTATACACCAAATCATATTCAGAAAATCAAGTAGCAAAACACAGTTCAGAAGCTACAACACGTAACACAAATAATCACTGCTCTAAAAAAAGTTTCTTCTGAAGCAAACTAACTAATACAGTACTATTTTTTCTCAAAATAAGTACCCCCATTTTTGGTAAAATTCACACCTTTAAAAGTGTGACTCGTCACGAGCTATGTCAATCTCTCATCTAGCCTCGCCACAGCCGCGGCCCCCTCCTAAGAGGAGCTGTTACATCATACACACCACAGGATGCCTCCAAGCCACAGATTGCTTGCTGCGCTTCTACCCACTTTGCATCACGTCGCCGCTCACAAGCCCTCTAGCGCCTGGCACATGAGGGGACGTAGCTGCCACTCTCTTCTCTACTCTGCTTCTCTCTATCCACACCCTGAAACCCTCACGCTGGCCCTGTGCACCTTGTAGAAATAGGACTCTCAGTCCTCGGTTCAAGGCTGCTTGCAGACCATCACGCTGCCTGAGCATCCATAGACTTTTTCAAGTCGTCACCGACTTTCGCAGTACTATCGAACGTTCTACTCTGCACGCCACCGCCTCACTGCTCACCACCACATCAAAGCCACCGCACTTTCAGCTACTTTGTAGCTTACTTACAGCTATCATGAGTACGAGTGCCACTTACTTGGAGTCGCCCTCACCCTTGCATTGCAGCGTCTTCCAAGACTAGGATCAGCCCTTCAGGCCTCAGGGTACAAGCTGGTATATGTTTGTATGATTGAGCAATTGATAAAATGGGCATAAATTTGACTTAGTTGAGTTGTCTCTTCCAGCACTCTGTATCTCCCACACCTTGCTCCCGTCATTCCCTATTTTCATCACCAGTCCTAGTAAGACTCTTCTAAGGATAGCCACGTGCCAAACCGTAATCCTTCTCTCTCATATTGGTAACTGACTTGAAGTGCAGCTTAGGAAGTCCGCCTTCCTAGGTCTCACTAGAACAGTTGTCTCTTGGACTATTGCCCCTCCGGCAGATACCTGGGTCCAATAGCAACGTTTCGCTCACCAGGTCACCTGTTTATACACAATAGACCAACCCCTAAGGAGGCCAGCTGTAATGACACAAGTCTGCTAGCGACGTTTCGCTTGCCAGAGCCCTGAGAGTGGAAGCCCCTAGCCCTGCTACTGTAACCTCTAGTTTGGTACTTGGGCTCGCTAGCGACGTTTCGCTTGCCAGAGCCCTGAGAGTGGAAGCCCCTAGCCCTGCTACTGTAACCTCTAGTTTGGTACTTGGGCTCGCTAGCGACGTTTCGCTTGCCAGAGAGCCCTGAGAGTGGAAGCCCCTAGCCCTGCTACTGTAACCTCTAGTTTGGTACTTGGGCTCGCTAGCAATGTTCTGCTCGCTAAGCCACCAAACTGAAGGCCAGTAGGTCAGGCTTCCAACCTCCCCTAAACCTCCGCACCCTACTCTCCATCAAGGTGTTTCTACTCCTTACTGGCTACCCATTATTTACCTATCAGGTCTACCACACCCCCCATATGCCTCACCATAGGGCTGGGCAGGTCAAGACTGCCGATTTGGAGCTAGCTCAGGCTGGGGTACTGAAGAGCAGCGGTTTAGTTGACAACAACCAGATTTAAACCTGGAAGAAAATGGAGGCCTCACGCCAGAGAGGTTCTGCATCTAGTTCGTCGAGCACCCTCCTGAACCTCATCTGACACACACATTGTGCAGTATCTCAGTTGCCGCCAACACCATAGAAGAAGACGCCTACCTTCGTCCGGCCAGCCAACATTACTAGGGTAGACAGGCCTCTTAACATTACACCCGCATATACCACGACTAGGGTATTCACTCGGCCATCGCTTGCAAGCGCACCATGCTCAATCAAAGAAGTGACCAAGCCTACCAATTTAGGAAAAACCCTGTGCAAGTGGTGACCAACTACACCATTGCCCAGGGGAAAAGTCCTCTAACTGCCAATACCACTAAGGGTGAGCGACAAGGCAACAAGTGTTATGTTTGCACCTTACGTTTCCATCCCAGCATATTGCACGGCAATAGAAAACACAATAGGAAACCATCAAAATTAATGAGCACAATCAATGCATGACATGTTTTACATGCTCCTTTTCATATTTCACATTTTGAACAGTAAACTCTCAATTCTACAACCTTTCATGGTTACCAGGAAATTGGTTTTTATTTCGAGGTAATTGTTTTTGGAAGAAGTTTTATGATTAAATATTTTTCATGGTTCCTCTAAAAAAAAAGGTCATTTGGATAGGGTTGCTATTCCTGGGGTCATAGAAAGGAGAGTTGACTTAACTGGAATTCAGCTGTATATCTTCCTCTCCTGCCCATTAATTTGTCATTCATTCGGAAATAACTTTTCAACTTGACTTGCCGTTTGCGCTGTTACTGTATGCAACTGTTCACCTAGCCTCCTGACTAGATTCGAGAAGACCAGCTTGAAAGCAACGCTTCCGTCACATTCCAAGTGTCAAAATAGGGAAAGTGAGCATTACATGGCCCTATAAATGTACCATAAACTACCAAAAAAACATTTTAAAAAAATTGTTACTATATTTGCTTAAATTCTTGTATACAAAGTATGTTTATCTATTAAGTAGCAAGTTTCTTCTGTCTGCCTTTGGGATAGTTTATCCACCATGGTTTCACATCACCATTATGGATTAATGCTGAAACAACTCTATTTTACATGCCTGCCTGCCACCAAAATTACCCAAGGTAGCCAACCGTAAGATTATGTACCATGCTACATTAGATGAGATATTTAGACATAAAAGGCAACTAACATGATATATCACATCTTCAGCATAAAACACACACAAATACTGTAAATGCATCATTATTTCCTTATAATCTAAATCTAATTAATCTCTAAATTAAAAAAAATGATGCACGACTTCTTTCTTAATTGAATAGATTTCTACTCATCAGTGTAAACGAACTGGGAGCACCTTCAACGAGTTTGAGTTGCAGTCACCAACGAGACGTCAGATATTGTTTTATCTACACAAGGCAAAGGACGGACACTCCCCGCCAGATATTATTCACCGGCCGAGCCACCGAAGCCATGCAGCGAGATCAACCGAGTAGAGCAGTGCGCTGCTACATGCCACTACCTGTACCCTCGCAGAGGCATGAGCCTGGATTCAGTGCCAGCCACTGAAGAGGATCTATGTCGTGCACTTCGCAGCTGCTACCTCCTCTCCAGGACAACCCCCTATGAGAGGCGAGCAAGGGGCACACCAAAGCTCCTGACCAATCTTCAAGCAATTGACGTCTTAGTAGAGGCCCTGGGCCAGAAAAACAGCATTTTGTGATAAAAGCAGTGGAAGAACATTAATTTTGAATCATTTGTAGATGTGGAGGCATTAAATATTTACATAACATTACAAAATGGCGACCATTTATCAAAACTGTGGGGGGGGGGGGGGGGAGAAAAAGAAAGAAAAAGTTACTCTCTTTTTGATATAAATTATTTTTTCTTTGGCTTTAGTAAGAATTTTGAATAAAACTTATCACACTACAGTCAAACCAATGAGAGCATTAATTTTATAAATAGCGGTCTCTTATTAACAAAGTTAATGTGTTAAAAACTTTTCGCATAGCTTTGAATTCCAGCAATTGTATTATTGTAAATACACACATACAATGACATTTTCTAAAAGAAAAAAGTATATCAGCTATCAAACATAAACCCTAAATATTACATGACACCATCTTAATACAAAATTGTGCATGGAAGATAAAGTTTTGATCATTGTTTGATGCAGTGTTTTAGGTTTCATTTGGGAATGTCTTGTACACAATATACTCACATTTATAGTTCAATTGTAGATTATGCTGGAGATCGTATAAAATTACCTGTTTTGAAGACATCAACTACAAGAAAACTTGTTTATGCTCATGACATTTCATCAGAAGTAGATTGGACTCTCTGTGTTCTGTATCGGACAGAAACAGAGCCTATGAAGTACTCGCTGAAAATCTTTCAAAACTGCAGACTTTGGCTGTGCTACCAAGTTACATACGTTTGGACAGATTTAAGCTGAACTATTTAAATATATGTGAAACATTTATTGCGATAAGTGCTAAGTGGCATCAATCTTGTAGTTTGAAGTTTAACAACACGGAAGTAAGATGAGCAGAAGAAAGAGAAAGGAAACATCTGCCGAACATCCCGTTGGATACAACGACGGAGATGATACTCCAGTGAGACAGAAGAGGAACAAATCCAGTATACATTTTCCAGACCTGTGTTTCTTTTGCGATAAACCCTCAGGAAATAGGTGAGATCTTCACAGAATCTTAACAAAATCCATGGATAGGAGAATACGAGAATGTAAATCAAAAATAGGAGACAGTATACTGGCTGCCAAGTTGGCAGACGGTAATATGATACCAAGACAACAAAAATATCACCATCTCTGTCTTGTAAATCTGTATAACTCCTGTGAGACACAAGTGATAGTTGAGATGATAATATTTACTCTGTAATTAGAGGGATTGCCTTTCTGTAAGTAATTTCTTACATTGAGGATGTGAGAGTCGAAGCAGGGTACAGAATGTCTGCTCTACTTGCCCATTACACAGAACGATTAGATGAGTTATGCCTATTGCTTTATTTATTGACCGAGAGCTAATGAAGTTCATCATACCAGGCTAAGAGAAAAAATATTGTTTCACTTTGGAGATATGCGATCAGAAATATCTGGTAGAGAGTATCTTCTTGTCTGTGAAGGTGCTGTAGGTGAATTGATTCAAGTATCCTGTGAAAGCTATGATGAAGAAGCCTTAGCAACAAGTACAATAGCAAACTCTATTCGTGGATGTATTTTAAAGTCTAAACAACAATTCCAAGGTGAATTTAGTAAGACGTGCCAGCAGGAAGCAAGTATGGTTCAAACAAAATGATTGGTCCTCCTTCCCAACCACTGGTTACAATCTGCCAGTTGATAACATTTCATATGCAGACAAGAAGAATGAAGCAAAGTATGCGACATCAAGTGGACAGGGAATCACCATTCCCAGTATATTTGGCAATGAAAGTTCATGCACAGACTAGAAAAAAAAAAATTGTCCACATGACGGATAGTTTGGGCCTCTTTATTTCCTATGCGAGACTTTTAAGAATATCATCAAGTCTATGTGAGGTATCAGTCAAACGGATTGAAGATAATAAGGCAGTGTTTCCTCCGAATTTCCAGACTGCATATGACAACTTGAGAATACAATCCTAGTAGCATAACAAGTAACGAGTCATTTCATGGTACCAGCATTTCATTGTTTCAACACGCAGTACAACAAGAGAACAAGTTGGTTCGACTATACCAAGGATAATTCCTATCATTAAATCTTCAAAACGTGTTACTCGACTGCCATGTGAAATATCATTTGTTGCCCCAGCATATCTGTCAGTATAAGAACCACCACTCCCAAACATTGATCTAGTTAATAAAAATATTCTGCTGTTTGTGGGAACCACACTAGAAGATGAATACTTGGAGGAATAAAAGTGACTTCACAACTCTTTATCTGAGGACCCAGGAAGTAACATATCATGGTCAGCATTTCATGCGTCAGCTGGAAACCAACAAATTGGTCAATCTTTAGTATGACTGATTCCAATATTTCATGAAAACTCCCAAAACAGCAGCAACGATGACCCATGGAATGAACATTATACAGCAGAGTACGAACTTTTTACATCCAGGCCAGGTGGTGTAATTGCTCTGGACTAGCCATTATTTGCTCTTGTTAAAACTATACAGTGGACACGGCCCAATAAATATTGAGGAGATAAAATTTTCCTTATGTTTGGTTCACTACATATAGAAGAAGATTTTCTCAAAGTTATTGGAAAGTACCTGGATGGAAGTGGGTGGACTGGAATGTTGACCAGTGCTGGAGTTGCGAACCATGGAACAGCAGAATCGTTCATTAAGGTGGCAAACATAGCCAAAACAAGACTGGCATATCAGATAAATGCTGCGGCATTATATAAAATTATGTATGATGCATAACAAAAAGAAACTCATTTAATTGAGGCAAACGAAAGTTAAGACAAAACATTTAGAGCATTGGAAGAAAGAAAGAAAGAAAGGGGGAAAAAAAAAACACACTTTCCGTTTTTTAAGTACTGGAGTACTCTCCTTAAGCTGGAAATTTAAAAGGTAATATTAGTGAGATCCCACCGCTCAGCAAACTTCACTGCTTACATAGAATCTTTGAAGGAGTTGATACCATGGTTTTTTGCTATGGATCATTATACTTGCGCTCGATAGTTGCCAGTCTATGTAAACTATCTCCTTCTCCTGCCAAAAAAAAAATCACCCTGATGTTGACAGTGCATTCAAGCAAGGCTTATTTTCTGTGCAAAAATCCAGAACGTGTTCTCTGGCATTGGAGTGGACCAAGCCCACGAACAGAACAATGCTGTCATAAAAGGAGATGGTGGTGCTGTTGTGTTGCCTTACTTACAGATCCAGCAGCTTTAACAAGATGGATATTAGGTGGTCCTGAAATCACACAGTTAATTGCAGAATTTGAGGAATTTAATGCCACAGTCAAAGAAACATTGTACATGCATCATGAAAAAACTCCAGGATTCCAAAACTTGTTTGCACAGAAGGTAATTGCACTCAAGAACCAAACACAAGAGCGCGGAAATCCCTTTTTAGAGAAATCAAAGGATTTTTTTTCTTTAGAAACTGACATTGCTGATGATAAAGAAAGCGTGGAGCTAATTATGCATGCTGAAGAAGTTAAGACAGAAGCAGTATACAGCATATGTTGAGGATAGAATAGTTACGAAGCAAGTGCCATTGTACTCCAGAATAAAGAAGAATAACTTCCTGTTATTTCGATGTCCTAAGAAGGTTCAGAAATCAGTTCTCAATGTAAGGTCTCTGAAAGCTTATGTAGATTTATTCTCGAAGCTCTTCATAATATGTAACACCAGAAATTTGGACTTGAATTAATTTTTTTGCATATGAAATCAGTCTTACCCACCATCACTTTCAGTACATCAAGCCTTACAGACGGGAAATAAGTCAGCTCTTCTACAGTGCTTTCAAAATGAAATAAGCAATGCAATATTTGTCTTACATGTAGAGTTAAAAGAAGAAAATGAATTCAGTTTTATAGATAGTACTGATGACGACCAAGTACATAAACTGAAAACAGAAAAAACTGAAATAGAATGTGTGCTATTTTCTATGATGGACTGCAGTTGTTCATATGTGGCAGTCGCGGTGGAACATACTTTTGGAGAGTACTCAGACTCCTTCAAGGAACACATTACGTCAGACTGTGCTTAAATGGGTTCTAAAAGAGTTGATACTGCATGGGACACGTATGACGAGGAAAGTACAGTCATATGCAAGACGCATGACGGGAGTAGGGGAAAGGTGTCATGTTAATCACAAGGGATTGCTTCCTTTGAAGTGGGCCACTTTCCTCAGAACTGCAGGTAACAAGACAGAACTTTCTGCAACGCATGCAGAAGATAACACCACTTGCCCTGCTGTTGGGAAAGTTACAGTGTGGTCCACAAAAGGTTCAGATGTGCTTTCATACATGTAGCTATAAAATCTAAAAATGTCAACCAAAAGTTATTTAAAATCAATTTCCTGCTGCATTTACCTTAGATTTTTATGGAAATAACAGCAATTTTGTAAAACAGCTATAAGGATGTATTATCTATAATTACATTTCTGTTTACCTTACATTTTTTACGCAAAAGAACAACCAAGATATAATAATTATTTGCAAAAACAACAAAAAGTTAAATTTTGATCATCATTTTTCTAATGTCGGCCGTTTTGAATTACAAAAATTTTTTTGAATGCCTCCACATCTTAAAATGTTCTAACATATATGATCTTCAATCGTACTAAGTTTCATGCTTTTATCAGAACATGCTGTTTTGGGCTGTTTTTGATGCTGAGGGCCCTCTACTATCTGGCTTGTTCCTTGACCGCACGCACCTCTGGTGCCGCGGGAACCATCGGCTCCTCTACCTCTGGTGCCGCGGGAACCATCAGCTCCTCTACCTCTGGTGCCGCGGGAACCATCAGCTCCTCTACCTCTGTTGCCGCGGGAACCATCAGCTCCTCTACCTCTGTTGCCGCGGGAACCATCGGCTCCTCTACCTCTGTTGCCGCGGGAACCATCAGCTCCTCTACCTCTGGTGCCGCGGGAACCATCAGCTCCTCTACCTCTGGTGCCGCGGGAACCATCAGCTCCTCTACCTCTGGTGCCGCGGGAACCATCAGCTCCTCTACCTCTGGTGCCGCGAGAACCATCGGCTCCTCTACCTCTGGTGCAGCGGGAACCATCGGCTCCTCTACCTCTGGTGCCGCGGGAACCATCGGCTCCTCTACCTCTGGTGCCGCGGGAACCATCAGCTCCTCTACCTCTGGTGCCGCGGGAACCATCAGCTCCTCTACCTCTGGTGCCGCGGGAACCATCAGCTCCTCTACCTCTGGTGCCGCGGGAACCATCGGCTCCTCTACCTCTGGTGCCGCGGGAACCATCGGCTCCTCTACCTCTGGTGCCGCGGGAACCATCGGCTCCTCTACCTCTGGTGCCGCGGGAACCATCAGCTCCTCTACCTCTGGTGCCGCGAGAACCATCGGCTCCTCTACCTCTGGTGCCGCGGGAACCATCGGCTCCTCTACCTCTGGTGCCGCGGGAACCATCAGCTCCTCTACCTCTGGTGCCGCGGGAACCATCAGCTCCTCTACCTCTGGTGCCGCGGGAACCATCAGATCCTCTACCTCTGGTGCCGCGGGAACCATCGGCTCCTCTACCTCTGGTGCCGCGGGAACCATCGGCTCCTCTACCTCTGGTGCCGCGAGAACCATCGGCTCCTCTGCCTTGGTCTTCATCGAGGACACTAACAGTACCAAAGACATTCCCACTCCTCAAGACTTCACCGCACATTCGGGGGTCGAAGATCCTTCTCTTCACCAGACTTGCAGCTTATACAGAGAAACGTACACATCTCTTCTGGACAACAGCCGTAGTGTAGCTTAAAGTCAGAGTTGTTTTGATAGAGCCACTTTACTGCCTAGCCTGTTAGCCTTCACCTGTGTTCACATAGGGTGTTCTACTTCCATAAACTCATGTGGATAGGTGGTAGTACTTCACCATCACTCTTTATTTACGTTAAAAGAAATAAACACGGTTTTACCAACTTACGAACATCGCTCCCGTAGTCATAGCACCTCTCCTCATAAACATCATGCCCGTACGAGGGACAGCAGGTCACCGGGATTTGATTCTACCAGTTCAGACATGTAACACCAAACAACAGCACAATCTTGGCTGCACTAGTGTGGTGAATGGTACATCCACAGCATTAGGATATTGCTTCCTTAGGAATTGGAATGCCAGTCTGAAGTTTGCTCTTCTCATCGTGCACTGGAGGTGCCAAGATGAGTACATCCTTAGGCCTGGGGAAACCTGCTCCTCTGGGACACTCGCCACACTAAAGTTGGAAGGCTATCCGTTCTGTGCACCTAGCGTAGTGAACAGTAAAGCCACGATACTAGGTACACGATCCTCTTAGGGTCGGCTTGTCAACTTGGAGGTTACCTTCTCATCGCACACTAGTGATGCCGAGAAGAGTATTTCTCCGGGTCTGGGAAGACCAACCCTATCAGGACCTCACCCCCATATTGGGACGGTCACCAGTGCTATGAAGCTCAACTAACTCCACACCCATGGTGCTGGAGTTGGAAGGTAAGATACGGAATTGACTGGCCACCACATTACGCACACTCATTACACGCCTCCATGTCAACTGCTCCACTTCTACAAAGTCTGATTGGAGAATTCTCTCCCTCTCCTCATGCACTTTAACCGTAGTGGCAGTGTTCATAAGAGGACAAAATGAGTAAGGGCTGCCTCTAAATATCCACTGGGGCTTTACCGCCTCCCAGCCGGGTTTGTACATCTCAGTCCACGAGAGCAGGTAGTCGAACTCCACAAGCTCTCTAAACCAGTTCCACTAGCCTACAAACCCGCTATGTTTGAACTACCAACCAAAATCGCTGAGGATCATCACCCAATTGTGAAGGGCCTACCTCAGTAGCCAGGACATCAACCTAGAGCTCGTCAACTTTCAGACACTGGGGTCACCACGATAACTCAGAACCTCATCAGCTACCGAAACCGCACAACAAGGCTTACCAACACACCCATCTCAGGGGCAACCCCTAGTGTGCCGCTAGTCAAGCCTCAGTCGGTACAGCCGTAACCACCAACCGTACGTCGCCCAGGTTGCTCTAGCAAGTGGTCCCGCCAAGGCGGAAAGTAGTGCTCGCAGAGCCGGACTTTGTTCCCTGCCAGAAACTGACTCTTCCAGTATTTTACACTGGCAGAGCTCCTGTTCCGTGCAGAGACTAGGAACAAATGCAGTTAGGGTGGGTCTAGCCTAACAACCAACAAAGTCACTTTGGCCATGTGATGTGACAACTGCTGAAGTCCGTCAGGCGTCAACATGAACACATTTAGCGAAAACTTAAAATGTGGACTGTTCAGTCACCTAAAAGCATTCCAATTCTACCGATGTAACGGTTTTTTCTATTTGCTTTATTTATGTCATTGTCAAGTGACTTACACCACCATCCCTGCCACAGTCATGTGCTTGTCTGCAGGAGGGAAAATGAAGTGGTGTGTAAACAATAACCATGCAAGATGCAAGAGACTACTGCTTCTGGTAGAAACTGGTTTCTAAATATTTTCCACGACCAATACAAAAAAAGAAGGGTGTTAAACATGGGAAGAGTGAGTGAGTGTGGAGATCTGGGATGCTCTAAACATTGAGGTCTTAAGAGCTGATGAGGATGAAGCGAAGGTGAGTATGCAGTGCTGGAATGCAAGGGCAGGGGAAACGGGAGATCTCCGAGAAAACTCGCAGACCAGCGGCGTTGTCCGGCATGATTTCCACATGTCAAAACTTGGGGGACGACGCTACTTTGAATCAAATCCGGGTCGCCTTTTGGGAGGTGAGTAGTCTAACCACTACACTACTACGGTTCCTAGGCGGGAAGGAATTATACCAGTGTAAATACTGTTTGCAATAAAGTTTATTCCTTACAAAACTTGTTTAATCTTTATTATAGATGAATGTGCAGGTACACCCTAGACAGGGATTAACACCCACTCAGGCAGCATTGAGCTGGGACCCTTAGGTCCATGCCATTCCTGAAAAGCAACGTGAAATCAGATGTTGATATGGAGCAGCACTAGAATTTAAGATAAGGGAAGCAGGAGGGTCCCCAACCAGTTTGACAGTAAAAATATTTGCTGTTTACACATGTCGAAATCTGGGGTGACTTGATTGGGAACTGAATCTAGATTGTCTTGACTAGAACAGGTGAGCTAACCACATAGCCACCAGGCACCTACACTGGAACAACACTATAATGATAGCAAGAGAAATAATCGTTATAGCAAATCGTTGCTATAATAAAAATTTACTGTGTGGTATCATTACATGCAGTGTTATACACACACTTCACAGGAACCCTGTAATTTATGGCTGGCATTACGAGCTAAAGTCAACAGTGAAATACAATGCATCACATATTATTACACAGCAGGATTTTCCACATGACCATAGTTCTGTGAAGATTATTAAAACCACAAAAAGTAATTGATGCATGCCGCTTATACTACTAATATACTACGATTATGACTCACGTGAAGTATACCCTTACTTCAACCTATGTAAGAGTTGTCTACTTCAACCACCCACATGAGAGTTGTGTGCACAATACTTTGCGCATAAGTTCTCTGCCACTTAAATCTCTTGGGCGGTGGAGCACATGGGTACTAGGTTACGCAACCAGCAAGCATGCCGCTTCCCCCCTCCCCCCATGCTGAGTGCCGACAAGCTGTCAGACACTTCGAGGGCGGCCGAAGATACACAAACCAAGGAACATTGACAAGAGGGTTCCCACCTGCCACGCCAGCCTCCACAGCAGGACTTCACACGCCTTCCCCGCACCCCGCTGTGGCAACCTAGACTTCTGACTATATAAGTCAGTGCGCAGTGGGGCGCCAGCAGTCATTCGTATTCTTCTCTTGAGTAAACCCCAAGCACTCCTTAGTGCTGGGGCCTCCAGCGGAACCTCGAGTCTTCTGTAGCCATTGTGGCTACCCTCTGCGACGACAAGAGTCTTCAACACCCATCGAACATGAATATACCTTGCTACTGACTAACTTCTTTCGCCTCCTACAGACACCCGCATTACACAGCTTTAGCTGAGTAGTTAAATATTCAGTTTTCTAGTTCACTTTCCTTCCAGCTTAGAACCAGTTCACCTACACCTGGCTACCATAGCTTTCCTTCAGTACTCCGTCTGCTTGGTAGGAGATAGCACTAGTCACTATATAGTTTTACTTCAGTACTCCGTCTGCTTGCTGTTATTGCTTCCTATTACCCTCGGGCACCCAGGTGCTGGGTGGAAGTAACAGAGGAGCCACAACCACTAGGAATACCTTCCACCAAGGAGAGACAGCAAGCCTAGGTTGTATCACCTACCAGAGCACCTAGGTGCTGGGGGCGGTATTGGCCAGAGGGTTGCGGCCTGGCCTTGGCGACCAGTATTAGTATTGGTGGTCCACACTACTCAACATCTCTGATCCGCCTGCAGACGTGGGAGATCAGTGGAGACTTTTACCGAGCTTGTGCCACAAATTAGCTACTGGAGCCACACTATCGTAGGGTATAGTTTCCCGTCCAAAGAAAAAACCACATCTTGTTCAGCTGCAAACCAAACTCTATGACTTACAAGATAAGACACAGCCGAAGGCGTAGGGAACAAATGATTACTCAAATAGCTACCCAGCAGTGGAGTACCTTAGCCCTCCTATGCAGGAAAGACAGGCAGAACGGGACTGCGCCGCCTCACTGAGATTACGGGCAGTCTCGACTGTCCACGTGGTACGTTATATTCATTTTCCACTGCTAGTCCGTACCAGTCCCTGCTATCACCCGGTAGTGAGGGGTTTAGTCTACCGGACTGAAGCTAGATACGGTCTAGCCAACCCGAACTTCTGGAGTCAAGAGTCAGCGGACTGGAACTTGAAGTACAACGTAATTTAACTCAAGAACTGTAACAACAGTCTCACTCAGCCAGTTAATCTACGTTACCAACCAACCGAATACCCTCTGAGTAAGTCATGTTTCTAACACCTCCCGTCATCTACCTATAACTGTGCACTTGGTCTAGCACATGAAATCTCGCCAACCATGCCACAAAGTCAATAGCCGGGCGCGCGTCATAATAATCACTGATAGCTCACAAAAACACATTTTGCAGTCTCTCAACTATAAATGTACGTAATGAAAACTAAAAATAAATAAAGATAAACCAACCATTTGAAAGATATTGAAATCTAAGCCCATGGTTTAATTGCAGGCGCTAACAGAAGCCTTTGTTTGTCCTTGTTGGAAATGTAATAATGTTGATGGCTTGAATGCTTTAGTTTATAGATGAACTGACCACTAAGCACTTACTCTTTATGTGGCGGTATCTGTCTCACTTTTGCTTGGGCACCTCTCCTACTCGGTCACCCACTGTCCTTTTGTTTTTGTAGTTGCCTACATAGTGTCTACGTATATGCAACTCATTCCTATCCCTTCCTTTTGTGTATAGGAGGAAAGGAGAGGTTATTGACATTATTTGACCTCTTTAGTCAAAATTTTTGCAGACCAAAAGTAAATTATTAAGAGTCACATGTTTTAACTTGTAATACTATTGTTACAGTGAGTGAGATCACAAAAAGGTACTCAACAGATATTGAACACAATGGTGCGTAAAAAAATTACTTCTATAATGAATGTATCGTTATGGCCTATACTTGTTATGGCCCCATGCCACTATTTGTTAAGTTAAAAAACTTCTAAGTATAGGATAGACTCAAGCCAGTATCTACACTCACTCACTTTTTGCCCTTGATCAGCTTCTCGATAGCCGCCGTCTGCTGCTTTTGGATGGCCAACTGCTCTTTCTGCTGCCGCTTGCGCATCGCCTCCAGTTCCTTCTGTTGCTTGCGCTGAGCCTTCTGGAATGCCTTCTCTGACCGTAACGTGTCCACCGTCACTGGGTCAAACTTCATGTCTTCCACTGTAACAGTCACACACACTCGCTTTGTCCTCGGCATGCACACAAAACACAAACGTACTAATAAATATACTTTGAATTTGCACATACCGTATTCACTCATGTATAGTGTGTACCATGATTTTTTGCAACAAGTTCCAGGGAAAAATTTTTTTAAAATAAAATTGTATCAAAAATTTGTGGCGCCCTGTTAGTAAGTATAGAACAAATTATTCTTTTTTTACATTAATGTGTGGTGATTGTGATATATTTGGAAAAATACTTTAAGTAAATAACTTGGGTGCAAAAAGCCAAGATAAAAAAGAATTATGGAACCCTCACGCTCCTACTAAACATTTCCGGCTTTGTTTTTCTTTTCTATCCTGTCTCCTTTTAGTAGTGACTGGCTCTCTTTTTCCGCTCTCTTTTTTCCGTGCTAGAATGTCACAATACCCTTATCATAAAAAAAGGGCCCCCTCGGCCCTTCTCTCCCCATCCCCCACCCCCCTCCGGGGAACATGGCTCGCTAGCCTCTGCCACTGTAACAAAGAGGGATGGCAGAATTGGCAATATCTGGGTGTTATTACAAGGGGGAGGGGGCCGTAAACACGTGGAAGCTCTGGTTTGCTTGCAGCGGGTGACAGAATGCCGTTAGTTGGCATTGTGGGGGAGGGGGAGGGGGTTTGGAGCAGCGTTGCGACCTACACATAACTGAAGGGTTGCTGAGAGAGAAGGGAGAGGAGTGATGTAAGAGCGAGAGATGAGACAACCGACATTTCCTTTATTTTGGGGAAAAAAGGCACGCTATACACGAGTGAATATGGTATCTGTAGAGGATCTCTCTTTAATGTCTTTATCAAGGCTAAATCCTGTCATGTTACTTGCTTGGTCATCCTGCTATGTGTCAGCGATTATGTTACGTCGTTATCTACAACACATTCGTAATACAATACAAGGGTTTTGTTGCCTAGACTGCAGCAGCTCACACCGCATTCCCCTTTTGCTGTGTCGGTCGCCTCTACCGGCCATCATAATTTGCACTTGTAGCTTTTCAGCTGAAATTCGCGCAGCTGACCATGAGCTAGAGCACTTTCACCACGTGTTTATTTCCATCAAACTAAACAAAACCTGGGTCAGCTATTACTTTGAGTAACTTCCTTGCAGACTTAGCACCTTTCCGTAGTTACCCTTGCATAACAGGTTTGCAGGTGATCCCGGGGAATTTTACTCAAATGAGCCTGACGCTATTTTTCTACCCAACATGCACTAGCTTTGGCCGCCCTTCTCTTCAACCTTCTGGGTTTGATGGAAAGGAGGAGCCACACAGGTACACTGTCCTTACAGCAGCTTGTCGGCTTGGTGTTCACTAGCCTCTCTTGAGTGGGCTCCGCTGAGAGAAACTGTTGGGAAGGCTGGGACAGGGCCACACACCGATGTGTGTATCTGGACAAGGTGAGGCCTGACTTCCCTCGTGTCCTGCATTCTCTGCCAGACCTAGGAATAGGGCATCCGCCTGTCCACTCACACGTATCACTGTACGAGGAACCTGCAGTCATGGTACAGTAGTAGGAGGGTAAATTCCAGTTCCCAATGCCCTACACCCACAGGAAAAGCTTGAAGGAAAGAGTTAGACACTCATAGCATCAGTTAGAGCACACGAATATCAGCCTGCCCTGGTCGAGCAGATAGCTAATTAGTCACCTCAAGAACAGGCGCAAGCGCTACACCATCTGCACGACCCTGTCGAAGTGCCTGTGCCCAGCAACCTCTTCACACCACCCAAGAGGAGCGGCCCCGTTGAGTACCCGGAGTGGATCGCAAAGTATCTGCGCCAACCTGATCAACCTCCCAATACCTGTAATCGCCTACCAAGTGCCTGCTATTCTTCGTCGTACACGTCTGCCAAAGCCTCAGGTCACTACTAGTCTGAACACTGTACCACAAGTAGTCACCGTCGTTCTCAAGTGCTACTCCACCCAAACGTCGCCAAGGTATATCCAATGCAATGGTGACACCTAGACGCAGAATCGTGTTGCCCACACCTGATTTTGTGCCCTGCCGCATAGCTACGCGGCCAGTTTCATACGGGAAGGTGCCAGCACCCAAGCAAAACTGTACTCTCCTGTACATATAGAAGAGTCTGGCTCAGCCTCTAGATAAAAAGACCCCGGTGTCCACTACAAAGACAATATTGTGAGCATATTTCCCAGTACGTCACACATTCACTAGATATTTTTGACCTTCTGTGATAAGATAGACCAGGCAGCATTTAAGTTAAAACACAATTATTCAGTAATGGACAAGAATTTTTCCAAAGGTGTTCAATTAATTTTAAAAAACATTTATGAATATAGCTGGTTTTGTACTCGTTTCCATAAACAATCACGAAGAACTACATAAAAAACAGTTCAATATTGACGCATGATACTTATTGGCTATTGAGATAAACTATTTTGCTTCATCTACACGCTTCACCTACAAGCAACAATGAATGGGGTTTGGAAGCATATAATTTATATCGGAACGCCTACAGGATTTTCCCTGGACAGGGGATAGTTACAGACGTGTCAGAATTATAAGTTTCATCATCTCACCAGTAAGCATGTCAAGCCCGGTCTACCCTCAAGAAGATGCCAACAGTCGATTGTCAGTTTGACGCTTCGCTACCACCCCGAGGAAGTTCAAGGCGGCGCTGAGAGATGCCGCATGCCAACAATGGAAGCCCTTAGCTCCGCCCACGATGCGTGTGCATAGCAGCTCGCACCACCAGGGCCGGGGAGCCTTCAGTCAAGCAGAATTTATTGCCATGCAGAGGCTGGAATGGCCAGTTGTTTGTAGGCATTCAGGGCCACACTAGCTGGACAGTCTGCTCCAACGCGCTCGTTCGCCAGATCTCTGTCACCTAACACCACCTACACTGCCTGGGGATATTCAGCTCACTGCCACCTACTGCAGAACTTCAGAAGCCCTCCCCCAGCGAAGCCTTCTAGAAGTCATCTGCCACCCGTAGTCGTCTGCTCTTGGCAACAACTACCCCATATGCCCTTCAGAATGTGGGCACCGTAAGTCCCTTCAGGACACATGAACACAGTGTAGACAGGAAAGTTGTAAACTAAACTCAGCTAGTTTAGAACCCCCTTCACCTGGATTACTTAGTACGGGTCACCATATCTTATTCCTCTTGGAATAAACACATTCTATTCCTACCTTTTCTCTAATTTTCCCTCAAGTTCTTCCAGATTTCCATAGTAAACACAATGTCCCGTAGAGTGGAGCAGGAGACCAGGTTTGAACACACCAGTTTACCGCCTAGTGTAGGACTATGAGCTCCCCCTCAGGGACTAGTAGTTGAAAAAACACACCCCATTTGGTGCACCACGTGTATCGAACGGTAGAGTCCCAACCACTAGTCATAGCACTACTTGAGAGAATAAGTCGCTAGACCAGCTTGCACCAGTCCACTGCACTGCTTGTGTTGCCGGAGGGAGTGTTTGGTTGGCTGTCGGTCGGACCTGTCCACTCAAGAGACTCATCCGTCGAAGCTATTGGGACACCTCCAAGGAAATCCGCTCTTCAACCACCGCACCATTTGTGTTGCCAGATGAGGAATAAGGTTATGCTCAGCACCGTTCTAGTGTGCCTAGACAGCAGAACACGCTTAGATAGAGAATGCACGACGCCTACTCCTATCTCCCAGGATACGGTTCTAGCACATAATACCTTTCACCAAGAGAGGTGGAAAGAACATCAAGGAGGAGAAGGCAACTACTGTCTACCAGTCTACCTGGGGCTGCACCCAGCCCAGTAAGGCACTTTGCCAACAACCACCCCGGAACAAGCTCAAGCCGGACGCAAGTCGGAAGGGCTTAATCCTCCGGCTCCCTCCTCTTCTTTGTTTCAGCCTCCCCAAAAGGTTCCTGGGACACCGCATCCAGTAGTTGCAGTCTTTCGATGCAGAAAGAAAGTGCCAGTGGACTTGGCGTGCCCTTGGTTATCGATACGCCACTACCCCATCCCAACAGCAGCAGTTACGCCAGTAGCTGAACTCCACCAGCAAACCCGCTGCCTCACCCAGCCGGCTAGTCAGCGACACACATGAGCCACCAGCCCCTAAGCCAGTAGCAAGGCCCATTGCCAAGCAGCCAACAGACTTCGTACCTAATTACACACAGGACGGGCTCCTGTACCCAAGTAAAGTCAGACCCAACAGCCCGTAGTAAGTACTCGTGATCAGCACTAACAAAGTTCACAGCTTCTGACATTAAGTATAACTAACCTGACCCAGATAGCATCACGCGTAAATATTTGAGTAATTATTTATCCTGCTTCTAAAGCAATATCAGTCATCATTTTAAACAACTCTAAACTGTGTTTCTTTCTCAATTAGAGAAATTAAATTAAAGAATTTAAAATAAAATTACATACGTAAATAACTTTAATTGAAGTATACTTCTTTCTCATATGTCTGCTTTCTAATACAAATATGTCAAAAATTATGCATTAAAAAAATAATGGCATTCTGTGATAGAATGGGGATACCCAGTTACTGCTACTAACATGAAACATATGCTGTGTAACATTAATTCTTCCAAAAATTAGAAAGAGTTTCACATGGACTATGAAGATGTGTTTTTATAAAGATCATCACAAGTATATTTGCAACTGACCACTGTCACACTCACTTTGCTACAAGACAGTCAGTACGCTGAAACAATCTAATGCACTAACGGCTCAATTCCTGACGTGACAGAGGTGCAAATTAATTCAAACATATTCCCACCACCTGTGTCAAAAACATTCATTCCTTTCATTACCCATGTCATACATTTTTCTCACTAACAGTATCTAAAGTGTTTACTCAAATTAACCTGCTTCAAAAATAATCAAGCACAAATTTCAGGTTATAACAATCAACTCTCCGATTCTTAAGGCCAGCATGGATGACCTACGACTCGACAGCACTCTACCTTTCTTGGGCTCCTGGCTCACACCCTGCTGTCCACCCTTGACTGCCTTGTTGCCCTTCTTGCTGTCACCAGTCTCCTCGCCCCCCACCAGGTCCTTTGTCGCTATGTCCGTCTCCTCGATGCCCATCGCCTTCATCTGCTGTGCCCGCTTCTCTTGCGCCGAAAGGAATGCCCGTGGGTCAGACAATGCAGCCATGAAATCTGAAAGGGAAAGTCCACCAAAAGTCATGGATATACCTTACTCAAGTGCAGATTATTCTTAGTGTGGGAATAGAAGTGTTACAATGCAAGCTTCCTGCGGTCAAATAGAGCGAGACATTTTGGTATGCAACTTTCCAAATTGGCTTATCCATAACATCTGTTTTCATGAGATTACCACGTTTTCTCACAAATTTGATTTACTGAAAATACTACTGTAACAGAGCTTATACTGCTATCCTGCTTTTGTAATTTTTGATGAAAAATGACATAGTGACAAAAGCTTCATAACAATCTTTGTACGCAAAACGTAAAGTCAAAGTAGAATATTACTTGCTGGAGAATAAACTATGGAAACAATGACAGAGGCACAATGTCAAACAAACTATAGTCCAATATGAAATGTACCAATCTGGCTTAAAAATGATAATGTTCAAATTACTGCATCATTGGTTATAAACTAATACGAGACCTTCCCAAGTGCCTTTTTAAACTTTCTACACAAACATGAATGAGAAACAGAGCAGATATAAATATGCAGGTACCAAGAAAATCACTTAGTCATGTCTGGCTTTAAATATTCATACTGTTTAATTCATTGCAGTCAGACATATATATCTCTCTATCTCTCTCTATATATATATATAAAATTACCGGAATGGTTGTACATGAAATTATGTATGGGGGCAAGTAATTTGCAGCAAAGTAACTATTCGTAACACGTATATGGACAGAAATAATGAAACCACATATGATGTCCCCTCCTGGAAAAATGTGAAAGTACGTGCAAAAAAGAATTCAGTGAAATAGCATATACAATGGAAAGTAACACAAACACCAAGAAATAATGTGCAAATATGACTACGTTAAGTGGGCCGGTAGCATGGGGCAGTGGACCCTCTACTCACAGCTGTAAGCAAGCAACACACACCGTGACTCATCCTAGTCTGACAGGGTTCGTAGTTGGGAATCATCCCAGTATTTGCCTGGAGCGATTTCAGAAAACCAAAATCAGGATAGTTGGACAGGGAATCGAACCCAGGTCCTCACAATTGTGAAACTTGTGGTTTACTACAGAGCCACTTTGCTGGATAATAAAAACTGTAGTAAAAATATTATTTTAAAACTATTACAAATACAATATAGGATATATAAATAGTACCTGCAGAAGTTAAATGGCTACTTAAAAAGAACAAATGGTTTGGTATTAACACAGCATGGTTATGTGCATAGAAGCTGAAGACAATAGGACCTTTATTATAGACACTGTGACTTCACACAAGGCTGATGACTCGCTCAAACTGAGTCATGTCGGATGTGAGTGAACCACCACTCGTCCAGTCTCAAGTATGATCATTGAGGAATCCTACACAAGATGCTCCTAATTTGAATTTGTTTAACAAGAAAGCTAGTGCAGACCTTCAAAGCCATCTGGAACATAGATCTTGAGCTCGATGTTGCAGAAGAGCATGGGGAGAGACATGGGGAAGTTGGCCTCTGTGCGCAGGGAGATGTGTCGGTAGCCGGCCTGCAGACCGTCCAGGGGCAAGATGCGCTGCCCCAGCAGCTTGCCGTTGTCGTCGTACACTCCGAACCTCAGCACTGCCAGGTCCGGCAACACCACCTGCGACCAAACATCATGTCACTTGTGTGGATTGAACTGTTGCTTATACACACACACAGCTAGTGACTTCTGCTACTGTTTGGCTTTATTTAGTGATTTTGGATCTTACTAGTTTTGTGTAGGCACCCCTGCCTACCAAATTACATCTCCGCTCTGTTTTAACTTCATGACAGAGCTTGTTATGATGGATAGGTTTCGCCTGTAGTGTTCGTGATAAACTTTGTGGCACCAATTGAGGTGCATTTTGGACATTTACAGTTCATTCTTAGAGTCCTTTCATTTATCTAATGAGAGTATTTGGAAGAGATGCAACACTGCTCATACAGGATTGCCCATGCAAGCTACACAGTACCCAACACCACATTCCCTAAACTTCACTGCTGTTTTTTGGCATATATACCTGTCAAAATAATGTGGTTTCTATTCTTGGTTAGCAAATATGTCTATGTGAGTGTTTTGAAATTTCATTACATTCCCAACAGAATTTTAACTATTTTTTTAAATCATGAACCTTGTTTGGGCTCGAGAACAATGTGGATTGAATTTTAACGAAAAACATTTCGAGTTGCGACTTAACAACACAAAAACCAAGCAGAACTGAACTTGTAGATTCTGGCAGCGCAGCTCCAGGCCGATGGCGCCACCATCGACAGTGTTGCCACAATGTGGCGCAAAATTTAAACTAGTTCAAACGGAGCCATGGCCCAAACATTCCTGCCCGCCTTGAAGGGTCCACAGTTCAACACTAATTAGTCCCGTTAACAATATACAAAAAATATAAAACAGAACAATCAGTATGTACACAAACAGGTTCTATATACACAGATGGATTTCTTGGTCTTGCACTAGTTGAGAGGAAGAGGACACAACTTAACAGCTGGCCTGGTGAAGGTGCCTTGCTGGGTACGAACCTCGGTGACGCGCACAACACTGTCTGCCCCACGGTGGATCTTTGCTATTCTACCAAGATTCCACTGCAAGGGGGGCAAGTTTTGGTCTTTTACCAAAACCAAGCTGCCTTCAGCTGTGTTGTCTTCTCCACTGGTCCACTTAACCTTGGGCTGAAGATGATGGAGATAGGCCACATGCCACCGCTTCCAAAACGACTGGTGGATCTGCTGTAGGAGTGACCACCTAGTCGACCTGTTGACTGGGGTTGACGACATGTCCAGTTTAGGCAATATCTGTGCTGGACCCATTGTAAGAAAGTGACTGGGAGTTAGTACCGAGAAGTCATTAGGTCACTTGACAATGGGCACAGAGGTCAATCTGGGCTAAAACAGTGCTCAGTTCTTCATATGTCAGTAACTGGGTCCCTACAACTTTCTTGTGAATGGACTTGACAGATTTGATACCTGCCTCCCAAAGTCCACCGAAGTGAGGAGCTGTTGGAGGGTTGAAGTGACAGGTAATATTATGCTCTGCTAAACTGTCTACAATCTGCTTGCGAGTGTCACTATCAGCGAGAAAATTTTGCACTTCTTCCAGATGATGGCTGGCTCCAACAAAGTTAATGCCACAGTCACTGTAAATGTTGGCACATTGTCCACGTGGGGCTACGAACCTCCTAAACGCTGCCAGAAATACCTCTGTTGATAAATCTGAAGCAAGCTCTAGACATATGTATGCCTGCAGTACACGAGGCTTTCTAAGTCTAGCCATGGTGATGGAGACGGGACATCCATAATCGACTCCAGTATTCATAAATGGCTTGGCCTGGAGCACCCTTTCAGCTGGAAGACATCCCATGATTGGTGTGACGGGTTTGGGATGGGTTCGAAAGCAGCGTATACATTTATGAAGGCAGCTGCGAATGAGATTCCTGGCGCCAAGCATCCAAAATTCTCTTTAAAACAGTGACTGTAGCATCTGGGACCCTGGGTGAAAAACTCTAAATGAAGCTCATCAATCAGCAGCACTGCAAGATGACAATTTTTCGGGAGAAGGATTGGGTGTTTCTCTTTGAATTGCAATTCAGCCCTTTGCAGTCTACCACCAACCCTCAGGATGCCTTCAGAATCTACAAAAGAAGTCAGCTTCTAGATGAATGGAGAACAAGGATGGTGCCTGGCAATACAAGCAAACTCTTGAGCGAATTCTATTTGCAAGATCTTGATTAGGATATTCAGGGCCCTTCGCATCTCATCCAACTGAACTGGACCTGTGGTAGGTGATCCACCTGCACCAACTGCCTGCCCAAATCTGCAGCACAGTGCGACTATTCGCTTTACCTTATTTATTTTTAACTGTCTTACCATTAAGTCTAGGAATGGTGGCTTGTCAAGGTGGCCTGCAGCGCAATATTTCAATGCTCTTCATAGCAGGTGGGGCTAGAATCATGAAGTGTACTCTGTGGCCAATGCTTCTTATCTTCACAGAGCCAGGCAGGCACTGACCACCAGAGGGAATGTGAATGTGCGACAAGCTGGGCAGGAGTAAGGCCACGAGAAGCACAATCTGCTGGGTTCTGTTCACTCGGAGCATGATGCCACCAATCGACAGAGGTGCAGCTCTGAATTTCACTTAATATGTTCCCGACAAAGGTTTTCCACACATGTGGTGAAGCCCTAATCCACAAAAGTGCAACTGAAGAGTCAGTCCAAGCATATGTTTCTTCCAGGGGCAAAATTGATGAGCCAGAAGTACAGCAGCGCAGAGCTCAGGGCGTGGAAGTGTTACTGTTTTGAGAGGAGCCACCTTAGATTTAGCAAGTAGCAAATGGATGGTGACCACACTCGTGGAAGACACTCGTCAAAGATACACTACAGCTGCATAACCCTTCTGTGAGCTGTTGGGGAAACCATGCAGTTCAAAGGTGGAGTCTGCACTGCTAAGGGTGATACAGCGAGGAATGGTTATGTTGGAACAGCAAGACAACTCATTTCGAATGGTTTCCCACTTGGCAATGATGTCGGGAGGAGCCAGGCAGCCGCAGTCAACACTTGCCAGCCACAGCTGTTGTATCAAATGTTTGGCTAAGAGTGTCATAGGTGGCAACCATCTCAGTGGGTCAAAAACCCGAGCTATGTCTGGAAGAATTCCATGTTTTGTCATAATCAGGGGTCTCAGTTGAATATCATAACCGAAAGTGTCTGAGTTGGGGTTCCATTGCAGCCCTAGAACCTTGACATATTGCTCTTCATCAAAAGAGTAGCACATATCTGAGAGTTGCACATCTTCTGGACACATGCCTTCCAGCACAGCAGGACAGTTACTGGTAAACTTGCGGAGCTGGAACCCACCTCGCGAGAGCAACTGTTGTAATTCCTGTCTCAGATTCACAGCAGAAGTGACATTGTTGGTTCCAGTGACATCATCGACATAAGTGTCAGACAACAAAACACTCGCAGCACTCGCATAGACTGCCTTCTCATCTTCAGCTAGCTGATGCAAAGCTCTGAGAGGTAGAAATGGGGCCGAGCTAACACTGTATGTAACAGTGTTAAGACGGTACACTTCCGAGAGGCTGATATTCAGACTCCTTCCAAAGATGCACTGGTAATCTCTATGTGCATCAGCGACTAGAATTTGACGGTACATTTGTTTTATATCACATGTAAATACAATCATTGGTATTTGAAACTGAAGCAAGACTTCTACTATGTCCCTTTGAAGCTTAGGTCCAGTCAACTACATCATTCAAAATTCAAAGACAAACCTGAACTGGCCTTCGCAGATGCATCAAACACGACATGAAGTTTGGTGGCAGTACTATCACGTTTGTGCACACAGTGATGTGGGATGTAATAGGAGCGACAGGAATTCACATCTGAATGGTCAATATAACTCATAAATGAAACATAACCAACCTTGAGATCTGACTGGCTTTTAAAACGATGCTCGAGTGAATGGAAATGACACAGTGCTGTGGAGTAGGAGTTGCCTAGGTCAGAGTCTGGGCTCTTGAAGTGAAGTACAACACTGTAGCGACCATTTTCGTCACGAGCATAGCCTTCTGCAAACAACTTTTCACAAAGGACCTCATCTGATGATGGTGTTGGTTTATCAGGAGGCAGTTCTTCCAGGTTCCAAAGTCGTTCCACAACAGTGTCCAGTGATGGGCTTAAATTGGAAGCCACAAAGAATGAGGAAATATGTGATGATTGCAAATGAGGCAAACTGCTGTCAACCTTTCCCATCACAATCCAGCCAAAGTTTGTGTCGAGAGCTACTGGAGTACCAGGCGGTCCTTCACACTTGCTTCCTTTCAATACGTAGGGATAAAGCTCTGCACCCAGCAGCATGTCAATTGACCCTGGAGTTGCAAAGGCTGGGTCTGCCAACTGCAGATGGGCAAGATGGCTCCAGGCTTGGGGGTCCTCAGGTGCGGATGTGGAGGTGTCCTGATATGCGAGGTAACACTACAGCTTCTATTGAAAATACTGTCCCTGTCTGTCCACAGGGCTTTAGCACACAAGATACTATACCACGGGCAATGTTAAGTGGTGCCTGAGAGAGCCCCTGAAGTGGCTGAGTTTTCTTCCTATGAGGAATACCCAAGCGAGATAAGCAATTTTCAGAGATGAAATTGGCTTGACTACCAGAGTCAAATAACACTCTGATGGGTTGGAAGCCCCGTGACACGTCTTGTACATCACCTACAGCAGTTGACAGCATAACCACAGAACTGCTGGGTGTCTTCGAAAATGAGGAGCACACAGTCACAGTACAACTTGTATCACCATTCGAGCTGCTATCTGGCACATCTACGGATTGTCCTGATCCATCTGAGACATCATCTTGAGTGGATGGTTCAGGGAATTGCAGCAGTGAGTGATGCAAAGACTTGCAGTGACGATACGAGACTTCTGAGAGACAGTTTCTGCACTGGTGCAAGGGCTGCAAACAGTTCAAACATAGTTTGAGTTCCTTGACAAGTGCAAATTGTTCCTTGTGTGGCTTCGGTTCAAAGTGGGGGCACTTGTACAACCATAAAGACACTGGATGAATGGTGATGCGTACCCAGATAGGCTACCAGGCACAATGGTCGAGGATTTTATCCACTATACCAAATGCGGGTTGGTTTAGATTAAATAGACGGCGAGAGACGAGGGGTGTTGGTTAGTGTGTATTAACTACTGCTTTTGGGCGGCGTGGTCGTGGTGGGTTTTATCCAGGTGTAGCGAGCTTGGCCCACGCCGAACTGGCGATTCCATATGTGAGCTTCATTGGTTCAGAAGTGGATGTTATCCCAGCCGAATACTGTCGCAGTGCCGGTTAACAGTCCTCTGACCATAGGATAGCACGAGGGATGAATTCGCAAACATGGAGATACGAATAAGATAGTTACCGGAGCAGTCAATACTGACTCGTGCCTGAGTTGGGCGACGTGGTCCCGTTCCGCCTGTCACTCCGGTGTGGGTTGAGGAAGTGCACTCAACTGTCTGGAGGCAAGGAATGCTGCGTTTCGTTCCCTACATTTACGGTCATGCCTATGGTCGTAAGGCATTGAGTCTCTGCTCACAGTATGCTAGGTACACCCTGACGCAAACAAACTAAACACAGTTTACAGTGTCAGTCCAGTTTTGGCTTGCTGACCAGGCTCTGTTAATTCTCCACTGATCCCCCACGCATGCGGGCAGATCAGAGACGGGGAGATGTTTGGGTCACCAATGCCGCCACTGGATGTGCGTCCACACAGGAATGGGCGGCAGGTCTCAAGCTACAAGATACCCCAGCACTAACAATACTGCGGGATAAGGTAATAACTTGAGACTGTTGCTTCTCACTGGGTGGTGTTGCTTGTTCCTTCTGCCGGCACTGGTACAGTGCTGTGGCAGTTGGAAAGCAACAGATGGCCATCTAATGGGTGCGTAGTAAATATGATGGACCCCTGAAGGGTGCCTGTTGTTGAAGATAATTCAGTTATATCTATTACCCAGTTCTTGTCAATGGTGTACGTAGTAACCTGTGTCTAGCAGGCAGAGAGACAGATACCCTCAGAAATAAAAGCTGTAAGGTAGGAAGCAAAAATATGTTTATTGATGATTCTATAAACATGCGACGTGTGCTACTTCCTACCAGGCAATTGAGTGCTGAAGGTTACTACGCTGGCCAGGTGTAGGAGACCTGGTTCTAATGGAAAAGCGGGAAAGAAATATCTAAACGAGAAAAGATATAATACTTCTGAACTGTTCTAAGAAAGGTGTCTTGAGGAGACAAAGTGAATTTAAACGTGTCGATGGTAAACTGATCGATGGTAAAATAGCAGCAGGGGGCGTACTCAAAGCTTCGAAGTTCTCTGGAGGTCCCAGCACTGAGCAGTGCTGTGGGATGTCACGAGAGATGAATAAGAATGACTCCTGAGCCTGGCAGCGTCCTGACTTATATAGTGGAAGCTTGTAGGCTGCCGGCGCGGGGTGCGGGAAGGGCGTGATGTCCTTCTGCCCTGGCTGACGTGGGAAAAAACTGGTCAGCGTTTCTCCTTCATGCATCTGTGGTACTCAGCCTTGTCCGAGATCTGGACAGCTTGTAGGCTCTCAGCGTGACTTTGGGGGGGGGGGGGGGAGGCTTGCCTGCCAGGTTGCTTATCCTCCAGGTGAAGAGAATACGCTCATAAGTTCCTGTTGCCTGTAGGGTAGGCAACATGTCAATCACGTCTGTAGTGGTGGAAGAGGTACTCTTGGCGATGAGTCGTAATCGTATTAGATTAGTTGTATAAGCGGCACGCATCAATGGTAACCTTTAGCCAGTTTACCATCTGCTGGCCTATATATTTATGCACCTGCTTCCATAGCGCGGCAATGTTTGTATAAAAACTGCACAAAGGAATTGCAAGTGGGGAGCTCAGTGTTTGCAGAGGGACATCTCCCACTGTGTTTGAAGAGGGACATCCAGTTTCCTGCAGAGGAGGGACACTAAAATTAAGTCCCAGTGCTGCACAGGAACCTTCAGAGCTTCCAGTGCTGCCACATTCTCTGTTACAACTGTCAGCATCTGTCGCAGTGAGCTGGGCGATTCAGAGGATACTGTGGGTGCCTCCAGCAGAGCTTCTACATTCAATGAAACCATTAATCTTTTGTTTGAATATTGCTCTGATAACAACTTCCATGCAACATCAAAATTTTCATGTGAGATAGGTAATGCCTGGATCATACTTAATGGCTCACAGTTAAGGGACAACTTTAAATACGACAATCTTTTGACTGGAGGTAGGTCCGGGTGATCAGCTACAAGAGCACTGAACAAGTTAGAGAAGTTCACCCAGTCTTTTGCACATCCACTGAACTGTGGCAAGGAGATATTGGGAAGTGATACATTTACCATCCTTGTGCTGGTAGCTGCTGTCTGTGCTGCCTCCGACTTGCTCGCAAGAGATTCTACCATTGCCATAACATCGTAGTATTGATCTTTGAAGTTGAGCATGCGGGCTGCATGTGCATCTTTATCGAAGCCTGTTAGTTGTTCGGCTGCCATTTCTACGGTAATGTAACCTGATTCAAAGTTAAGTTTCATTTCCGGCAAATCATGCACAGTTGCATGGAATAAATTCTTTTGGAGGGATCTGTACCAACACACTTGGAGAGGTCAAGCGCGCGCTTGAGACGTCATTCGACCAATCGTAAACGCAGTATTGCTGCTTGAGAATCGCCCATGATTAAAGTTGCTGTGATGAGCAATAACGTACCCACAAACTATGTATCACAACACAAGAGTTGTGTTTTTTTGTGCGTAATGCAGTACAAAGAGAGATATGAAAACACCTGGAGGGAAAAATACATAACCTAACAAAAAACACGTGATCGTGGCACCAACTTTCTAACTTTAAAAGGTCTATGACATCAAGTGATAAGAATACATGTACCATTCATGTTAAGAGCGACATACGAAAAATAAAACGCAGGAGCTGCCGAAGCCAAGTAACGCATACAATGAACAAAGAAAACGGCCTTCACGCTCATACAAGCACAATATCCCAAGTCAACAAACTGCGCTAATGTTCACTGTTTGTCATACTATACAACCTGAGTGGGAGTTGTAAAGTTCGCTGCTGATAACCACACATTTACATCACGCACATGCTCGCTATGCAAAGCGAAATCATAACAGATATACGAGCCCACAACGAACAAAACAAATATCGAATACACACATAGGACCCGAAAGAACCAAATGTTTGGGCTCGAGAACAATGTGGACTGTATTTTAACGAAAAACATTTCTAGTTGTGACTTACCAACACAAAAACAAAGCCGAACTGAACTTGTAGATTCTGGCAGCGCAGCTCTGGGCCGATGGCGCCACCATCAACAGTG
Organism: Dryococelus australis; assembly: GCA_029891345.1. NCBI lineage: Eukaryota > Metazoa > Arthropoda > Insecta > Phasmatodea > Phasmatidae > Dryococelus > Dryococelus australis. The sequence goes on from CM056993.1 coordinate 5,264,428, forward strand.
TTACCACAATGGGCGGGAAATTTTAACTAGTTCAAACGGACCCAAGGTCCAAACAAATCTGTTGAAAAAATGTATCATAAAATGTTGCATCACTGTTGCACAGTTTGATTACATGTTCTTGACTTACTATTTCACCATCAAATTGGGAATGTTGAGGTCATTCACAGAAGACAAAATCAGTGTCTACCGTACCTCCCACTCTATATTCCTTAAAAACTTGTTGCCCAACACATTATGTAATAGTGGTTCCATAACACACTAGAAATGATGGGATGAATCCTGTATTTTATCATTTCTGGTTCAAAACCCAACCATGTCTCTCTTTATGTTAACTGTAAATTTGATTTTTAATACTATTTTAAAAGTATTCAGAATATATTACGTAAATATAACAATAAGTAATTTATATTTTAAAAAGGAGAAAGAAAACTCAAGCACTCAACAGGATGGAACTCGCAGACACACACGCACATACAAAAAAGTCTAAACACATTTTTACCATCTACATGTGTGGTCACAACTATTCGCTGCCACCAGCAATATGTCACAATCACCCCCCCCCCCCCCCCCAATATCCCACAGCACGTTACAGTAGCTGTATTTGTATTATATGTTTAAATCAGATATAACTCTGATTATAAACCTTTTTATACTTTTGTATCTTGTGCATTATAAATTACTAGCGCCCAATATAAAATGTTAACTGAATGTTTTGTAAATGGTACATACATCCATACCATTACAATGGTGGAGGCTAGGGTTGTCCCACCTTTCATTAACCAGACTTTTAAGCTCCGCTATCCCCTTTTAGTAGCTCTTAAATTAACTACAAGTTTCATTCTAATAACTTGGTGAATCTTTAAAGATAAACATTAAAAATCACCTCCCCCTAAAATCCCCTCCCACATATGTGAAATAAAATAATGGAATTCTAGTGTCACTATAAACTCTTCAACAGTAGGCCTGCAGACACCAACACCACATTCTCCGTTGTTGTTCCTCCTGGTTCAACAATTGTCACTACTTTCTGCTGGTAGTAGCAACTACACCCACTGCCATTAAAAGTAGTGGCACCTTTTTGTTAAAGTCTCTTCGAGACATCCCGAGATAGAGCAGCTAAGACTGAATGGTTTTTATAGCCATCAAAGTCATTCTATACCAAGTAGTTTAGGAGCAGGTCTCCTCCACCTGTGTTACCGTAGGTTACATCCAACCATGTTTTGCTTAGTAGGAGATAGTATGCGCAACCTTGTTTATCACTACGTAATGAATATATATTGTTCCTACCCATGTGGTTTTATTCAAGAGCTGTATTTCCTACTCGCACCACACGTCGACAAGCAGCGAGCCTGCCTAGCGCAGAACCCAACATTCCAGCAGTCAGACACCAGGGCTTGGGGCCAGTGCCAATTCAGATGCCAACTCGACCTACTCCACATAATCCCAGGCCCCGGTATTCTGAAAGTAACCTGTAATCTTGATCCAGAGTGCCTGATCTAGCACAACCAAAACCACATGGACCATGTCTCAGTTCAGGCTTCAGAAAGTGACATGCGTCAAACTACTATTTTGGTGTTATTTTATTTTATTGTGATTTATCACAAAATCGTGCAAATCATTGCAAATATTGGACATATGAAAGTTATATGTTTTAACAGGGAACTATTTTTATGACAAATTTAATTGTTTGAAAGTCATGTTTATTCACAATGTTGTAACATTGCTATAAGTTTTTGAAAAACAATTGTGTAAAGTGCTTACATTTCTGTGATGTCAATGTTTGCCACAACCCCAAAAAACACTAAGCCCAACCAGATAAATTAAAATAAATAACGAAATAAACCCAGAAAACAGTAAGTACCAATGTATAGAAATAAGAGTGGAATAAAAGTTACAGCACGGCTATTTTTGTGCATGTTCACCACTATCTTTCAAGTTTGTCGATTCTACGTACAAAAAATAAATGGCACGAGTTGTGTGCTTGAATATATTGTGTCTTTTTGTTAGACTGTTTGTTCCTTCGTTTTTAATTTTTATTCCAACTAAGGTCGACCTTTTAACGAAACAACCCAACACACATCAATAACAAGACGTTAAATACTACAGTCCTTTCCCCTGCAATTGTAACAGGGTTAAACACAGTCGCTGCAAAATATTAACCTGTATTATGTGTAATGTGCTGCATGTATAACAAATACGTTAACAATGTAAAATAATAACCGTAAGAACTATCGTCAACATAATTTTTAAAAAGTCATTTACATGTACCAGAAGGATACTTAATTGGTAACCAAAAGTAGAACTTTAGCACTGCTACAGAAAAGTGTGAAGTAACTGTGAATGTGATAATTTTCAGTTAGAATCTAAAACTAAAATATTTTACCACTTACAATACAGTAAAACACATCTATTACAACCCCATTTACTATGACCACCTCCCTATTACGACCCAATCCCGAGGAACCGTGGAAAGTTTGGGTCAAAAAAGTCGAAAATTTGAGGCACGTCTAATAATAGATACAGTAATTCCTCGCGAACTACGGTATCTTGAACCGCGGTTTCAGTTATGCACCGATTTGTTTTTGTAGACCTTTTCTCCAACCGAGGAACTAGTTTCTATTATCCACGGTTTTCAGTCTATGGGAAACTAGCCTTTACTGATGTTAGTGGTCGCGCATTTCTCAAGCTGCCATCATAGACTTTGACATTTGTTGTCCCAAGCAGTGTGAAGTAATGAATTACTTCATGACAGAAGGGGATACTGGTGTATTGTCCCTGGAAGCATGGAGGGGGGGGGGGGGGAGGACTGCAGGCCAGGTCAGTAAGGAGTCTTTGTCCTAGTCACATACCTCCGCCTCTGCCTTACCCTCCCTGTCTCTTTCCGCTTCCATTATCCCTCCCCTTTTGACATAAAAACAGTGGCACATTACAGACTAGTTTCTTAATCAGTGTATGTATAACTTCAAATTTAATTCAATGTCCCTTTTTTAATGATTTTTTTAAGTTTATGTGCACCCATGCCTACATAATATGCAAATTTTTTTGGTGGGCATTTTTTTTTTGTGAAGTCAATTTTACGTGTAAAGTGAATATAGGTAGGTAAGTGTGAGCAAATAAAATGTGTTCTTATGTTATCATATTTTGGCGAGCAAGGCCATGTGCGTGTATGGGTCACAGAAGCTAACACTCCACCTACATTTCGTATAAATTCAACACACTGACGTGAATTGCATCTATAAGCATGTTTCATCAACACCGGGCTGCTGTCACGAAGAGAACCGGCCCTGTAATGACGGCACTCGCGGGTTGGCCCCCGCCCACCAGAATAATCTTGTAGCGACCGACCGATAGCTGCCCAGCCCCGAGGATCTAGAACCGATCGACAGATGCGAGTTGCAGTGCCTGGCAGCGCTACAGAGGATCTAGGCGCTCGCCCAGTTACATGTGTATGGCAATGAATTCGCTGCTAGCCCCAGCACACAAGTGATCCAATTTATTTATCTTCATATATCTTATCAATAAATAAAGTTCTGTGTTTTGCTTCAAACATAAGGCATCTCAAACAGTGTTTAGTTATATTTTAATAATACATAATCTAATCTTTTCACACACTTTCAATGGCCATGTCATATTGTGTTTAGGTCTTTTTTACGACAAGGGATAGTCCAATATGCGTTTCTTGTGTATCAATTTAATCAGGAGATGTCCAGCTATTAATATATACATACGTATTTATATTTAATTTAAAAAGTGGTTTTTTTATGGGCTAGAGACGATTAAACATGCACTTCATGCAAAAAAAATGGCAAGTTTGGTGGCATAGGGGTTAGGGATGGGTCAAAATTGGCTCAAAATTTTCCAAATTTTTTTATTACGACCCCCCCCCCCCCCCCATTACTATTACGACCCTATTCTCGGGAACCGTGAGGGGTCGTAATAGAGAGGTTCTACTGTACTTACTATTAAACAGTAACTATTTTCCTTCAAATAAAATTAAATATAAAGAGGTTTAAAAAACAAACTGTTGGTACTGTCTACATAAACATATATGTCATCTAAGAAACTTAACAAACTTAACAGTCAAAACTAATGATCAGAAAAGTTTTATGTCAAACCAAGTACTTATTCTCACCTTCCTGAAGAGGAATGGCTCCTCATTGTAAACAGGGTTTAGACCATTTGATGGAACAAGCCGTGTGCGGAACTCTTTCCTGATGGTGTCAGTGGGCAGACCGTACATATCCACTTCGACATACGTGCCTACCTTCTTATCTGACAAAAACTGACCAGCAATCACCTGTACACACACATCAATTAACAACACTTTACACCCATAAGGTCCCGAGAAACCACATATAAATGTTTCATAATGTCGGCTATATCACATCCCCTACAATTAGGGACGAGTCTGGTTTTTTTTTTTTTCTCCAGTTCACTGTCATGAATGCTTTATTTTCTATGGTCTGCCATATTCTTCACGTTGCACATAACAGCGGTATACAACATTTGCAGAAACTTCTTTTGTTGTTTACATCTGAGACATTTGTGGTTAGAAATCAACATAGTATTGTTTTCCACATAGAATCTTGAGATGTTAACCAATTTTTAAATGTGAAAATATTACTTTTTTGTACTACAATTTACTGCCCGATGAAGCTGGCTTAGCAAGCGAAACGTCACGATCGTGCAACAGCGTGAAAAATCTGTGTCGTCCTACTTTATGTGTGTGCCTATCAACAAGTACTAGCCTGTGAGTACTTCGATTCCTGTCCTTTATATATACTTTTAATAAAAAAATTAATGTGATGGTAGGTAATTAATTTTCCACTTCAAGCACTTCTTTGTATAAGTAGAGTGTTTACTGTTTCAGTCATAGCGGAACAGAGATTTTGATGATTATCAATTCTGGTCCTTACCATCAAGAACAGGCAGAACCAGAACCGGTAACCGGAACCAACCCATCCCTACCTGCAATCTAGTGTTGCACACATTCAACCCAAGTACATAGTTATTTCACATATGATTCAGCACTAACTTATTATTCAACCTTTGAAAAGAAATTCCTGTACATATTTGCATACATTGTGTCAAGAATGACGAATACTTATATAGGCTGTTCACGGTAAAGTGAGCACTTTTGAGGCCCTAGTTACTTTTTTCCTATCAGCCATTTTTTATCCTTCCAACACTTTTTAAAATAAATATTACCATGTAAGTAACAAACACAGTGTATGTATTTCACCAGACTCTAAAGTTAACATCTAAGGCTACAACAAAATATATTTATTGACTATCATTCAAAATGAGAAGGCTTCATAAAGTGCTCACTTTACCATGACTAGTCTAGAGTAATGCTGAAAATAAAATTTAAAACTGGTGTACTTTTTAAATTGGCTGGTAGCCTAGTTCAAAATAACCATCCCTGGGGGGATTGTTGTTTTGCAAGCATTCATAATCAAAGGCCATACAGTCACATGTAGCTTGTGTCTGAAGGAACGTGAACATGTCTGGGCAATCATAAAAAAACTCTTACAGGGTTGCTACACCATTGCTGGTGTGCTCAAGATGTAATATAACCGTGTTTTATATGCACAAACCAAAACTGGCCAATGTACCAATTCCACTGGCCTCAATTCCACTGCAGCTGCCCACCATCTCACTGTATCAAGAATGACAACTGTGGAAACAGAAAGAAAAATACTCAACACTAAATCAGAAAACTGCATACCAAACAAGTTTATTTTTGTAGTACACCAGCGAGAGAAAGAAATATTACTGTATGAATGCATGTATAGTGGCTACAGGGGACAACACATTGTTATTATACGAGGCAGAGAAGGGTAGAAAATAACTATCTGAAAAGTGATAAATTAACTACACATAAACTATACAAAGATGTACAGTTCAAGTCAAACATAGGTAAGTTGTACTCTTAATGTTACATAATGAATACTAGCAAAGCCATCATCATCATCAATCAATTCTGCTGTACTTGCAGAAACCATGCACATAAAACACGGTGGACAACAGTGTGTTCATGAAATCAAATGTTACTGGAATGTGAACAAAAATATTACAACCTCAACTAACTATGTGTGTTCACTGAATCATTCAACAGACGTTGTGTATCATCTTCATTAATCTCCTGTTCCAATAATTTGTTGAACTTGGTTCTCCAGTTGTTAATGTGTGTTGCATTACTGTATAAATGTTTTGAATGCATAATTATTCCACGTCATTAATACAGGTTTACAGAACTTAAAAATGGTGAATCTGGCTCAACTGAGGAATGCAAAGGGTTACGACAAAGTACAAAAGTTGGTGAACGCACTTGCACAGAGCACTGCGCAGCTATCACACCATCAACGGGAGCATCAGCAAATGGATCGAAGCTGCGATCCGCTCGCCTCATGAAGTCTGGCTTCAGCAGGTAGCCACAGTTGCCATTGTACTCGAACTTGCCCTGGTTGAGCTGCATTGGCAGGTCGGAGGTTTGGAAGTTCAAAGATACCATCTGGCAGCCTGCATTCCAGAACACCTACGAAGAAAGGTGGTTAACAATCCCATGCTTTACTTCCAGACACACTGACAATATGCAAGTTCCTCTTGCCTGCAGGCAGGACTATCATGGATAACAGGAAGCTGGTGTTATGACGTGTAGGTAGGGCTTAATGTCTTGTTGACAGCAAGGTCATTAGAGATGGAGCAAGTTGCTCGAAGAGGCAAGAACAGGAAGGAACCATTCCAGCTGGGGTGCCTTCAGGAAACTACAGAAAACTGGAATTAGGATGGCCAGATCAGGATTTGAACCCAGGTTCTTCTGAATGAGAATCCCAAGGTTTACCACTGTGCCACCTTGCTCAATGAACTATATGAAGTACATGCCAGTCATTCAAGCCAGCTCGAAAAAAAAAAGGACATGGGGAGACAAGAGGTGGATGGAGCACAGGCAGGATAAAGACTAAGAAGCTAACTTAGTAGCCTGATGATATTGCTTTGCTTGTAAATTAATAATTTGGGGGAAGGGGGGGAGTGGAGAGATGTGGGTGGCTCTTATCATTAGGCGTTGATAGCCGATGAGGGTGAAGCGAAGAGAGTACGGAACGGTGCCGAAATGAAAGGGCGGGAGCAACAAGAGATCCCCTAGAAAACCAGCCGAACAAAGGCATCATTCAGCATGATTCTCACATGTGAAAATCCAGGGAGTGACCCTGCCGGGAATCGAACCCAGTTTGCATTGGTGGGAAGCAAGCAGTCTGACCACTACACCGCCAAGGCCTCCGGGAACCTACGGAGAAAAAAAAAATACAGAATACTCAAAAATCAAAAACCAGCAATTCCTTTATAATTCTTAATACAATAATACAAAATATTGTGTGTTTATGTTTAAGTTGTGGTATCATGTACTTCTTGAAAAATAATTGTTAAATCAATTTTTTGAGCAGAGTAATTAAAAAAACATGCTTAAACTAATAAACATGGGCTTCACAATATTTCAGATTATATTAGAAATAATTTAAATACAAATGTTTTGGTGTATGTCAGAATTATTTAAGATATTCCTTTAACATGAACAAAAACTACATTTATCTATTTGATAATTGCCTTTTGTCTAGTGGGGGCCGCTTCATGTAGTTCTTTGCATAAGTAGGATGCTAATGGTTTCCGTCATAGTAAATCCAAGATTTTTACATACATTATTGGTTCCAGCTCTCAATGTCAACAACTAGTGGAACTGAGAATTGGTAACCAGAACCTACCCATCTCTAGTCTACAGGTCATTGGTTGCAAAACATTTGCTGTATCTGCTTGTCAGTTTAAGTACAACAAACACACAGAAAAAATTTACTATTTGCAACACCGGAAACAATAAATTTATGTTGGTCTGAAAGGAATAATTCAGGCGTTTGACGACATTACTGAAAAGCAATACAGCTGAACTATACTGTGGTTGGGCACAAGCACAGTCAAAAAGCCATACCTGTGGCATGTAATTGGAAGAATCCGCACGTGTGCCCTTGGGATAGATGCGACTCATCTGTCGCTTGTTGTAGTTCACAAACTCTATGGCCTGAGACTTAAGGTAACCCAGACCCGTCACTTCAGCAAATGATGACATGTTGTGGTGGATATTCTTCTCTGTTATCAAACAGAATCAAAGTCAATATTTAGTCATTTACTAAACCAGGAAATTTACACTTGACTACTTTTAATGTTCTTGGACAGCATAAAACAGACTGTGGAGTAAGAGTGTACGAATATTTGAAAATTCGAATAGTTATGAATTATTCACATTTAAACTTTGGGTATCTTATTTTGTGAATAATTTACATTTCTATTTCAAGTGGTTATTTGCTTGACTTTTTATGTCTAATCATTCGAAGTTGTTCATTTAAAATTTTAATCCATAGTTAGTTATTACAGCTGGACAGTTACTGCTCATTATAACTGGTGGCTTTAACGAATTTTTGGCGACTTTAATGAATTTTTGGCATTTGATGCAGCGACAAATCAACGCTCATTAAGGCCCTGCTACAATGAGCCGATCATCTGCAGTGCAGTGCTATGTTGACGACTGCAGTGCTGATTACTCACTTACTACATGCTACCGGAAGATGAGGGTAGTACTTGTGGCCAAAAACGGATGGCACAATGATAGTAGTGTATTTTTATTGTTTACATTCGTTATGCAATATATTTATTTCATATTCCTTAAACACACACAGTCAAATTTCATGTGATACGGGCGACATCATCTTGATCTAAGCTCGCCACAGCAGCGACCCCTTCCAAAAAGAGCATCACACCATACACACATTGGCGTCCCCTTTCCGCTATGATGCCGAGATTGCTTGTGGGCCGGCTGCTACTGCTGCCTGCTGGTCGACAACCCGCTTCACGCCTTACCGCGTGCTTACCACTCCGGCCGCCAGCTGCAAAGGGAAACGCAGCCCTGTCTTTGGCCATCTGCACCTATCTCTCTCCAGCTCCCCATACTCGCCCTGTGTTTCAGGTATAAACAGGTAGTTCAGGACCCCGCGCAGCTCAGTTGCAGGATGTCACTCTGCCTGGCCACATACCGAAGCTTTCTACTCGCCTAGCGTAGCTCCAGTCACAGAACATTAATCTACCTGAATGCCTATGGAAGCCATAAACGTCTCACGGCTACATGGCACAAACCGTGTTTCTACTCACACGACCACCTTGGGTTACTCTTGCATCTGTACTCCCGCATCTTCCGAGACTGAGAGAAACCTCTGTTAGCGACCTATATTTGTGCCTGCAGGCCCTAATCAGGATACAGGCTGGATATGTGTGTATTCGTTCCCGCAATAAACAGACATAATCCAAATTGGCTGCATTTATCACCAACAGCTGCTATTCTTCACACCTACCTCCTCCTGCTTCCCGCATCGTCGTCGTGGTTCGCCAATAATCTTCCAGGAGTTGGCACGTACTGCGCACCCCCTGATCCTTCCTCGCACTTCCGGGAGCTCCGACTCTGCATGTTACTTGGATCTTATGGCGACATCCCACCTTGCTGAGTAACACAGAAGCAGCATTTCACCCAGCTGTTGCCCTCTGCTGTAAAGTGCCACCCAGCCAACATACTTGCAGGAGGCCAATAGTAAGCGCCCCTGTTTTTCCATCATATCAGGCCAAGCCCACCCCAGGTTAAACTTAAACCACCTAAGCAGACGCTATCCCTGGTTGGAAGCCTGGTGGAAACTAAACAGAACACCAGCAAGTTGTATACCTGGAAGAGAGAGGCTGCAACACGCCAGAGGGGGACAACTTCCAGCTCATCCAACACCTACTTCACACTCCTGTGGCACGTTTCTTGTGCCGTATCTCCGCTGCCTCCTACACCACCACAGCAGTCTGTAGTTAACGACCAGCCCTCGGCTGCAGGGAAGGTGGTGAGATGCTTGGAATCCCAACCTAAACCCAGCTATGCTCCCGCCAGAGTTCAGACAAGACCTACCCCGAGCAGTACTACTCCCCGTGCCCAGCGAGCCATTATTGAGTTACCTCAGGCACCAAACCCCACAACAACAAACACCCCATAAAGACTACATTGCCGGCTTCCCAGCCGTCTGGGAGGAAGACTTTCGACGCCATTGACTCTCGCACCACCAGATAAGTAAAGTATCAAGTTCAATGCAGTTTTGGTTTATAATATTTTTATGTACATAGTGTAGAACTTGAGAAATTGTAACTCTTTTTTATTTGGTTCCATGGAAGTTGAAGTTAGGGTTAGCTACTAGGCTTTGCAATGTGTATAATTGCTTACATGTACCAATTTGTTGCAACTCTGTGCCAAAACAGGCTCGTACCACAAAGAAATAACTATTTAATACATCAGCAGCGGTGTACTCACTTTGATAATCAATATGCCATTTGTTTATAATTTACGAATTTAAGAATATACATTTAATTGTCTCACAACTTGTGAAGCACATCCCTTGGCCTATAACAAGCAGAAAGCTATCTGCAGCTGACAAGCTGCTGGTCAGTTGCCGAACTGAGATAAAAGTTGAAGCACTTCACCGGCACGGCACTGCACGACAGCACTGACGTTACTGTCACATGGTACAATCCAATTCTAGAATAGCAACGGCACTGCACAGCACTGCAAATGATCGACCCATCATAGCAGGGCTTTTAGGTTCCAGTGAAGTTGTTTAAATTGGTATTATATTGAATAAATTGTTTAGAAACAAAATTAAAAATAAGAATTATGAAAATTCATCAGACACATACATTTTCATGGCACCATTTACAGAAATAGGACATTTTCTTCTTTCCTATTGCCTGCAGTGAAAGAAATAGACATGTAAAGGTTATGTATGTCACCTCAATTGTGCACTACCAAAAATAAAATATCTTGGTATTTATTATTTTTATTCACGTACCAAACACACAGATTATTTGGTAGTTCTGAGAAAATTGAAGCATTTTCTTTCTGTAAACACATTCATTCAAAAATATACAACTTCATTACATTGAAGAGGGCACGAGACAGCAACACATCGAACATGAACAATACCAACATGGCATCAAGTCATTCAACTGTGAGTGGTGGAACGTGAACAGCGTTAGTAGTAGAGCACTGTCCCAATTAAATTGGTCACAAGCTGGTTGCAAAGCGTTTGCAACAAAACGTTTGCATTTGCAGATGCTTTTATCTAATATAATAGAAGTTATGCTGACCAAATTTAGGTACGACTCACAACCACAATAGCAATAAACTGCAAACAATGAAACAACTGGTGTACGTTAGCAAATAGTAGCGCAACCACAAGCACTGAACCCCAGCATTTGCACAATCTGCTATCAATTCAAGTGCAAAAATATTTACTACCGTTATTGATCTCTTCTTCTAGTAATTTGACTGCTCTCTTTCATTTGTTCTTTACTCCACTTTTACGAGCTAGCGGCATAAGGTCATTAAAAATATGGCAAAGCAAACCAAACAATACATTAGACGAAGCCGGTTATAACAGTGATCCTACTGTGTTCGTCCAGATAATATACTGCTAACCCACGCATCATACTGCATTGCTCCTCCTAGCTATTCACTAGTCCGAAGGGTCATAGAGCAGGGACTCTAAGGAAGTGGTAATATCTGGGTATAGTGAGTTCCTAGTGAAGAACTCCCCCCGGACATTAGCCAATGCAATACACTGAGCATTACCGTGGCAAAACCAAGAATACCGATCCATGTATCTTGCATTTGCTGCGTGACTGGTTCGCGAAACTGGCGTTGCCTTATGTATTCAATATTAATAATTCAATAATTAAATATACTGAGCTCATATAATACTTGGGGACAAAAAGGTTTCTAAAAGTCAGAATTAAGATGGTCTTATCATTCACTTGTTGCAATATGGTTTTTATTATAATTATGAAATTTGCAAGCAAAGAAATACAGTGCAATGAATTTAATAAAATTACATTACGCAAATATAACATAAATATTCACTGTGATTAAATATACTGCAGATGTGCAATCAAAAGTAATACAGGTGGAGGTAACCTGTTTACGTTACGTTACAGTATTTACTATGAATGAGAGAAATATTTGATAATTAAATAAATTATTCAATATCTTATGAGCCCTGGGAATTTTAACCTTAATTAGGAGGGGGGTGTCCAGAAGAGACCTCGCAGTGTACAAGGATCTCTACCTAACTAGTAAAGATAGCCAGGCTAAGGCCTTACAGGGATGTCCTTAAGGGACTATGTCGACATTATCATGGTTTACCTGGAGAAGCTAAGGGGTAGGTGGTTAGGTCGACGTGTGGTAGCCGCTGGCGGTGAAGATGACCCAGGAGGTTGGAGGCGCCGCAGAAGTAGAGACCTTCCGGTGATGGCGTCCTCTGGAGCGAGTGCAGATCACTCGCGGCTACCAGCACAACTGAGAGCGTTCAGCTCTTGTCAGGATACCCTCACCTTCACAGCCAAGGGGCATTGCAAAGACAGAGTTACAGCAGCGGTTAAGGGATTTCCACCCTTAGAATCGCCCTGGGTATTCATAGCCTCGAGGATGATGAGCTACTCCTGAGCTCTGGTCGGCACTGCTTTTTATACTAATCTCTGCCGACCATAAGTGCTCAGAGAGGTGCGAGGGAGTTAGCCCCGCCTCTCAGGGGTGGAGCTTGCGACATCATATGCATGAGCTCGGGAGCCTTATTTTGCTGCCGCTCAGCATGGGATGTCTAGTTCTCGGGTCCATATGCGTTCGAGGAGTCAGTGACTCGTTGATTGGCCTGCTTTCTCCAGCGGCACAAAGTTTGAAAGGTGCACACTGGCTCTAACGGGTGCGCATATAGCGGCGTTTCATTTAGGCGCGGGCGATGATGTGATGGCTTCTTGGAGATTTGGGTTGACTGTAAAAGCTAGGAGCACAGGGTTGGAGGTGTGTTGAGGCTTTGTCAACGTCTGAAAGTTCCTCATGCCTTTATCACCGTACGTAAACGGAGTTAACTTTCCCATAGAACTTTGCCATTATTCAGATGAGTGCTTCTTCTAAGCGTGAAAATGCATCATGCATCAATACTTAATTAACATGTGTCTATGATGTAGATTGCACGGCATATGATTTATTTGGCAAAGTTAATTAGCAGCATCCATATTCAGAAACTTTTAACTATTCAATGCTGTATTTAGATAATTATAATCATTTCACTACAAATATATACATTTATGTGGTCCCTACATAAATCTTTTTTTAGATAATGAAGTAAAAAAATGGCCTTAAATGAGTGTACTGTAGTTTGCATTCATTATTTCCAGCTAAATTGGTTGGATCTGTGCAGACAGCTCTCTCACATCTTCATCAAATAAATCCCTCTAAATTAGGGTTGTGCGAAGGTGACCTTTTTTCTCGGAAAATGAAAATGGAAGATATGTAATGAACTTTCATGAAACTGAAACGAAAATGAGAAATTATGTCATTAGAGCTCAGTCTGAATGAAAGTTTAACTAATTTCATAATATTTGAGCAAGTTATTTATTATAACGCATTTGTTGCAAAATCAAATTAAAAACTATGATACAGAATATTTGCCATAGGTGGTGTTGCCTACATTTAAATTTTTGTTTTATGTATTTATTTCAGTTATAAAATAATAGAAACAAAATTATTTACATGCAATGGTTCACTAAATGAACATTCATTAAACTCCTGAAAATTCATTGAAACATTGTTACAACGTTCTGTAACCAAATTTCTTACCAAAACGAAAATAAAAGTTGTCATTTTTCGTTTTCATTTTGGTATACCAAATATTTGCACAACCTTACTCTAGGTTCACACACTCAGAAGAAAGCAAACTGTAAAGTTACTGAAATTACTCTGGATATTTCAACAATTAATGTTGAAGTAAGGCATAACATGTCTAAGCACACAAAAAAAAATATTTTTAAAGCGATCCATAATACAAAACCCAGATGAACTGCATAAATATACCGTTACATAATAAACATTTAAAAAAAAAAATTGTTAATGGTTCAAAAGTACATTTAATAGCATTTTAATAATATTGTGTGTGTGTGCGTGTGCATGCATACCAATGCATATGTACATCATTGTATACTTACAGAGAGAGACACACACTTCATCCTCTGCCCTACAAGTAGGACCAGGGAAACGGGAAGGGAAGACAATGGCAGTAGTGCCAGCATGAGGGGAAAGAGTGAAGCACAACGGCTGAGAGAAAAACAGACGAAAAGACAGGAAACAGCAGTGGCTGCTGAAGCATAAATCCGTTGCATCTTTTCCTGCTTTCTTTTCACAAACAGCTCAAAATGCACACGAGTAAATAAGGAAGAACTCACGGTCTGCCACATCGAATCCCTGGAACTTGATTGGTTGCGCATAGTTGACCATGGAGGAGAGCCAGGGGTGTACGTTTGTTGTGGAGCCAGTGTACTGAATCTGCACTGGGGCCTCCACCCCATCAGCCACCGGTACATCTATGGTGTCTGCCACATCCTATCCCCCCACACACCAACAGCATCAACCACATTCACCATATTATTACTGCTTCCATTCCAGCTCTATAGTCAGGTTACTACCAACTTTCTGAAGTCCTGGTAAAGTTCTACTTCCAGGATATTCCTGTGCCTCATGCAAACAACGCTTAACCAAGTCTAGAGAATGACATTCGTGCGTACTCAGTGTTTAAAGTATTTTTCACAAGAACTAACTTTCACTAGGCATTACAAACACACCTATTTCCTCAGTGTTTATTCATATTAATCATTAAAAAAATATTATAATTTATAAAGAAAGTATAATTAAAAGTTCCATTTTACCAAAATACAGTACTTTTATGTTAACAGAAGTATTAAACACTTGTGATATAAGACCTATTTAGGAAATAATCAAACATGACATATATGGAGAGATTTATCAAAGGTATGATTTAAATATTGTGAATAAACCACCAGCATACAAAGGAATGCACTGTTTTTTTTGTCTATCATGTATTTTATTTTCTAAATGAATGCAGAACACCAGAGCAACATAACATCACCAAAATGGCAGATTCATTAAGTGATGTATTACATATTATAAAATTAAAACTACAATAACCACTGGTTTACGAGCGCTGCCTACGTGGCGCTTGAATAGCAATGCAGTGTGTTTGAAATCAGCGTTTATTTTAGGAAATCATTAAACATGTCCACATGTTACCTCGAAAAGAAAACTCACTTCAGAAGAGAGACGAGGTACGTTTGATACTCTCAATACATCATTCATATTATAAGTGCTATTTCCGATCCCTCCAACATAACTAAAAATGGCTTTCTTACACTGCTGTATCTCATAATATAGTTGTCACAAACATGGGAAATATTACACGGACCTGCAATGAACTTTACTTCAGACTTTTCGCCAATAAAATTATAGGATCACAGCTTGAAATCCCATAGAAACACTCTGCACAACAAACACTGCACGCCCACCAGTTTAGCACCTTGCACGTGGGAGTGATGTGGCATAAGGCGCATGTGTCTGTCGCACTTATTGCTCCAGCACTTCCCTGCCTCAAACACACTAAAACGCTCCAAGTATACTGTAACAACCCACTGCTCAGCCATCGTCGGTCTGACTCCATTCTTTGGCAAGCCTCCAACTTTTGGGACAACAACCCCTACGTTGGTAATACGACAAAACCTGCCATGGTGTGTTGGTTCACTCGTGATGCTCCAAATTTTCTATTCTAATTCCCTCACTTCCAAAACCTGCTGTATTGTCCATCATCCAGACTGGCCAGGAACAAGAGATGGGGACCTCAAGTAGGATGTTTGAATCCACTTGGTGCAGGTCTCATCTCTTCTCCAAAGGAATAAAGAACCAACTAGGTTTTATGCTTTTTCTAGTATGAAATGTACAGCTTAATACTATGTTTACCCAATTTTTATTACAATTTTTTGGGTCCATAAAAGAGAGGGGAGGAGAGAGGAGAGGAGAGAGGATAGAAGAGAGGAGAGGAGAGAAGATAGAAGAGGAGAGAGGGGAGGGGATAGGGGAGAGGGGAGGGGAGAGGGGAGAAGACAGAAGAGAGGGGAGAGATGAGAGAAGAAAGAGAGGGGAGAAGAGGGGGACATGAGATAAGAGAGGAGAGAAGAGAGAGGAGAGAAGAGAGAGGACAGAAGAGAGAGGAAAGAGGGGAAGAGAGAGGAGAGAAGAGAGAGGAAAGAGGGGAGGAGAGAGGAGAGAAGAGAGGAGAGGAGAGAGGGGAGTAGAGGAGAGGGATGAGAGAGGAGAAAGGGGGGAGGAGAGGAGATAGGGGGAGAGAGGAGAGATTGGGAAATAGGGGGAGGGGAGAGAGGAGAGATTGGGAAATAGGGGGGGGGAGAGAGAGAGAGGAGGGGGAGAGGAAGAGACAGAGAGAAAAAAAGATAAAAAGAGACATAGAAAGAGAGAAAAATGTGGAAAAAAGAGAGAGAAAAAGTAAAAGAGAGATAAAGAAAGAAAAAGGGAGAGAAATAGAGAAAGGGTGAGAAAGAAAAATTGAAAGAGAAAGAGAGAAAAAGAGAGGAAAAAGGGAAAAAAAGAGAAAAAGGGGAAAAAGAGAAAAAGAAAAATTAAGAGAGAGTGATAGAATAAGAGAAAAAGAGAGAAAGCAAGATAAAGATAAAGTCAAAGAAAGAGAGTGAAAGAGACAGTGGAACCAGGCCGCCCTCTTAGTTTATTTTTAGATCTTCGCCCTCTAGGCAAAATACTGGTGATTAGGCAAACAATACAAGCAGCAGTCACTCTGCCCTAATGTCCCTCCTATCTTATCACCCATCCTGCAGTAAAACATAAACATACTGACTTGCTACTTATTTTCTTCCCTACCCATGTCTCGAGTTGCTTCATAAAAAATTCACACAACATATTTTATATTTTGACTTCACGCCATTGAAAAAAATGTGAAATATTAAATATGGCCACCATAGGTAGTACTAGTATGGCAACCTCATTGACAATGCTCCAGAATCACTTATTTCCATATAGTACTTACAATTTATTGGATTTTGTTCATTATTTCCTTACTTTTATGTTACCACCTACCTCCTTACAAAACTATGAACTAATATGTTTTGTATACCTAATGCACACGTACGGTAGCGCTACAACCACTAGCTAGACACATGACAAAGATGTCAGATTCCCCTTGTCAGCTAACCCACTACCTCCACAGCGTATACACTTGCTGAAGGGAGTGCCAGGCCTGGCAAGGATCTACCCCTTCCAAAATACACTCTAGCTAGGGTTAGTTGCCTGCCACCCCGTTGTGGAAGTGAACTCTGGTAAATTATGTTCACCCACAGGAGGGTCAGTAAGTGGAGAGACAGGACAGCTGCTCTCATGTCTAGTAAGCAAGCCCTGATTAAACAGTTGGCCGTGTTTCCAGCTCTTTCTTTTTGCCCCCCCCCTCCCCACCCAGGAATGATCTCATGCTGCCTGCCAATTGTCGAGGCCTCACCTCACGGTTTTCCCTGGTACCGCTACCCGGGGCTGTACACCCAGTCGTCGAGATCCTCCACCTAGGACTACCACTTAAACTAGGCATCGAGTCCATCAATGATGCAGATCCAGCTCCACCAACCAGCACCAGTGGGCCAGACGCCCGCTGTTGAGCCGTCCAGCAGACACCATCGCCACCAACCAACCGGGCCAGGAGATCCTGACATTGGATCAACACAGACAAGCACCTGTCGACCAGCAGTGCAAGGTAAGCCAGCGGCTCCGCCAACACCTCGCACTTGTAAACCCATATTAGCACAGCTCGACTTCGAGCCCAGGTGACGGCCTATCCACCTGACACTGTATACAGGCATCATAAAAGCAAAATGCCAAATCTTGCAGACCCCACCACATTAGGGTCTGTACCCCTTTGCACCTGTGCGCCTGATCTAGTGCAGAACTGAAAACACCTTCTATTGAGGCAATGGTGTGTACCTGTCCCTAGATCATCACGCATCAAAAACATGACTACTTTTGATCCAAATGATACACTTGCATACACAACTTTCAATGTTGCTTGTACACCAAAATTGTTATGCTGATTTGAAAATAACGTCTTGTTCTGTATTGTTTGGTAAAGAACAACTTTTTAAGCAAGAAGGGGATAGGATCTACATTTTTGCCACATCAAATAATTTTAAACCACTTAGAACACAAACTGTTATGAAATTAACATTTGTAGCTTAATATAAAATGCATGTTTGCTGAAATACGTCATAGTAATATTATTTATATTATTGTTCTAGGAATAAGAGTAATCCATGGTCAGAATTCTTTAAATATGTTCATAGTTTTGATGTAATTCTTTATAATATAAGAAAAATTACATTTTCTGGTAAAATTAATTATTTTGAAAGATTAGTTTTAGTAACATTCTTCATACGAAATGGATCTGGTCCAAAGTGGTTCATGACAGAACCAACATTAAAACATAATTTATATACAAACCCCAACTTGTGTTTATTAATTGACTAAGTTGTCCGGTTTATTGGATACTTGCGAAGTACAAAGTTTCCATAATAATACTGGGCAGTACTGATTTCATCTAGTAATTACACAAGTTCTGCTGAACCTTCTACTACGACCATTAATAAAAGAAATCGAGGGGTGGGATATGATCTTCTTTTACATTAAACTACAAATCAAATGAACCAGAATTTAAATGAAAAAAAAAAAAAAATCCAAGGAAATAGACCTGAAATACTTCAACAGTGTGGTACTCACGTCTTTCTTTGCAATGACAGGGGCAGATGCATCTTCTTTCTCCTCGTCTTCTATCACAAACTGGCCCTGCAAGAAGAGTTCTAGTTCTTGCTTCTCCACTTCCGGCTTCAGTCGCTTGTTCTTTATTAGGATCTTCCTCTTCAATGCGCTTGGTGGAGGCAATGGAGCTCCGGGCTCCAACTGCACCAAAACAATGCAACAACTGTCAAAATGCTCAACAGTGCTAAGTACATCTCAGACCATGGCAGAGTAGGGACACCTGATTTTCACAAAAACATTTCAATAGTCCATATGCACAACCACAGCTTTGGACTGATTCTAACAGAACTTCACAATGTCAAAAAACAGAATCTGGTGTAACAACTATCTCTGTATATTTTGCTAACATCACAAGTTATGCACAAACTTATTCTACGTTCTAAAACCACGTATGATGGGAATGTTATAAATAACCACTGAGCAAGTAAAAGCAAATGAAAACCTGACCACGGTATTGTTCCTATGTTGAACACAGCATGCAATTGAATCCCATGTTTATTTTTCTCCTGCGGAAATGAGACTTTTATACAAATGATGATTTTAACAGGTAGAGAGCTTCACTTCAAAATTATACTCTAGGTCTCCAGCAGTATGTTGACAGACAATGCAAAAAAACAGAGTGCTGCAAAACTGCACATGAAACACAGAGTGAAGACTATTATGAAACGTACAGTCACAGAAAAATAAGATGTACATTTAAATTTAACAACATGTCATTAAAATGCAGAATATGCCAGCTGATTCAGAACAGAATTTACTTGTAAAAAATAGTATCTTTACTAGGTATTGCTCAACGTCACACAACAGAAAAAAAAAATTACAGCACATAAAGCAATAATACAATCAGTGTGCCACTATTTAATAAAATTGTTAATAACATACTATATTTATCTGCAAAATGGTTGCCCTTGCACTAGGATTGCACCTGTATTTTCAGTCCTGAATTAATCTTTTTATCATAAGGTTCACTATCACTTAATGCTCATGCTATATAAATGTTTCAGTAAAGATCTATTTTCAACGTTTTGATAAAATAACAGGCCTACAAACTATGTAAATGATATCCTCAGTGTACTGTGTCTGTTTACATAAGCAATACCAAATACAGTGCAATACATAGCGTTCATGTATCGCTTCCCATTCTTTGCAGCCTATCCTCTAACTTCACTCTCCTTGTTTCTGCTCTCTTCCCCTCCTGGTCGAACACTATTACAGATACAACCTGATATGGGGATGGCAAAGGAGGGGAAACTGTTAAAAAAAAAAAAAAAAAAAACGTCACACATTATGGCGTATTTTTCATGGAGCAAAGGATATAAAGTTTCAACAAAGATTTACTTTTTTTATTATAAACGTGCAAATCATTAAACAATGGCTGCTCTGAAAAAGATTCTTTTCAGCATACAGTGGAATACATTTGCTCAAAAACACATGTATACATATAATAATTTATATCATCCCCAAACATGTCAAGTGAACACATCACAACTATTTTTTTTTGTCTAGCATTTTTTGCTACTCTCCCTCACATTACGGTACAGTCTACTGCCTCTTCCCTCCTCTCCACAGTCATGTTTTCGCTGCTGTCTTGTTCAGGGCGATGTTACGTATATGAGAGATGAATGGGAGGAGAAAGATATTGATTGATGTCCTGCTACAAAAGGAAGGCAACAAACAAAATGAAAACTGAGACAACAAACCAAGCTACTTTCACAATGTTTATTTTTATGACTTTCCCTCTTACCCAAATGGAAGCAACCAAACAGCAGCGAGCGACAGTTACCAGCCACTAGCCACCAAGTACAAGTTGCACTCTGTATAACATTTAAATGCTGCATTAACATTTATAAAGCAAGTATTTTTTAATATCTGATGAAGATTTATTGCATTTCCAAACTGAAAATGGACCTGCACTTAATGCATTAACTAGCCACCGTCCCTGAAAATTTTCTTCTAGCACAACTCTCAATAACTCTCCTACTGCTTTTACCCCTCGCAAAGTATTGCATAATGGAACCACTGAACGTGAGTGCAGTTCACAAGGGCACGTTTATAATACCGTTGTTGATACACAAAAACAAATTTAAGTACGATTACTGGGTTTACGTCTATGAAGCATAAACTGTTTTTGGAAAGGAAATACGCCCCAGCACCGCAAACGGGAGAGTTCACGGTACTTATAATCATACAAAAAATTAGAATCTAGAACCAAAAGCAGATATCTGAAAATTGAGACCAAACTAGAACCACAAACAAAAAAACCAACTGGGCTGGGAGGAAGGGAAGAGAGGAGTAGAACTGAGCCACCCCTTCTTTCTCAAATATAATTTCCTTACAATTTCATGTTTTGAAACCACTAAACAGTTCACAGTAAGTACGTAAGTTTGAACTGCTAGTGAGGCGAGTGATACGTACAGGAAAGTCTGGCAAGGGTTCCTTCAGCAGCAAGTCTCCCAGTATGTCGTTACAGTACTTGGCCAACTTGTATTGCTGTGCTTTGCAGCAGTGGTTCTCAAACGATAGAATCACTGGGTAGTCTGATGTGACAAATGCTGTGTCCCGTAGTGCGTAGATCACATCCTGCCGGTCAACAAAACACGACCTTAACATCCATCCAGTACACAAACAATAAAGAACACTTATATACTACTTTCACCTCACACTATTTGCAGTCGCGTCACAAAATCATACCAAAACCATTTTTCTTTTAAATTATTTATCTTGTGAGTGTCTCTTTAGTAATTATTTTTTCAATTTGTGAAGTTTCAGTAATGGGGGAAAAAATAAAAAAATTCTACATGTCTCAACAAAATCCCAAACACACACCATAGGTGTTCAAAATGATTCTCAAACATTTGTTTTTACTGGATCATAAAATTTTATTTAACCTGACACACGACTCATTCCTGCGCATTTATGATGCACAATCTACTGAACGACTTTGTCCCATCTCAAAGCCAAATATTCCTAATGGAGCAGGTCAAGCATTACCAACCGTACTTGAAGCGAGACACGTGCCTCCAGGGTACATTCGCACGGTCAAAGCTACTACAGACACCTGCCCCTAGATTGTACTGTTCACCCAGATTCGCCTAGAAGCAGTCATGTCAACACCCCTCTCTGAAGATTGTACTGTCTACCGAGCCATCAGCACCCTCCAGCGTAGGTCATGCCACTTCCACAACCCACCGCTGGAGGGCAGCACGCATTCTACTGAAGCAGCTTAGCCTCCAGAGCCTCCTGCCAAGGAGATAAAGAATGTCAACGCCTCCATCACAGGAGAGAAATGAAAGGCACCCCTTCGGTAACAAGAATTTTCAACCCTTGAGAAACAAGTCTAGCTTCCGCCCCTCACCCTTCCGAGACCCTACAAGCTCCAGAATTTAGTATAAAAGGGCAAACACAACTCTGGCTCAGGGTAATTGCTGCAATTCCACCGCTGTAATGGCCAGAGGTGACAGCTAGGCTTAAGTGCTAGCAAACCCTCCTCCCCTACTTGTCAAGGCCGCCGGAGACTCTTCAGGGTGCGCTAGCCACTAGACCACAGAGATCCTACAGCTGTTATGGCCGGGATCTCTTCGCGCTGGTAGAAGACTTCAACCAGAGGTCCGCAACCTCTTTGGCAGCCTCCAGCTTCACAGAACCAGCAGCTCCTGGACGACGTCAACATCGAGAGGGTCCTGTCAATATCCAGAGGGTCCTGCCAACCTCCACTCCCTCCTTGGTAAACTGTCACCATGACAACGTCCCCTCTAGGCAACAACCGTTTGCTCATCTTCTAGTGAAGCGACTTACAACTGCCCTTCTGGTAACTAACTCCCTAGCCTAGGTTCCTTCACAACACTTCCACAGTATTCAATTAGGTTTTGACTAGCTACTTTTAAAATTAATCTTTTCTTGTCAGATTAATTTCGCCCATGTAATAGTACGTAATTAACTTTTGCATACAGGTCGCCTTCACCTGGTTATTAGAATAGGGTTAACTTCCATTAATATTACTTCTTTATTATTAGGAGAGTGCTCAAAAAATACATAATTAATAAAAACGTATTTATTTTACAACCTAATGTTGCTTAGAGTTTTCACTTTGAAGCATTTTAAGCCACCTGGTACAATGATAGAATATAATTTGCATGTAGAAGGATTACACACAATGCCAAACCTAGTATGGGCGATGTTTGAGAATTGAAACCTCAGTACCCATTTATTTGTGGCGTCACTAAGATAAAATGAGTTGCAATGGCAAGCCCTGATGATGGGAATAGCACACAAGCCCCGTAGCTAGCTCAGCTGTGTGTCGGGTTGCCTAGGTTGGAAGAAAAGGGTCAATGATTGGGAGCCTTGAGGGCATTCTGATTGGTCGGCGACTTGGCGATCGCAACCCCTATGACAAATTTCACATTCAAAGTCCTGCGGTACGCAGACAGTGCTTTAGTGAAAGTGGTGGCATTCAAATAATTTGATGCCAGTGTCGCGGTGATCATAACCAAACGGGGTCCTTCTTTCGCTTAGACAGGGCACCTGAACATAGTGAAGCCCTGCTTCAAGTCGGACACGCATGTCAATCAGCAAAATCTAGCAATTTTATGCGAGTACGCCTGTCCTGCCAAAGACTGTCCTGCCTGAACTATTTAACTTTCGTCCCGCCAGCTGGTGAAATGTGTGATGCCAACAATTTTCTGGAGTACGATTAATTGCTGCTATTATGGGGTTGGTGTGTTTACAGAACTACATGACGTTAATGAACTTGGTTAGCAAGTCTGCTTGGTTATTTGCCATTGTCTGTATTTGGTAGTCCAGATTAATAAACTGTTATTTTGTTTGAAGAGACGATACTATTTGAAGACGCAATATTTTTGCTGCAGAAAAGTACTTTGTTTTTCTTGCCAGTAGTTCCATCCACCACTTGCCAAGGCCAGACATGGAACATAGGTTGAAAATCACGTCATAAAGTTGGTATGTACACGTTAGAGCTCATATATGCTGGCTTAGCTTCAGAGTTGTTGTGGTCATTTCTCAAACCGTATTCCATCAGGGTGGAGTTAAAAAACGGCTAAAAGGAGAAATATAAAACCTCATACAAGAACTTACAAAATTCCCTCCTTTGGAATTGACTGATAACAACCCGTTGTTTCCACCCCCTAATTAAGATACCAGGTGAACAGCATCTAGCCGTAAAGACAATTAAAAGGAACGGAGATACAATTTTTGGCCTTGACCGGTGTTGGATAGAAATCCCCTTACAGGAGACCCCTCCCCTCATCCACGAGAGCCACAACTACAGAATCACTGCGACGCAACCAAGGCCAGCCAGCAAGGAGTCTCAGTGAACGAGCCAGCCAGCAAGGAGCATGCTGCATCCCTCCATCAAAAAGGTACCATCTTGGCAAAGGGTATTGTGTGTAACTCCTGACTTCGTGCCCACTAGAAAGCCCACCCACCAGGCCCACTTTGTACACTGGCTGGGCACTTCAACATACATAAGGTCTCTGCCTTACTCTGATGCTCCTAGCGATTCTGGCATCGTATTGTAGTGTTCCGAGTGGCTGGAACCACTTGACGCATTGCATGGGATTCGTTGTGGCAATAAGTGTAATAACACAATGTGAGCAAGAATCTATAGTTGACATCAAAATTTATTGATAGCCGTACATGGTGCACTATTACAATGCGACACAACTTGACTCGCAATAA
The DNA here is from genome assembly GCA_029891345.1 of Dryococelus australis. Taxonomy (NCBI): domain Eukaryota; kingdom Metazoa; phylum Arthropoda; class Insecta; order Phasmatodea; family Phasmatidae; genus Dryococelus; species Dryococelus australis. The sequence continues at coordinate 5,288,915 of CM056993.1, forward strand.
CAATGACAAACACTTTTACACTTTAATAGTCTTGGGATGTTTTACAGGGATTCCCCAATAGACTAATTAGCCATGGGATGTGTTACAGCGATTCCCCTAGGGCTCTGTGAGCATCCAGACTAGCCGGGAAGTCTGCTTACCACACTAACAGAGCTGTATTTATACTGCTCCCCAGTACGCACTTCGCTCTCCAGTTGAGGGCCGTGTGCAACATCATAGTGCCAGGTGCAACTGTGCTCCCCCCTCTCTCTAGGGGGAGACATTTATCTCTCCTCTCATAAACAATGCTTAGTTACAAACTTGTCTTTTAACATTAATTACAATAAAATAGTACAATTCTATAATTACACTACAGCATTGGTTGACGTCAATTAACATATTTAAAACCAACTCATCCTATAAGAAAACTTCCAGTGTTAAATTTGTCATAGAGATTAATGTCCTCAGTTATCAATCCAGGGCTTGCGTTCAAACCCCGACCGTAGATAGTGAATATTATAAGACTACATCATGCTTCAAACCTACTCTTTTTAGTGTAATTAATTAGCATTCCAGTCGTTCTGCTAAACATTCTCACATTCCAAAAAACAAATGTTTGCTTCTGTATGATCATTATCACATGAAGCATGCTGATGCATGAGGTAATTCGTCAATACATATTGTACATCACAGAGAACAAGGGATATACAAAAATATGAGTAAAGCTAACAATCTATACAACTGGATAGTGTCAGTCTCTGGTGCAGTTAGTCATTTCCATATACATATGAACAAAATAAAATTTGGTGACTAACAACAAAATCTATTATTGACACTTAACTTCTAGTACTCTCTCTCCTTAATATTTTCTGTGATTGTTGCATAACTTTAAACAAAAACCTGTAGTTTTATTGGTAATAAATAATAATAAGGCCCTCATTATAGGTAGAGTTGTTCCAATACCGATACTAAATATTGGTATGGGCCGATACTTCACCTTTCCCTATGTATCTGTATCGGGTATGGTATCGGACCGATACTTCAATTAAGTCAGGTTATTACTTTCTTTAGGCACAAAAATTACGGTATTTCGGTTTGTATACGGCACACATTAAAACAAAAAAGAACAATAAGAACAAATACTGTATTCACTCGTGTGTAGCGCACTCTTTTTCCCCAAAATAAAGGAAAATATTTCTGAGGTGCGAGCTATACACGGAAAAAAAGACGAAGGGGGAGTGGTAGCCATAAATTGTCCGGGAATGTTGAGGGAAGTGGCGGGACTGTCTGTTGTCTCATCTCTCGCTCTTACATGATTCCTCTCCCTTCTCGCTCTCCTCTCTCAGTGAACCTTCAGTTGTGTGTAGGTCGAAACCCCCCCCCCCCCCCCCTTCCCCCCCCAGCCACCAAGACATCCTGTCATGCCGCAAACCAGAGCTGCACCCTCCCCTTCAAATAACACCTAGATGTTGCTCGTCGATAATTCCGCCAAGCCCTTTTTGTTTCCATGGCAGAGACTAGCGAGCCATGCTCTGGTGGATGGGGGGGGGGGGGGGGGGGGGGGGGGAAAGCGACAAGGGGAGACATTTTTTTTTTTTAAATAAGAGTAGTGTGACATTCTAGCACAACAAAAAAAGGAGAGCCGGTCATTGCTAAAAGGAGAACGGAGGTAAAAAAAAAAAGAGGCTGGAAATGAGTAGTAGGACGACGTTTCTGGGATTTTTTTTAAATTCTGACTATTTTCACCCACGTTATTTAAAAAAAAAAATTCCCCTGGAACTTGTTGCAAAAACCATGGTGCGCGCTATACACGAGTAAATACAGTATCCACAGCTCAAAATAGTTGCACCTAACATCACTTGTATTTCAAAGCAAATGATTTCACCTGTAAATGTTATGAAAACATTTTAATTAGAAATTATTTGTAAAGATGTTTTCTTTTGTGTTTAAAGGTTGTTTTATCCTGTAAGGTTGGTGTTTCATTGTATCTGGCGTAAAATTAATATGACTTTAAAACTTAATATTTATTTAACTCATAGGGCAGCATCGTCGCAAATAAAATTATATGCCCAAAACCATATACTGTACCACTTGTCAGCAAAAAATTGTTTGAAAATCGAGCGACTAGTATTATAAGTGTTCATTTTCAGCGACTTCTTGTAAGGTAATCTGAGGATTTATAATAATTTATTCCAATAGACATGCGTCGTTCAATAAACTAATAATATGCACGTGCCTATTCAACACCTTTTGCCATCTAATAATACGTAAGTAAGCAAGCACCGAGCCGAGTGCAGTGTAACTCATGACGGGGAGAATCAGAGCACGTGGTTTTGAATGATTAATTATTAAAGACAGTGGAGAGATCAATTATAATCACCTCGTTTGTGTCTCAAAATTACAAGTTTTCTTTGCAGTAAAATATAATTAATTACTTTCAGAGACAGACATTTGCAACACATGCAAGGTGTCGCCAACAGGTAGCAGCGTGGAGAGGTCATCTCCCACCCCCCCCCCCCACACATAATCCAACATGTATGACACTGCCCGATTGATAACTTCTTTGCGCGCTCTTATCTAATAGTGCATTAAGACATTAAAATTTTTCTTGCATTTGGTGTCATCTTATTTGCATTTTGATAGGGTTTGAAAGTTTTAGGTCAGCTTGCATTTTGTGTAGGATTACAATAAATTATATACAGTATTTTAAGAAATAATTTTATTTATTTAAATAATTCCAACACGTCTCAACGTCTAAGTAATTCTTCTACTGATTTTCGTCTCACAGTGTACAAGCACCCCACACAAAATACAGGGCACAGCACATTATCACAATTAACATCTGAATGGCTAAAATGATTGCTCCCATTGTGCCATCATTACTAACTCAGCCAGGTGCGGAATTGACATTGTTTGCAATGTCTTGACATTAGGGTTGTGCAAATGTAACCTTTTTCCTCACGAAACGAAAACACAAGCTATATCACGAACTTTCATGAACATAAAACGAAAATTTAAAATAATTTCATAAGGGGTAAGTTTCTAATGAAAGTTTAAAGAATTTTGTAACAAATTAGCAAGTTATTCATTATGACAAATTTTTTGCAAAAGCAAACCAGAAAAATGTAGGATATGCAGTATTTACCACAAGGGTTGTTGCCTAAATTCAAATTTCAGTTTTATGTAGTTCTTTTAGTTATAAAATAATGAAAACAAGACCATTTATAGAAGAAAAAAATTAATTTGCTGGTGCACTAAATAAACATTCAATAAACAAGCGAATATTCATTGAGATATAAAATTTTCGTATTGTTACAATTCTCGGCAATCAACTTTCTTACCAAAACGAAAATGAAATTTGTCATTTTTTGTTTTGGTTTCGGTATACCGAATATTTGTACAACCCTACTTGACATACAAAGCAACCACATGTTCCATTAGCACAATTGCCCAAAAACCTGAATTTCTACGATGTCGGTAGTTACAAGCCTTAATCATCGACCTAATTCCAACCTCAAATTTACAAAAGTTGCGCTATAGACATTTTAACAGCAAAATAATTTAAATCTTGCATAATACTTTGTATAGACTGTTCACAGTAAAATGAGCACTTTTGAAAGCCCTGCTTAAAATCTACTTCTATGCACGTTGTGTGTTCTTCCACCTTATGTAAAACTGTCATTGCCATGGGCCTTGTCGCTTTATTCATGCATCCTTAAAGTGAAACTTTAAACGTATTAGAAAAGTTAATATCTTAGAAATCTGCCACTTTTTAAATTTTGACGCAATAAAAAAGTAGAAACAACAGAAGTTATCACAAATGGTTACCTAGAAATTTTTAATCAACGTTAAGATATGGAACTACTTTCCCCTCCATCGTTACAAACTTTACTGGGCGCGTGTCAATCAGAGGTAGGAGCGGTGACTTTTTCTACAGTTGATTTAAAAAGTGCTCACTTTATTGTGAACGGCCTTTACTATTTATTTTTTCATTACTAACATAAAGGGAAGTAACAATTTTTGACAGAAATTATGTGAAAATACCACACTTGCACTGAATTAAATATGAGAATCATGGCTTGTGTGCCAGGCTTTAGAAGCACCATTACAACACTATTATAGGCCGTTCACGATAGAGTGAGCACTTTTGAAGCCATAGTTACTTTTTTCTTTCAAACAATTTATATCCTTCCACCACTTATTAATGTAAACCCTGCTATGCGAGTAATAAACAAAGTATACATAGTCACCATACAAAAAATCAAAAGTCCACAGCCTAATTAAATGCATTTATTGCTTATTATGTCTGATGAAACAGCTTAAAAACGTGCTCACTTTACCATGAACGGCCTATACATGTATGTCACTCAGCGAAAGCAAAATAAATAATTTCATTATTCACAAATGTTTATCTTACACTTTTTATTTGACTTCAAGACACTGACCTGAACTACTTTCCCTTCGTCCGTCATTATCAACTTTACTAGGCACATGTCACTACGTGTATCCATTAATATATGTGCATGTAGGGGCAGTGATATTTTTCGAATGCTTAACTAATTGTGAACAGCAATTTATAGCCTCGTAGGAGCCGGGTTGCTGCCTCGACACTGCTGCATACACACGGCTTCAACAAGAGTGCACCAGCGTCAAGGAATGTCTTGCCAATAAAGAGAAATGAACTGATTATATATATATTGTTACAATTTCTCTCTCTAGAAATTAAGTGGGCTATAACAAGTTCGTTAAGGGATGGAGGTCTTAATCAAATAAAAGAATTAATTATAATTTCCTTATTTTATTTACAATAACTACAGTAAAATTCTCTGAACTCAAAATCTCACAATAAATTGATATCACTTACTATTCACAATTGACACCAAATAATAAAATTTATAATTACCACAAAGGAATAAATTAAATTAAATAATTAAAGATCAGTCCCAATAGACAGTGTATCAACTTATTCAGATATTCTGTAAAATATGTGTCCAAGTTGACAGTTCGAATATTTACAATGAAATCAGTATTACACTTCCATTCAGTCCCGCCTCAGTTCAGTCCATGTCCCGCCTGTTGCAATGTTCTAGAGTCCTTCAAGCGCCCTCACACACAGTAGGCTTCAGTCATCTGTTTCACACCCTCTCGTCCATTCAAGCCACGAACACCTCACTCGCCATCGTCCCGCAATCTCCAGTCACCGTCCACACTTCACTTCGCTCGCGCACACTCGGCCAGGTGACCTCCATCAAAGACTCCGGCCGCTGGGTTGCGGCAGTATATATAGTGTCTTAGGCCACCACCTAGAATCTTCCCCAGCTCACGAGATGTGTTGCGGAGGGCTGAGGTGGCAGCCGGCCTCACCAGAACATTCTTGCATCATCGCTAAACATATCAGAAACTCTAGCAGGCAGAGGAGGTCTGTGACGCCAGCAAGTCTTGCCGCTGTTGGTATTCATGGGATTCTAACAGGGGGGGGGGGGGGAGGGGAATCAGGAGGCCACTAGTGCATTGTTCCAGGAAGAGGGGAGGGCGAGGTGGATCTCCAATTAAGGTGCGGGGCAGCTGATTCGGCGCCAGCTGCAGCACGTGTGTGTGTGTCGTAATATATATATATATTACAAGTGGCATTCCTGAACTGTGGCACCAGACAGACAATCCCTACTGGCAGCAAAGATTCAACTTCAGCAGTTGCCACTGATTCCATAGGCCGTATCATTGTGGTCTGTAGCCAAATTCAACAAGAAAAGCCCACAACATACTGTTACTACGATACAATTCAGTTCTAAGAATGAAATGACACTCACTCTAAATAACTTAAAATTTCAATGCCGCAAATTTTTGTAGACTTTAGATATTAAATCATTTAGTAAAAACTTATATTCCATAACCTAACTAGCATTACACAAAAAAAATACCTTGAACAAAATATCAGTGCACATAGCTTTGCCATGAGTGATGATTGGTTCTTCATCATCACCTTTTCCATCCCAACAGTCAAGTTCTACACACCTGAAACATCATATTACACAACATATTCATATACACACACTATTCCTTCATTACTGCAGTACCTAACATGATGCAAGAGCTCTAAATTTTCACTTGTCCTTCAACTAACTACAGTACAGAGTCTGTAGGTCAAGCAGTTACGTTTTTAACTACAATGCTTCATACAAATAACAGCTGTTGTTAAGAATGGTTTTCTCCAAGGACATTTTTTTATCAGTTGGTATGTATGTTTAACAGTAGTATGGCAACAATAACTCGTGTACAAGAAACATTTCAATATATATGTGGTATTAATTCACCATTTTTTGGTCCTCCGAAGCCAGACGTACGTAGTAAACCACCGTGTGCCATGGTGTTATCATATTCATTAGGTTATCAACTTACTGGTATGAGTGCTAATTTCCCTCCGGGATATAACTGAGGTGGTATAAGAATATCGCATAGGGGTTTTCGCCTGGCGGGTCGGGGTTTTGCCCACGTTGCAGTATCTGATGGGATTCCGCCTGGCAGAAGGGTTCTAATTGATTGGTGGGGAATCAAACCCCAGGGTGAGCTGGATTGTGATGGACTCCCTTACAGAGAGTTTGAACTTGCTCACTGTGAAGTCCGCCAAAATACGGGATGCCAGCTATCAGCAATAAATTAATGTAATGTGTATGAAGATGCAAACGATAATGAAATGGAGGTATTAGAAATACGTCCCTGGACAGCGTCCTACTCAGCCTCTCGCTCACTTCCTGGGCGCCTATACAGGGCAGGCTGCGTGGGCTTATGAGCTGGTACAAAGTCGAGGGTGGGGGAAGGGGGGAGGGCGCTAACCTGGGTTTACGTACTGGTTTGGGTTAATGATAATATTTAGTACTTTCCCGGCAGCGGTGCGAATTCTACACGTGGTAGGGGGTATAGCGACGCTAGGCTATCTCGGTGGAGTGTGTTTCACTACCGGTGTAGGCGCTGGTGTGATCCAATTACTAACGTGGTCGTAGTCTGTCCGCTGCCAACAAATCCCTAATAGTGGAACTATATAACTATCTTGATGTTCAATGATAGTGTGGACTTTTGTACAGGATGTTGTAGACCTTACCTCGTGCAGGGTTAATATGGTACGGTCACTGGGAAGTTCAACTGGAGGAATATCCTCTGAATATGTTAACTCTCGCTGCAGGGCTCGTCGAGCTAGACGGCAAATGAGACTGTTGTCCACCTCCTTTAGGCATCTGTTAATGCCAATTAATTATAATAGAAAATACCTACTTAATAAATTAAACTATCACTTCACTAGGCTCAGTCTAGATACCAACTGAATGGGATTACTCACTCTTATCCTAGCCATCAGAGTATAGCCCTCAGGGGAGTGTTTTGTTCAGTCGCTACGAGGCGCTGCATGTGAGACGTGACTTGCTAGGTCAGAGCGCTACTGTAGGTATGTTCAGGTGTACTGGACACGCCCCAGGAGTCCCGGTCTTATTCAGACTGTAGCCTTATACAGGCTCCAGTAGCATGAGCAGTAAATTACTACGAAATCCACAATTAAATAAATTTAAAAAAAAATTCAGGATGAGAAATGACTACCACACCAGGTATTATATTTTACTGGCATGTTTATTGACGCTTTCGGAAAATAGTGAGGATAGCGGGTCTATACAAAGGAAGATAAAGTTCAGATAATTAATTAAATTAATTATTTCATCATGTGAAGGCGAACCTGAATAGTATTGAAACTTTCAAAGTAAAAAAAATTCCACAGTTTGCTACGGGAGGGCAACTCTCATTCCACTGGAGCACTGCAGCCTCCAGAGCTTCACGCAGAGGCGATAAGAAATGTCAATGCCTTGGACACTGGAGATAAGATAAGGGTGACGTAGCCACCAAGAAAGAATAAACTACCCCTGCGGAGAGAGGAAAGCCACCCCCACACCCTTCGGAGAGCCTACACGCTTGGAGAATTAGTATAAAAGGAGGAGCCATTCCTTAGCTCAGGGCAGTCACCGAGTCCTCCAGTTTGTATAGGGCCAAGGGCATCAGTATGGGTAAGTGGTAGCCAACCCTCCTCTCCAAGCCTGCGAAGGCCACAGATCCTCTTTAAACAGGATAATACCACTAGGCCTTCCACGCATGAACCGCAATAAGTCTGCAACATCACCAGGGTAAGTAGTCCATCTCCCTTCACTGCCAGCCTATGAAGGCCTTCACAACTGAAAAAGGTCCTGACCCCTAGACCTATCCGCGACCATGCTCCTGAAGACGGTTCCTCAAGATGCTACTCTACAACAGCCAGCAACCACCCCAATGACGCTGCCACTGCTGTTCGACTCCAACTAGAGGCTTCCGAGGACGTCCCCGTGACTCCCACCTGGTAATTACTCCAGTAACACCTGTGGCAGCAGTTCACGCCGGCATCCCTTGTGGACCTTTATTGAGGGTCAATATAATTACCTGCATGGTAATTCTAACTAGTTTCCTTCAGAACACCTACTGAATAAACTAGGCTGTCAAAATCACTAGTATATCACATCTAATTTTTCACAGGCCGCCTTGGCCTGCAGTAAATTCTAGCTTCCATTTTAACCTGTTAGGAGTTAGCAAAGCATCACATTGCTTTCTTTATGTATCAGTAAATACGTATTCAATTTAAAAATAAAGATGGAGATTGTGTTAACCTACCCCATTGTTTTCCCCACCCAAAAGAATAGAAGGCGCTCCTCATCCCATTCTAGAGCCCTTCAGGTTAGGACAGGAGCCGCCATTAGGCCTAACAACCTCTGGTTGTGTCAACCTAATTTCCTTGTTATAATTACCAACAGTTCCCAACAAATACCTAGCTCTCCACTACCGCCAAACCTGCCTTTATAGCCCCATCACCTGCAGAGTCACAGTCAGCTGCAGAGGAGGAATAAGCTTCCTCCCACACATCTCGCAGGGATGTAAGAAGGGCTGTGCCTGCAGTTGTGGACTTAGTCCACACTAGGCAGTCTTATATACAAGCAAGGCACCAGCCATGTTTCCTGCAATACTGGCATCACGGTGTAAAACATCTAGTACAGCTACTTTGAAAACCACTTGTGTTAAAAGTTAAAACCTATTTTTCCAAACTAGGATTTATAGTTAACCTCCCCAAACGGTTCGAACCCAACAGCAAAAAATCCAACGTGTAGAACCACGCCCCAGCCGGTCATGCATCAATACTAATCTCAGAATATTTAGTTGATATCCTTTTGTTTTGCGAGAGGATTTGAACTATTTTTCAGTTTTTCAGACTTTTGGCTGTGTTAGTATGTTTATCTGTCACGAGATTGCTCTTTCTAAAGTTATCGGAGATAAGGGCTGTTATGATGTTCGCACGTTAATTTTTGTTTTGAATATGTTCTAGAAATTTGATTGTTTAACTTCTGTGCAGTTTGGATGGCGTGGGAAAGTAGTTGCGATAGGATTTGCACTGTATCTGAAGGGATTCTCTACGACACAATGCCCTTATTTGGTTAGGATTTTAGCTCCTCTATGAGTGAAGAGATTTGAACTGCTCTTAACATCGAGGTCTTGAGAGCCAATGAGGGTGATTGAGGTGAGTATGTAGTAGCACCAGAATAAAGAGTGGGGGAAATGGGAGATCCCAGAGAAAACCCGCCGACCAACGGCATCGTCCGGCATTATTACTACATGCGAAAATCCGGAGTGACCCGGCCAGGGATTGAACACGGAGCGCCTTGGTGGGAGGTGAGCAGGCTAACCGCTCAGCCACCGTGGCCCCTCCCTGATAGAGGAGTGGGGGTAGAGCACAATGGCGTTTAACAGATTATGACCAGTATGAGAATTTTGAATGATGAATTTCCCCACACCAGCAAGCACCCGTGATGACCTTTTCTTTTCAATCTCAGTTTTCAGCTGACTTGTCCTACTAAATTATTTCCGCCAGTGTGGGAGGTCGCCCAGGTGACAGGAAGGGAAATAACTCCCCCTCTACCTTTCTAATTTTCTCACAATGTGAGTTTTTAGTGATGTCCATAATTAATTAATTCTACGGCGTAATTCTAGTAAGCCATATAGTTTGTTTTATCACTGTTTGTGTGTCTGCATTTTCAAGAATGTGAACTGTTTTAACACTGCCACCGCTTGCTCACCGTCGCAGTGTACTCAGAATACTAGTCTAGGGCCATGGTGGTGGTGGTTTAGTCAGAATACTTGTCCCTCACGAGGGCGATTGGTTTCAATTCCTAGCAGGATCACCCGGATCTTCGCACGTAGGAAATAAACATGGAAGATGTTGCTACCTTTTGCTAAGAAGTTTTATTGGTGCACTCCCGTTTGCTTCATCCTTGCTTTCTGCTGCTGCTGCTACATCTTCACCTCATATCACGCTTGCCAGCACTCATGACCTACGACCTTGCTGTAAAGCACCAACCAAAATCTCTCCACTCCACAAGTTCCAACCACTTGGGTGGAGTGATGGCTGTAGAGAGGTGCATGAAGACATGTTATACCTGCAGCCTGCCAGAAGCACCTGGCGGTACATCTCGACGGAGGACTTGCCCCCGAACTGCCTGCCCGACAAGTACGTGTTGTGGGAGCTGTTGATGTAGTAGTGGGCCAGCGATTGGTCCATGTCCATGTAGAATTCCAGGCGATCCAGGAACACAGGCGCATTCTCGTCAGACATCAGGTACCGAATCAAACCATCCTTTGTCAGCTTCTCTGCAGAGAAAAACAAGATCTTTAGTGCCTGACCCATGCATCTGTCATTGCAAGAGAATTTTCTCTGTTTTATCTGGAATGTGCAAGGACCAAAAATTTGATCAAGTGTATAATCAATAAGTACTGCTGACTGGCAACATAATAGTACAACAAAATATTGTTACAAAGTACGTACTTCATTTTAAAATACTTATTTCAAATCCCTGGCAGCTTTGACAGTACAAAATACTGTACATATGTACTTGTTCAGTATGCAGTACTTTTCAGTAATAACACTTTAGGAATATGCCCAAGTCCAGGTCGGACAATGATAGTACAATGGATTTCTTTGTCTTTGAAGAAAAAACTTGCATGGACTCACTTCCACCAATTCACAATTTTTTCTTGTTAGTTATAGAAAAAATAGGATGGACTTTATATTTATAGCAATTTTACAAAGATAAGTATCTGTAATTGGGACACAATCAGTTGACCAAATCATTGTCCAGCATCCAGCCATTAACATAACTTGTTAGTAAGGTAAGCATGGCTGGTGGAATTTGAACCTAGCTACCATGGAAAGCAAATATGATGGGATCCACACCAGTGTCTCGAGGATGCTTTGTTTTGAGTGCTGCTAGCGCACTATGATGCCTTTATTAGATAATGTGGTAGCAGCACCATGCAATGCCCATGTTAGAGAATTTGGTGACGTGGTGCAAGACATGGCCTGCAGTAGCCAATAGAAGTAAGAGGTGGGGGTGATATGTGGTGGCGATCTTAGCCAAGGGTGTCTGCCGCCACCTCCCGGATGTAAACAGGCTGCCATGAAAAACAGATGCAGGACAGCAATGGCCGTATTTATTAACAACTTACTTGGTGGATACTGTGGCACTTTTCTTGTAGTTTGTCTAACTCGTGGTCTCATAGATGTTTTGTAACTGTTTTGTGTCTCTGCTGTGTAAGTATGTGGAAATGTAAAAGCGGTAATAAAATCTCACTGGAAAATTATGGAATAGTTTTACAGTAAAACCCCTCTATTACGACCACCTCTCTATCATGACCCAATCCCAAGACCGTGAAAAGTTAGGGTCAAAAAAGTAGAAAATTTGAGACACGTCAAAAAATAGATACAGTAATCCCTCGCCAACCGCGGTATCCAAAACATCCTGAACGCGGTTTCAGTTATGCACGGATTTTTTTTGCAGACCTTTTCTCCAACCGTGGTACAAGTTTCTACTATCCACGGTTTTCAGTCTATGGGAAACTAGCCTTTACTGATGTTAGTGGTCACGCATTTCTCAAGCTGCCATCATAGACTTTGACATTTGTTGTCCCAAGCAGTGTGAAGCAATGAATTACTTCATGACAGAAGGGGATACTGGTGTATTGTCCCTGGAAGCATGGAGGGGGGAGGGGGAGGTTGCAGGCCGGGTCAGTAAGGAGTCTTTGTCCTAGTCACATACCTCCGCCTCTGCCTTACCCTCCCTGTCTCTTTCCGCTTCCATTATCCCTCCCCTTTTGACATAAAAACAGTGGCACATTACAGACTAGTTTCTTAATCAGTGTATGTATAACTTCAAATTTAATTCAATGTCCCTTTTTAATGATTTTTTTAAGTTTATGTGCACCCATGCCTACATAATATGCAAATTTTTTTGGTGGGCATTTTTTTTTTGTGAAGTCAATTTTACGTGTAAAGTGAATATAGGTAGGTAAGTGTGAGCAAATAAAATGTGTTCTTATGTTATCATATTTTGGCGAGCGAGGCCATGTGCGTGTATGGGTCACAGAAGCTAACACTCCACCTACATTTCGTATAAATTCAACACACTGACGTGAATTGCATCTATAAGCATGTTTCATCAACACCGGGCTGCTGTCACGAAGAGAACCGGCCCTGTAATGACGGCACTCGCGGGTTGGCCCCCGCCCACCAGAATAATCTTGTAGCGACCGACCGATAGCTGCCCAACCCCGAGGATCTAGAACCGATCGACAGATGCGAGTTGCAGCGCCTGGCAGCGCTACAGAGGATCTAGGCACTCGCCCAGTTACATGTGTATGGCAATGAATTCGCTGCTAGCCCCAGCACACGAGTGATCCAATTTATTTATCTTCATATATCTTATCAATAAATAAAGTTCTGTGTTTTGCTTCAAACATAAGGCATCTCCAACAGTGCTTAGTTATATTATAATAATACATAGTCTAATCTTTTCATACACTTTCAATGGCCATGTCATACTGTGTTTAGGTCTTCTGTTTTACGACAAGGGGTCGTCCAATATGCCTTTCTTGGGTATCAAATTAATCAGGAGACGTCCAGCTATTAAAATATACATACATATTAATATTTAATTTAAAAAGTGGTTTTTTATGCGCTAGAGACGATTGAACATGAACTTCATGCATAGAATGGCAAGTTTGGGGGCATAGGGGTTAGAGGTGGGTCAAAATCAGTCCAAAATTTTCCAAAATTTTTATTACGACCCCCCTCTATTATGACCCTATTCTCGGGAACCGTGAGGGGTCGTAATATAGAGGTTCTACTGTATTTGTTTCTGTAATGCCATCTTTGTTTAAGCACATATATCTCATGCTTCTATACCGAATGAGTGAGTCGAGCTGATGCTTTGGTAGTTGTTAGGTTGAACAAACACTGTAATGTCACAAACTATATATTACAGCTGATCTGATGAAAATCTAAATGTAGAACCAAATGATGACAAACAATAGTGTCTTATTATTAGAACCTACAGAATAAATTAATCAGTAATAACTTTGATCCTACAAACCATGTGGTCAGATTTATCAACAGTTTTTAAGAGCACAAATTCCAACAAAACACCAACTTAACCAAAACCCTGAAAATTAAATTTTTCCTGCTCACCATATTTGACTACCTCCCAAAGCACACCATGAATTAATGCTGAGGGCTCACCTGTTTATAACTAAGCACTACTTTTTAACTGTTTTAACATTTCCTAATAATAATGAACACGTGCATAAAAAAAATACAAATACAAGGAAACAAACAGTAAATACAAAAATTACATATACTGCAGCAATTTCATTAAGACCAGGTCTCAATCACAATATTGGATTCTTCCACTTCTTGCTGAGCTAAGCTTTAAGAAGAAAAGTTTCAAAAATGTCTAAATTGTCCTTTGGCTATTTACCACGCCACCAGGTACACACATAAGATTAGAAATATTGTGTGACAGTTTTAAATTTAAAAAAATTTGAATGCATTTTAAATTCTGTATTAAGTAACTCTAACATTAAATGACTACCACCCCAATTGTAAGAACTTTTCTTTTAAAAGCTTTAATTACTAACAAATGTACGAATCCAATATGGTGAGAGGGACAGACTTGAATACAACAATCTGATTAAAATATATTCCCTACCATAAGACTTAAAATGCAAAAACACAAACTTACTGCAGTAAAACAAAAATTGTTAAAAATAAAATTCCTTTAATTAAGAATTGAAGTTTGCTGTTCATATTCAAAAATGAAACTCTTGGAAGACTTCCAACACATGTACTTAGCCAAAATATAGAACTTCGGAATCGCAACATTGAATAGTTTTTTTGCTTCCAAATCTGTGAAAAATACATGGCTCAAATTAAACGTAGCTAACTGTTTACAAAAATACAAGGTTTAAAATGTTAATACAGTTCTTCTGACAAAGTAGTTAAGGCAATGAGGATGTTGCGTCAAACATCTCGATGGACTGTATTACATGAAAGATTGTTGTGTCAAACATCTCGATGGACTGTATTACATGAAAGATTGTTGATATGAGAACTGACGGGCACTGCCAAACACCATTTCTCCTGAACGAATGGCGAACAACTGACTGTCTAAATATACTAGTTCCTAGAAGCACTACGAGCGCCACTGATGGCAATGGAGGGAAGCTCAAATACTTGCACAGAAATACTTACAAAGACATCTACACACAGTACCAAACAGAGGATATACAGTCAACTCTTGATTTTAAGACCCTTTATAGTTCCAGGGAAAAGGGAAGTTATTTTGAGAGGGTCGTTATTCCTGGGGTGGGGTCTTAGAATCAAGAGCCGACTGTGATGCACGACACTTTACGCAAGTTTGATGCACACACTACATTCGACTTCACCCCATCTTGGACGCAATGTTCAACACTTTGGGCAAGTCCTCTCAAATAGTGCTGAAGAGACAGGATACGCGGATACGCCCGCGCAATATTGGGAAGTTGTTACAGACACGTGCCAACTTGTTCTATTTTAAACACTAATATTCCGGCATGAACGCCGCTTTTTGTACTTGACCACGCTGTCATGTTAATGTTTGATTTTACGTGTGTTTATTGTGAATATTCACCTCGTGTCCAATCTTGTTTCGTGTACCTTTTGAGGGTTTATGTAATTTTGAAATTTGTGTATGGTGCAATTATTCCTGTCCTAGCCCCGGCTTTGTGTATAGGCCATCACCACACTACCCACGTGCTGGAGGACGAGCCCCGACGAGTTTGTGTTAGTGATCCCAAGTAATCACACATGTTGTTTTCATCAAGGGTTTCATTTGTAATTCACTCTGTCCTGTCTTCAGGAAAAAAATGTCAGTCAGGACTGTCGGCCCTCTTCCCTTGTGAAGGCTGTGCGTTCACGCACCTCGGTGAGATCATCCATTTAGACGTGCGCTAGATTAATTGCGGGCTGGGGAGCACCCAAGCAGAATTGGCTAGTCATGACCTAGATAATCATAATTTCATTGGCATGTTGAGGTGTATGCACAGTAACAATAAAAACAAGTCTACAGTGAACTTACCTCTTTCATTCAGTAGTGACAGTGTCCTAGCCAAATATATTATATTTCAAAGTGATGTTTAGTAAAAGTTTAGTATTGCCTACGTATTTGCAAGGGTGAGACGGACACACAGAACCCACAGCATCCTAGAGAACCCTGAGTCTCAATAGTTTGGTGATTGGGAAGCACCGCTGGCGCACATATCACCAGTAAATATTGTGTCATCGTCCGTCTCATGTCTCACCCGACGGCGTTAGTATCATAAAAGTAAATGTCAAAAATCATAATTGTAGTACGTATGGGTTGCCTAATAACACCTCAAGTTGCTCGCAGCTGTATGAATAAAAGAGGATATATTATGGTACACTACTACTATTAAAATTTAATAACTTTTAAACCCTTCATCCGATCTCGACCCACAAAGGCTTTTTGGAATGCTTGCAGGAAGCTTTGCAATGCTCGCTGCCAGCTGAGATAATTATGGCACGCAATTAAAAGTTGCTGTTAATATCTTGCGAACTGTTGGATCTAGGTCAAATTTTATAGGTGCATTGGAAAGTCTGAAGGACGCAGATTAAATCACAGTACGCTTTTCAAAATTACAGTGCACATTTAGAAAGTTATGGTATGCTCATGCCATAATTATGGTGCAAGAACATAGGTGATAAAATTCAATACTTTTAAATATTCTATTGTGATACTCGATACTGTAAAGTATAGAGGGTATCAAGGTATAGCGGTATCAATGATCCCATCCCTAGTCTGCTCCTTCCTTACCATCCCTGGAGTCACCCCAGAATAGTAACGTAAGTCAGTCCCTTCAGGACTCTGCCCCACCGGATGGTGATGCCAATTGTTAACACTGCCCTTCTGGTAGTTTAATAGCCACTTTGGTTCCTTAAGAACACCAGATGATAGGCTAGAGTTATAAATTACTTTAACTAACAACAATTATCGCCTTATTCCCATTAGCATTTCTACCCAGGTCGCCTTCACCTGGCCTTTTTACATTAGTCAGAACTTCCGTGTTGTCAAGTTGAATTAGTTTAGGAAGTAGTACAGGGCCGTGTTATATTACTATGTCAATATAACATGTGATTTCCTACTATTCTCCGTTTGCTTATTTCTTGAATGTCACTGTTGTTCCTATGTAAACACGCCCACTAGAGTGAAGCCAGTAGCCCAAGCTCTATTCAAAGCCAGGACACACACACATTAGATGGCCACCCGAACTCTGCCACACGGTAGAATTCGGCAGAGTCTACACCACTACCAACTCCTCCACCAAGTGAATTGAGCAGTCAGGTTGTTCCATATTCTACCACCGCTTTTTATGGAGCCAGAACGGAGCTGGATTTAACTGAGATTGATCAACCCCCTGTGGATACCACACCTGGGTATTATTGTCGAGCTGCTTGAACATAACCTTAACGCGTGTCACTAAGTTCTGGGTGACAAGAGACTTTTATTCCGTGCTACTGAGTGAAACTCAGTTCCCTTTCTTACTGGAGGCTAGTGTTGGCCTGGTAGGCTGTCTACTAGGTATGTAGTCGGCGACATTAGGTTTGGCAGCATGCCTCACCAACAACAGTGGCTCTCTGGGGCAAGGTAGACTTACCAGAGCTCGGTGGGGTGTTCTTGGTAGGTAGCGTTGTTTATGGGGTTGGAAGATTGTGCAGACTCCTTGGTTCTGTTGGACGTGGTGGAGGTCAGGTTGTGGTAGAAGTCTGTGTGGTAATGGTGGTTCCACTCTGTACTGGCCCAGTTGCCGATGTGTGGATTGGCACTACCAATCCTGGTGTCACTGCAGCTGATTAGGGCCCGGACTACCAGTTGCACGTTGTAGCCGGTTTGTATACCAGGTTAGAGTGAAATATGTAGTTTCCGACGGGTGAGGCCGGTCTCGCTGCGTGACGGGCAGCTTGGGCTTGCCCCCTAGGAGTGTTGGCTCCTGGTGTAACAGGGTTTGTCGCACAGGCCTGCTTGGCAGCACTAAACTCTGCCTTCTTAACTGCTCTTTCAGCTCCGTGCCTGCTGTGGAATGGCAGAGGCTGATAGCGTACCAGATTTCCTGTTGGTGACAATCCCCAACTTAAGAGTGTAAGCAGACAATATCTTGCGGTGCACTCCCTGACTGCCTAACAGTGCAAGCACCTGGAGTCGTGGGCCATAGACCGCCTTCCTGCCACTGCCAGGTGTAACCACAATCATAGGGCCTCTGTCCTCCGCAGCTTATCTCTGCCAGCACCTTGGCTAGGCACTCCGGTTAGAGATACACCTGGGGTTGGCTGTACTGCCTCTGTGGGGTGTGTCTGTGGTTGAGGCTTTACCATTCTAAACACCGAGGTGAACAGAATGGGTGGCCGTCAAAAGATGAGGTGTGTGTATAACTGACAGACCCCTGAAGGGGGACTGATGTTCTATTCTAGGTTAAACTCTCCGTCGGTCGAATACTGGTGGTAGATAGGCTATAGTACTACATCAAAGAACTTGTGTATACGTTTAAGATTAGGTATTTATTTATACAATAAATACCTAGGTGACTCTTACATGCTACCAATAATTCTGTGCTGCAGAAGTAATTAACCTACGCATTAAGGGGTGAAGGTGACCTGCTCCTAGGCTACCGAGGTGCAAGGGAAATAAATTGCTTTACTGTCGCAACTAGCACTAACTGCGTTTGCCTAGAAGAGGCCCTAACCTTAACTGAGGAGCCGCTACCAGCAAGTAGTGGCAACTGAAGAACCACGAGGTCACAACAACTAAAGTGTTAAGTCGTGTTCGGTGTCTTCAGGTAGAAGTAGTTTCTAGTGACGTCAATGCCAAGAGGTGGTAGAAGCCTCTGGTAAAAGGTGGCTGTAGCCACCGGAGAACTAAAAGTTCTTGGAGAGGACCATAAGGGCTTAGTGGTCAGTAAAGAGCCCCAGCACAAGAAGTGTTGAGGCAAGCTACTGGAAACGAACTCCAGACCTCGGCCGTGCACTGCCTTATATACTGTTCCTCTGGAGTGCATGGCAAGCCCGGAGTGGGAGGTGTGACGCACCCCTGAGACATCTGCCTGGAGTAAATGCCTTGACACTTAGTTGACTTTTGTGATGATCAATTGTGAAAAAATCGGGCGGGCATTATTTTAATTTTTCTTTTTTCTTCCCAGTGAAACTGCTGCCTCTATGCCCCTATGCTGGGCGACATCAAATATGGGGACCCTTGTCAACGTTGACAAGGTACAGTCTCAGCATGACACAAATATATACAACCATAAGACACACTGTACTTACATGTGAAAAACCTTTGTCTCATGGCATGTCACACCTTCAGCATAAATATGCATACAGGTCTTACTTTTCTAATCTAAATACTGTTTTAAAAACATATGTTAAAAAAACAACAACCATTAGGTAACAATCACTTTAAATGTGAGCAACCATTCACCATGCGGCATGTTGGCCAGCCAGCCTGATAGCTCTCCCACTCCACCCGGCTGACATTAATATTTCTACCAGTCGTTCATTTGTTGGCAAGAGGGAGAAAGTAGCACTGTGAATCACATAGGCAAAAAATTATTCTTATTGTTATTGGTAGAAACCAGTCCCAAATATTTTTACTTGGTAAGCCATAACTGAAAGAGGGGGAGGAAGTTATAAGGGGCGGGTGTTATACCCATGTACCGTATTTACCCGAAAGGAAGAAGACCATGAATCTAAGACGACCCCTTCCTAAAAAAATATTTTTGAGGGAAAAATATTTAAACCCGAAATCAAGACTATCCCTGTGAAGTGCTGAAAAAATTATTTAGGTTGAAAGTATTATTGTCTAACCTGGCTGTATGGCAGCAGCATCTTTCTTACACTGTAAAACTTTTGTGGATGTTATATATTCGTGACTTGAGCCATTTTGCTTCCCAGCAAAGCGCTTCCTCTTTATAGCCGGGGGGGGGGGGGGGGGGGTGTTTGACATCAGATAAGGGGAACCTTGCCAAAGTTGACAGGCACAGTCTCAGCACTACAAAAATATATGTACAACCATAGGACAAGGTATTTAAGCATGAAAAGCCTTTGTCAAAATCCTGTGTCTCATGGCACATCAATTTTGGAGGACTAACTACTACCCGAGTATAAATTATGAATGGAAGCCTATAGTAACTTCGTGCATGTAACACAAACTTAAATACTGAACTAGTAGTGTCGCATAATTATGGTATTTGTGCATAGGTTTAGAATTGAAGACAACCCCGAACTGTAGTCGACTCCTCATGTTTTATATTCCTTTCCTGTCAAAAAACCTCATCTTCCTTTCAGGTAAATACGGTACATATGTACACATTTCCAATAATGGTGCAAACTCGATCTTGACAAACAAAAATGTTACACTGAACTCAACTCGACTCAACTTTCGTACAACTTGAAACTCGACTTCGACTCAACTCGAGTTTCATACAACTTGAAACTGTAAATATCAAACTCCCCCATCACTAGTAAACACCCATGTTGCTGCAGCAAATTGTGAGCTAACATTACAGACAAATATCAGCGTACGTCACCTTGAGTTTATGACTATGAGGAATAAGTAAAATGAAATATTGGGCACTAACTTACTCTCATTACGAGCAGCCTCATCTTGTTCATACGTCTGTATGATCTCATTGGCTCGCTTCTCATCATATAGGGGGTACAAGATTTCATTGAGACGAGGATCTCTCTGCTTTTCATTGAGGAAGTTGATAAATTGGTCAATATTTACAGCATCTGCTTTCCCTTGAGTTCTGTTATCAAAAAATTAAAAAAGTTATAAACACAAAGTTACTCTCACTAACAATTTTAATCAAAATCATATTTAACTGCTTCTATGCAACTCACATGGACTGGAAAAGTTCCTCAATGTCATTTCGAGGACAAAGCTTGTGATACAGTGTGTAGAACTTCTCAAAAGTGAAGTCTGTTGGTTCAATGACATCATTCTGGAAACATCATGTGATATATTAATAATTTTGGAATGTGTAATGATTGTTCAGCAACTAAACTAACTAGTAACCACACATATTTACCACGATTTCTACTAATATTAACGAAACTGGAAGATTTACATATCAAAGCAACAAGTAAATGGCCTTTGCTTTCTAACACAAAGGTACTTGAGGCAATTAAATCCAAATTATTCAAAATGTTCAAATGCTTAAAATGTGATGAAAATTAATCTAATTACCCTGTTTCAAGCCTGAAGAAACCATAGAGAATTGTATAAATGGCTGCAAATACATATTAATAGACTGTGCATATGCCATTTATAGTACCTTCCCCCAGCACATTTTAATTTGGCAAAAAAATTTATACTGTAACATGTACAAAGCCAAATTTAATAACAAGTAGTTTCCTGTTGGAAAAATGGGTTAGGAACCAAGCAAAAGAGACTTATTTTAAAAATTACACTTAATAGCAGACAATGCATACCCAAAAATGTAAAATGTAACGAGTTAAAAGGACCAATGTTCGACAAACCTTCCCACTGGGCAGCCCCAGCTCAGAGAGGCACTGATATACCAATTTCTCAGTTTTTCCCGAGGCAAAAGTCTTGGCAACAACTTTCACCGGAATCTTTGCTCTCCCGTCAGTCAGGAAACCCAGCCTCATCCAACTGAAAATGAAAGAAACCCAGTCAGTTGGTTTTCTTTAAGTTATAGCACTTAGTTTAGATAAATACTGCACTGTATCAACTCCAACAACACCTTCATTTAAATTAGATTTTCTATTGCAAACTAAATTATTCATAATAATAAACTCATGCTGTTTCTATATCACAATTTTAGAAGAAGACTGAGGTTAAAAAAACTTGAATACACAATTACCTTTGGAAGAAGTTTTTCCTCTCATTTCAAAACTTCAAAGCTCTAAAAATATTACTACATACAGCTAACTTAGTAGAATACGTACAGTGGAGACCCATTGTTTTAAATGTCCTGATTTAACCCTTTCCTGTATTTTACAGTACATTTTTTGATCCTCTGTAATGTCAATGCAGCAATAAACTCCCACCCCCCAGCATTTTACAATAATATTTCTTGGACAAGTGTAAAATGTGGTTTTAATGTATATACATTATAAAATAAAATAAATACAAAGCACACACATCACTACACACTATAAAGTATGTAATTTTATCTGTTTTAGGTTCATCTCACATTTGAGTGTACAAAATTTTTGCTTGCATTCCAATGCAGTTTTTGTTTCCAACAACAGCATTTCTTTTACGGGATATTTTATTTATTTTCTTTACTCATAGATGTATCCTACAGTAACATGCTAGGGCATGTTAATGAATATGGCGTATGTGCTACATGCAGTATGATACAAAAATTAATTTCAAAATAAAAATATTGTTGTCATTCTAAGGCCTGACCATATTTCACAGTTTTGAGCCATCTTATTTGACACGTCCACCACTCTTCATGCTGTACCTTTGGCCAGTCAACTCCTCGCTGTTGTTCGTATGGTGAGGAGGTGACAGACAAGTGTGAACTTGTCAGTCAACTCCTCGCTGTTGTTCGTATGGTGAGGAGGTGACAGACAAGTGTGAACTTGTCAGTCAACTCCTCGCTGTTGTTCGTATGGTGAGGAGGTGACAGACAAGTGTGAACTTGTCAGTCAACTCCTCGCTGTTGTTCGTATGGTGAGGAGGTGACAGACAAGTGTGAACTTGTCAGTCAACTCCTCGCTGTTGTTCGTATGGTGAGGAGGTGACAGACAAGTGTGAACTTGTCAGTCAACTCCTCGCTGTTGTTCGTATGGTGAGGAGGTGACAGACAAGTGTGAACTTGTCAGTCACCTCCTCGCTGTTGTTCGTATGGTGAGGAGGTGACAGACAAGTGTGAACTTGTCAGTCACCTCCTCACCCTGTCTTCCTCTTCACTTGCCATCCCAGCAACACTTCTTTAGTAACATCATCTCCTCCATTCTCTTCCTTCACATGGTCTTGGTTTCACTCGCTCTTAGTCTATTATATTGTGCAATGCAAGACTACAAATCAGAGTTGTTCTGATACCGATACTTGGCCTATTTTTGAAGTATCGGGTATCGTATCGAGCAGATACATTAGTATCGGTTATAGACAATGAAATCAAGTTATTACTTTCTTTAAACAAAAAAAATTACCATATTTCGGTGTGTATAGGCATGAATAGCTTTTCACTCGTGCAATAATTTGTTCACTGATGTTCATTATAACTTTGAATGGAATCACGACATAATATTTACAGGAATACGAAAATTCATAGCAAAGGGCATTGGTATCGGGGCATCAACAATTATATCGGGAAATCTGCATTTGTATTAGAACAATGCTACTTCAAATGTTTGAATTTGGCACCTGCCGCCAGAGGCACCACGCTAGTGGCCATCTTGACAAAGTGCCACCTGTGGACGGAGTGAGAAGTTAGTTAGTTACTTATGCGCTGGACATCACACAGCTCGAATGTCGCTACTTGAAGTTAAGTTTTGCAAACATATTTGATTCTCCGGGCTGAGCATTGTGATTCCAGCCACCAAATACTATGAATTGCATGTTTGTACTGTAAAGGTACACCTTGTTTTTTCAGTGTTGTTTTGTGTGGACGAATAGGGTGTCGCAAAGTACAGTTACAAAATTTGTGCATTTCTTGTGGAATACATTGGATATGAATCAGTAAAAACCTAACAGGATTGTTAATCTCAAACCTGCTTGTTCAGAGTCGCTAGTGTTGCAAATAATATAAACACCGTGATTCATGGATCCACGATGAACAATTTGAGGTTATGCAGGTGGACAACTAATAACCATTGTATTACTTTCCGGCTGGGTCACTAAGAATTGAATCACTTTTGCATATTGTGCAATATGCAATCAGACTTGCGTATCCTTCCGTGGAGATCTACTTTCTTCTAAGGCAATGGCGTCACCGCAAATAGTTCATGACGCCAGTGTGATTCAAGATGGTGACGTGGTAAGCCCACCGCAGGAGTGTCCGGCAATATAAACGCTTAATTGTGCGGTATTTCTCAGGCTCTGCTAAACAATCACAGTGTTAAAACTATCACATCAACTGGAAACACTTTTAAGTCTCTGTTAAGTGCTGCAACATGCTTCTGAAGCTTGCTGATAATATTGAGGATAATGTAGTTGCACAGAAACATTCAAAACGACGCATTCCAAATTGCAATAACTGAAGGCGGACTACGAGGCAAGCCATTTGCAGTTCAGGTGCCGGAAATAGACTCACGAGTCAAGTCCAAAGCCAGCAATCATAAGTTAGAAGAGTTTGACTTAGTTTATTACAGAATATAAGATGTCCTCAATAAACTTTCTACAGGCCATGAGATACAAAGCCAACGGCACTGTCAACTTGACAAAACTATGTCATTGAGTGTGAAGTTGCAGAAACTACAGCAGTCAACCTTTAAAGGTGTGTTGACCGACTTGGCTTACCTTTCACTACCTATTCACCTCACTGTCTGGGGAACCACATAACTTGTGAACGGCACTTCCACTGTCAGTAGAGAACTATATTCTGACACGGTAGACACTGACAGCTGGGCATCACAAACACCTGAGCGATAACAACCATGCACTGGGAAAATACCATACAGCTTCTTTGTTTACCTGCACATCAACATCCCAAAAGGTTATCTCCAGCCCCAAACTTTACGACTTCATCCTTGGCTACAGGAGAAACTCTGTGTGTGTGTGTGTGTGCGCATGTGTGTGCACGTGTGTGCGTGCAGTCCGTGTGTGTGCATGTGTGAAGATATGCATCTAATCCACACGTGAACTGTGTTTATTGGTTAGTCCGTTGACAGGATGATATGCTTCAACTGTTCACAGAGCCATACGGTGAAGGACTGCAAGTCACGTACAAATTGTACTCATTGAACTAAGCGGGTCCATTCTCATCATGACATTGTTGTTCCCACTCGTCGGAGGATCATCACAGGATATTTAAAAAAAGTAATGTTAAACGATTCTAGCAATACAGAGGAACTAAGACCATAAGGAATGTGGCTGTGCTGACCAAATGTATTTTGAATTGGCTGAGTGTTCGACCAGCGTTAACATCAATTTGTGCCTGCATTTCCCTTCAGGGAGAGCATCAAAATGCTTGCAGAATACTGCAAAGGCAAATTATGTAATTTTTACATCTTAATTAAAAAAATATTTTTCGTAAAAATACTGAAATGACAAGAGGTAAAACCCTCAATATATTTAGCTGCAAACATAATTAATTACTTTTGTTCTGATCACAAAAGAGTGAGTACTGTCAATCAGTATCCTCCCATTGTAAATATATGAGAACCATTTTCACTCGTGTTGATAATGGTGCAGACACAATTTTCTTAATGAAATATGTGCAGGAGTTAGTGCACGGCATCATAATTTAATTGCAATCTTTGGAGGGTGATCAGGGTTAAACCGCATGTTGCCTACCCGTCATGCAACACACATTCACTTTTGAGAGTAACACGTGAATTTATCAAAAATTGTTCCCCTGAATGAAGATGAGCTGTTTGATAAGGTGTCTTAAAAAGTCGCGTAAATCTTAGGTCTACAAAGTTTCGTCCATTCATAAGATGCCAAACTCCATCTTGACCATGAAGAAGGATGATATTGCCAACTGAGTTTTTTATGGTGCAAGATCTCCATTCTACAAAACCATTTGTTTCTTGATTGTAAGTTGTTCAAAATATTATAAACAAAAATAATGTTTAAATTTGGTTTTTTTGGATGCATACCGGTACCTTACTTAAAATTCTCTTTAGGATAACAGTGTACATACATTTTCGTCTTATTTTTTCAAAAGGACAAACCTACCGGAGTTTGTTGGTGGTGTTCAAGGACACCCAGTATATATGTCTGTATAAAAGTTATTGCAATATATACCTTTATTTTACTTCACGTAGTATCAACATCTGCATATAATCACATGTTCTGACATTTTCTAACATATTCGAGGATCATGAAAACTTGTAAATTTGGCAGTTGGAAGTGTAGCACACAACTTACCTGCACGTTCAATATAGTTTTCTGATGCCAAAGCAGCAATGAGAATCCCATTCCTGTAATTATTATTAATGATGAACAGATTATGTTACTGATTATTTGGCAATTGTGATTACTGGACAAAACTGATTGACTGTAATTGGTAATTATAACAAAGTTATAACAGATCACTGAGCATGGTATAGTTTGTTTTTCAAACTCAAACATAAGTAAACAAAATAATATAGTACAATATACTCCTGCTGAACAGTGATAATTTGGACCAGAGATTACATGAATCTACAAATAAACAAATAGGGATAAGCAAAAATATATTTTAATATGGCCAATAAGAGAGGTTAAGGTCTACTAGTGGGAATATCTCAACAGACCACAGAAATTGTAAACTTTCAAAAATGTTGCAATGCAGGTGTTTCTTAATAACAACCTGTAGGTTTGTTTATGCCTCCAACATTATTCCATGGATTTGTAACTTCTGGTTGAATCTTGAGAGCTGAAAAAATATTGCTTGAGTTACTTTGTGTGCATTTGACATTAAAAAATCTGTTAACCTATTAATGTTGAAATGTGTTTTTAAATTACTCTTCAGGCATTAATACTTTTTCGTATCCTTTATTCAAAGTGTAATAAAACACTAATAATTGATAATCATAACTGGCCAAGTGTAATTGGTGCATCACTAATTATTGTTCCAATATTTCTTCTGTACTTTTGAAGACAAATTATTTACAAGCCCATGCATATGCACGCATACAGACATGTAGAAACATCTGCACATAGTTTATGCCTGAAACAGGGTCAACATCTGGAAGATGTCTTTTTGTTCCAGTAAACTGGAGATGTGGAAGGAATGAAGTTGTGGCTACAGTTTCAACAGAAAGAAGACGAGGGGGAAAACTGGAGCACCCGGATGAGCACTCCACCGTAATTTTCACAATACCAGCATCGACATCTTGTACGGAAAATTCTCAAGTGTGATAAAAGTTTGCATGCCTTCTCAGCCGTTATCTGCATGTTTTTGGCTTCTGGGTTTTAGACATGCCGCTGCCTCCATCTTCAGGGTAAAGAAACCGCAGCCACTATTACTTAAAGTGGCACATACGTAACAGTTTCAACTGCTACATCAACCTGATGATGAAAGCTGCAATGTCTTTCGAAACGTCGCAAAATACAACAGAAACACAGTCGCAGCCCACAAGTCAAAAATGGCCATGCTTGGGACTAAATTAGTAACACTGGAGTCAAAAGCTACATTACCATATTTACCTGAAAGGAAGACAATTTTTTTTTGGCAGAAAAGGAATAGAAAAAATAAGGAGTCGTCTTCAATTCAAAACCTAGGCACAAATACCATAAATGTGCGACACAGCTAGTTCAGTATTTAAGTGTGTGTTACATGCACAAAATTACTACGGGCTTATATTCATAATTTTTACCCAGGTAGCAGTTAGTTTTCCAAAATTGGCATCTCATGAGACAGGATTTTGACCAAGGCTTTCCATGCCTAAATACAGTATGTCCTATGGTTCTATGTATTTTTGTAGTGCTGAGACTGTACCTGTCAACTTTGACAAGGGTCCCCTTATCTGATGTCACCCAGAGACATAAACCAGTCAGGTTAGACACACCTATTTCATTGTGATTACCTTTTCTTTAAAAGTAAATAAAATATATCATATTATTCATATAATAGCATTTCTTCTTGAAGGATTTGTCATAAATTCATGCAAAAAATACTTTCAACCTAAATCATTTTTTCAGCACTTCTTGAATTCAGGTTTAAATATTTATTCCTCAAAAATATTACTTTAGAAAGGGGTTGTCTTAGATTCAGGGTAGTCTTCCTTTTGGGTAAATACGGTATTTACGAATCAACCATTGGTCCATACACATATGTACACATGTGGCTCTCTCTCTCTCTCTCTCCCCCCGCTCTATCATGCTCTCACACCCTTTTTCTCTCTTTCACTCTTGCTAATGTACATGCATCTACCAGCCGTGATATTTTGGATATGTCACTACTTCTTAAACTGAGTCAGTTGCATCTTTATTTCTGTGCAAGATAATGTTACTGTGTTTGTTATTACATTTTTTATACTCTAAATAACGAAAAATAATACTGAGCATTTTAACGAACTGCTTTATTAGCACAACAAATTTTTTTTCTGGTAGAAGAGTCTTGCCTTTCCAACGTCCTCACACTTACTGTTTCATGAGGTTTGTCCGCACACAAACGTTGTTCATCTTGTTGTTGTGCGTGATCTTGCGCAAACCATCTTGCCAGATCTACAGTACAGTAACACCACATGCAACAGACAGACAACACAAACAACATGGAAAGATTGGAGAATACACTTGCAACAACACTTAAACTTGCTGCAAAGAAAGTGTAATTAAAATAAAGCTAATTAAGTGGTTCCAGCAAATGATTATGTAATGCTTGTAAAAGAACCAAAAACTACATAAAAATTAATTACTGTATGTATTTTACCAGCAACATTTAAATAATCTTCATAGCTATGACTGTACACAATTTCAAGAAACCTACCAGCTCAATAAAAGTGTAAACAGTTTAAAATCATATTCTGGACTTTAGAAAGATACATTTCCTTTGATGAATAATGCTATACAATATTACCCACAAACTGATTTAGAGGTTTACTTATACAATATACATGCATTCTATTTTTCTGTTGGGTACAAGTGAATTCTCCAATCTCTTTCAAAAATAAAATGTTAGCTATAGCACTACTTGTTCCAAAAACTAACACAAACTAAAGATAGTTCAACAAAATTCATAATTCATGCATGCAAAAGCAACAGTCCTGCTGACATCTGCAACTGGAGTGAAACATCTCAATGGGAAGACTTTGCATACTCGAGACCTCGCATGGGAGTGGATGCTGAACTGAAAGGTCTGGTGTAGCCTTTTGGTCTGCAACACACTTCTGGGTGATATAGGCTGTTCATGGTCAAATGAGCACTTTTGAAGCCCTGCGTAGCTTTTTCCTATCAGCCATTTGTAATATTGCCATGTACGTAATAAACACATTGTATATATTTCTCTGCGCTCAAAAGTTTGTGTGGACGGCTAGAATAAAATATATTTATTGACCATTATTCCGAATGGAGGGCTTACAAAAGTGCTCACTTTACTGTGTATAGCCTATACTATAACTTTATGTGTGATAATTATGATATGGGTAAAATGTACATCCATGTACATCTTTAAATACTATTTACAACAATATCCAAATAAAAAGTTGCAGTATTATGAAAATGCTTATTTTTTACCATTTCCACTTTCAAAATGCATCTTGGAGAACAGATCAGAAACTCAGTAATATTACTGAACTACTATTCATAAACAGAAAACTGTAATAAAATTTTTTGACCAAAGCTCTGCGCACCACATTCAAGCAGAAACTTCAATCAAAATTTTAAAACACTTAAAAAAAAGTAAAAATGTGCATAAAAAACAATGAAGATTCTTGTAATACTTCCACCAACTGCAGTTGTTAGAACTAAACTGTATTAAGATTCCTCAGTTTCATGCAGTTTATGAATTACGCACCATATATCCAGAAATATAAACTGTGTACCCACCACCTGAATCATCAAATGTACAGATAACCCAGCCACATTAACTTTACTTACTTATGATAAGCAGCTATCATATTTATGTATTTATTAACACAAAATCTAAGATTAACACCCAGTAAAATACAACTTTTTCTTCTTCTTGAGGCATGCACCCTCTTCCCCCGATTCCATTTAATGAATGCACACTTATGAATTTATATGTATTCATAAAGAGCTTCATATTTTTACAAGTATGTATTTTGGCGTGTATAGGCTACAAATTTTGCCATCTTCTCGAATGGGGCCCCAACATTATACTTCTGGAGGGGACCGTGTCCCTTAACACTAGGACCCTTCCTTACAGTACATGCATCACACAGACGGCAGCATTTCTCAACATCCTGCCGACAATGCAGCCAATAGAATCTCATTCGGACTCTGACAAGTGTCTTATTTACACCGAAGTGACCACCTCCTGCTGTGTTGTGTAGTTCTCTTAGCACTTCTGGTATTCATCACTCTGGTAGCACCACCAATTGTAAATGACACTGTCTTCCATCGTTACTTTCCCAATTCCTGTAAAGCACACCATTATTTATAACAAGGCAATTCCACTGTGCCCAGTATGCTTTGACTGTCACACCTAGGCTAGATATCTCCTTCCACACCAATATTGGATCATTTCTTATGTCCTTTTCGTCCCACCAACCTTCTCCTCCTGGCATTCACAATGACGACAGAATGGTTTGCATGGTCTCCTAGAGTGCATCTGCATTACTGTGAAGGCGTCCCAACCTGTGCCATATTCTTGCAGGTGCTGTATCCACCGAGCTATCTGACCTTCGGGGTTCTTGACATTTAGCAGCCAGTGTAATGAAGCATGATCAGTTCTTAGGATGAAGTGTGTGCCATAAAGATATGGATAAAATGTGCAATTGCCTTCACCACTGCCAAAAGCTCCCTGCGTGTCACACAGTAGTTCCTCTCGGGCTTGTGTAGCACCTTACTGAAGTATTCTAATAACCACTCTTTTCCATCCTGGATCTGAGATAACACAGCCCCGATTCCAACCTCACTAGCATCAGTATCCAGAATAAATTCATCCTCTCTATTTGGGAAGCCCAGTACTGTGGAAGATATCAGAATTTCCTTTAGTCTACTGAAATAAATTTCACACTCTGGGGGTCCAACAAAATTTTCTTTTTGCATCAGTCAACTCATGCAGAGGTTTGGCGATAGTGGCGAACCCAGGCACATATCGATGGTAGTAAGCACATAAGCCCAGAAAACTTCAAATTTCAGTTTTATCTTTTGGTAAAAGCCAGTCTCTTATTTCTCTGGTGTTCTCAGGGTCTGTTTCAATCCCATGGGCTGATACAACATGACCCAAGAAATTAATTTTCTTTTGGAATAGGCGGCATTTCTTGGGAACCAATCTCAGATTGACCAGTCACTTTCTGAAACACAGAATGTAAGCGTGTCAGTGCCAGGTGCTCTTCAAAAGTTCTTCCTGTGACCACAACGTCATCTAGGTGCACCTGACAAATATCTAAGGGTAAAACTTTCTCCATTAGTCGATCGAAGGTGGCAGGGGCATTGCATAGCCCAAAGGGCAAAACCTTGAATTTCCAGGTTCCTTTCCTTTTGACACAAAAGGCAGTCTTTTCCTTGTCTTCCCGGGCCACCTCGCACTGCCAATACCTGCTCTTCATGTCTAGAGTAGAAAACCACTGTGAACCTGCTAGGCTATTCAGAGTGTCGTCTGTCCTAGGGAGTGGGTAAGAATATTTCTTGGTCACATTATTACGTTGGTGGTAATCAACACAATATCTAATAGAGCCATCTTTCTTTTTTACAAGCACAATGGGAGAAGACCATGGACTGAATAATGGCTCCATCACATCTAAATCCCTCATCTCTTTCAGAATACTGTCAAAGGCCTCATATGAAGCTAGCGGTGGTTGCCTTGGTGGCTGCTTTATGAGTCTGGCATCCCCTGTGTCGATGTGGTGGCATGCATCATTAGTTCTGCAAAGGTCATTGGGCTCGCAGAAGAAAGCTCCTCTATTTCTCTGTAACAATTCTGAAACTGCCCTCTCCTGTTGCCAGTTGACGTTTTCTTTTGCTCTTGTCAGCAGTTCCCCCAGAGCATCTGGAAGAGAACATTCAGTAGGTTGTGACAGTGAGGCTTCTGGAACATTTGGAAGTACCTGTGAGACCTGTTTGCAAAACCCTATTGTGGCCCTCTCTTCAAGGCGGATAGCAAGGTCAGACAAATTAATCATCCCAACAGGAAAACTGTCCGATTTTGAAGAAATCAATGTCTTGGCTACAATGACACCATCAGGTAAAATGCCACCTTCCTGGGCTGGTTCGATTATGCCCAATCGCTTGACAAATTTTCCGTGGCATCTGCCTGGACTAACAACTTCGCTAGAAGCAGAGAGCACAGCTGTCTGATTACACACTTCTGAGCAGCTCATTGGTGAAGATAAACTCGTCGTGTTGACACTACCAACTCGGTATTACCTACACGTAACACCCCCAGTCGCGTATCAATACAACATCCCAGCTTATGTAAAACATCAAGACCCAAAATGCATTTGTCCTCTATTTCTGCTATGTTCTCTATCTCAAGGTTACCGAGCTGTTAGAGTATTCTTCTCTTGCCTTTGACTGGTGTGATCTCGCCCGTTACTGTAGTTAAATAGCAGTGATCCATGTTCTTATCGGATAATCGATGAAGGGAAGGCCCAAGAATGTCGGGTCTTACCACTGTTATAGTCGCTCCTGTGTCAACGACCATCTGGCAATAAACATCATCTAGGCTCCCCTCCACCAATATGGCACTGAAGTCTTGTTTTATTGAGCGAACTTGCAAAAACATTGGGGCCTTCTCTCCAGCAATCACCGACCTTTGCCCCTCAAGACCAGTGTTTACAAGTTTCCCGAAGACATTGCTCTCTCACCTGCTCCTTGGTGCCTGCTCCCTGGCTGTTGCTGCTGCTGAGGACAGTTGGCTTTCAGGTGCTCCGGCTGTCCACACGTCCAACATTCCGGCCGTTTGGGTGGTGGACGGCGAGTATCCGTAGTGCGCACCCTGGAGGCCATGTCCCTCATGGTCATCAGCAAGTTCTTCAACAACCTCTTGATACTGTTGTCCTCTCTTTCATCAAGTATCACTGCCCGCACTGGACGTCAGGGCACTGATGACTGCAGTGCTGACTCCACTTCCAGTGCTTGGCCCAAGGGGCATCCTGCATGGTGTGAGGCGCAACTGACGGCACAGCTTGCCGCACCTCGGTGTCAGGGATAGCGTCGACGAAGAAGCAGACGGCTATGACATCTCGTGCCTCTTCCGAGCATCCGTCCAGACAGGTGCGACAGCCTCATGATGTCCTACCACAGTTCCTGCAGTGGTTCGCCGGGTCGCTGGATGCGGCTTCACAATTGGGCATGGTGGACGTGCTGCACGTGCCGGTCGCCGAATCGAAGCTCCAAAGCAGACACCAGTGTGGAGTATTCTAGACTATGTCGTTCTGGCAGTGACTGCAGTATGCTCAACGCTGATCCCCTCAGAACAGCAGCCAGACAGTATGCCCGCTGATCTTCAGTCCAGCCATTCAGGGTGGCAACAATCTCGAACTGGTGCCGGGTACTCACGCCAAGGTGTCTGTCCATCGTAGGGGGCAGACTTGATTGTGGCGCCTTTACCCGCCCCTGGCTGAAGCGTCCCCACACTGCAGAACTGCTGCGCCTCCCCTGTGATAGCTGCACTGGCGGAGACCTCTACCTTCTTCTCGCTGCCCGCACTCATCATCTCAGTGGTGACCAAACTCTGCTCCTCTTCCACCCCTGCATGTCGTCTCCCCTGCTGCTGCAAGAACACCTGCCATTCCTTCTTGAGGGTGCTCACCTCTTGGTCCACTTTACACTTGACACTGTCCAACCTCTTGCTCACATTGTCTATTTTATTGTTCACCAACTCGCTCACACCTTCTATCTTTCTGTCCACATTCTCATTCACACTGTCTATTTTATTGTCTACAAGTTCACTAACACTATCTATTTTACTATTTACAGTTTCGTTTACACTATTAACAGTTTCCCTAACACTACTCATCTGACTATTTACAGTATATATTTTGCTATTTATCTGACCACTTAAACGTTCATATAAAGAGAGGAGTGCTTCCATATCTGCTGACAGTTTCATAGTTAGCATTAAAAAATTTCAAAATGATTCCTTAGCCTATTGCTCAAATATTGCGATACTTACAAATACTAATTAAAATTATTTTATTATCTTATTTTTATAAAATGCCTCCATCCCACTTCTGACACCAGTGTTACAATTTCTCTCTCTAGAA
This sequence comes from Dryococelus australis, assembly GCA_029891345.1. NCBI lineage: Eukaryota > Metazoa > Arthropoda > Insecta > Phasmatodea > Phasmatidae > Dryococelus > Dryococelus australis. The sequence continues at coordinate 5,322,348 of CM056993.1, forward strand.
ATTAAGTGGATTATACCAAGTTCGTTAAGGGATGGAGCTCTTAATCAAATAAAAGAATTAATTATAATTTCCTTATTTTATTTACAATAGCTACAGCAAAATTCTCTGAAATCAAATTCTCACAATAAATTGAAATCACTTACTGTTCACAATTGAAACCAATTAATAAAATTTATAATTAGAACAAAGAAATCAATGAAATTAAATAATTAAAGATCAGTCCCAATAGACAGTGTATCAACCTATTAAATTATTTTACAAAATAAGTGTCCAAATTGACAGTTTGGATATTTACAATAAAACCAGTATTACACTTCCATTCAGTCCCACCTCACTTAAGTCCATGTCCTGCCAGTTGCAATGTTCTAGAGTCCTTCAAGCGCCCTCATGCACAGTAGGCTTCAGTCATCTGTTTCACACCCTCTCGTCCATTCAAGTCACGAACACCTCACTCGCTGTTGTCCCGCTATCTCCAGTCGTCGTCCACACTTCTCTTTGCTTGCGCACACTCAGTCAGACGGCCGCCATCAAAGACTGCCGGCCGCTGGGTTGCGGCAGTATATATAGGTCTTAAGCTGCCATCTAGAATCTATGCCCAACTCGCGTGATGCATCATGGAGGGCTGAGGCACCAGCCAGGCTCACCAGAACATTCTTGTGTCGTTGCTAAATATATCGGAAACTCTAGCAGGCGTGAGGAGGTCTGTGATGCCAGCAAGTCTCGCCGCTGTCAGCATTCACGGGATTCCCAGAATTTGCATTGTTCCAGGAAGAGGGGAGGGCGAGATGGGTCTCTGATTATGGCGCTGGGCAGTTGAGTTGGCGCCAGCTGCAGCACGTAACAATAACCTTCATCCCGCATGTGCACAATGTAAACATGTTTGAGCTCGGCCATACATACTGTACATGAGAAAATAATTTATCTACTGTACAAGAGAAAGATATCTTACGTAGTGCGCATGCCCACCCTGGCAGTACAAGTGCACATTGCTAAAATGCCATTTTGTGCAACATGTTGCAGTGGTTCTGTTTTCTCAAGTCACGTTACCATCTGTGGAATAGCAATCACGCGATAAATTTTTGTAAACTTGGCAACACAATACAAATTTTCTGTCACGCATGTTTTGGAGGGGAGACATTAAATAGGAATTTATTACGTTTGTACGGAATCGTAACTTAATATTTACATGAATACAAAAATTCAGTGCAGCCTACACTTGATACCCTAATATTTCATCAAAAACTTCGGGTGCTACCTATACACGCACGCAGCCTATACACACCAAACTATAATATTAAACAAGGGCTGCGACACACCCTCACCTCATACACCAAGTGGCTAGCCACCTGCTAAAAAAAAAATAAAGAAACACACACACCATCACGTGGTCCATCAGGAAGCACCCACAGCCGTTGCCATTGTCAGAACAGACAACTTCTACACCTGCTCAACCTCTGCATCACCAGCTGTGGCAAAGCCGCAACTCTCTGTAAATACTCCAAGCCAAAATTTGCTGGCAAACTCCACAAGCTAGTGCAACAGTAGATGGAAACCCAAGTCTCAACTGGAAACCTACGACCAACCGCAGCTAAGAACAAAACCCAGCCTCCAGACATCTAACAGTTCCAGATATTATACATATTCAAACAGGATGTTGGGAGAGAAAAGGGGGGCAAAAGGAAGGTATTTCTCCTCCCTCAATCTCACTAAGGATACCAAAGTCGTCCTGTAGAGTAACTGCAGACTTTTATACATTACCTAAATATTTAATAAAGTTAAACATCATTAAATAATGTTATACAATATTTTTGTTGTGGTAAACAAGTTTTTTTTTTCACGATAAAAAGCAACATGTCTGTGTAAGCACTGACATAATTGTTTTATAAATAAATTTTGGGAGAGACGCTAACGCTCTCGGGAACAGTCTGAAGCCACTAGCTTTTACTGTGAAGGCTTGTCACACACGGGATTACTGCTGCCTGGCTCAAGTTCACTTCCCGACAGGGGTGTACAACGTACACAGAGTCACCTGGCAGCTAGGTACATGCTGGGTGATGTGACTAGAGGCCACCTGTTTACCTACGCTGGTACTCAAATGGCTCGGCTGGGCAGTTGGTCCAGCAGGCTGGTAGTGTCTAGTAGATGAGCTGGTGGATGCTACTGCAGTTGGGATTGCCCACGGACATCCAGACTGGCCTGGAGCTAAAGTACCTGTGGAACCAGGGGAGGGCTATGACCCAGCGGAACCTCTTCCCCACGGTGAAAAGTAGCAACCATGGGGTGCAGTGCTCCCATCCCAGCGAGCAGCCAAGGCTGATGTGGCTCTAAGAAGAGCCAACGAAGAACTGTTGGGAGGTCTCTTGAAGATGCCGGGTCGGCAGAGAGCCCCAGCACCCAGGAGTGGTAGAGCTAGCTGTTGGAGCTGGCTGGCCCTGAAGAGGGCTGGCCAACGACGAACAACTGGCGATCTTTGGCTGTGCATTGGTACTTATACCGGCCAGCCGGCCCATGCCGGGTCTGCTGGGGTTAGAGCGAGATCTCACTGGAGGAGGTGGAGCCAAGGGTTGTCTGCTCCTGTGTCCATTGCTGGCTGGGGTTAGAGCGAGATCTCACTGGAGGAGGTGGAGCCAAGGGTTGTCTGCTCCTGTGTCCATTGCTGGCTGGAGCATGGGTGGTGCTATCCCTCAGTGCGCCCTTTAACTACTTGCTTGCTTGGGGGTGATAGCAACCACTCGACCGCTGGCTCACTCATGCTTCATCTTCTGAGAGTGAGGCGTGGCATAGCTTACTGACTGCCCACGATGAACAGTATAACACTGAAGCATCTGTATTACTTACTCCCCGCAACAAGAGAATGACCTGTGGGCACTCTGGCAAATATTACACTAGTTCGGACCCCGTCCAGTGCACCAGGGAAATTACACACAGATGAAACAAAGTTGCCGTTGCATGAATTAGTAAACGTCACAAATCAGGAGCATGCTTTATCCAGCACCAGAAGGAACCAAAGTCTCTACACGATATTGCCCCGCAACCTAACATAATTTGAGCAAGTTTCTGATGTCCCTGTCCTCAAGCACTAAATACTGAAATCCCCCAGTGACTACCTGCAACAGTTCAATTGGTGTATTTAATAGCAGACATACATTAACTGAGTGCCCCATGTGATGGCAACCCTGAGAAACTGCTTAACTGAAGGCAGCCCACAATTGGCACACAACAGGGACACACAACACCTAAGGAACAGATACTCCCTCAGAACATATTTCACCTTTATTCATTTTCCATGTTGATCTACTGAAAATGAATACATTAATTATTTTGTACCAAATGAAACCAAGTGAAAAGTTATTCAATTTGAAATAATGCACAATTTATTTAACTTGTTTCTTTTAAATAAACCTCCCTTACCAACATCTGAGGTTGAAACCTACACCACACAATTCAAAAGCCAACAACCGAATTTGTTGAGAATTTTTACAGTTAACCACGTGGATGAATACAAAGCAACATCTGCGTATAAATTTTGGAGCTTTACATATTGAGGGTTTGCTACAAACTAAAACCAAAGCCTTAGAGTGAGCTACTACAACAACCAAGAAATTTAATTATTATTCATGATTAAATTATGACAAACATTTGGCATATTGCCAATACTGGAAGAGTACAAAATTTTCCTCAAATTTAGATTTAATTTATACGAAAAAACACACTTAATTATTCAAGAAATTTTACAGGTGCAACCAGCTTCTGCCTTGACAAACTAGTATCCAAGAATATACGTAGTCATAAAGTAGAAGAGTAAACACATTTCTCAAATGCCCCTGAAAATACCATGCACAAGGGCTTCCCACAAAAACAAACATTTCTCTCCTTTCAAAGTTCAAGATACAGCTTGGGCACGAGTGTATTTTGATTCACGATTCACTTTCAAGCTCTGCCCAGATGCAGCGTGCCATTCACATACACCAGCCGACCCGGCAGAACTATCAAATGAGCCGGCGTGTAAACAAACATGGGTGGCACGCAGCCGAGTTTAGCTCCGAGTAATGGCTGTGGCAACCTTCACCATCCCCCCTCCCCCCTCTTTTCCTTTCCAACTCTCACATACACATAGCAGAGACCATAAAATGTTCACTCTGAAGATATGGAACTGCCAAGAATGCAATGCCTTAAATGATCACAGCGACTATCCTTTGTCTTGGAGGCTGGCCGGTGCACTCGTACAGAATACCTGCTAACATGATGCCAGTGTTTGACATTGGCATTACTACCTTTTACTGTATAGTACTCTGTGCAATGTACACTATATTAAATTTTTTTAAATTGAAGTAGAAAATTAGCATACAGGTACAATATTGGTACTGTAATTGTAATAATTTGTCAGTGTTAACTGATTAACAGGATGAATATTAGTTCTTCAATCCATGGTAATATAATTTTTGCGTTTGGCAAAATGATACACAACTAGTATAAAAACAAAATTACGAGGGGTAGGGAAAAAGTATTCAATTAACTGTGATTTATCAGAAGTTAATTCGGTGTGTTCACTAAAATTAATTTTATTTTGTGATGTTAAGCTGTCTAAAGTATGGTCATTTCTTTATTGAAATAAGTAAAGCACACATCTGGCATTGTACAAACCACACATGCAGTAAGCCTTGCCCCTTTTCTAACATGTAAATAATGTTTGATTATTCCAGTGTACACAATACAAAATACATTTTTTTAGTTTCCTAGCATAATGAAAAATTATATTTTACACAATGAGCACGTAGTTTAATATGTAAAAAAGGGGATTTTTCCCAGTCAACATTTAAAACATTGATCAGCTTTCAAAGTTTATTTTATACAAGCCAACACACGCTACATGTTCGTTCTTGTTAGAAATCCACACTACATTAATAAAAAATTCAAACAAATCACAGAAAACATAATTTGCATTGATAGGTATAAAAACATGCTCATGCTCTCTTAAAAACAAATTTACTAAACACCAACTAATAACAGAAAACTACCTCAAGAAAATTAAGATACACACAGACCAAATATTACAAACTAATGGATGCAGAGCACACTTGTAAAACAACTAGATTATGAAACAAAAAAGGCAGGCAAAAATCAATTTCTGAAATTATTTTATTTTGAAAAAACTTACTGCTTCTTTAAACACGTCATGGGACAAACGTTATTTGCTTTGACATTGTGTGTGATTTTTCTAAGACCTTCTAACCAGATCTGTCAAAGTAAAAACACAATTCACATTACATTGACAATAAAATTAATAAAAAGATGAAAATTCGAAGTTGATAAAAAATGGAGCACAAAATACAGAAACACAATAAAAATATAATTAATTCATCAATATGTAAACATGTTGCATACAAAAATACATAGATTTCACTATGCTGAAAATATGCATATTTATAATGTTTTACAATATAACGTTTAAGGACAGGGGTGGGGCCTGCCTGTACATTATGTTAGGGTGGCGTGCTAAATGGCTCCTCGGTTAGCCTTCTTTCCATTGGTTGTCTGGCACTTTCTGCCTTCAGCATGAGCCAATACCAGTAACATTGAGATAAAAGTTCCTAAGCTTTTTCCAGTTAGGATTTAATAATGATCTGGTGATGGCTTTCAACTGATCCATCGCAGCAGCTTTAGATCTTGACATCTTCCATGCTAAGGCAAGGTGGCATTGATAGAACGCCCAAACACCATACCACAACCACAGCAGGTCAAAATCCATGTGCGAGGGATCTCCGTCATAACTTACTACACACCTGGTTGTTGGTCAAATAAAGTTTCTATGCGCCTCGAAGTTTGTCATAATTACAATTTAATTACAACAACATGCCTCTTAAGTCCGAGGAAAACTACACATAGCTGTGTGGGTATCGCTTGATGTATTGAAGAAATGTGTCGTCTGATATTGTAACATGCAACATTCAGTATGCTCTATCAGTCTACTGATAGTAACCATGATGTGATCTTTCAATGAATAGTGCAATGGGGGTCAATGACTAGATTGAGATTTCTGGACATTCGCCATTGCGATGCAGATATCAGTCGTGGAAAAAACAGGACTGAACATGAAAATAATACTTGAATAAGACAAGCAACCTACATACATAGGTTACTTGTCTTATTTGAGTATTTCTTTGTGTTCAGTCCTGTTTTTCCACGACATATCTGCATCGCAATGATGAATGCCCAAAAATATCCATCTAGTCAGTAACCAGTATGCATTACGAACTATAAAAAATTGAAACTCAATGCATATCGTAAGCAAATATTAAAGTAAATACAAAATGCACTGCTGTATCTATACAGTAAATTTGTCTGTGATCCCTGCACACAAGTTCACTTACACCAACTATCTTAAATTCAGAGTCTTGATGCCCTACACACAACAGTCAATAGAAGTATGACTTTTTTTCTATATTCACACACGAAAGAAATTACAGTTCGGGTAAAGCAAATACAAACATGCGCATAATGCCAAAGATTTTTTTTACAAAGTCTATGTCTTAGCTTTTATGCTGTATGATACGTTATTAATATATCATCACATTAGAGAAAAATCACAAATTACCCTAAACATAAATTTGCATACTCTTGTAAACCCAGCATTTTACAAAGTGTGCGAATCAGACACATTCCCTCCCTTGTAAGCTTACATAGAAAACTAACTTTACAAGCTAAAAATAAAACCATTTTGTGTCGTAATTGGTGCGTGTGCATGTGAAACACACTAAACAATTAAAATGATGTACATTCAAAATGAAACTGAGATGTTATCACTCAGCGACCACACACCTTGGCTGTCTCGGAGTCAGGACAAACTACATGCTGGTAGTTGATGTTTATATAGTCTGTGCCACTGCATACTGTCAGAGACTTTTCTTCCAGGTTCTCTCCATGTTTCTGCTGAAGGTTGAACAGCAGCTTTTGGTCCTACGGATATTGATCAAATCACAGTGGAACACAAATCTAAGAATCTGTAACATATGTTAGCTAGTTGCATACTTTCAAAACTGCTTTAAAAAAAGTTCCGACAGTTGCAATGCGATATACTATATGGCACAAAGACCTTACAGCGGCAAACCTGCAGCTTACAGCTCTTGTAGAGTAATTTTGATCTCATTTGATAAACATTCCCCGGTGAGACATGAAGACTTGCAAGAAGGGAGTTTGAATATATTGCCCCAAGGAATGATACACTGTACTGTTTACAGTCCATGATAAGTGTGTCCATCCCTGCTAACTCAACCTCACGTAACGTTCCGATACAAACCACAGCACACAGCCCTATGATTTTCAGATCAGCATGCGAGATAATAATGGACAATTTTTTGTAAAGTAAACGATATATAATTTACATTTAATTTGCAGGTAAACAATACTGCATAACACATTACAATAATGGATGACTTTGCCTGAAAGTGCAACGCAACATCCTGGAAGAAGTTACCGTTGACAAGGTGGAATTAATTAGACAAATTCAGTCAACGTGATGGCTTGATACATCTAGTGTAACAACAAATCAGAAACTTATTTTCTGAGTTTATTGTGATACTGTATAAAAATGGTTCAATATCTAAAGGTTTTTCTTTCCTTAAAGAGACATAAATGGAGCAAAAATAAATAACCAAAATGAAAACAATTAATTTGATGGGTTGATAATAATCCTAGTGTTAAGTCCAAATGCAAAAAACAAAATGGAGTACCACCTGCCTATCCTATGCTCCATGTGTGTCCAATAAACGTTTCTTCCCTACTCGCACATGCAAAAAGCTCAAGATGTAACAAACGTTTTACGTCTTACCTTGTTGGGCACACCACCAGCCCGTACATCGCTCACTTGGCACAACTCTATGACATCTCCATCCTGCACACACACAAAATGACAAGAAAAGATAACTCCAATGACATGACAGCATAATCATAACAGACAAGCATAATCACAAAGTATTGCCAACTCACATGTCCTTCACTCTTCCAGTAGATGAAGAAGCCATATTCGTCAACCTTGAACAAACATCCCGTCTCCAGGTCCGTCGAGTCTTTCTCTTCCGTCCAGCGGTCAAACACGCACCCTTGTATTAATGGCTCGGGAACAGGGATGTGCCAGTTGAACTCAAACCGTTTTGTCATTGCGCCAACTTAGTAAATTATCCAGTCCATGTGCACTAAAAGAGAAAATTTTAATATTTAACATAATATATGACATAGCAAAATCCACTGAAATAATGAAATACAGCATTATCTATTCCAATACTCTTATTTTAAAAGATGAGCAGATAATTGTAATCAGTATATGAGTACATTTATGAGTTTACAACTGTCCTATTATATCCTAGAAATGTTCTGGTTTACTACAGCCAAAATTTTTCAGGGTAGTTAAAACATTTGTCAACTTCAGGAAAGCAATCGATTCTTACAGCACCCAGAAACCTTGACACCAAAGGACTGTCAGAATCTGCGACTATTGTGCTGCGAGTGGCATGTATTTTTATCGCTATAATTACCTCAGATTCACACACAAAACATTGGAAGAATAGAACTTCATACAATGGTCCAACAGTCCCTTCCCCACAGCTCGACAAAACTAAATTTGAATACCGTTTGAAGAGACACAATGGGAAAACAAACTAGAAAAGTCCCACAGTCGACATGAATAGCCAATCAGCTGTATGCTAATGTAGGAGACAAGAGCTCGGCTCTGAGCAGAGATGAAAACAATTCTCACCGCATAGGAAAACAAGATGGGGATTCTGTGAATAATGGCCATATTCAAATTTTAACAGAAAATTGAGCATAAAAAATTTTACCTGCAGGAAACTAACATATGACTTTACTTGGTTTCAGCCAAGAGATTTTATACTCTCTCCTGAACACAGAGTTCTATAATGCACTACAATTAATTGTAGAGGTCCTAAGTGGAATTACAAACATTTCAACAACATTTCTGGTAACAGGTCACATAATAAAGTCAATTCATTCAAATAAATTATCTTAAACGTGAAGTTTACAACTTCTCCCTACCTAATTGAAGTTTTCAATTTTCTTAGTTGTATAAAAATTTCTGACATTAACATATAATTAGTATTTCAAACATTAGTTATGCAATTAGCTTAATGTTCCTGCTATTCTTGCAGGTGAATAATGATAACAATAATAATAAAATGAAAATAATGTTGACAAGCCTACTGGCAGTTATGTAGACATGCCAAGCATGGAGCCACTGCATACTATCACAACATGCGTGTCAGGAGGGAAGAATAGCACACTACCTCACTATGAGAAAAAGTTGCCAGCTAAATAGTTATGAACAAACATACTGTACTTGTAGCTGTCAGTAGGAACCCTAAAATTAACCTCTCTTTTATGACAGCAGCCACTAGCTCAGTCTGAGGAATGTCATTCTTTTCCAGCCTGTACAACTACAATACTGTATCAGAGTACGGCTGACGTTACTGTGGGAAGGATGCGACAACATACAACAGATGCGATATAGGTAATTGTCTGTGACAAACTCTGAAAAATTTTAAAAACACCGAGCACATTTACATATAAGGGAAAGTTAAAAATAAATGCAGAACACAAATGTTTATATAGATACAGAACAATTTGAAATACTACTATCGATTTTGACATGTCCAACCAGTCTTTAGGAAAAAATTGTATGAATTAGTTACGTTGTAATAGACAGCCAATGCCAACTTAATTTAAAATTTTGTGAATTACCTTACATTTCCTAAGTTACAGACATTTTTTTCATTTTCCTACCTGTGTATCAGTACTAGGCCTAGCAAAAATGTCCTATAAATAAGCAGCTAAATATTTATAGACCTTAAATATTCATATCCATTACAATATCATCAGGACACAATTAAAAAAAATAGAAGTAGCAGAGTGATTCATCTTACAGGTTAGTTTAAATTCAAAATGCAATCATGTTGGCCTCCCATGATCAAACTTTATAAGTATAGCTATACTGAAATGTTCACAGAACATCATTACTGGAGAAATGTATACATCCTCAATAGCATGTGTCCATATAATTCATTACATTCTTTGAAACTTGTCTATTATCAATAGCATCTGTCAAATTAACCCTGCGGACCTTTTGGAATGACACGTGTGTGGATGCGTAAAGAGAAAACCACCCCCAGCTGGATAGCTCCATCAGCTCCCTTCTAGTTGGGAACCTGGCTTGGGCCCTTCACTATACAGCCTCTCTATAATACAAGGTTACTTGGCCCGCATGACACCAATGGTCCACTAGAATGATTTAAGCTGGGCACCGTTAAAACTTTGAATATTCTGTAGTCCAAGATGGTAAGGCCGGAACACAACAAATTTCTAGTTAAAATCTCACTGAAAAGTTGCCTATAAGAAATATGATATTTAAAAACCTTAGTTTCCTCTGCATAGCGGTTGTGGTAAGAAAATTATCACTTTACATCACAAATTTGAACGTATTTTCAAAAATAAATTGCTAAAATACAATCTCAGACATTACGGCTTATGACACTTGGACCAATGTGTCACATGTGAAGTCGAACCACGGAAATGAATGGTGGCCCTCCACCCTGCTGCTGCTGTCGCCGTCACCAAAGCTTACCGTAGAAACATTCAAAACCTACATCATTTATCATACACAATTATTTGGTATATCTAACATTTATGATGATGCAGCATTTCCAAATCAAGACTCTCTGAGCTCTACAAATTACTTGCTATGATAAGATGATACCCGAAAACCATTCACAAATATCAAAGCCATACCAAATGTTCACCAATGACAACAACAAGGAGAATGAAATATGCTACAATTACTTTCTTACAGAATGCTTGTAACTTAATGATGCAAGTTATTAATAATAATTAAAACAGACATTTGGTTAATTTTCTATTTGTTTTGCGAGGAGTTGTAATATGGTATCAGTATGTAAAGTTCTGGTAATGTTATAATGTTTACCTGCAATGCGTTTGCTTTTTCTGAAGTCGTAGTAAGGATTGCGTCAGCATTTGGAGGTAAAAGCTCTTTACCACTTCGTAGACATCTTTTCTTTCGATAATGTTCTAGAAATTCAATTAACTTTAGTTACGGCATGGCATGGCATGGGAGGTGGTTGCGACGAGATTACGGACCACACCATGCCCTCATTTGGTCATGTTTTTGGCACTTTGGTGCAAGGAGTGGGGTAGGCATGTGGCGATTTGAGCCCTGAGTGCCTACTGCCCGCTAACAGTCTGCTACAAACCCGTGAAGGAGAGATGTCGAGCGCGAATAAACAGCAACACCCACAACCTCAACTTTTTTTTTTTTTTTTTTGAGCTACAAATCCTTTTCTAAAAAGTTATTTCTGCTTGTGTGGGAGGTCAGTAGGATGCCGCAAGGGAATAACTTCCCTCCTGCATTTTTTAATTTCTTTTGCGATGCGAGTTTCGAGTGATGTCAATAATAAATGAATTACTGAGATACTGATCTTTGTCTTGTTAAAAGCTGACTGTTCGTGATTCTGCATTACTGGAAGATTGCGAACCTGTTATTCGGAATTTAAAATTAAAATGAAGAACTATTCCAAGACTTGAATTTTTTTAAATTTTAATATGGCACCTTTTAAGTTTCATGTCTCTACCGGTTGAGCAAACTGAGCTGTGATTTCCAGATGCCAATTCTATATCCATGACATTACAGGCTTATCGAAATCAAAATATTAAAATTTGCAATGTAAAATGAATTCAACTGCACTTAATACCTATATGCAACTATGGTACTATAATTAGAATGCCTTAAAAATGCATTATCTTTCCCTTCATAAAATAAGGTGGATGAAAACACTTTATATATAATTTAGATGGGCTTAACTTAAAGAGCCTCTCCAATCCAAATATAACTTACGTTAACTAAAATTACAAATTAATAAAATATAATTACTCTCTATATTGATGACATACCAGGGTGTATGCCTCAATAGTTTATGCTGGTATTTTATTATCTAAGAAAATGTTTACTAAAAAACAAACTACTGAAATTCCTGGAAGTTACTTCATAAGTAAAATTTAATTGCAAGAGTTCAGTATGCCTCAAGACTATAATATTTATGTTGCAAGAGTTCAGTATGCCTCAAGACTATAATATTTATGTTGCAAACATTGCAGTTAAGAGAGATGTTTAAAATCAAAATCATTCTGATCAAATCCACAAATCTCGTTATTTAATTTCAAAATGTTCATAACTTAAAACACCACTATCTGCGTCCCTGTATTATTTAGAATATTTAAGTCTCCAGACACTTTTGTACTCTCTAGAAAGTCGGTGCCAATATCACAATTTAGGCTGTTCACAATAAAGTGAGCATTTTTGAGGCCCTAGTTACTTCTTCCTTCTTTTCAGACATTTTTTATCCTTCAACCACCTTTTTAAATAAATATTGCCATGTAAGTAATAAACACAGTGTGTATATTCCACCGCACTCGGAAGTTTACGTCTAAGGCTAAAATAAAATATATTTATTGACCGTTATTTCAAATGAGAGGGCTTTCAAAGTGCTCACTTTACTGTGAATGGCCCATAGTAAGCATAGCACAGAAAAATTGACACTGTCTTATTCCATGCAATCGGTACCCAGTTCATGCTTTCTTCTTTTCAAGTTCAGCTCCCATTCTATGTTGGCCTGTAAAACTTGCTGACAAAATTTTAATATGTAATGCAATTTTTGTTTATACAGAGGTACTTAACTGAACAATATTTTTTCTGTAGAACATAAAACAATTTCTATTGCACTGCTTTCTGAATAATTCACTAACACTAGCTTATCTATCAACCTAATTTGCTAGTTCACAGACAAATATCCTGATACTGTTTTCTACAACAGATGATAATACTAGTTTGTTACTCATAGTTTATAGCCTACTTTGCCATTAATAGTGGAACGGAACTCTGAATGCACATCATTTTACTGTCCACATTCTGAGCATACCTTGCACCCAAGTAAAGATAATTTATTAACTTATATTCTGCGTGTCATAATAACGACATATGTTTTATTTAATTTTTAACTAGAGCAGTTAGCAAGACATGACCAAATCTGGGTTACGATTCCATACACAACTATGTTGATTTGACTCATATGCCCGAAACCAGTGAAAACTCATTTGTCACCACATCACAATGTTTCTTACAGTACATCTCAAGATGAATTTCTGATTTTTGTTCATTGTGAAAATTTTTTTTATTAACGATGATAAATACGAAAACTCGCACGTTTCAAGTCAGCACTGCCAATGAAGGAGTGTTGTATTTTTTAGTTTTCAGAGTGTATGTGTGTGTGTATTATATAAAGAAGATACAGTCTACGAAACATGTGGCATAACCACAAGCTCCTCAGCTCTCTTGAGATACCGTAATAGCTTGTAAAAACCTTACCATAGTTGTCACTACTGACAAAGCGTAATAAGCCCACCACAAAAAAAAAAAATAAACAGATTGTCTGCCTGCCTGTAAACACCAATGATATGCTGACAGGATATCCTGCTGACAAAACAATCACAAGCTCATGGCCACCTTGTAATTAAAAATGCTTCCAATTATTGCAGCCAGACAATGCACATAGCAAGAGTCATTAAGTGTTTAAGCTAAACCTAACACATAAAAAGAACACGAAAGCTTAATATATTTTTCTACTCCTGTTTCAGGTTTTTAAAACAACAGTATCGTAGTCAACAAAAAAATGTTTGGTAGTCTGGTTAAACTTGTCAATAGAAAACTTAGATTTCATTACATACAACAGAAACACTTAAATTTTATTTATAACAACCTTCATAATTATACAAAATTTTAAAATGGAAACTGAGGAAAAATTGTACAGAATATTAAGAAATGTCACAGAACAAATTACAAGAGTTCAGGATTAAAAATATACTTTAAAAAGGATTCAATATTGTTCATTTAACACTGAAAAATAATTTTAATGAATTTATATTTTATGGGTAGGCATAGGCATACATTAAATGTGGCACAAAAAAGTACTTCAAATTGACTACCATCAACAAATTCTTAAACATCCTATGTAATTGCAGGCTACGATGAGAACATCTCACATAGAGGCGGAGGAACAATTTAAAAATTGTGGGTCTTTAACCGCCAACTATGAAGGTCACGCTCGAAAGATGAGGGTGAGTAGGACGTAACAACCAATTGCATCCTCACAAAGAGCTGTGCCAACACAGTTTAGTTCGAGCTGAGCCAACACACAGATGGCTGCGTCAAGGTATCATGTACAGACCACATTGTGTACCACCAGCAAAGAAATCAACCTAAATTTATTTCAATTTTGAAAAATCCCCTATTACTGTAGTATTATTTTGACAAGTAGGCCTGCTAGGTAATTAAGTACCACATTACTGTGTTCTAAGTGCCCTGAATTAAACAGACCTTGGTAGGGGAACACTGAATATATACGTAGCTACGTCTCTTCTATAATTGACCAGAAAATGTTTTCATTCAAGACAGTTATGTTTGCTGATGACACATATATAATCATAAGTGACAGAAACTGTTAACAGCTAAAAAAAAATTCTCATGTATTATAGCCAACATTACAGTTGCCACTTCCTGCAAATCTTATTTTAAAAAACTAAACATTCTCATCACACTTCCTAGCATATACATTTACAAAATTATTATTTTTGAAATGACTAAAATTACTGCATAAACAAGGACATGCATTCTTAAAGACACAAGACAAAAGAAAGACATTCATATTGCAGCGCACCGAACAAAGAAATATGACCAAAGCCCATTCCTTTCACCAGTAAAATTTATTAATAAACTACCAACAACACTGAAACAGCCTTTGAAAGACAAGTTGTCTGCTTTCAAGAAACTGATTAGAAAGTATCTCTTAAAAAATTAATATTACAGTGTAGATGAATATTTTTAATGAACACAATGTGCTATAAATTTTGCAGCTATGTACTGTTTTTAGTATTTGTATTGTAATCAAGAAGTTATTGTACTTATGTTTATATTGTAATGTTAGGACTTCATCCTCATTGAGCCTCTCTGGAACCAGACCAATGCTGCCCCGCTCCTGCGTCAGCCACGCACGGCCATGCGTGTACGGGTAGTGTAGTGTACGGGTCATCCAAGTTGTTCATGCACGAACAGGTCAATGAACCGTTCCATGACCCAAATGACCAGCTTCTCATCACTATGTGAAAGTGTTTTGCTCCCCTGAAAGCAGAGTCTTATATATAAAAGGGAAAGTGTTATCTCCCTTGACCTCCCCTTAGTTAAAGTTTGAGAAGCCTCAGAGAGCAAAGCCGCGTGGGTTTTGCATGCTTACTAATCACAGACTTGTGGCACACTAAAATTATCTCTTAACTTTGTAGTACTCGTGTTATGTGTATTTTTGTTTAAAAAGGCATATTTGAAATTATCGGTTTTGTTGATGTATAACGTAAACAGTATCCGCAGTTCCGGAGGATGCCATGCCACATGCCAAAATTTAAAATCTTACCCATAGTATTAAAATGTTCTTTTATTATTACATCAATCTTTTTAGTGCCAATGTGGCAATGTGTCTTGTTGTAATTTATTATGGTTTTACAAATGCTTTACTAGCCTGTCCAGGCTTTTCCACATAATTCAATTTTCCCCAACATGCATAGCAACAGAGCCTGTGGACTTTATTCAATACATTTAACGTGTCGGAATTAATGATTTATTTCCTCAGAATGTTATGCTGTGTCTTTCATATGTGTACTTATGTATTTCCCTCACGGTGCTGGCGGGAGATCTCAGTTAGCTAACGGGATCTTCAAGCCACCATCTTTAGTCCACCTCAGCAGGCCGAGGAGAGTGCACGTGCTTCGTGTCACATCATGTTCTTTTATTAGACCATAGTAGCTGCAATAGTAAGTGTGTTATTATGGAACCTTTTAGTTAACTTTCTCCTCTCCCCCCCCCCCCCCCCCCACGTTCACACACTCATCTCCGTGGACTCACGGCCCCGGAAATTTTCAATACCTTTAAATTCCACGCATGCTGATCAAGTATTTTTACCAAGTCGGCCTATGGCAGGCCTAATATGCCATGCCCGCTTCATTCAAGGGATTTAGTACGTGATCTCACTCACTCAATCAATCAATATACGTAGTTCAAACGGACCTGGTCTTATTTTATTGCTTAATATTTAACGTATCCTCAGGATCTGGCCCTCTCCAGAAAACCCACGTGCTTCACTTATGAACTGTGTCTGAACTTTACTCTTATATTAATGTGTGCTGTGAGGGGACAGCCACATGGCTGGCGACCTGCCACTGCCCTGAGATACCGTCTCCACGTGCTCACCCATGCTTTACATGAGCTAGCATCCTGGGAATTTCTAACATCATTTCTAAAATCTAACATCACGCATCAGGGTTTCTCTCAAATCTGGTGTACTCCGCCCCTCGCTAGCGACCAAGCCATGTTAGTTATATTGTAATGTTTTTAGTGAATTTAGTATGAAATTTTTTTGTATTTATTTAATATATATTCATATGTTTATCTTCATAACAATTCCCAGCACATATGTTGTGTAAAAGTGAAAGATAAACAAATATGTATACACATTTGAACAAATTTTTGACGTTGAAAGTTTCTATCTTCATTACAGTATTAAAGTTACTATAGAAAACCTGCTAAAACATCCTAGAATTCTTTTTGTTTTGATGGAAAAAAAATTTTTGATTTATGAATCTGCCTATATTTTCATCCCTTCAGATATACCATTTCGCAAGTTTTAATTTTAAAAAAATACAATATAGGTAAGTTCAGTTCTAGAGAAACAAAGTTTGTTTTATTCTAAGTAAAACAATGGCATCCTTATTTTCCACCACACAGTGTGTCAAAATGGATTAAGTTATACGAGAGAAGACTGACTGTGAAGCTAGCCCTCCGTTACGATAATTTTTGAAACTTTTCAACAAGAGAAATATACAGATAACACTTTTTGTGAGAAGAGAATGGCGAGTTACTGAAGAAGGATGAAGCGACCTTATTGATTTGTGCTACGCAGGCTGACACGGGTCCGGCCGCTCACTGTATCACTGGCAGGCAGATTCTTCCACGGCAGGTGAAACAACACTGTAGTAGAAGAGAGGAAGAAACACACCCTAGAGGCCTGCCGCGTTTACCTTCCTCTTGCCTCGCCCTCCACCCACTGTTCCAAACCATGCCTCTTGGACGGAGACAGCACGTGGCTAGCAGTCCTCAACGCTCCATAACAGCCTTAAGCTCTCCGCGAGCTAGACAATCAACTTGAATACAATTAATTTTTTTTGATACACAAGAGTTGTGAGTATTAAATTTTACTATTTTATTCTTTCAATTAAGAAATCCAGTAAGACATTCTTCTAAAGTTAATGCTCGGTGATAATGATTCAGAACCACTTTGCAAGATTCAAAAGGGACAATTTTTTTGTTTGTGCAAATTTGAATGATTTTTCTTTTTGAGTTAAAACAATTCATTAAACAGTGAACGACAACCATAGTTTTCTTATTCAAGCAGTTCATTTCCTTTTCACACAACCCAAGAGTAATTAATGTTAATTTGCTATTATTTTGATAAAACGTGGAGTGTTCAGTAAATTGTCTGGAGGAATGGTATTTGTAACAATAAAGGTGGTTCCACAATAGTGCAATGTGAGGCATTGGGCTGCGACAAGCTATACTTGCTGTTTCACAATTAAGCGATCATCTGTCGGCGATGGACGCTGTCCAAGATGGTGCTGCTATCTGGTTTCAGAAAGGAAATTACATTTTCAGACCTCACAAATGTAACAAAAGACATGTTTAAATAGTTGAAACTGTATGTTTTAAGTGGTAGAAGATAAAAACAGGGTAGTAAGAACACAAAGTGTGACGAAAACTGGCGGGAAAGATACATGATAAGACTAAGGATAAATATTTTAATATTAATAAACAGATTTTACGGCATTATCCAAAAATAAGAAGCCATGTCTTCTATTTTGCACATACACGCAGCAATAATAAAAATATACATAAGAAAACGTTGGCGTAAATTCGATCGTCGTTTTCAAATTGTAAAAAAAATTGATGTTTTCATTCTCCTTGTAAACAAACACTTATTCTTCTCCATCGCAGGCTGATGCCAACAATCGCAACACAAGAATTTCGCGCAACGCACTCGACGCCGACGTGCTGCGACAGAATCAGCCTCATCCTGATTGGCTACCGCTCATCGCAATGCGACGCATCACACTATCATGGTGTAAATCATTGATAAGTCATTCTTCAAGGGCTGACCGCAAGTGTTGTGAGTGATAACACTGGTGCAGCAGAAAGGCAGTTGGAGTTGCAGCGGCAGACACCACGTAAACTGCAGTAGTTTGCACATTGTGCAAACTACGACAGGTGAACCAGTGTATTGTACACATTTTTCTCCACACAAGTGTCAAGCTAACATAGAACCAAATACTCCTCTTCAGTGACTCAACCAACCAAACATCAATTTTATTACAAGACTGACTTGTAGTGCAGACAGTCAAGTGTTTATCTGTGTTGTTTCATTTCATAAATAAAAACAATATTTTATTTCACTGAGCAACATTACTCACAACAACATAATATATTTATAATTTACTATATTTTCTTCAGTACAAAAATTCAAAATTTATTTCAATATAAAGGGAGAAACTATTACAATTCAGATTTCTCAATACCCCAAAGAAATCTGTCCTACAAGTGTGGTAGTTGGCTCCTGGAAAATCATAAACTGCCAAGTTACCCTAATAATATCCTATATTTACGATTGAAAACTTATGACAAAGTGAATGTGTTTTTTTTTTTTTGTAGGAAAGAAAAATCAATTAAAAACAAACTCGAAAATTATGTGGTGCCAAACTAACCTATTTTATTATTTAGTACAGTAACGAAATATGAACAAAATGTTTTGTAATGTTGTATTTACTTTCTTTGCGCACCCTGACAAACCAGATGACAAAAAGCAGAAATAGAACCTACTATTGTGGGGCTGTCGGGGCTGCGATTTTGTCGAACTGACATCACAGTGAACTTGCTTTTCATTGGCTGCTACTCAGATTTCATCAGAGTACTGTGACTCCAGCATACAAAGGCGCTAGACTACTAAAGACATGTGCTATTGAGAAGGGACAATACATAAAGTTAAAAACAATCCCCAATTTGGAGACCTTCTAAAGTTTCTTTAATGAAAATAAACACATTTTCTAAAATTTTAAGTTTAGTTCCTCATGATTGGGGAAAAGAAAATTAAAATAATGCTGCGAAGAGTTGAATGTCATTCAGAATTTAAATCAAATTGGATGATATTACCTATTCCATTTTCTCAATTATTTTTTAACCCACTGCAAAGTTTTTAAAATATACAATGAATGCAGTGTCCCAATTCACAGAGAGAGTACTCTCTCACTCACTCTTGATGTCACAGAGAGAGTACTCTCTCACTCACTCTTGACGTCACAGGGAGTCCTCTCTGCTGTCTCAACTCCGAGGAGAGAGTGCGCGAGGGAGAGTGAACGACGATGTACACTCTGTGCCCACTCTCGCACCCTCTCTGGCAGTCATGTTGTTTTCAAGCCTAACCCCAAATATCCAGAAATATATATTTTATTATTTCTAAAGGAGTATTAGAAATGTTTTATGGATTTAACTTAATCATTGCTATTGTGAAATGTGATATAGCAACAATATTCCATTTGATATGGAACGTAACAAAGTATGATTTTATTATGTTCATGTTTCATTTTGGTTAATTATGTGCTTATTATTAAATACTGTGATTTAAACATTACAATTATGTTTTAAATCATGCAAAAATGTAACAAATTAAAATAAATTACTACTTCATAAAATAGTGTACATTTATTCGAGGAAAGTGAAAGGACAGCAAATTTTATTTTTCACTATTTATTACCTTTCCTGTCAGAGAGATAATGCTGAAGGCTTACAGAGGGCACAAGTCTCAATTCACTAAAGTGTGCCCGAGTGAGAGTGGCGAGTGTGCACACTTTCGAGTTGGGACGCTTCCTTAAACGGCTCTTTTAGATTAACTACAGGCCTACCATTATAACAAATTATCAACCGGGCTCCTTTAAGACACCGCTAACCTGTCGCATCGCACATATGCCACACCTGCCTACATTATTTATTACTTGTTATGAAGTTCTGAATTCAGGTACAACGTTCGCGGGCCCAGCGAGACACTAACCCACCGACTAGAAAACTAAGTTCAAACCTCCATTCAATACACTAAAACCATCGCTCAGTAAATACACAATACCTTACTAAAAAAAAACAATCTTGCACATAAAAATTAATTCGCAATTTGAGCCTGTTCAAAAATGACAGCAGCGGAGCTCTTAACGAATAATACTCCAAACATAAGGCAAGATATTACTTACATGCAGATATAAACAATGCGTATTCTCCGATGATGAAAAAGAAAACAAAATCACTAACAAATACACTTCACTTCAACTCATACTTGAACGTCTGGTCGCCGACTACCTCCTACAGCTGATTCGATCCACTACTTATCACCTACACGCATGCGCACTGCGCAATTAATGTATCTCACATAAAACTGACTTTTACATTTTTATCTACGCGTAGGCCAAAACAAAAATGGAAAAAAATATTTTGGCACGGGTAATTTATACAGCGAACATTAATTAATGCATCAAAAATTTTTCAGGTTAGGTAAACAAGACGAATTTGACATATTATTCAAGACATGCGTAGCCTTCGGCAAGAAATCGAATATGTATTTCTAATATTACATTTATTTACATCTTATTGCAAAAAAAAAATCAAATTTAACTGTTTCTATTAATATTTGGTGTTCTATGCAAGTACTTACTATTTTTTACCTACCATCAGTAGACTTACCAAAATTGTGATGATAGTCAGGTTGTCGGATGAGGGTTGAGGTTAGGTTTGAGGAGTGGTAAATATTAACTTTTGGAATGTTACCCAAGGCGCCAGACATTATTTACCAAATAATGTCGTGATGTTCGGTAGAGTTCACTTGTTCTCTTCAGAGCCGCGCGGCCGATGACCACGACAAAATCCTTCCCAGGATTGTTGTAATCCTCTGATTAATTAGTATGTTTCCTCACTGACTGCACGGAGGGATATTTGGGCTCTCCACACGCCCATACGAAACTGGTACTTTGCGGGAGATATGACCCTTAAGAACTTCACTATACACTCGCATAGGTTACGATTTAATTGGCGGGAGAAGGCCCGTACCTTAAATACCTTGCAGCGACCTGAATAAAAATGTAAGTGGTATTTCCCTTCACTAAGTATTAGAATAGGTGTCCTTGCTACACCTCTCCATTGGAGAACACTTACATTTTCAGCTGCACTTAACCAGTCAGCATGGATGAAACAGAAATAAAGATGCAAGATCACACAATGAGCTAAGTTGCAGAATAAAATCCACCCAGGTGATTCAAACACTGGGAGGTGCGAGGGTCGGAGTCTCGGTTGGCTAATACGATAATGGTTATCGTTAATGAAAGTCTATTGCACATTAGATTATAAATGCAAAGTTCAATGCCACCCGAGCACGCGAAACATGAGCCACGACGTAACGCATCACACCCCTCACAAGACAAACTATGACTGACTTGGTGGGACGCGGCACGCCAACCAGCTCTTGGTAGGCGAACAGACAGTGTGGAACTAATTTGCTACATAACACATTTGCCAGTAAAACCCCTTAACTTACCATGCTGACATCTCGCATATCTACATGAATAAACTTGCATTTATTATAGAGAACACATATGCACTGAAAGGATGAAATGAGATGAGTATGGTTACACGTGGGAAATGAACATATTATAAAAACAAACATGATCACTTCTGATTGATTACTGGGGCATTAAGGCAGTTGAAGATGTGTCTCTAGTGCACATGTGCCCTTACGTGTCACCTATTGCCTTTGTAAGGCCTTATTGAACAAATTTATGCAAATGTGGGGGTCTCATTGAGTATTTATATGCCTGCCGTGCACGAGGCCGCTATCTCAGTGACTCTGGGGTTACATCACACTCATTTGCACTGCACATGTGTTACATCCCAGCCACACTAAACTTGCACCCGCACTATCGAGTGGTGTAGAGAACGCATACACACTCGCTGTCGGAACTCATTGTGGCAGGCAAACTGACTATTGGAAGGGAATACGCGCATGCGACAAACACCCCCCTCCTGGGAGGCCGTTTGCAGCTGCACACATCACTGATGGCAAACACATTTCCTGACACCTGCCCGTCGTGGACGTAAAGCATAGGGGCTTCTTGTCAGCCGTCCACGCTCTTGAACCACTGGCTGCTGCCGATGTCCCACACAGTCTTGCATTCTGCGTGACATTGGCGTGCTCACGCATGTGCTGTATCTCACTGGTGGCTTCTTCCACTGGACTGCCGAGTCTGCCATTTTTGCTGTTGATGCTGCTATCCTCATGTGCTTTGCCTCGTGGCAGCCGGTAGCTAATCGGGCAGGCAACAATTGGAAGGAAGGCACCTGCTGGTGACCCCCAAGTGGCATCAACATTTGCTCTGAACTTGCTGTTGTTGTGCTATCGCCTTCGGCTGCTGGTGCTGAGACAACTGGCATTTTGCTGTCGTCTAGGGGCTCTTTCTCCAGGGGTCTTGCCATTGGTCGCAGTTCTGGTTCTCGTACAGTGGCGCTCATAGCCACTGCACCATAGATCACCTCGGGGCAGGCCGTCGGGTGCTCCCCCTCTGGTTCCATTGTGCTAGGCAACGTCGGCCACAGTTGTTCTACTTAGTGCATATGTTTTTGCAAATACCTCCCTCCGTTCGTCTAGTTTATGCTGGAACGCTGCCTGATGTTGCTTCGGGATGTCGTGATCAAACTGTGTGAGTGATACTGGCGGTAGGTCATTGATAACAGTTTTGTCAAAGTTATATTACAGTGCGCCTCTCCTTCACACCGAAATGGATTCGCCTGGTAGCTAGTTCCACTACAGTGTTCTGTTTTGTAACCAGGACACACCCAATATCGCATTCTCCCTTTATCTCCTGTGTTACTATTGCATTCTTCATCATTTCCAAATCTCTCATCCTGATGGTAACCATGGCTTAGCCAAATGCTCCACTATTTTGTTGGCCTGTAGCGAGTCTGATTATATGATTTGTGGGAGTTACATCATTAGTATGCACAAAGTGAGGTTGAGCGAAATTGTGTGATGCTGCCATATCGATAAGAGCATAACAAGATTGCCCATTCATGTACACCAAAATTTGGATGAACTATGCTTTACTCCCACTCCTCTGCTGAATTAGTGCTTGCCATGGTGTTTTCTCAGTGACTGTTGATGTGACCAGGGCGGAAAGAGTGGCAGACCCCTTCGCCCGTACTTTGGTTCTGTATCGATTTCTGTCCTAAATGTTTTGGATAACATTCTACATATTCTTGTTTCACGCTACCATCATCTGCATGCGACCTGTGTTGCCATTCGTGCAGCGTCACTTTCGCGATGCCTCGAGCCCGTATTCCGCTCGAGGATGATGACAGCTTTCAGTACCTCATCCATGCTGCTGTTGAGGAAGGGAAGTAGTGCTGAATGGTACTCTGGTAAGGTGGTTTCTGCGATGATTTCCAGGGCCTCCCTGTCCGGCAACTGCAGGTGAAAGCTTTTGATGAGGTGTGCCTTCTGAGTTATGAAGGTGGGAAGTTGCTCACCTGGCTGCTGCTCTTGCCAGAGTAGTTTGCTCTGGACCTGGAGTGGCGTGAAAACACTGCCGTACCGGCACTGGAATGAGTGTACAAGCTCTTCCCATCCCAAGCTGTAGTGGTTTACAGCACTCCACCATTTCCCTGCTTCTCCTTGCAGCTGGTTCCCAGTGCCGCTGGCGCACTTGTTCTACCAAAGCCGTAATGTCTTAAGAGCAATGTGACCTCCTTCAAGAAGGTGCTGGGGTATTCACTTGCTGTCCCAGTGAACGTCGGCAGATTCTGGAAGCGTGTTGCGGTCCGGTTTATGCCACTGTCAAAATTCATAGTACATTTTTCTTCTGTTCCCTATGCTGTTCCTTCTCTGCAGACCAGCTAGGGACTGTGTTTATCCTGTAGCAGTTGGTGGGAAATGAGGTTATCGGCGTTGGTGCCGGGAAGGTGCGGGAAAAATCGTTGTTATTGTTTGCGGAAATAATTGCGTAGGATGGTAGGCAGATAATTGAGGCAGGTACAGTGTCATTGGCTGGAGTGGTAGAGGTAGTAGTGGTATGGTTGGCAATGGTTGGGAAAACTGTTCACTCGGGGCTGAATGGCAGTCAGCTGTCACTAGTAGATCGTTAGCAGATGACATTTTGTTGCAGTCATCATCTTCGGCCTTACAGTCTGTTTGTGAGCTGTGCTCCTTGTGTGTTTACCCCTTCACTTGCTGCTGTACACGGTTCCAGTACCGCTGCAGCACAATCACTGTTTGGTTTATCCTGGTTGTTCACTTTCCCTTGGTTTTCATCTTACTGGCACTCGTTGAAACAGGGCTGTGATCCCCTGAGTAAGTCCTCAAAAATTTTCTGTATCATCTGTGTTCTCAAACGTTCACTACAGTCGTCGCAAATAAATTGTAATGCAGTTTCTGTGCTTTCTTCGGCATTGCTTAAGCACTCCCGATGCGATTGCATTTGAAACTCTCCGCAGCTGATTGGTGCTTTTCCTGAACCTGCACATAATAGCTTTCCATACAAAGCATTTGGTAAAAATTTGGAAAATTAGTTGAAGTTTTATTGTATGAATAGTTTGTTTCCACATTTTCCTCTGGCACGTTTCCTTGGTTGCTCGCAACACGGTTGGTTGTTTGGCTGGTCTTGCTGCTGCACTTGCAAAAGCGTGTGCCCATCTCATATTTGTCTACCACATCTGCAGGCATTGGACATAGACACTGCAACCACAACTGTGCTGCTGCACCATGTTGTGTTTGGCCAGCCATGATTGTTTGTCAACAACCATGCGGGCTTGCGGAGGCGCGACTTGGGTGTGTAGCGGGCGATGAAGCCTCTCTGCTGTCTCCACTCAACACAGTGCAGGGGTCAATGACAAGTCCACGTCCTGCTGCTGCGATGGGGTGGCAGTGGCTGATGCCATGACACTCCAAAATGTCCACTTCCCTGCCCATGCTCCCTTATGCTGAACAATGGCAGTACTTAGCTGTTGTGGGCCACTTTTTCTCACTGGCCTCGTGCATCCTTCCTGGCGGCATCTGGGCGTTTGGAAGGCGTCGCGATGCTGCCACTGATTCTGCGGGATGCCTGGTTGACCAAGCCTGGTTGACTGTGTGACTCCCTCGTTGCAGGTATTTGCAGGAAATACACAGGAAAGAATGAGGAAGAATTTTGGGAAAATATTTTGTTGGTAGAATTTTCTCAGGAAAAATTGCAGACTGGTTGCGGGAAGGAATAAGCCACATTGTTTTAAATATTTTTTTTAAGTTTGTTTTTGATGTTTTATCTTCTTTTTTTTTCATAATTTTCTCCAATTCTTAAAATTGTTACGGTTGAGGGTCATCCAAGGTCGTGGTACAGGATCAATGTCATGGTTCAAGGTCAAAGCTCACCTGGATCTAATATGGTGGTCGGGTAATGTTACAACATGGTAGTCTGCTGGGGCTGGTGCCAGTGTTGTCCCATTAAAAATACATTGTCTCAGACTTCCCTTTTATATTCTACTGTACTTTAATGCAAAAATATATTTATAATCACGAAAAATACCGATAATAATGCATATTGTGATGGATATGTCGAGTAAAATATAACTTATCAGATTGATAGCTATGAAGGTCAGGAGATAGAATACAATCTATTATCAGTCGCATCAGGCAATGAACTGTAATCATTGTGTGACTTTGGCCATATTATTTATCTGCAGGGGTCGCGACTTCCCATCACCAAGGGCTAATCACATGCGAGCAATCTTGCATCAACATTAATTATATCCCCAGTAGTACACATTAATAAAAGTAGTAGTAGTAGTAGTGGTAGTTGTAGTGGTAGTAGTATTAGTGTGTTGAGCTATGGCAGGTAAATGGTGACAGGGGTGGCCAAAAATTAGCAATTGAGATATAGTGGTGGCTTTGTAGAGGTAGAACTATAGCGAGTAAATTGAGTTGGTTGAATCGATTGTATTGTGAAAGGGGGAGGGCTGTCGTGGCATGGTGGTAGTAAGGGTGCAATAGACAATTAGGGGATGGCATTCCTCGTGTAGGGGTGAGGGGTTAGTGGTCTCACAGTGAGGGTGGTTGGAGTATCGAATGGTGTGTTGGGGAAGAGGGTGCACAGTGAGGGTGGTAGAGCATTGACGAGGAAATGGTGAGGGGTCTAGCTGTGGTGAGTAAATGGCGAGGAGGTAGAGAGTTGGAGTTGGTGATATTGGTAGATGGTGAGGGGGACTGGAGCTATGGCATGTAAAATGTGATGGAGATGAAAGTCAAGTGGTGTGATGGAGGTGTGACATGAAGTAGAGGTAAAAGGGGATGTGTGTTACATATTAATTATTTCCCTTTCGGGGTTGGTATTTTGATCAACTCTATTGTCAATGATTAATTGGCACAGGGGTCGAGTGAAACTGACTTACCAGTCGCCTGCTGATAGTCATATCATGGAGTGGATGTGCTCTGCTAGCTCCCCAAAAATTGAACCCTCAAGGTCACACACATTCAACATGATATTTGGCATCAGTACGTAATTTTTTTCTAAATTTTCCTTTTTTTTTTTTTTTTTTTGTTGTTTGCTTATTTTTCTTTTTTAAGATTACTGCGATCAAGTTCAAAGTCACTCATGTCCAACATGGCTGCCAGGGTTTATAATGTAAACAAACATGACTGCTGGGTCTAACTCGGAGCCTTTAGTTCACCTTACCCACTTTGATGGCTATGTGACTCTTAAATCGAGGAACCTCGAATCTGCTTTTGTAGCTTTATGAACTACATGGCTCCAACATGGAGGAGCCTCCAATCCGTCTTGCACTCTATGCGAGCTGCTCCATTTTCACCACAATTCAGCCTCATCGGCTCTAAAGATCTCCTTATTAAGAGCCGCCCAAATCTCTCTCTCTCTCTCTCTCTCTCTCTCTCTCTCTCTCTCTCTCTCTCTCTCTCTCTCTCTCTCTCTCTCTCTCTGTTTCTCCATCCCATACTCTGTGATCTACGACGCTGGGAAGCTGGGGGCAGGAAGACCATCGACGGCATATCTGACGTGATTTGCAGTTCGATTACGAAACATTAGATAAAATAAAAATTAACATAACTAATCGGAATTGTATATAAATTTAACACACATCATTATTTAAATATGTAGTGATAGTTATTCAATACTAGTTGATTCTGGCGAACGTTGTTCCGCCTGCTGTGTGCTTCTATATTTTGTTTGTGCAGCGCGTGTTCACGTTCTAGTTCTCCTTCTCAATGCGTCCTCTCTATTACGTCTGGTACGTCGACTGATGTTTGACCGTGGTATCGCTGGCATTTTTCTCTTTTAGATCAACAAACATTTCCTGCAAATATGAGCCAAAATCGGCCCATAAATGTATAAGTTAGACTCCAGCGCCACCTATCGGAATGAAACATCACTAAAAACCTTACCTGCCACCTCAATAACATATGTTGTGAATATGATCTCAATTAGTCCAGTGGTTCGTCAGTGATGATGCGGTTTAGTCACGCACAATGAATTTTAAAGATTGTTATTGAAAATTTTAATGTTTCAGAGAAAGTAAATTCTTCTTGCTCGTTTTTTATAAATGAATAGTATCAATCGTCTAGTATTGAGAATGTTCCAATGTTCGTTAATGAGTGTTAACCGAATCGAATACATGCTATGAAGGGGTAGCCGATAAGTCTTTCGCCTAGGATGCCTATTTAGTTTGTACCGACCCTGGTCAGGCAAGCGACGATGTAGAAGAGTTACAAACATAAATGTGTTACAATGACGCGAAGCTTTTATTTTTATTTGCATACAACAAGACGAAACGAGAGTTACAGGTTGCACAAAATTATAATTTCGTGGCTGGTAAGACGTTAGAACATGGAACTACTTCTCGTAGTTTGTTGCCGACATAACCGTGCGATTTGCGGTTCATTGCTGGCGTTAGAATGCCTATAAGCTGTTCATAGTAAAATGAACACTTTTGAAAGCCCCGCTTATTATCTACTTGTATGCAAGTTGTGTATCCTTCCGCCTTATGTAAAATTAACATTGCCATGGACCTCGTCACTTTATTCATGCGTAGTTCATGCGAAACTGTGAGATTATTATGAAAATTAATATTTTGCAAATCTGCTCATTCTTTCACCTCGGTGCATTAAAAAAACACAGAACGAAAGAAATAATTTAATTTATCACGAATTGCAACTTAACACTTTTTATTCGACGTTAAGTAATGGAACTACTTTCCCTCCATCGTTACCAAATTAACTAGGCGAATGTCACTCAGCGCGCCCGTTGAAATGTTTGCAGGTAGGGGCAGTGACATTTTTCCAAGGTTGATGTCAAAAGTGCTCACTTTATCGTGAACAGCCTTTACATAGAGTTACTGGAAGAAGGTTGATTCAAAAAGTGCTCACTTTATAATAAACCAGGCTAATGGGATAGAGTGAGTGAAGAGATTTGAACGCCTCTTAACATCGGAGTCTTGAGAGCCGATGAGGGTGATTGAGGTGAGTATGGAGCAGCGCTGGAATGAAGGGGCTGGGGAAACGGGATACCCCCGAGAAAACCCGCCGTCCAATGGCGTCGTCCGGCACGATTCCTACATGCGAAAATCCGGAGTGACATGGCCGGGGATTGGACCTTGGTGGGAGGCAAGCAGTCTAACCGCTCAGTCACCGTGGCCCCTAGTGGGGTGGAGCTTTGCTCTTATCAGTATTGTAGCACGCTCAAATTACGCGTTTTTGTGAATGACTAATTAATTAGTGAATATTAGTATTTTTCACACGCCATAGTTTATTTATTTAAATAGTTATGATTTTCATATTTTTAATATTCAGCAACGTTTTCTTCTTCTTCTTCTTATTATTATTATTAGCGTGTATTATTGTGATTATCTGTGTCTTTAAATTGGTTAAATTAGCTAGAGGTAGTTTGTGTGTGTGTGTGTGTGTGTGTGTGTGTGTGTATATATATATATATATATATATATATATATATATATATATATATATATATATAATATAAGGTTTCAGGATTTATATTTTGTATAGTCGCCGTTTTGAGGCCTTATACTGTAGGGTTTTAGGGCGCAAGGATCGTTGGAGTTGTCCGTTTGAATATACCTGGATTTGCAGCCATCCGATTGGCTAGAAGGTTCGAACCCTTCATTAAGATAGGCTGGCTTAGTACGGTAGGAGTCATTCTTCGACCCGAGTGGGTCGTGACGTAGGTGTTGTAATCAGCTGGATATGGAGTCCGAGCTTCCTCCTGACAATAGTTTTTTCAGTTTGAATGGTGGGTCGCGAGGAAAGTATAGCCGTGCCTACATTCAGCCCTTCCTGTAGACTTGGACGTGTCCGAAACTAAGTGACGTCACATTCACGCGGTCCGAACATTGTCTACAAATGCGTTTTCCGAAGTGAGCTTCCAGAATCTGACACTAGATCGCACTAAATTCGACATATTATCTGTTGTTGCGTAGTGACGTTTAAATATTCTATATTATTGTTTATTATATTTTACGAAATGGTTGATTTGAGTATTTATTTATAATAAACGCCTTAACGGTTTTATTTTAAACAAGTTCGACAATATACATTTAAATTAAATTTTTAAACTTACGTTTTTAAAGTTTTAGCCTTCAATAAAAATTTTTGAGACCGAACGAAGACATCCCTAATTATATATTACCATTTCATCATACTTGTTTTGAGGAAGCCCACCTTGCACATCCATTATTTACGTTAATAACGTTAACATTTCACGAATGCGCGCGAAAGTATTTGAAGTCTCCTTTTTCTATCAGCTTAGGACACAACTCGGCACAAAAGTTCAGTTTTGCGAGTGCTTCAAGTTGGGACAGCGTCATGACGTCAGAGGGTCACGTGCACCAATCACAGCGACCTTGTCCTAAGACACACGGCGTAGCACAAAGGTGAAGAGCGGTGTCGGGTGGCACACAGCTACAGGTTGATCTTGGTTATAGATGTCCCTTGACGCTGCTGCTTGGGTGCTGAGCTGTGGCAGACCCATTCTTGTTGGTTTATTGTGACCCGGACTATGGCTAAGAAGGTGGATGGACCAGTGTAGTATTGGCAAGACTGTGGTCACGTGCACCAATCAGGCGACCTTGTCCTAAGAGACACGGCGCGGCACAAAGGCGAGCAGCGGTGTCGGGTGGCACACAGCCACAGGTTGATCTTGGTTATAGATGTCCCTTGACGCTGCTGCTTGGGTGCTGAGCTGTGGCAGACCCATTCTTGTTGGTTTATTGTGACCCGAACTATGGCTAAGAAGGTGGATGGACCAGTGTGGTATTGGCAAGACTGTGGTCACGTGCACCAATCAGGCGACCTTGTCCTAAGAGACACGGCGCGGCACAAAGGCGAGCAGCGATGTCGGGTGGCACACAGCTACAGGTTGATCTTGGTTATAGATGTCCCTTGACGCTGCTGCTTGGGTGCTGAGCTGTGGCTGGCCCTTTCTTGTTGGTTTATTGTGACCCAGACTACGGCTAAGAAGGTGGATGGACTAGTGTAGTATTGGCAAGACCGTGGTCACGTGCACCAATCAGAGCGACCTTGTCCTAAGACACATGGCGTAGCACAAAGGTGAAGAGCGGTGTCGGGTGGCACACAGCTACAGGTTGATCTTGGTTGTAGATGTCCCTTGACGCTGCTGCTTGGGTGCTGAGCTGTGGCTGGCCCTTTCTTGTTGGTTTATTGTGACCCGGACTATGGCTAAGAAGGTGGATGGACCAGTGTAGTATTGGCAAGACTGTGGTCACGTGCACCAATCAGGCGACCTTGTCCTAAGAGACACGGCGCGGCACAAAGGCGAGCAGAGGTGTCGGGTGGCACACAGCTACAGGTTGATCTTGGTTATAGATGTCCCTTGACGCTGCTGCTTGGGTGCTGAGCTGTGGCAGACCCATTCTTGTTGGTTTATTGTGACCCGAACTATGGCTAAGAAGGTGGATGGACCAGTGTGGTATTGGCAAGACTGTGGTCACGTGCACCAATCAGGCGACCTTGTCCTAAGACACACGGCGCATCACAAAGGCGAGCAGCGATGTCGGGTGGCACACAGCTACAGGTTGATCTTGGTTGTAGATGTCCCTTGACGCTGCTGCTTGGGTGCTGAGCTGTGGCTGGCCCTTTCTTGTTGGTTTATTGTGACCCAGACTACGGCTAAGAAGGTGGATGGACCAGTGTGGTATTGGCAAGACTGTGGTCACGTGCACCAATCAGGCGACCTTGTCCTAAGACACACGGCACGGCACAAAGGTGAAGAGCGGTGTCGGGTGGCACACAGCTACAGGTTGATCTTGGTTGTAGATGTCCCTTGACGCTGCTGCTTGGGTGCTGAGCTGTGGCTGGCCCTTTCTTGTTGGTTTATTGTGACCCGGACTATGGCTAAGAAGGTGGATGGACCAGTGTAGTATTGGCAAGACTGTGGTCACGTGCACCAATCAGGCGACCTTGTCCTAACACACACGGCGCGGCACAAAGGCGAGCAGCGATGTCGGATGGCACACAGCCACAGGTTGATCTTGGTTCCAATGTAAAAGTGTTGCACCAACGAAATAGGTAGAACTAGATGTGCAATGTTTTATCTGTTTTAAGGTAATTATTGTTGTACGAATTTTACTCAAGAATATTCAAGTGCGTATAATGTTGCTTTAATTTCCCAAGAAAACTATCGAGCGTAGTTATATCTGTTGGCGTATTTTCAAACTAAATTTGTCGACGATGGCCGCTGATCTCGGTTGGAGGTTTCGAATCGCCAATTTCGGCGGTTCGAAATGAACTTCATCTCGATCTCCAGTCTAGCTCTGAACTCGTATGGTGCAACAGTTTTCAGTGTTGATCTTAGATCCGATCTCAGATCGAATTTCGAACCACGATGGTGCAACCGGCCCTGAGGCGGCCCCCTCCGCGTGTTAGCTGGACAGCAGTTTGAAGGTAGCCGTAGATGAGAGTTGGTCCGTAGGCTGACAGTTTACGTACGTAAGAAGACTGCCCTGTACGCTAATTGTTCCTTCTGTGGGAGAGGCCCGCATTTTCGACTAGTTCTTGCGTATTAACGCAGTTTCTGCAAGATCTTCGACCTACAACACCTCCTCCTGAGTTTCGTTGGCAAAATTAAGTTTCCCAGTAACACTAACACCTATACAATTGTTCTAGAAACTTAGCATCAACGCAATTTTGATTTCTGTTAAAGAGTGCATATCCCAGCGATTAACCACAGCAAACCCGAGACGGAATTTTGTGTTTCCGCTGACTAAAACTGGAACATTCACCAAGTTACTAACAATTTTTCTGGGAAGTTATTTTTGGAAGATTTCCTTTTATTTTAAGCGTAACTGTAATAAAGACATGGTTCACGCTAGGTCTTGTAATAAAGACATGGTTCACGCTAGGTCTTGTAATAAAGACATGGTTCACGCTAGGTGTTGTAATAAAGACATGGTTCACGCTAGGTCTTGTAATAAAGACATGGTTCACGCTAGGTCTTGTAATAAAGACATGGTTCACGCTAGGTCTTGTAATAAAGACATGGTTCACGCTAGGTGTTGTAATAAAGACATGGTTCACGCTAGGTCTTGTAATAAAGACATGGTTCACGCTAGGTTTTGTAATAAAGACATGGTTCACGCTAGGTCTTGTAACAAAGACATGGTTCACGCTAGGTCTTGTAATAAAGACATGGTTCACGCTAGGTGTTGTAATAAAGACATGGTTCACGCTAGGTCTTGTAATAAAGACATGGTTCACGCTAGGTGTTGTAATAAAGACATGGTTCACGCTAGGTCTTGTAATAAAGACATGGTTCACGCTAGGTGTTGTAATAAAGACATGGTTCACGCTAGGTCTTGTAATAAAGACATGGTTCACGCTAGGTGTTGTAACAAAGACATGGTTCACGCTAGGTGTTGTAATAAAGACATGGTTCACGCTAGGTCTTGTAATAAAGACATGGTTCACGCTAGGTCTTGTAACAAAGACATGGTTCACGCTAGGTATTGTAATAAAGACATGGTTCACGCTAGGTCTTGTAACAAAGACATGGTTCACGCTAGGTCTTGTAATAAAGACATGGTTCACGCTAGGTGTTGTAATAAAGACATGGTTCACGCTAGGTTTTGTAATAAAGACATGGTTCACGCTAGGTCTTGTAACAAAGACATGGTTCACGCTAGGTATTGTAACAAAGACATGGTTCACGCTAGGTCTTGTAACAAAGACATGGTTCACGCTAGGTGTTGTAATAAAGACATGGTTCACGCTAGGTCTTGTAATAAAGACATGGTTCACGCTAGGTCTTGTAATAAAGACATGGTTCACGCTAGGTCTTGTAATAAAGACATGGTTCACGCTAGGTCTTGTAATAAAGACATGGTTCACGCTAGGTCTTGTAATAAAGACATGGTTCACGCTAGGTGTTGTAATAAAGACATGGTTCACGCTAGGTCTTGTAATAAAGACATGGTTCACGCTAGGTGTTGTAATAAAGACATGGTTCACGCTAGGTCTTGTAATAAAGACATGGTTCACGCTAGGTGTTGTAATAAAGACATGGTTCACGCTAGGTCTTGTAATAAAGACATGGTTCACGCTAGGTGTTGTAACAAAGACATGGTTCACGCTAGGTGTTGTAATAAAGACATGGTTCACGCTAGGTCTTGTAATAAAGACATGGTTCACGCTAGGTCTTGTAACAAAGACATGGTTCACGCTAGGTCTTGTAATAAAGACATGGTTCACGCTAGGTCTTGTAATAAAGACATGGTTCACGCTAGGTCTTGTAATAAAGACATGGTTCACGCTAGGTCTTGTAATAAAGACATGGTTCACGCTAGGTCTTGTAACAAAGACATGGTTCACGCTAGGTCTTGTAATAAAGACATGGTTCACGCTAGGTCTTGTAATAAAGACATGGTTCACGCTAGGTCTTGTAACAAAGACATGGTTCACGCTAGGTATTGTAATAAAGACATGGTTCACGCTAGGTCTTGTAACAAAGACATGGTTCACGCTAGGTCTTGTAATAAAGACATGGTTCACGCTAGGTCTTGTAATAAAGACATGGTTCACGCTAGGTCTTGTAACAAAGACATGGTTCACGCTAGGTGTTGTAATAAAGACATGGTTCACGCTAGGTCTTGTAACAAAGACATGGTTCACGCTAGGTCTTGTGGACATTCAGTACATAACGGCCACTAACCTACCGATCGTAGTTTTGATATTCCAATCAAATTCCTTTTTAAATTGCAACTTCAGGTTCTTTTTCAAATATATTTTTCAACATTTTTATTTTTGAAGCCTGAAAAATTGATATCATTAAAGATCCTAATTTTGAAACAAGCTATGGTTTGCGGTTCCTCATCCAGGAGTATTATACTTATCCATACTCATCCAGTAGTATTATACTTATCCTTACTCGTCCTGAGAATGCCTATAATATTCTTGTTAGAAAGTGTCTTGCTCATATGTGTGTTCCTGACCGCGTACACATTGTACGTGCAACGGCACAGAGAGAGAGAGAGGAGAGAGAGAGAGAGAGGAGAGAGAGAGAGAGAGAGAGAGAGAGAGAGAGAGAGAGAGAGAGAGAGAGAGAGAGAGAGAGAGAGAGAGAGAGAGAGAGAGTTGTGGAGAATCTGTGAGTAGAGATTGGTGTGTTGCTGTTCGGAAACCTGCACGGAGCAGCCGGGCTACATATATATAATTTTTAAACACCGAGTTGAACCCTACACTAAAGGTTAATCACGAAGGCTACTAAGGTGAAGAGACACTGCGCAGCTCTTATTTTCACTCCACCGAACGGCATTGTACGGATTTCTTGCTGTGTTGGCTCGCAGTGATGTTTCAAGGTGCCTATGGTTGTGGTTAATGCAAATAAATTATTCCTTACTATTTATGCACACCTCTCACACACCGTTTTAAATTTTATTGCTATACTACTGACTTTACATGTCCAGTGTTTTCCTAGGTCTGCGTGCTAACCTTTTACATTAGTACGTTGCCTACGAGTATACCCTACATCCATATTAGTATGTGCTCCCTGTATGTATGTTTTACATCAATTGGCGCCCAACGTATGGACATAAACGCCAACATGTTTCATTGTATTTACCATTATTTTTATTCATCTTTGGTCTGGGCAAAATTATAGTAGCATAACACTTATTTCTTGGGCCTTTGTTTCTCTCCTTTTACAGCAGATTTTGTGTCGAAGAAAGGTTTGAGTGAGAGAAAACCCCTCCACCGTTTTTGGTTTGTCGAACACTTAAACTGACTAAAAGGGCTCGAAAAAGTATTGCCCCTGGAACACCTACTACTTGTTATGCCGCCAAGTCAGGATGGTTGCAGATGCTGTGCTAACTTAGGGGAACAGTCACCTTTATGCCGTGTCCGCAATGGCAAATTAGGGGAATTAGGGTTTAGTAATTTAGGGTGGATGGTTTCGAACGGCTTGTAACAGCGCTACATGCGACAAAGTTGGGAACTACAGACTTGGGGAATTTCAACGTGATTTTGTTTGTCGCCCTCTCAGTAAATATCTTTCTCCCAAGCATTTTCACGTTAACCCCGTTGTCTTGTGAATAACTGATCGTATTTCTTTCTAGACAATATCAATCTCCTCGTCACTTCTTTGATCTCTGCAATTAACATTCTATTTCAAATAACAACTGATCGCGTTTTTTTCTTTCAATTTTAATACAACACACGAACTTTATTTAAAAATAACTCCATGCAGATCCCGGATTTTCCATTTTCCACGTGCATGTATTGTGCGACGTGTCAAGAACAGTAAATACGAACGTTTCCACCACAACACGGGAAATAAAACGTAAATAAACAACAGAGCAGACGATTTCACGGACCTATTTGGGGATTTAGTGTGCTACTTCACCTCAATAAATTTCAACCCTAAATCCCCAAATATTTAGGGCCTAAAATTGGTCACGTGGTCGATACAGTAACCTAAATAATGGCCTCGTAGCCGTTTCGGACACGGCTGTAGTTCCATTTCGTGTGTCCTGCTGTGCCCGAGTGAGGGTATGAGAGAGCTCGTCCTCCTTACGAGAGTGGAAATGAAACCACATCAAACACTGCGAGGAAGACGTTGGCACGGTCGGTATATTTCATTGTTATGTAATCGTGCGCTGTAAGCCAGTTTCTCCCGAGTCCTCTATTGTCTGCTACAAAATTACTATCTGTATGGAAGATTAGGGAGCCGAGGTTATTGGATAATTATACTAAGTATGGTGCATTCTCAGTCACTTCCAACTTTTCTGAAGCCCTTTTTCTATGCTCAACAGCTGCTTAAGACAAAAGTTAACTCAGAACGATTTATGCGGACCTATTAAATATCACGGCAGAAGAATAATACGCATAATTTTACCAACAAAATAATAATGGAACGTGGAATACAAAATATTTATTTGGGGCTCTAAATGCAAATTAGCTGTCGGAAGGACAAAAAGCACATTATTAGAATCCAAAATCAACATTTTGTAAGTAAGTATTCTGTGTACCTAACACAAAGATAGGTACACATGAAATATGCACGATACTCCATTGCAATATTAACAGATCACTAGGTACTTAAGTTTAAATTTTGTACAGCGGAATGCTCTCTTGCGAGTAATAATTAATGATTCTTTTTTATTAGGCGCTGGTTCATTCGGGATGACGTTCCAAACTCAATTTTTTTTTATAGAAATTCATTAGTGTATGAATTTTGTGATATGTTCCAAAACAATGCAACTAGGAAGCATTTACTGCCGAGGAAAAGAAGCCCTTTTAAAATTAATTTTGCTCAGTGGTTTTGCAAAACAGTGATGTCTCAGCTCTGGAAGAAATTAATTCTTATATTCGTCTTAAAGTTAAAGTACAAATTTTATTCACCCTAAGCAATTTTTCCAGCTTCAGTAGCGGCATTTTAAAAAACAAACAAGCTTCTGGTGAAACTCCTGAGGCCGGCAGAAAATTGTTACTTCAATTCTCTACTGGCAAAGATAATGAAATTCTTTCACAGCCGCGTTATCACTCTTTTGTAAAATCACAGAGAAAAATTAAATTTTAAAAAGGGTTCCTTCCATCAAACATCAACTGTTCTCCCACATCTTTGTTTTCGAACGTTTTAGTAAGTTAATAAATGGTGTAAAACGAACTGTTGACTGCAAAATAGACATGTAAAGTAATACTAAGTGGGTATATTTTATTCTCTTCACACAAGCTCCTGAATCTCCAGAATTTCAATCAGGTTTAAGTAAATGTCTTAAAAGTTGCACAAAGAGTATAATCAGCCGTATAAATATAATCTGGACTATGAAGTGCTACGATAGTCCAGTACATGTCACTGATCTATAAAAAGAAGAACGCGATTATACTGCCAATACGAAGTTTGAAGAATTTTTCTCTTTATTTATATCCCCCCGCTCCCCCCCCCCCCCAAGAAAATAACAGTCTATTGAAAAGTATAAGTCATCATTTGTTTTGTATGAAACGTGTACAAGAGTCTCCATGCTTACTGAATTGTATGCAATTCCTTACCGATTGTTAAAACTTTTGTCATGTGCGCAGAGCATACTGCTATAGGCGCTTTCAAAGAAAATAAGGCCGTTAGATACTATTTAAATGTTTTCCTTTGCTTATGATGTCATGAAAATATTCGTAGAGCTTAAGAAAATGCTGAAACCCAACGAGCAGATGGCCTTACACAGCAGGACATACATGGCAACCAAACTGCAAACCTGTATTCTTGTCACAATATTGATAGTTGCCAAATTCTAGGGCAATTAACATTGTGACGTGAATATGAGTTCATAGATCAGTCGCCACGTCTCTCCTGGTGTGAAAGATAAAGTCCGCCCACAGTTATTTCACATTTCTGTGAAGCCCTTCTGAAGTTATACTTCCAGGATATTCCTCCGATATCCTTCCAGGATACTCCAGGATATTAACGTTAAGTTAGTCTGGAAATTTACACCAAAGGACAACGCACAGCATTCCTGTGCACTCAGTTGTAATAATGTTTTGCATGAGAACAATTTCATATTAGGCGTTACCAACACACATGTCTTCTCACTGTTTTAAATTCATATTAACAATAAATAAAGTATTATAATTTATGCATGATATATAATAAATATAATCCCAATTAAACCAAATTAACAGTTACTTTTATGAGCATAAGTATAAAACGCTTTTGATACATAGCATATATAGCAAATATCTAAACACGTGACACATGGGGTGATTTCCCAAAGGTTTGATTCAAGAAGTGTGAAGAAACTAGAGCCCTGAGTATCTCGCAGATTGAGTTGGCACGAAGCTAGGCTGGACAGCCTTCTATGCACTCGAGCGAGACATTATCATTTGCTTATTGGGTGTTGTGGCCAAGTGAGGTCTCTGTACAGGGCTGTTAAACACTCACTAACACTACTGTTTCCTGTTTATTACCGGCTCACAGTTCAACATCGAACACAAGTCCATCCGAAAGCGAAAATATGTGACACAAAATTCTGAAATTACTTATGCCTACACCTCATAAACAACATGGCAATTATTTAATAATACCGATGTACCTCCTGCAGAAAATTTTTTAGAAATTAATATTTGTAAAAATATTTTGACGTTAGTACGTTTTTAAATTTGCAACCATAGTGGGAGGCAATCCAGAAAATCCAATGATAAAATTGAGAGATAGCGTTGGTCATTGCAGCTCCGAATCTATCGTCTACATTCAAAATTCACTTACACCACTCGATTGCCAAACGATAGAAGAATATGTTACGTTGAGTGAGGACTACGATGCATTGCGCGGGGCGAAAGGGGAAAAAAAGGGGGGGAGGGCAATTTGAGTTCGTTTCGCCGCGTCTCATAATTTCCACGTAGTATAACTTTCGAATAGGAGAAGCTACGACGCTCGTTTGAGTTTCAATCGACAGCTCTCGTCAAGATCAATCGATTGCGTGTATAAAAACATTTGCGTGGCGTGATTATGGTGAAATTGTATGCGTTTAATGTAGAAAATTAAGAAAACCTAACACAATTTCGGCCTATACTCGTCAAAAAGCCAAGTAGAAATACAGAAATCGTATAAGGTTGGAAAGAGCATCTCAAAAGCAATCCAGTGATGCCCATAAAGCCCCATATGATCGGGTGAAGCGGTGCCGGGAACGTAAAAAATACACCAAGGCGTCCGAGCGCGTCAACGTAGACGTATTGACGCAAAACAAAAGGCCGTGTCCCAAACACAGCCACGACAGCCTAGCTTGGTGGCGGGCCGGTCGACTCCTTAACGGTCAAGTAGAAGGTAGGAATAGCACGGACTGGCCAGTGTTGGGCAATCAGTGTGACCCCAGCATTTCACTGGCAGTTGTTTGACTAGTCGTTGTAGTAGCTCTGGAGATCGAGGAGATCCGGAAATGTTTCGTCACTGCATGTGCAGTGACACATCGCACGGTGGATAGTGGTTCAGTTATGTTGCTGTTGTGAGAGAACTGGGAATGAGTGTCACATGGACTGTTACCTTGGCAGGCCGATGCGTAATAACCTCAGCTCCCTGACCCTCCATATAGAGGAACTTTGTAGCTGACAAAAGAAGGTTCGGGAGAAACCAGTTTACAAAGCACAGTTACACAGCAATGAAATATACCGTGTCAGCGTCCTCGAGGCAGTGATTGCTGTGGCGTGATTTCCTCTTAGTGAGGATGAGCTCTCTCGATGAACTCGCCGCGCTGGGCGAGCGGATAGCATGCTCGCCTCTCACCAAGGCGAACCGGGTTCAATCACCGGCCGGGTCACTGGATTTCGCGTGTGGGAATCGTGCCGGACGATGCCGTTGGTCGGTGGTTTTTTTCTCGGGGATCTCCAGTTCCCCCCGTCCTTTCATTACGGCCCTGCTCCATTCTCACCTTCATCACCCTCATCGGCTCTGAAGACCTCGCTGTTAAGAGCCGCCCAAATCTCTTCACTCGCTCCGGCACGACAGCGCACAAGAAGAGGAACTGAAGGTGACTGTTAAACTCAGTTAGCACAACAGCTCCACCCCCTTCCTTGACTTGCCAATACAACAATCACTGTCCATGTCTGCATATACTTCAACGGGCGCACAGAGTTGCATGGGCCCGGTAAAGTTGCCAATGATGGATGGAAAGTAGTTCCATATCTTAACGTCGAATAAAAACTGTTACGTAACCATTTGTAATCATTTAAATTATTTAATTCGCTTTCTGTGTTTTTAAATGAATCAGTGTATAAAATTTATGGGTTTTTATAAATGTTTACTTTTATAATAATTGCATTGTTTCACTTAGCCGACGCACGAATAAAGTGATGATACTCGTGGCAATGTTAATTTTACATAAGGTGGAATGATACACAACGTGTATACAAGTAGATCTTAAGCAGGACTTTCAAAAGTGGCAATTTTATCGTTAACAGAGTATAGTCGATATGCCAGGAGCAATACTTTCTCGGGTCATCAAAATGCCTTGCTCCTTCAGTTTATATCCCAAGATCTTCAGTGCAGTGTTAACTGGTAAGCAGTTCTGAGGGAAGACAATGAGGCGGTTACTGGACAGATATTCTGGGAAGAGAGTGAGATGCCGAATATGTGATTTACAACTTCAGGATGACAGTAATGTCGACAAGGTATGCCACCGCGAACTTTCTGGAAAGGTCCTCCTACACAGCACGTCATAGAGTGAGTTGGTTGGTGCACACTCGAGTCAAAATATCATGGCTCAATATCGCAATTTTCGACATATCAGGTGTTGATTCTGTTTAGGGCCTGTTGGTACCCTGCTCAGAGTTAAGATCAGAAAGTGTATATACCCTTGTCCTAGACTCGAGCCGGCCACTCCCGTGATCTGTGTAAATAGTACACTCTTTGGAACTACTTTCAGTGCGCAATAATCGACACACGCCTGGCTGGGGTCTTGAACGAGCACACCCGGCAACGTCACATCTTCTAGAATACTGTTTTAAAGTTAGACGTCACATTTTCTTTAACAGTTTTTTTTTAAGGAGATCAATCAATTTAAAACTTAGTGGTTTCATTCTCATTCCAAATTACATCAGACTGTACCTCGATTATCACTTTCCGACCTATGGTTATTTAATAGAATATATCTGTTTTGGTATCTTTTATGCCAAGGAGTTCGAGTACTGGATTTTGTTACACGCTGTATAACGGCATGCGTAACAAGATTTACGAATATTGTGAACCCGATATCCATTTGCCCGACCTTTACGTTTGTAGTTCGTAAAAGGGACGAACGTGTAAAGTCAAATGCTGACGTATCCGTTTACGTAAATGCCTTTAAAATGTTCAGCCATTCACGAACCGAAAACAGATGTTTCTCTGCACAGGCTATTCACGGTCAAGTGCGCACTTTTGAAAGCCCTTGCATTTGGAATAAGAGTCAATAGATATATTTTATTTTAGCCTTAGGTGTTAACGTTCGAGTGCGGTAGTATATACACACTTTGTTTATTACTTACGAATTGATATTTATTTTTAAAGGATAAAATAAATGGCTGAGCGAGAAAAGTAACTAGGGTTTCAAAAGTGCTCACTTTACCGGGAACAGCCTATACATAGTTATGGATATGGTCATAGTTCGCTCGCAGCATGGCGACGAGGGACATTTTCTAACCTATTTTAAAACTAAGAGGGGGATGTGACCTAAGTCTAATGCCCGGTTGCACCAACATCTTACCCGATCCGAGATCGAATGATCTTAGTTCCAAACCAGGATCCAGTTTGATCTTGGTTTCAATGTGAAAGTGTTGCGCCAACGAAATTTCATGATTTCGGATCTCCGATTCGTCGATCTTGGCTCCAATTTGAGAGATCGATATTAAGTATGAGACAAATCTTGCTATTGGTTCGTTATATATGACGTAATGGAAGTAGGCGAATTTTTCCTTATAGATAGAACTAGATGTGCAATGTTTGATCTGTTTTCAGTGAATTTTTGTTGTACGAATTTTACTGGATAACATTTAAGTGAGTATAATGTTGTTTTAATTCCCCAAGAAAACAATCGAACGTAGTTCTATCTGTTGGCGTATTTTCAAACTACATTTGTTGCCGAAGGCTGCTGATCCCGGATCGAGATTTCGAACCACCAATTTCAGCGGTCAATATTAAAGTAACTTACATACCTCATTTTTGACTAAATTATTATTATTATTTTTTTTTCATAATTTAACTACAAATTATATTATTTCATTACTAGTTAATATGAATTGAAACAGTGAGAAAATAGGTGAGTTGGTAATGCCTAGTAACAAATAGTTGTTATGGTTACACTGTGTGCGTTGTCTCTTTGTTGCAATCTTCTAGACTTGTTTGCATAAGGGGGAGGAATATCCTGGAAGCATATATTTAGCAGGGCAGGCTTGTTGGGAGTTGGGAGTAACAGTGAAGGAACTATACGCCAGTCCAGCTCTGAACTCGAATGGTGCAACAGTGTCGATCTTAGATCCGATCTTGGATTGAGTTTCGAACCACGGTGGTGCACCCGGACACCAGTGC
The DNA here is from genome assembly GCA_029891345.1 of Dryococelus australis. Lineage (NCBI taxonomy): Eukaryota > Metazoa > Arthropoda > Insecta > Phasmatodea > Phasmatidae > Dryococelus > Dryococelus australis. The sequence continues at coordinate 5,365,152 of CM056993.1, forward strand.
TTCTCGGGGCAGAGCCCCACTCGACTAACGAGCACGGGTATTCGAGGAGCGAGCAGAGCAATCTTCCTTCTCAGATTGTTTCTGGCTGAAACCTCACCAGCTCTCCTGACAACGTGTTCCACACTCACACGACGGCTAGGTAGAGCAGCGCAGCGTAGCGGTCGAGGACGGAAGCCTTTGTCGTGCAGGCAACCGTGCAGGCCCGAAGTCAAATTGCATTATGTCCGCTACGCGGCGCGTGAGTAATCCAATCTTGGCTGCCGGCTTTCATGTCGCACCCAGCCCACGTGACCTCGTTCCTACGTGGCCACCGCCCCAGCTAAACCATTGCATCTATCTTTTTTCATTATCTTCGCATGCACTATTCTCGTCTCCGATAATGTCACAACACGAAAAGAAATATCAAACGACGGGGTCATTTTTTGCCGCACTTTTTATTTTCTTTTATAGAAAAATAACGGGAGCCGAGCAATTTTTACTGTTTTTTTTTTTTTTTTTCCGGTGGCCAAACACAGGAGCGGATTTAGACTTTCGGTTTGGAAAAAAGGAGGGTTGATGAATGTTTACTATACTCTAGGCTTTCGATCCGTGTCATGGAATAGGGGCACACATACTCACCATTATTTTAGAAAACAATGTTAAAATAATTAGAATTAGTATTTTTAACAACGATGGCGTTATTTCATTATAGTTTTAAAACATTCACAGAACAGTTTCTTGTAGGCCTATCTATGTGTTTGGAGTCCACAGTGGTTGAGCAGTTAGCTTCTGTATCCTGTAATCTTGCATTCCGCCCTGGCAGTCCATTACAGGAATACATGTAATACAGTTATGATTTATTTTTACTTTATTTTATTAATTTTAAATTTTGTTTTGAAGATATATTTCCTGCACAATGAAATGTCGTGATTCTGAGTTCTTTACATCATGTGTATTACGAACTTAAAATTTCATTCATGATCAGGCAGCTTCTATACAAATTAATTACCCTAATAACCTAATTTCGTTTCCAGCAATTGTTCGCCATTTTAAAGCTCCGTGACGTCAGAAACGGCCGTTTTGTTCATGTGCGATCCTCATTGGCAGAGTCCTTCGAACAGCAAAAACAAAATTTAGAACCGTTTGAATCTTCAAATGTTTGATGGAAACTGGAGACATCCAACTTCTTCATACAAACATGGCGGCGTTTATGACGTATCGGTGATGTCATAGCTGTCCATCTCTGTTTGATCAAATGTATTGGAAGAAGTTTGATGGAGAAATTTGACAGCGCAAAATGGACATAACGCCCTCGCTATCGACTCTTCCTACAATCCATTCACAGTTGCTTCATACTTTTTTGAAGCCCTGCTAAAGTTCTACTTCCTGGATATTCCTCCGCCCCGTACAAATCAAACTTAAATAAATCTGGGAAATTTACTTCAAAGGACAACGCACCGGATTCGTGCGCACTCTGTTGTAATAATATTTTGCATGAGAACTATTTCTTACTAGGCGCTACCAACACACGTGTCTCCTCTCTGTTTTTATTCATATTTATTATAAATTAAATATTAATTTATAAATAAATATTGGTCAAACTTAAATTAAACGAAAAATATGATATTTTTATATTAACAGAGGTATAACACGCTTGTAATGCAAGGAATATTTCGAAAATAACTGCATACGTTATACATGGAGCGATTTTTCGAAGGTTTAATTCAAAAAGTGTGAAGAAACCGCTAAAAGGCTATACGTACCTATCTAACTACCACGGACCTAGAAGAATAACATCCATGATTCTATTATTAGATTATCCTGAAGAACTCTTAAAAACATTAATATCAAGTCAACTATGAGTCGATAGCAATGTAATTCAATATGTGTAGTTGATATTTGTGTAGTGTAAATGAGCGCTTGTGTTAAAGAGAAGACCAGCGTATAATATATTATTAATTTCTCTGTGGATCATCCAGACATACACAAGAATTAGACAGAATAAAATTCTCTTACCCACTTGCCATCAATTAACACCACATTGCTCACTGTATGAATTATCATAAATCATCAGCAATCTTAGATCCTCTCAAAAAGGTCAGTAAAAATTATTTTTAACTTACTTTTTCCCCTGGAGTATAAGCGTGCTGTGAAACAACATACATAATTTAAATCATACTGAAATTCAAGATCTTCATAAATTACACTCATGTAACCTGGTTCAGCATAAGGCATATATTACCTTAATAACCAGCATAAGGCATATATTACCTTAATATGAGAAAAGTCAAAACACATTAACATTGAAAACTTTTGAAAATATATAATTAGTAGCAATTATTTGTTTCAAATTGGATTTCATACCGATAATGAATGTGGCTCGTATATTAAATTTTCCACAGAGCAATAGAAAATATTATCTCAATTTTTTCTCCAAAATTAAGTTCCAAGACCATCATTAAGTGAAAGGAAATTTATGAGTTCAGATTTAAACTAATACTTCTTAATAAAACCTTCAGTAGGTAGTTGATTTTAATTTGAACAAAATAGTGGGGTAAGATTTCAATTCGACTATCTTTAGAAAAGGCATACTCGACCACAGGACCTCTGAGTCATTTATTTAAAAAAGATTAGAATTTTTGTCAGTTCAGAATCTTTTGTTGAAATTATTTTGATTGTTTTTCAAAAGCAAAATAAATGTATAAATATCGTTTTCTCACACCCAACCATGCAGTCTTGCTTTCGGCAGCGGTAGTAATAGCATCCATTGAGCCCAATGTTACTTCTAAAGCTTGCGATGTCTATTTTCCATCGCCCTGTCTTTAGGATGGGCGGTCGAAATTACAGATATCATTAAATTTAATAAAAGACAAACTTTAATGAACTGACCGCTGTCATGCATAGATACAGAGAGAGAAAGAGAGAGAAAGAGACCCTGGGCTTGCTAAATCCAAAAATATATAATTTCCTGATAACCAAATATTTTCTACTAAACGTTATCATAAGTTATCTCTTAGGGCCTGTATACAAGAATCTCGTTTGACAAGGAGAAATTACATGGAATAAAATTCAGTAATTACAAAAGTGTGAGTTTATGTGTCCTCTCGTTATGTTACACACACACAGCGGTAGTTATTGTGTTTATGTAAGAGCGTGAAGTAACATTGAATTACACATTGACTGTTGTGCTTACACCTTTTATACTTACACAATCAATACTCTAGGTCACTGTCTCTGGTTCAATTCCTGTTGAAGACATGTATGACATTCAATGCAACTGGGATAAAATAGGAAACTGTTATTCTTTATTATTATTATTATTATTCAGGCTAAGGAACAGGGCAAGGTTTTGTGTATACAGAACCAAGCAGGTATTCAATGTAGTGACTTTTTCACTCAGAGGATTGAGACAAAATTACCATTTCAAAACCACAAGAAAATTTATCAAAATTATTCCTCTTAGGAATACATATAGAATCAAATTAGGAGAAATTACTAACTACCACAGAACTACTGGGAATGAATAGGTCGTGTGTGATCTTATGTTATTAAATATATTACAAATTATTAACAAAAAAAACTTGAAAAATGGTTGTAAGAAAAAGAAAGAATAACTAAACTGGTGACTCTTATTTGCAAATTAGTTTGAAGTCTCAAATAAATAATTATTGTACTATCTAACTAGTAAATTATGCCTTTAAATAATCCACTATACTCACAATCATTATTTTGGGAAGGGGGAGGAGGGGGGGGGGGGCTGAAATTCTGAAAAATTATTTACTGGAAAAGAAAAACTCTAATGCTGCTTAGAGTATTGTGTGTTGAAAATCAATGTTACTGAAGGCGATTCCCAACAGTTTCATCTCAAACACTTCTCTACCTTTTCATGCAAGTCTACGAACAATTAAAACTGCTTGCCAATCGTTCCAAAATCACTGGAAAATTAATTTAAGTCAAAGTTTATTGTTCCTTTATACTGTTCTCATAGTAATTATACTGATTAAAATGCTACGTAGCTAGCTCAAAGAACGAATATCAGGACTACGGGTTTAAACCAAATTATATTATCGGCCATCGATCAGCAAAACTACATAAATACTGTAGATAAACGTCGGGTCTGTAGTCCATAGCGTCACCTCTACGGCGTCGGTACAGACCAAACTGGCGCCTGGCGCTAAGCGGCGCCTATCCTCTGGACGGCGTGGCGTCTTCTCACACTAATATAATTAAAGTCGCTAAGTCTACGCGCTCTTCATTTACATGGCATGACATTCCTATTCGTGGACTCACTGCTGGAACTGATATCTACACCCTAAATTAGGTTCGCGCCTGGGATTTCCACGGTTTACTTGGCATGACATTCCTATTCGTGGACTCACCGCTGGAACTGATATCTACACCCTAAATTAGGTTCGCGCCTGGGATTTCCACGGTTTACTCCGGCGGTAAGTTATGCTGCGTCCGCCCAAATCGCAAGTCCTATCAGAAGCACCTCACATCCGGCTTCTGCCTCCTAACATACTCAAGAAATGTCAGATATTACCGGTATAACGTAGAAAAAAAAATTAGAAAAACCCTAAAATGAAAAACTAAAAAATCTAACGCGCAATTTAAACAAAAATTAAAAAGAAACGAAAGCTCATTATACATTAATTAGAATTTATATAAAATAAAAATTTCTTTGGAAAATATAAAATAAAATTTAAGGTTAAAATAATTAACAAAAATCTAGCCCTAGAAAATGGACGTAAAGGATTGTAATCCACCTAAAGTATTATGTTAAGTTAAGCCAAAAGTAAAAAAAAAAGCCTATGAGGGGGCGATCAAAATATAAAAAAAATTAAAATAGATAAACATTAAAAGAAAATGAAAATAAAAATACAACATTATGCCAATATTTACTGTAACAAAATGATGAATAGAAAAATATGTAATGGACCTAATACATGAGTGACATTAAAACTTTAAATCAATTAAAATTCTGGAAAATTAATGTCAGATAATTAAAAATAAAACTGTGAAAAAAATTTCTACCATAAATAAGAATGTAGACAAACAAATAATTTTAACTGACAGATGTAAAGATTGAATTGAACTCATAGTATTGACTGATATTAGCGTCAGTTTGTAAATGTAACAAAGAGTAAGTTTTATTAATATTTCTACACAATAATTATACACAGTCTGGTTTGTGGCGGTTGTACGGTTGCATGCGTCTTCAAGTGTTTTACAGCTGACAGGTTGTATGCATCTTTATACTGTACATTACTAAACACCAGGATTCATATACGACATTTCTGTTTCGATTTTAAAGTGTAGTTTACACAGGATACATTTTGAGAGGGGGTGTTTTTATATTACTTCAAACGGTGATTGGTAGAAAAATGTCTGTCAAGGCCCTACATAAAATCCTACTGAATACCTTATTTTAAAAGTTGGCTAAAATAATTCTAGAATAATTTGTTAAATGTGAATACTGGTTTAACATATTTGTGCATAAACTGAAAAATACAAATTGTGATGAAATTCTGTCATACAGAATGGTCCACCTAAAGTGGAAGGAGGGACTCAGTGTTATAGCAATTGCCATGGGAAGTATTGCAGAAACGCCAAGAAATAATGTTGAAATATGACACTTGGTCAATCTTTGCCCTAGCCACAATGATAAAAAAAGTTTGTGAAATTTTTAATGCCCTGACAATGGCTAGTAAATTAATATTTAGAGACGTAAGAAAAATACAAAAACACTAACTAGTATTAGGTAACGCATACTGCTCTCTTGTAGCATGATTCCTTTCTTCAAAGGATAAATTATATATATATATACATACACACATATAGAGAGAGAAAAAAAGGGGAGAACTGACTGACTGACTGACTGGGATATTAACTCCCAGCCTCAACCATCGGACCTAGAAACGTTATATATTTGAAGGAAACATTGATCCATGATGTAGGCAGTGATAAGGAGGGATTTTTAAAAATTCATCCCCCTTCCGTGCCAAGAATCGAATGTCTAGCCCTGTTCCTGCACAGCGTAGAATATAAACCGCCAATCTCCCCTTCCCCCTTCCCCCTCCCCTTAAAAATACGAAAATCTACACCTACTACTGTACTTCTCGCAAGATGCATGCTTCACGTTTGGTGCATTTCTTCTGCAGCTGCATCAGGAACTGCTATAAGCGTTGTTGGTACGACACTTTTGTGTGCATATATACATATACATATATGTGTGTGTGCGTGCATCATGTAGAATGTTCGCAAGTTTTCTGGACTTTGAAGTTTTGGATTGTTATAATTTTGAAGATTTTACTGTCGTGAGTGAGTGAAAATATTTGGCTGGCTGTTAACATCGTGGCCCTGAGAGACGATGAGGGTGAAGCGAGCTGAGTGTGGGGCAGCACCGGAATGCAAGGGAGGGGGGGAAACGGGAGATCCCCGAGAAAAACCCGCCGACCAGTGGCATCGTCCAACACGATTCCCACATGCGAAAATCCAGAGCGACTCGGCCGGGGATTGAACCCGGTTCGCCTTGGTGGTAGGCGAGCAGGCTAACCAAATACAACAGAGACTAATACCAGACAGCTGTATACGAACAACACGGTCGAGTGTGAACAGCAGCAGCAGCGAACCTAGCGGCTTGAGGTGGCAAACACCCGCGAACTTTGTATCTGTGTATGGCTTGAGGTGGCAAACACCCGCGAACTTTGTATCTGTGTATACGCAGCACAGTAGACATAACAAGTACATTTGTGCACGGAATGTCGCATATTCCTACAAAGTATTTTGTTTCGAACATTTGTCTTTTTATTTTACATTGTAGTACAAGTGTCTTAATGTGTGTACAGTAGTTTGGATTTTAAAAAAGGTGGTATTTAATGCCAAAAATCTCGAATAACAAGTGAACTCTGCAATCTTTACAATAATAACTGTAAAATTTATCTTGTAATGTTCGGGACACATCTGAAGATCTGGAACACACCGTGATTAAACATGATTTGTTTTAATTTCTGTACATGTGTGTATGCTACATAAATACATTAATAACATATGCTTGTTTTCCTCACTAGGCCTAATACCTAACCTACAACACACATATATTTTTGACATACCGTTTCGTAACATCTATCGCGAATTAATACTATTGTGTTGGTAATTTTTGTATAAGAATTATGTTCCAAAAACAACATTACTGACCTTCCGCATTGCAAATATGAAAGTGATAAAAACCAAATTTGTTGCTTTAGCAAGTAATGAGTAGTCTCTCTAGCTAAATTCCGATTTAATGCGCATCCCCAGCGTACGAGAATCAAAAATTTAAAATAAACAAATAGCTTTAGTTCCCGTGCAGTAAATTTTTTTTGGGAAATTAGCTTCTTGAAAGCTGCTGCTGTTGTGCTGAGTATGTGTTTGTTATCCACACGACTTTGTAGTCCCTATCAGCAAGGGAAAATTAATCCTAAATATTTATCACTGCCTTTTTTTAAATCAAGGGCATATTAATGCCATATATTTTTGTTTTACTGGCCAGTGTTGGATCTAGGCATATTTTTTTGGGCGGCGTTGGGTAAGGGTGAAAAAAGGGGGGGGGGGGGCAAAGTTGGTGTCTGCCCGCACCCCTTTTTTATTTTCAATCCTAAAGTAAGATTTTTTTGTAAGGTATTTATACAAGAACGTGAATGTCAAGCTTCGGAAACTTGTGTTTTATGTGTTATATATGCTGGAAATAACAAATAAAAATATTACAAAGATATTTGTTAGCGGAACAGCAAATCCGATAATGGACTAGATTTTGCAGAACTAATAGTGTAAGTGAAACAATTATACAAAGAGCAAATGCCACCTGCCATGGTAATTCAGTGAATGTGAATCACTAAAATAATTGAAACTACATAAAACATAAGCAATTCCTAGTTAAAAATGCACGACGGTAAATGTAAACAAATGTGTCGCCACCTCAAGCCGGCAGAGCGCAGCACAATCACTTTTCGCACGGAAAATCGCCAGCTGTCCGGTATTAGTCTCCATAGTATTTGGTCTAACCACTCAACCACCGCGGCCCCTGTAGTTTGTTGTCGTGTTTTTTCACTACATACTATTTGTTTTTGAGATTTATTTTATTTGTGGCTGTATAGGTTTAGTTCCTAAGGCCAGGCGAATTTTGCGTCTCATTCGATTAAATGTATAGATATAGTGTATTTGCGGTTTATTCTCTCTTTTTGAAACAAACCTTTGAAAAATCACATCATGTATGATGTTTTTGGCTGTTTTCTAAATATACCCTGTGTCGAAGCGTTTCATGATTGTGTGAACGTAAAAGTGGTTTTATTTTTGTTATTTTTAACTTTTACTTACATTTAACTATAGATGATAACATGTCATTCATAATTAATACGAATAAAATCAGAAAAAAATAGTTATATTGATAATGCTTAGTAAGAAATATTTCTTATAGTAATAAATGTTATAGGCGGTTCACTGTAAAATAAGCTCTGCTTATGATCTACTTGTATGCATGTTTTGTATTCCTCCGCGTTATGTAAAATTAGCATTGCCATGGGCCTCATCACTTTATTCGTATGTCGGTAAAGTGAAACTGTAGAATTATTAAGAAATTATTTTTACACTTCGATGGATTAAAAAAAAAAAAAAACAGAAAGCGAAATGAATAATTCTAAGTTATCACAAATGATTACCAATAGGCCGTTCACGGTAAAGTGAGCACTTTTGAAGCCCTAGTTACTTTTTTCTTTCAACCAATATATATCCTTTCACCACTTGTTAACGTAAACCCTGTCGTGTGAGTAACGAACACAGTGTATACATTCACCGTACCCAAAACCAAAAGTCCGAGGCCAAAATGAAGTGTATTTATTGGTTATTATGTCCCATGAAACAACTTCAAAAAGTGCTCACCTTACCGTGAACGGCCTATAACACTTTTTATTCGACGTTAAAATATGGAACTACTATCCAGCCATCGTTACCAATTTTACTGGGCGAATGTCACTCAGTGAGTCCGTTAAAATATATACATGCAGGGGCAGTGACTTTTCTCTAACGTTCATTTCTAAAGTGCTCACTTTATTGTGAACAGCCTTTACAGTGGGTGGGCACGGATGTGGTGCGTAAGCCCCTTGGTGCAATGTTCTAGACTAGGTTAAGCTTAAGGCCCGTCTACAACCGTGTCTGCGCACAACGTTAAACGCTAAACGTCGCCATAAGAAAACTGCCATATCTACAGTCGACGTTAACAGGAATGAAAATAAAAATAATATAAGTTTATATATACAAATATTTTTGTTTGTGCTTGAAATTTAAAAAGAACCTTTTGTAAAACAAGAGATTCCGCATACTTAATAGTTACACTCAATTAATTTTTAATGCATTTTGCGATGTTTGTATATAAAATTTCGTGTAACATTAACAAATTAAATAAGTACTGCTATAGTGGCTCTAGCTGTTGGTAATCGTCCGTAACATTTGTTTTCACTTGTTTGTGACGTCTTGAATTGTGATTGGCCCGCGCAAAAGTTGGCCAACGTATACCGCGTTGCGTTCTACTCGTTTAGCGCCACGGCAACGTTTAACGTCACGGCAACGTTTAACGTCAGTTGCATACGACTCACGGATTCATGACTTATCATAACGCGTTATTGTAGCGTCAACGCGATTGTAGACGGGCCTTTAGTTTGCATGAGGCGTAGGAATACCCTGGAAGTAGATCTTTAGCAGGGCTAACAGTGAATGTGTACTACAGAGACGCTTGTTGATGGATATGTGTCGTGCGTGTGGTGTGGTAATGATCCAGTGTCGCCACGTGTAGTTAACCACCTGCGCGTGCTTACGTAACGGCGAAATGAGGTTACAGATGAATCCGTTACAACGAGGCATGCTTGAAGGGCGCCGTCCGGATCGATGAGAATGGCCACTAAGGAAAAGGTTTTGATGAATCAAACAAGATTTTTTTTTTGATGCAACCAAATTATTTATTTGTTTGGGAGCAATGAAATATTTTGCTGTTTCTGAAACCAAATTAATTTGTTGTTCACACATGGTTGCCCCAACCTGTAAGATTTCGTTGGTGCAACCAACGATTTGTTTGGCTACACGCACATCAAACAGTCTGGGCCGATATAAACAAAATATTACAAGTTCGACCGAGTTTCGAATCTCGATAACCTGCGTCCGAGCGCTACGCCTTAGTAAGCTTAGATAATATGACAACTGATGACGCCGGAAAGCTTTTAAATAGTTATACTGCAAATATCTGGCAACGTGTGCAAACAAATATTTCAAGTTTTACAGCCTTACTTGTCAGTCTCTTGTATTATTTATTAATGTGTTTATACGATTGTTAAGCATCACTAGATGCCCTAACAGACACGGGTACTGTCCTAATTGTCACAAAAAATACAAACAAACACTCGAGCTGTATTTTCCAACGAAGGCAGTCAAATGAGTTACCAAACAAATGTATGCAGTTGAGTCAACAAAATATTTAGTTGGCAGTCTAATTTTTTTGGTCCAACACAGATATTTTATTTATTCAAACGTATATTTGTTATACGAACAAAAGTAATTTTGTTCCTTTTAAAATGTTGTTTGCTTGGCAATATATTTTGTTAGGGCACCTAAATATATATTTGGCCGTAAACGAATGTTTTGTTCGATTTTCACTCAGTGTGAGTGTCCGAGGCCTACAGATGTGCGGAGTGCTAAGGGCGACAGACGCACGCACACATACCTCTGTCATGGTCTCTACGTGCACGGCACTGAAATGGCACCCAGTCTTTCCTTCCGCAGCTACCCCGCTATGAATTTTCACCGGAGAGATAACACATGCGAAATTGTACATTTCGCCTTATACTACCTTACAAACTTTGAACCACAATTTTCCTGCCTATACGGTCCGTTCTAACCATCACCACACGTGCGAAAAATATATTTCAAACTAAAGGCTGTTCACGATCAAGTGAGCACTTTTGAAATCAACCCTTGAAAAAAAGTCACTGTCCCTACCTGCATATATTTTAACGGGCTCACCGAGTGACACGTGTCCAGTAAAGTTGGTAATGGTAGAGGAGAAAGTAGTTCCACATACTAAAGTTGAACAAAAAGTGTTAGGTAACCATTTGCGATAACTTTAAATTATTTCTCTTGCTTTCTGTATTTTTTAATGCATCGAAATGTCAAAATGAGCAGATTTGTACAATAGTTTCACAGTTTCATTTGACCGACGTATGAATAAAGTGATGAAAGCCCATGGCAATATTAATTTTACATAAGGCGGAAGAACACACAACGTGTATACAAGTACATAATAAGCAGGGTTTTTAAAAGTGCTCATTTGACCGTGAACAGCCTATATGAGTGGCGAATCTAGAAACTCACTATGTAGGGGCCACTGGAGTGGCGGGCTCTCTACAGTACGTTCAAACTATATGTTGTAGTAAAGTAATTACTTGACGCCTACACCACCTCTCTTATTCGCTCAAATTTCAACGTTGTAGAGAAGCTTCCATCGAACATAACACGCGCTTCTAATTACGAAAACTAAAACAACCAGAAGTTGGCCGAATCTTCCATAGAACCAGCCATACAAGATGACATGTGGCCTTGCGTGGTCTACTCCAAGGAAACTTCCATCGTGGAAGCTATTTTGCCACTACATCTGTCAAAACAGCTTGGCTTGGACTAGAGAAAAGAATACTGCAATACAAATACATGCTTTCAAATTACAGTGAATTTCCTGTGATACATTTTTAACAGACCAGTATGTGCATATGTGTAATATTAATCCAAAATAATAAGTTTTCGTGAAAGCTCGAGACTGATTGGAGACTACATGTAAACAAGCGTGCACATCGCTGTTTGAACACGGAATCCTGGCAGTTTTGTTCGCAATTCATGAGCTAGTATGGTGTTAAAGGTAATGGTGCATGAGAGCAGTATATTTGCCCGATTTTCGATATAAGTCGTTTACCGAAGAGTTTATTGAAATTTTTGGCTCGACAAGACGTAAATAATAATTTTCAACGCCTTTTTACGCTGTTAGATTTTCATTACCTTCATTATTCTCGGAGCACTGATCGAAGGAATTAAAGGGATTTTTTTTCCTATCTTCAATCAGAACTCCGAGAATAACGAACGCAGGGAAATTTTTTACCGTGTAATAAGATGTTCAAAATTGTTATTTACGTCTTGTCGAACAAAAGATTTTGAAAAATTCTCTGTAAAACGAATTTTGACAAAGATTATATAAATATACGATTTTCATGCACCATTGCCCTTAAGAGACAAACATCAATACACCTTACCTCGTCTTTATTATATGGTCATGGCGAGGGAGTCCTTTTTGTATATACAGAACTGGGGCGGAATTCAACCGAAAGACTTTATGTAAAATGAAATTGAAATTATGTAAAACACATTCTACTTAAATAGAATATTAGAGGAGACACGAGGCCTTAAATCTATCTAGATTTTAAAATTTATATTTGCAAAATACTTGAAACTATGTGAAATAAAAATACAATTCTCCAAACATTGGTCTATGTTATCGGAATATTTAAATGTAAGAGCAAATTCTTACCTCACTCGTAATTAAAATAAAATAGGAGATACCTAGACACAAACAAACAAGCGACTTGAGTGACTTTGAGCTGGTTACTGTGTGGTACATGTTTACCATAAGTTTCAATATTGTCCTCCACGATCGCCTGTGCTGTGGGCACAGCAGCGCACGCATGTAGGTAGTATTGCCTACCTGCCAGGTACTGTATCCGAAGTTTCGTGCGCGTGTTACACGAAAACCGTGGATCATGAGCAATTTCAACATGAGGGCCATTTTTGTTATTAGGCCACACTGCTCAATAAACAATCATCAAGCGTTAATAAATCCTGGTGGTAGAAAGTTTGCAATAAGATGATGGTCATCCACGTTATTTGAATTACGGGGGAAGTAAAATAAACTGTAAAAACCTTTTAGAACTAAGATTTTATTTATGAATGTACTAAAATATAAACATAACTATATGAGTAGTTACATAATTTGTATATCTTGTAAGACGTGGTCGAATCGCGGTAATGAATTTTACTACAAACTAATATTTTTGTATCAATGTATATTTGGTATCTAGAAGCTTGGCGCAATATAGAAAGTATACCTCATTTATGTAGTAAGCACATTTCTTACGCAAGGCTGTTGCCTATTCGTGCCATGCTTTTATATACTAAATATAAATTTATACAAAATATTTATTTATGGTAAAGTTTATTACTGTTGTTCGAACACGTCTTACAAATTCTACAAATTCTGTAACTACTCTTATAATTATATTTATCTTTTTAGTTCATTTATAAATAAAAGCTTGGTTTAAAAGGTTTTTTAGAGTAAATTAATTTTCACTTTTTAGTCACACCTATTTTATTATTATTATTATATAGATAGACTATTTATATATTCACAGATTCGTCCATCATCGGTATCGCTTGCAATCAGGCGAGTTTCAGTGCACTCTTGTCGCGGGATGTTGACCCGGCATACTGAAAAATCATTATTCATTTTACACATCTGTGTATGTTGATATATTTGACAATTTAATACGAGCTCACACAGATCGAAATCTTCAAATTACATTTTACATGCACACGCGTGGTACATCATTTGAATTCCTTCTTGTGCTTCAAAGTTCGGATGGTCTTTCACCCTGTAGTGCATACGCCACGATAAATCTGCCCTTACGTTGGCGCCAAACAATATTATGTAGCATACATGTAGGTAGTACCACACAATTATAAAATAACTGCATGTGATATTACATTTTCGTTTGCCTCGACTAGCTCTCGAATCCTCTACCTCATAATATACCTAACACATCCAATATTCTCTACTCACTAACAGAGTTAATGGAAATCTGGACAACTCCATATGACACTACACCAGACATTACGACTGCTAACAACTTTCTATATACTAAAGCGCAACAGAGGCAGCTCAGTTTTAGCATAAGTTTAATGAAGAATAAGTAGAAAATGATAGTATGAATTTCGTTAAGTTTTGAAATCTTTGAACATTAACAGCCAAAACTCAGAAAGGTGAGAACAAACTAGTGAGAGATGAAACTATCATTTGAAAGTCAATGTGTAGGCCGACACCAGCCAGTCATTTGACATTAATTCTCTCATATTACTTATATGGTAATTCGTTGATGATAAGAGCTGCACGCTGTTATAAATTTACTTAGACTTATCTGATATCAGTCCAAAGACGACAGTAGTGAAGACTGCTGCTCACAGTCAAACTCTGACCAATCTCACCAGCTGCAGCAAGTACTCTTGCGTTGTAACTCTTCCCTCACTTAAAGCTCACTGGGATGGCTTTACGTGCGGCTATATAGTCCTTGCACACGTTAACATTACACATACGCGGATGGCGAGTTCTAACCATCATAATTAATGACGTAGTAGCCCGAACAAGGCCTCTTCTGCTCTCGATATTACCGTACACGTCTTCTTGCTTCATTCCAGCCTGGAAAATGCATTGCGAACTCGGTTTAAACTAAAATATTAATTAAAGTCTTAGCTGAGCAGTCGACTATGACATGACTAAGCCCTGGCATAAATTCGACAAATTCTATAATTTTCATTTGCTGAGCTCAAACAAAATTTTCTAGAATAAATTAAAATTTGCAACATTATCGTTCGCTAGCTAGTGTCGCCTGATATTACATAAACAAAATGTTAACAGCTTTCATTTTCTAAGAGAAAATAAAATTATTTCAAATACTAAACACAATGGAACATACTTCTCTGGTATGTAAACAACACCTTGATAGTAATACCAGTAACATACTTATTACACGCACGACACAACTTAAAAAAAGAAAGAAATAATTAATACATATTAACCGGAATGCATGCAAAAATAGATCAAACATTAAATCTTGTAAAGTTCAAACTTAATTTCATAAGTCACTCATAATTACCATACTATATGTGTAAATGAGGACTTGCCCGGTACTGAAACACTACACGCCACTAGTAATAGACAACTTGTCCATCAACTACATCTTGATTGCAAGTGATTTGGTGGGTGCTGGGCAGACACCTACCGTACATACAAACAAGTGAAGTTATATCAAAGCTTGTGATGAATGAGAATTTGCTATTAGCTTTAAGATCTCAATAACATAAACCAAAGTTCGGAGAGTTGTAATTTAATTTTGCTTCATTTCCGATATTTCGCAGAAACACAGATAAGGAATTTTGACTTTCAAGAGCTCGTATCTACTTTAATATTCAGTTTAGGTAGAAAATGTCTCGTATATTTCCCATTTTATTTTGTATAAGGGGTGGCCAAGTTTGCCAGTCGGTCCCCCCCCCCCCCTCCAATTAATCCAGAACATACGGAACATTTGCGAACTACTATTTTGCTGCCATCTAGCGACGACTATAAATACTTCATAGCAGAAAGGCAAGAGACACTGCGACAGATCGATGAGGAACTAGACGGCACAAGCGCCACCGTACACAAACGAATTTCACACCGAATTTACGTTCGGTTAGGGCCCTGTGTTACTTAAGAACTGTGGGTGAGCCTAAAGAGTTATTATACTACGGCAGTTGTGGAAAAATAATTTAAAAAATGCTATAGCCTAGCGCGTGTGGCAATGGACCATGTGATCGCGTTTTCGAGCGAAGTGACTGACATCTCCGGAAATGTGTACTGGTATAGAGGGTATAAAATGCCTCCGAGGACATGACTGACTGCAATACAGTTAAATGCAATGTGACTGAAAACGGACGATTTCTAGCCGACATGTTTTATCCCACCCCCCCTTTTTTTCTCTTAGAAAAAAAAAAAACAAATTGCTTGAACTAATATAATTCAATTCCGCTTCGCAACATAAATAAAATATCTTGTAAAATATTTGTAAAGGCTTTTTACGATAAAGTGAGAATTTTTTAAATCAACCTTAAAGAAATGTCACTATCCCTTCCTGAATATATTATAACGGACTAACTGAGTGACATGCACCCTATAAAGTTGTTAACGATGGGGGAGAATATAGTTCCATATATTAACGACGAATAAAAAGTTTCAGGTTGCCATTTGTGATAAATTAAATTATTTCTTTCAATTTAAGGTTTTTTAAATTCATCGAGCATATTTGCAAAACAATTTTTTGTAATAATTTCATAGTTTCACTGGACCGACGTATGACTAAAGTGATGAGGCCCATTGCAATGTTAATTTTACATAAGGCGGAAGAATACACAACGTGCTCATTTTACCGTGAACAGCCTATATTAAGACATGTTATGGTATGTTGGTGCTCATCTTTGTGTTGGTGCACATGTTAAGACCCTGTTACACTGGATTAATGGCGTGCAGTGCAGTGTACTGCCAACGCGTTTCTGAAACGTGATTGGTTCGCGTGACCTGTGACGTCAGTGGCGGTGTGCAAAGTAATCCAGTGCAGTGCGTTGCTGACCAAGTGGCCGGCATCAGCAGCCGATCAGCAAGGTGTACGTGATTCGCCATCAATAAAACGTCACAATGTACGGGCCAATGAAATGAGAGGTCGATGTGAGCATGCGCAAAGGGAAGGCGGGAAAACGAGTATTTTATGTATACCTGGTGAATAAAAACGGTAAAAGTAACAAATGTTTGTAGTCTTTATAGTAGTAAAATTGTTACGTCAAAAATATATAGTAAACAAATGAGCGATCGTAAACAAAGCGATCGCCCTGCTACGTGTAGAACATTAATGGAACTACACTCGTCATCAGCGGATCAACAGTAAGCATCAGTCCATTGTAGCAGAGATCTTAGCCTAGCTAACCAAGAGTGTGGAGCGGAGGGAAATAACGCGATACAAATATGCACACATGTAATAACGCTTAAGCATAATCTGTAAGTCTAAAAAAACAATTCTCGGTTTTTTTCCATTTCCCGAAAAAATGCGATTCTTTAATTACAGAGCTTTAAAGGTGTTAGCCAATGAAACATTTCTTTTTTTATGTACTCTGATAAAAACTGACGTACACATACTTAATGTACAGACTTAAGTTTAATTTTCGCTTTGCTAAATAATGTCGCACTCCATCAAATGAGATCTTATTAATTTCCAAACATTTAAAATATGAGTATATAAAATCTCCAACGTAAATTTTTGGTTAATGCAATTCAAGTTACAGGTTCAAAATTGTCTGGTTATTGGCCTAACATACGCGCAAAAAAAAATCACACCATTCACGTTTTACTGCAACATTTAATGCAGACGTCACCTTGTTATACCATTTACACCCGCCATTTTCGTCGATATGGTGCTACGCTCTGGAGGTATCGAAGACGCGAATAACTCGCGTACAGGAGAACTCGAATTATACAACTGTGTTTGGATGTTCCGAACTGAATTTACAACCTAACTCCGACCATTGTATAACATAACAAGTTCTGAAGAATATGTAGCGGAGCCGCGGTGGCTCAGTGGGAAGACCACTCGCCGGCGACCTAAGCGAACCGAGCTCGCTTCCTAATTGTCGCATGCGGGAATCGCGTAGGACGATGCCGCTGGTCGGTGGGTTTTCTCGGGGATCTCCCGTTTTCCCCATGCTCTTGCATTCCGGCGCTGCTCCACACTCACCTCACTTCACCCTAATCGGCTCTGAAGACATTGACACTAAGGGCTGCCCAGATCTCTTTACTCTACTTCCAAAGTGTACACTCGCCGAACAAGAATTTCACTGTATTCTGTTTACCGCCATCATTGTTACCATAGCTTTTTCACGGTCAAAACTTTTGAGACGAAGTCACTGCTCATAGCTACATAAATATTAAGTTGCGCACTGACATGAGCTGTAGGCACTTAGTTAATTTGGAAGTAAATCAAGGGTGGATATAGAGGAAGGAGGGAGGAGTCAACAGGGGATATTAACATCCCCCCCCCCCGGGGCCAATCGTCCCTCTCTCCGAAACCCTTACATTGATATAACTATCCTGCGAATATTTCTAAACTGAAACTAAATATTATCATAACTGTTTAGAAATGTATTTTAATTGGTTAACTTATTATTGTTTACAATGATGATAAAACTCTGCCCCTCTCCCCCTCTACTGCGGCCTCGAATTCCACAAATCGAAAGTCTAGCCCTGCGCAGCTGCACAATGGGAAAATTACACACCTCCCCCCCCCCTTCTACCCCCTTCGTCCAACAAATACCGAACATGTGCATCCGCTCATGCAGCAAATAAATTAAAATAGTTATTATACGCTGTTCTTGGTTAGTTGAGCACTTTTGAAATTAACGTATGAGAAATGTCACTATCCGTAACTGCGTGTGTTTCAACGGGCGCACTGACTGGCATCTGCCCGGTGAAGTTGGTAACAATAGGAAGAAAATAGTTCCATGTCGCACCGTTCAATTGAAAGTGTTAGGTTTACATTTGTGAATATTCAAATTATTTCATTTGCGTTATTTTTTTTAAATGCATTTGAGTGTAAGAATAAGCGAATTTGTAAAATATTTACTTTCCTTATTACTTCGTAGTTTCACTGGACCGACGCATGAATAAAGTGACCAGGCCCATTGTGATGACAATTATACCTAAGGCGGAAGAATACTCAATGTTTATACAAGTAGTCCTAAGCAGGGGTTTCAAAAGTGCTCAGTTTACCGTGAATGGCCTATAATGCTATATGTTGTATTGTGAGTGGTATATCAATAACAGTTACTATTTCTTGTTTTATACTGAAAGTGGCACAAGTTCTGGCGATTCGCCTCCCTACACGCCTGCACGATGGCACGGCCCAGCTTACAGCAGCTGATGTTAGTGACGGCCCGGTTATGTACAAATTGTTACAAAATCATTCGGCGAGCATATATATATACATATATATATTTATTTAATAAATGCCCCAGACTGTTGGACTGTCAATTTTCAGTTTGACTCTACTACTAGTAGTTAATAGTATAGTTCTGTCAAAGATGGGAATAGTAAATAAAATAAAGTTAATAATGATATTCAACAATTGCAAGGAATGGATGATAGTAAAATTCAGATGAATAACTCAAATATATAAAATGTGTGTAATAGAATTAAAATTATGCGTATGTGTGAAAATCAGCCCAAATTATACCCATTTGGACAATGTCCTTCTCATGTCATAATCAGGACTATTAATCGATATACACTTATAATTAAATGTACCAGAACGCACTCTGTAAAATTCTGCTTAGATTGCAGGAATGAAACACAACACAAGAAAACACGTCGAAGAATAATTTGTTTACCCTAAGATAATCACGTAAACAGCTCTGATAAATGATAAGCCTACCATTTGACTACCAAACTTAAACTGAAGGATGATCTGAATACTTTTTTTTTAGGGCAACCAGGCTTAGTTCTTACGTAGAGCTGAAGAATCAATTAAAATTGGTATTGGTAATTTTATACCACATCATCGGGCCACTGAACCTGCCATATTATTAAATTTAGCATACATTTCCAGGTTCATAATGCATAGACTGGTTAAAGAGTTTAGAAGACCTTACTAGAGGACTTTTGCAGAATGTAATGCACAATGGCTGGTATGCGAGACTGCATCAGGACACCAAACGGGAAATGCAGACATCTGGTTTAAAACCCATTTTTTTAAAATAATTCTCTTGAATGAAGATAATCTCTGGCATGTCTAGCAGCGGTACATAGCACTGATCAGCCTCAATACCTTGGAACTCTTCTCAAAATACAATTAACACGAGACACATCAGTCATGCATGCGACTTCTGCATGGACGCAATTTGTTCCTCCTCTAGAATCTTTTTCCCAACATAATATTTTTAGTCAAGCCATTCCAAACAAACAAACAAACAAAACGTTTGCACTGTCACAACTTCCAAATCACTGGTTTTTTTTTTTCGCTGGACACACTTTCATATTCTTCTTGCTAATGATAAACAGATAACACACAATTTAAACATGAATTTCCATCGTTAAGACTATGCAGCTAAACTGCCAATATAGAAGTGCCTTGGGTAAAAGTTGCAGTAATGTTTTTACATAATTAACATTGGCTGATTTAAATAAATTACCATATGTGAAAATACATATTAATTAATGCGACATGTAAAAGAATTTAGATTAAATCATTCAGTTGAAGTTAATAAAATATGTTCACAAAATTTAATTAACTATAAATTGTGTGTGTTGAAATTTAGGAATAATAAAGTGCCTTGTGCAGACTACCTGCAAGCAAACTCCTTGCAGCGTATGACAGCCAATAAAGTGCCTTGTGCAGACTACCTGCAAGCAAACTCCTTGCAGCGTATGACAGCCAATAAAGTGCCTTGTGCAGACTACCTGCAAGCAAACTCCTTGCAACGTATGACAGCCAATAAAGTGCCTTGTGCAGACTACCTGCAAGCAAACTCCTTGCAACGTATGACAGCCAATAAAGTGCCTTGTGCAGACTACCTGCAAGCAAACTCCTTGCAACGTATGACAGCCAATAAAGTGCCTTGTGCAGACTGCCTGCAAGCAAACTCCTTGCAGCGTATGACAGCCAATAAAGTGCCTTGTGCAGACTACCTGCAAGCAAACTCCTTGCAGCGTATGACAGCCAATAAAGTGCCTTGTGCAGACTACCTGCAAGCAAACTCCTTGCAGCGTATGACAGCCAATAAAGTGCCTTGTGCAGACTACCTGCAAGCAAACTCCTTGCAACGTATGACAGCCAATAAAGTGCCTTGTGCAGACTGCCTGCAAGCAAACTCCTTGCAACGTATGACAGCCAATAAAGTGCCTTGTGCAGACTACCTGCAAGCAAACTCCTTGCAACGTATGACAGCCAATAAAGTGCCTTGTGCAGACTGCCTGCAAGCAAACTCCTTGCAACGTATGACAGCCAATAAAGTGCCTTGTGCAGACTACCTGCAAGCAAACTCCTTGCAACGTATGACAGCCAATAAAGTGCCTTGTGCAGACTGCCTGCAAGCAAACTCCTTGCAACGTATGACAGCCAATAAAGTGCCTTGTGCAGACTACCTGCAAGCAAACTCCTTGCAACGTATGACAGCCAATAAAGTGCCTTGTGCAGACTACCTGCAAGCAAACTCCTTGCAACGTATGACAGCCAATAAAGTGCCTTGTGCAGACTACCTGCAAGCAAACTCCTTGCAACGTATGACAGCCAATAAAGTGCCTTGTGCAGACTGCCTGCAAGCAAACTCCTTGCAACGTATGACAGCCAATAAAGTGCCTTGTGCAGACTACCTGCAAGCAAACTCCTTGCAACGTATGACAGCCAATAAAGTGCCTTGTGCAGACTGCCTGCAAGCAAACTCCTTGCAACGTATGACAGCCAATAAAGTGCCTTGTGCAGACTACCTGCAAGCAAACTCCTTGCAACGTATGACAGCCAATAAAGTGCCTTGTGCAGACTACCTGCAAGCAAACTCCTTGCAACGTATGACAGCCAATAAAGTGCCTTGTGCAGACTGCCTGCAAGCAAACTCCTTGCAACGTATGACAGCCAATAAAGTGCCTTGTGCAGACTGCCTGCAAGCAAACTCCTTGCAACGTATGACAGCCAATAAAGTGCCTTGTGCAGACTACCTGCAAGCAAACTCCTTGCAACGTATGACAGCCAATAAAGTGCCTTGTGCAGACTGCCTGCAAGCAAACTCCTTGCAACGTATGACAGCCAATAAAGTGCCTTGTGCAGACTACCTGCAAGCAAACTCCTTGCAACGTATGACAGCCAATAAAGTGCCTTGTGCAGACTACCTGCAAGCAAACTCCTTGCAACGTATGACAGCCAATAAAGTGCCTTGTGCAGACTGCCTGCAAGCAAACTCCTTGCAACGTATGACAGCCAATAAAGTGCCTTGTGCAGACTACCTGCAAGCAAACTCCTTGCAACGTATGACAGCCAATAAAGTGCCTTGTGCAGACTACCTGCAAGCAAACTCCTTGCAACGTATGACAGCCAATAAAGTGCCTTGTGCAGACTGCCTGCAAGCAAACTCCTTGCAACGTATGACAGCCAATAAAGTGCCTTGTGCAGACTGCCTGCAAGCAAACTCCTTGCAACGTATGACAGCCAATAAAGTGCCTTGTGCAGACTACCTGCAAGCAAACTCCTTGCAACGTATGACAGCCAATAAAGTGCCTTGTGCAGACTACCTGCAAGCAAACTCCTTGCAACGTATGACAGCCAATAAAGTGCCTTGTGCAGACTGCCTGCAAGCAAACTCCTTGCAACGTATGACAGCCAATAAAGTGCCTTGTGCAGACTACCTGCAAGCAAACTCCTTGCAACGTATGACAGCCAATAAAGTGCCTTGTGCAGACTACCTGCAAGCAAACTCCTTGCAACGTATGACAGCCAATAAAGTGCCTTGTGCAGACTACCTGCAAGCAAACTCCTTGCAACGTATGACAGCCAATAAAGTGCCTTGTGCAGACTACCTGCAAGCAAACTCCTTGCAACGTATGACAGCCAATAAGAAAAGAAAACTGTAGGAAACATGTACAGTACGCTGAATCATAGAAACAGTCAACTTTCCCTCCGATAAACCATCATCTCTGTGCATGAATAAAGTGATCGGGTCCATTTAGTTTAACACGTGGCGGAAGGATACGAAATGAGACATAAAATTAGGTCTTAAGCAGGGGTTTCAAAAATCCTCAATTTACCGTGAACTGCGTATAGCATTAAGAATGACAGGTGACAGTGGATTATCGCTGGGAAGTTGACTTTCTGCTAATATTCGATGTATGCGATTGTTTTGAAAAGAACAGCCGAGTCGTATACTTGATGATCCAATAATAAGAGGATAAACTAGACACAGTGTTATCGAAAACACGCTGTCTCAAAACACTTTCGCGATTTTCAAGTGTAGCTATGAAATGCCTTTAAGCTGGGTTCACAGTTGAAAGCACAACAGTAATAATCATATAACATGGGTCATGTGCACAAAATTGATCGCTTTGATTCACAAACTGTGTGCATGCGAGGTTCCGGCATACAATAGTGCATTCCCTATGCAGGCACATCGGTCAATAGCCTATCAGAGTAAAGTAGCAAATTTTCTACGAAGTGGTTTATTTAGCTGTAAGAACGGAGCAGAATAATTACGCTTCAGAAACCAGGAAGTATTTCAAGAGAATAATTTAGAGGAAAGAACAAGTGACTGTACAAGAAGAAACTTTTGAAGGTTATCCACATCTTTATGAGCGCAAAGATAATGAATATTTTCAAGGCAAGCAAACATTACTGTCCATTTTCAACACAACATCACATTTAACCTTTCGCTATAATCCATTTTATGCATATCGAGACAGATAAAACAGTAAGAGATTATTTACGAACACTCCCAACTGTCTAGCTCGTCGCTGAATTTCACTGGATAAAAAAAAAACCATAAGTATTCAATTGTGAATCAATCTCGCACAACAGTTCTAGTCGTAAGCAATGCTCTTCTGTTACGTCATACGCTCTATACCTGTATTTTTTGATAGTCTTCAATGTGCAAATAAATTTTGGGGATGCCAAGAAATTCCCCCCTCTCATATTTTATTCCCTCCCTGACTCGTGTAAGAACAATTTTTTTCTCCTGAATCGTGGGATGATGCGGCGGATCGTTCCCATGGAGCAATTATAACACAGAAGCTTGTCGCCTATAGGCCGTTCACGATAAAGCGAGCACTTTTGAAGCCCTAGTTGCTTTTCTCCTTGAACTAATTTATATCCTCCCATCACTTGTTAATGTAAACCCTGTCATGTGAGTAATGAACACAGTGTATACATTCACCATACCCAAAACCAAAAGTCCGAGGCCACAATGAAATGTATTTACTGGTTATTGTGTCTGATGAAACAGCTCCAAAGTGCTCACTTTAGCGTGAACGGCCTATACTTCGGATGGAAAGGACCGGCAGGAGAACACACCAATCACAGACAACTTCGCGGACTGAAGGCACATGACACTGCAGTTTGTTTATATCCTATAAGCTAGTACATATTTCTTCCACCAGATTTCAGCCATTTTGCCGGAAAACGCGAGTCTCCAAAATTCTCGAGTTCACTAAAAAAATTGGGCTTGGCTGTGTTTGGGACACGGCCGTTTGTTCTGCGTGAATACGTCTACGTTGACGCGTTCGGGCGCCTTGATGTATATTTTACGTTCCCGGCACCGCTTCACTCGATCATATGGGGTTTTATGGGTATCACTGGATTGCTTTTGAGATGCTCTTTCCAACTGTACACGATTTTTGTATTTCGAATTGGCTTTTTGACGAGTATAGGTCGAAATTGTGTTGAGTTTTCTTAATTTTTTACATTAAACTTGTACAATTTCGCCATAACTCCGCCACACAAATATTTTTTATGGACGCAATCGATTAACTTAGACGAGAGCTGTCAACTGCAGCTTAAACGAGCGTCGTAGCTTCTCCTAGTCAGGAGTTATACTGCGCGGAAGTTATGAGCCGCGGCGAAACGAACTCAAAATTATCCCCCCTCCTCCCCTCCCCCAGCCTCCATCGGTTTTTTCGCAGTCCTCACTCAACGTATCATATGTTTTAATCCTTTGGCAATCGAGTAGTGTAATCGAATTTTAAATGCAGATGATGAATTCGGAGCTGCAATCCCAAACTGCATACCCCTATTTTGTTATCTTCGGATTTTCTGGATTTCCTCCTACTATGGTTGCAAATTTAAAGACGTGTCCACGTCAAAAATAAGTTTCCCATATTGAGCAGAACGTTTAATTCGCACCTTGATAGCAAACCCGTTGTTAAGGCGGATTCAAATCTTCTTCGTAACGGACGAACAGTACGTTTTCTGCCGGCACATAAAATACAGAAACGTTATTTTACGAAACGAAATTACCATCTGTGTTTTGTTTTTGCAGACTTTGTGCAAAATATGGTACAATTTGGAAACATCGGTATAAGAAAACAGAATTCCTTCTGTTGATGATTTTATGACTTTACCTTAGCAGTTTCAGTTAAAAGAATAAATTTATCATTAAACCGAACATTCTGATTGATTGAGAGTTCGGCCGTACGTAAGCTAAGTTTGAATACGTATGAGTGATAAAGGCTGTTCACGACAAAGTGAGCACTTTTGAAATCACCATTAGAAAAATGTGACTGTCCCTGCCTCCATATATTTGAACGGGCACACTGAGTGACATGCGTCCTGTAAAGTTGGTATTGATGGATGGAGAGTAGTTCCATATCTTAACGTCGAATAAAAAGTGTTAGGTAACCATTTGTGATAACTTACATTATTTTTTCGTTGCTTTCGGTATTTTTTTAATGCATTGAAGTGTAGAAATTAGAAGATTTGTAAATTATTTACTTTTCTAATAATTACACAGTTTCATTTGACCGACGCATGAGAAAAGTGATAAGGCCTATGGCAAAGTTAATTTTACCTACGTTGTGTTATGCACAGCGTGAATACATATAGATCTTAAGCAGGGTTTTCAAAATGGTCATTTTACCGAGAACAGCCTGTAGTATATATGCAGTGTTCAACTTGTATTGATGCGGAGGTAGGTGTGCTAGTTGGAGGGTGTGAATCCATCTTGTGAGTGACGCGACCTGAATGTAGGGAAGTCCCAACATCCTGGTGAACGGCACGGAGCTGGAAAGTACGAGTCTCTCACTCCGTGGTCATGTTCCTGTCGCCTCGACCTGCTGGCTGACCACGTGCCACTCAGGGATCACGCCCCTACAGCGGGGGAGAAAGTTCCAGAACACAAACCGCGTCGTACGTCACTCGACCAAGCACGCTCCACAAACCCTGTGCTCGAGTTCACCTGCTAAGGCCCGGCTGCACCGACATCTACCCCGATCCGATATCGAATGATCCTAGTTCCGAACCAGGATCCAGTCTGATCTTGGTTCCAATGTAAAAGTGTCGCACCAATGAAATTTCATTAATCTGGATTTCCGATTCGTCGATTTTGGTTCCAAGGTGAGAGATCCAGATTATGTATGAGACAAATTTTGCTATTGATTCGTAATATGTGATGTCATGTAGTATTTTTCACTATAGATAGAACTGGATGTGCGATGTTTTATCTGTTTTAAGTGAATTATCGTTGTACGAATTTTACTGAATAATATTCAGGTGCGTATAATGTTGTTTTGATTTCCCAAGAAAGCATTTGAACGTAGTTCTATCTGTTGGCGTATTTTAAAACTACATTTGTCGACAATGGCTGCTGATCTGGGATCGAGATTTCGAACCGCCAATTTCGGTGGTTCGAAATGAACTTCATCTCGATCTCCAGTCCAGCTCTGAACTCGAATGGTGCAACAGTTTTATGTGTCGATCTTAGATCCGATCTCGGATTGAGTTTCGAACCACGATGGTGTAACCGGGTATAAGTACATTTACCTTGTTACAGTCATCGTCAGGGAAAACAATTTTGCCAATTATATTATTTATTGAGTTTTCACTTTAAACAACGTATGTGCTGGGAATTGCCAGTTGTTACATAATGATACGTATACAAAAAAAATAGACAAGATGAATATATAAATAGAAAAAATTCAAAAAACAATTATTGATTTCGGATTTCCATTTATGTTGTTTAATACAAGTAGTAAATTTATATATCATAAAGGTACAATGGAAGAAATACAACATTCCATCCTTATTAAACAAATTTTCAGGTCAGGAACAAACCGAAACAAAAAAATGCAGTAATGAAACTAGAGAAAACTAACAGAAAAGCCTGAGGAGAAAAGGAAATAAACTATCAACAGGACAAAAATTTAAGCACAGGAATAAATATAATAAAAATACAATTATACTGTGACAATTTGTGAAAGTCTATGGGCTTAGCCATGTTATAGAGGTCAAAATTTAAATACAAGAGTTAATAATAGCTTCCTAAATTATTTACAAGCACTATAAATAAAACATTTGCTACTTAAGAATGTTGGATACAAAAAAATAATAATTATAAATGTACCAAACATTGTTCAACTTGCTTGCTTTGTATGTGATGAAATATTTCTCGAATAAAGAAAAATGTTTACATTTTATATTTTTTAAATAATTTTATGTCAAATCCAAATATTTTCTGTTTGGCTGCCGCCATAATAACAAATATCAACAAAGATTTGCAAATGAAAAAAGCAATTATAAAGTGAACTAACGTCATGGGCTACACCTTGACATATATGGGTAGATATAAAAAGTTCCTTCTGGCACAGAATTCAAGTAGTCGGAGCTTGGAGCCACCAGCCTTGATGTTACAGCCAGAGGTCTCGACCGAGGGGTCAGGACCCTAGGGCAGCCATGTTATTTACAAAATGGCCCGTTTCACCACACAAATTACTTCATAAATTAATTATTCCACAAAACAATTTTTAAAAAGTGGAAAAATTAGGAAAGCGGATTTGAAGCTCCTCGAAGCAAGAGCCAAAAAATCATCAGGCGAGCAAGAGGATTAGATGCTCTTAGTAGAATTATTCACTTAATCCTCAGAGCAAGAGAGGAGGATTCAAGACTCCGAACCAGGTCTAGCGGAACGAGGAGGATCAGAGGACCTGCCCCCCCCCCCCCCATCAACATTCTGCAACTACCACGTCCATACCCCGCTACCTCCCCCCACCCTCTTCTCAAAACAACACTCTTCAACCTCACCACACGTCCTTCCTACCCACTGCCAAGTATCATAAAACATTGCAAAAAATATATTTAAAATATTTTAAAAATTGAGAAAAGTCGGGGGAAAAATTAAAAAAAAAAAAAAAAAAAAGAGAAACATATCATGTTAACCTCACACTTATCCCATCACCCTCACCTCACCTCCCTGCTCTAACCCTTGGAAAATTATATATAAAAAATCGACAAAAATCGCAAGATATTGAAAATAATTTGTAAGTAAGCAAAGAACATATAATATCAATCTCACAACCATCCCACCACCCTCACCTTATCCCCCTCCCCACAACCCACTCCCAATCATAAAAATCGACAAAGATGGGAAAAAATCTAAAAAAATTTCTAAAAGCCGAGGAACATATAACATTAACCTCACACTCCTCCTAATCAACACCATCGCCCTTGTATTCAACCACTATACCTACCCACATTCCTATCATAATAAATCAAGAAAAACCACAAAGAATCGAACATTTTTATTCTAAACATCAAGGAAATAATTTACATAGAAGAGTCCAACACACATGTTGGATGTTGCTGACCTTGACCCAATGACATTAACAGGAAAAACCGAGGAAAATTCTTAAAATATTGAAAGAAATTAACACAAGTTTAAGAACATATTACATCAATGACTCCAACACCCATGTTGGAGGCTGGTGGCAGTGACCTTGACTACAATGACCTTGAACTCGAAAAACCAAGAAAAACTGTAAAAAATCGAAATAAACTAATAACACTTTGGGAACATATACCATCACTGACTCCGAACTTCCATGTACAACGACGGCGAACTTAACCTTGACCCCTTTGACCTTGAAGTCTAAATACTGAGAAAAAATTGTAAATAATCGAAGGAACACTTGTAAAAATCAACGAACAAAATACGTTACTGACTCTAACCGCCATGTTGAATGTTGGCAAACATAAATATAATAAAAATGACATTGAACTCGGAAAATCAAGAAAAAGTTCCGAAAAATTACAAAAACCAAAAAACTACCATAATGCATAATGCGAACTACATAATGCGAAAAACCAAGTTGGATGTGTGTGACTCTAGAAGTTATATTCTTGTTAAAATTGCAGAGCACAGCCACTCCCTGGTACGATGATTAGGCAGATATCTGATCCCCCCCCCCCCCACAACTATATTTCGTTGGCTATATAGCCGATCAATCTTATGACCACAAAGTGAATTATTGACTTTATGTAGCACACATACCCCCCTCCCCCACCACCACACCACCACACCTCTCGTTACACAACTTCCATCGCCATTTACTTACCATAGCTAGAGACCTGAAAAATTCGCGGATTACTTTCGGGACAAGCATAAATTCAAAAACTTGGCCATTCATTTACATTCGTAACTGGCCCATGTGCTATTTGAGTCCTCGTGTCGAATCATGATCCAATAATAAACACGCAGAAATGGTAGGTCCAATCATCACCGCCCGCTGTGATAGCACGCTTTCATTGAGTAGTGATAAATGCATGATTGTACACAATACTGTGGAGAATAGCCTGCAGGTCCGTGAATCTGCGAATTCTTCATGCCTTTAACCACAGTTCAGTCTCCATCAAGATCCACGGATGTCAATAACTCTTTAACCGACCCATCCCTCCCAAAACCCACCCCCAGAAACCCATTACTGCTCGTCCCCTCCCCATCCACCCACGCCATCAACCAATCCACACGATTTTCCACCCCTCCCCTTTCCCTAAACGAAACCCCAACCAGTTCCTGAACAGACGTAATGCTACGCAAGACTAGCTCGGAGACCAATTCCAGCAAAAGTGGCTAGAACAGTGAACAAGAGCAGCCTACCATACTACCCACCTATACAAATAGTCGACGACAACCAATCCCGAAAGTCGCCTAATACGAATGACGAGGCCAACCAACCAATTGCGAAATATTCCTTGAAAATATTCTCCAGTTCATTCATTCGCCTTATAGTAAGGCATAATCCTACATGGCCACCCTCCTGCACACGCGCTCATAAATTTTATCTAAAATAGATCCTTACAATCGATTGTACACACCGCTTAATTAATAAGACTTTCAGAAAATCAGTACGGATTGAATAAGAAATTAAACTAGCATTATTATGTATACATAAAATTATATTTTCTATCTTTAAAATTATTTCATACATTCGATCTTTATATATTTATAAGATGTTTGCAAATCATGGATAGTAAGCCAACAGTCTCATCTGATATAACACCGATCCTTCAGTTGACAAATGATTGACGATGTCATCTTAATGTGCGGGTGATCTCCATTTTGTTGGAAAACGGTCAAATGTCTGAATATATCAACAAGTTCATTAGGGTGTTCGGGAAACAGGCAGCCAGGATTCTCAGCATCTTCTACACCTTCTTAATATCGCAACAGATGTCGTAGAGGGGTGTGTCAGTGCATCGAGAAATTCGCAGTTGTCTTCAGCTCCATCACTGTCTTCTTGTATATTTTCATCAATACTGTGTTCGTGGTCATATTCACCCCCTTGTTTTTCATTCTATATTAAATTTATTTTTATTTGTAGCAGCACTTGCAAGGTCACCAGTATTTAGAACAAGTGATCGTTTATTTTGAAGTTAATCGATTTCACGCAGGAGTCTTACAAGGTTACACAATTTGCACAAACTGACTTTTCCTCGCGTCGTAGGTCCCTCATTCCATCATTAACATTGTTTGTCTCCTTACAATCACCTGTGGAATCAGTACCTATCAATGAAGCAAGGGGCTCTAACGGCATCATTTGCTGGCTCCAGATAGACGAACCCTTGCAGACCTGGATGTGTTCCTTCAATGTATCCCCATGCATAACTTGCACGTGGCCACTGACATAATGTTTCATTGTGCAAAAAGGACTCTTAGTACAGGTGGTTCTCTCATCTGGCCAAGCATGGCAGCTTTCACTGAAGAGCTTTCCAGAGTAGCAACACTGTTTTCCATGTAATTTTCTAGCAGTGTGGGAGAAGGTACATCCAGGTTCTACAGTAGACTTCGTTCAATCATAGGCTTGTGTCATATTCATGAAAAAACTCTAGTTCTTTCTACAGTAGTAACTTGTATATCTACTTTGCCTAGCTACTGCAATATATATATATATATATATATATATATATATATATATATATATATATATATATATATATATAATGTACTAACATATAAAATTTGTGAGATTTAAGAATATTTATGCATCCAGTCAACTATGCATTTTATATAACTCCTCAATCACATTACCATGCAGTTATATCTTCAACAGTTTCTTCCAGACAAGTTTTTTGCTCAGCTTGAACTCATACTCCACAAGTGACCCCTCCCGCTCCGCAAATGACCCCTCCTGCTCTGTAAATGACCCTTCCTGCCCTGTTAATGACCCCTCCTGATCTGCAAATACCCCCTCCTGCTCCGCACATGACTCCTCCTGCTCTGTAAATGACCCCTCTTGCTCAGAAAATGACCCCTCCTGCTCCACAAATGACACCTCATGCTCTGTAAATGACCCTTCCTGCTCTGTTAATGACCCCTCCTGATCTGCAAATACCCCCTCCTGCTCCGCACATGACTCCTCCTGCTCTGCAAATTCCCCCACCTGCTTTGTAAATTACCTCTCACGATCTGCAAATGACCCGTCACACAATCCAGATCTTTGCTTTCATATAGTGGTTTGCTGGTTTCTTTATGTTGCAATTCTCTGTAGTCAGGCTGAAGGATATCAGTAAGTACATATTTGTCAAGTGGATTGAAGCTACTTGTTTTGATTAGTTGATGATTTACTGGAGCCAAAGTCCAACCAGAACCCTTGGATTTCATTTCTTCTTCCTCTTGGCATAACTAGTGTATATTATAGTCAACAGTGCTTTCTATTGTGTCTACATTATACCCATAGCTACATTAGAGGTAGTGAAGGCTCTACTACAATATTTGTCGTCGTGAGGCTCTAGCTTCGTATAGCTACAGTCCAGCCACATCATATACTTTACACCACCGTAATATTCCACTCATCAATAAGTTGGTTTATAGTATTAGAGTTCATGCTTGATAGGAACGAGTAAACATCTTTCAATGTAATTTTAATATTCAATTAAATATAATATTTAAGAAAAACCCCAGAATGCAGATCGCTTCAGGAAAATACTATTAACAATAGGCTTCTGCTCGCAGAGCACTGACGTAGGTTGTGTTTTACAATCAAGCGACGTTGATGCAGGTCGCGGCTCCATGTTCGTTGAAGTCAAAGGCAGGCCTCCATTTCACAATTCATCTTCATTGTATGATGAGTGAGCCTTACCAAATCGAGGTTTTCAGAACGACAACTGCCATGTTTGTATTTGAATAGATTATTTTTACAGTAAAGAGCCCGGCTTATGCTCATAGAAGGCATCTTGTCATACATACATGTTAATTGTAAAAAATATGGTTACACTCAGAGAAACGCGACCTGCATCAACATCACTTGTTTGTAAAACACAACCTGCGCCAGTGATATGCGAGCCGAAGCATAATGTCAATGGTATTTTCCTGAAGCGATCTGCATTCTGGGGTTTTCTTAAATATTAATCGAATATTAAAATAACATTGAAAGATGTTTGCTTATTCCTGTCAAGAATGAAACCTAATACGATAAACCAACTTATCGATGAGTGGAATATTACGGCGGTGTAAAATATAGTATGTTGCTGGACTGTAGCTATACGAAACCAGAGTCCTACGACGACAAATAATGTAGTTTAGCTTTCAATACATCTAATGTAGCTATGTATATAATGTAGACACAATAGAAAACACTGTTGACAATAGTATACGCAAGTTATTCCAAGAGGAAGAAGAAATGGATTCCACTGGTTCGGGTTATACCCTGGCTTCAGTAAATTATCAGAACAATTAGCCTAAATCCTCTTGTAAAATAGGCCCTTACTGATATCCTTCTACCTGTCTACAGAGAATTGCAACATCAAAAAACCAGCAAACCACTACATGAAAGCAAAGCCTGTGTGAGGGATCCGTTGCGGGGTGTGAGGGGTAATTTGCGGAGGAGGGGTCATATTCAGAGCATAAGATGTTATTTGCTAAGCAGAAGCGGTCATTTTGATGCCATTTTTGAGCAGGAGGGTAATTTGCAAAGCAAGAGGGATTATTTGCGGAGTATGAGTTCAATCTGAGCAAAGAACTTGTCTGGAAGAAACTGCTGAAGATGTAACTGCATGGTATTGTGATCAAGGAACTAGATCAAATTCCTTTTGAATGGACGCATAAAAACGCTTATATCTCAATGACGAAATATGTTAGTAAGTTTATAGATAGAGCAGTAGCTAGACAAAGTTGATACACATGCTGCTAACGTAGAAAGAACTTCAGTATTTTCATGAATATGAAGCAAGCCAATGATTGAACGAAGTCTACTATAGAGCTTAACTCTATGGTTGTACCTTCTCCCAATGCTGGATAATTACGTGGAAAACAGTGTAGCTAAGGTGGAAAGCTCTTCACCAAAAGCTGCCATGTTTGGCGACATGAGAGAACAGCCCGTAGGAATAGTCCTTTTCGCACAATGAAACGTCATGTCAATTACCACATTCAGGTTATGCAAGGTGATACATTGAAGGAACACAACAAGATCTGCAAGGATTCGTCTATTAGGAGCCAGCAAGTGGTGGCGCCAGTACACGTTGCTGCATTGATAGGTACTGATTCCACACACGATTATGACGAGACAGATAATGATTATGACGGAATGAGAGACCTACAACGCGAGGTAGAGTCGGTTTGTGCAAATTGTGTAAAACTTCCAAGACTTTCGCGTGAAATCAATGAACTTCAAAATAAACGATTACTTGTTCTAAATACTGATGACCATTGATGAATATGAACATGACAGCACATAAACATAACATAAAGACAGCATTGATGAATATGAACATGAAGACAGTGAAAGAGCACAAGATGATGGCGAATTTCTCGATTCACGGACACACCCCTCTACCACATTTGCTGCAACGAGTGACATGAAGAAGGTAGGAGACACTGAGAATACTGGCTACCTATTTCCTGAGCACGCAAATGATATTGTTGATATACTCTGACATTTCGTCACTTTCCAGCGAGATGGAAATTTCCCGCACATTAACGATTCATATGCAATCGTTTGTGAACTGAAGGATCGGTGTTATATCAGATGAGACTTTTGGCTACTATACATAATCTGCAAACATAGATAGAAATGTTATAATTAATAAATAAAATTAGTTTTATGTATGCCTAATAATGTGAGTTTTAATTTCTTACTCAGCCCGCACTGCTTCTCTGAAAGTCTTAATAACTCAGCGGTGTGTACAATCGATTGCGAGAGTCTGTTTTAGATCAAATTTACGAGAGCGTGTGCAGGAGGGGCCATGTAGGACGTGAAGTATTATGCCTCACTCAGATTGATTAATATCGGCCGAGTTCTATAAGGCGAACAAATATACTAGGGAATATTTTTGAGGAATTTTTCGCAACTCGTTATTTGGCCTGGTTATTCGTATTAGGCTACTTTCTCGAGCTTGCTTGTCTGTTGGTAAAGTCGGGTGATATGGTGGGCTGATCTTTTTCACTTATCTAGCCACTTTTGCTGGAATTGGTCTTCGAGCCAATCTTGGGTAGAGTTACATCTCTCCAGGAACTGGTTGGGGGTTCGTTTAGAGAAAGGAAAGGAGGAGGGGCGGAGAATCGTGTGATTGGTTTATGGTGTTTTGTGGATGGTGAGGGGACGAGCTATGGTGAGTTATTGGGGGGTTGGTGGGATCGGGTGTCAGTTGAATTGTTGGTGACATGGTAAGTAAATGGCGATGGAAGTGGAGTAACGAGATGTGTGTTGGTGTGGTGGTGGGGGAGGGGGGTATGTGTGCTACATAAAGTCAACAATTCACTTTGGGGGTCGTAAGATTGATCGGATATATAGCTAATTAAATATAGAGGCGGGGGTTCAACTGTCTGCAGTTCGTCGCTCGAGGGAGTGGCTATGCTCTGCAATCTTAACGAGAATCGAACTTTTAGGTTCACACACATCCATTCCGTTTTTTTTTTTTTTTCGCATTAGGTATGTAAGTTTTTCTTCTATGGTTTTTTACGTTTTTGTAATTGTTCGCGATTTGTTCTTGATTTTCCGTGTTCAAGGTCATTAGGGTTATGTTATAAGCCGCCAACATTCAACATGGCGGTAGGAGTCAGTAACGTACTAAGTGTGTTTCTTCCATTTTTTACAATTTTTTCTCAATGCGTGTGTTGTTCGGAGGCTTATTGCAAATTTTTGTAACAGGAAATATTATTTTGATTTTATATGTTGTAAATTGTTACGTTTCTGTGTACTGTAGAACTGCATTGAGAGAGTTAGATGGCTCGTAACATCGAGGTGTTGAGAGCCGATGAGGTTGAAGTGAGGCGAGTAGAGAGTAGTGCCTGAATACAAGAGTGGGGGAAACGGGAGATCCCCGAGGAAACCCGCCGGCCAGCGGCATCATTTGGCAAGATTCCCACTTGCAAAGATCCGGGGGAGACCCAGCCGGGTATAGAACCCGGTCCTCCTTTGTGGAAGGAAAGCAGTTTGAACACAACACCACCATGGCCCAAGCCTGATATAACGTAAGTAAGGCTTCACGTAAGTCCAACGTTACCATGAACGGACTATAGGGAGACTTTAACAGGAGTAGCCTATATCATCGGACATTTAAAATGTATTGAAATGCGTGAGTATCGGGAGAGGACAGTCATCGCCATCCCCTATCCCCAGGCAGGCGGTGTATATCCGAGCAAGGGCCGCTATTCTATAGGGAATCAGTGGGCTATTCTATTATAGGGTAGAATCTTCATAGTCGATTGTTGGGAAATGAAAGAATGCTCATTAATAAAGAAAGCTTAATATTTTATAAACAATATAACTTTTTTATATACTTAAATCGCAAGTAAATTTAATTTTATTATTCTTATCATCATCCATAAAATATATTGTTTTGATGTAGGCATGCACTGTCAGCGCTTGAGTGTTGAGTTGTTTTGTTTACATTGTTACGATCGTTGCCGGAGAAGTAGTTTTTGAAGTTTGCAATCAACTGCAGGATGAGCTTTATTGAATTTTCAAATTCTGCTTGTCTAAGAATAAATAGTGCAAAAGTTATTGATATCAGCAACAATGCATTTTTAAAAGAAAAAGGTGCATAGTTAGCATTTCAATAAACGATTCATACACATCGTGTAGTTAACACAGTAGCCAACCTATGTATTATTTACCGTTAATTGTTAAACACGTACTTAATTCGGTGTTACCATTTGTAAATACAACATATACTTGTTGTTTTAAACAAATAGTTAATAGTAATAACCAAAACGTCTGACCGAAAACTCAAATAATTACGTTTAAGAGTTGCAATGTTGGCAGCAAATTCTACCCAAAGCCCCTGGCACACTGTCAAATTTTTCTGTCAACCTGCCTCCAATAAGTTTCATCAATTAAAGTTGGATAGTTATGACGTCATAGAAACGTCATAAATGCCGCCATACTTGTCTGAAAAAGTTGGATATCTTCAATTTCCATTAAACATTTGAAAATGGGACCGGTTCCAAAAATTATTTGATGTTTGACGGTCTCAGCCAATCAGGATAGTGCACGACAAATATGTACATCAGGAAACTTTAGAATAACACACAATTGCTGGAAACGAAGTAGTTTATAAATATAATTAATTCGTGTAGAAGCTGTTTGTGCATGTATGCTACTTTAAGTGAATATTTCATGCAGTATTACGACCTCGGAGGCATTAAATTTAATTGTACAGGAAACACCTCTGATATATAAAATTTTAATTTAGTGAAGAAATGAAAATAAATTACACCATTCCTTACATTTCGTCCCGTAATGGACCGCATGGAGAAACAAAATCAGTACCTCACTATGAAAATAGTTTTTAAATAATATTTCATATTAGATTCTCCCAGTAAAAATAATTTGACTGTGTGGCACATTTTAAAACACACTCAAGATTATTTGATAACATTTGTTGGAAGGAAAAATTTGATGGCAGTATTTTGTCTTCAAATTTTACTGTCGAAAGTAGTTGAAGGCATTGAGCGCTGTCTTCATTGCGTTGTGCCACGGAGGGTGTAAAGGAGGGTTTACGGTTAAATACGGAAGAATTAATAATTGTACTTAATGACTCGATACGCACACGGAAAATTAACAATAAGAAAATCTGCAGTTTATGATTGAATTAGCAACAGTTAAGTCTAGCCAATCAGAATCGTAGAAGAAGAAAGCAGCCCACATAACCTGGACACATGGACAAGAGTGAGGATTATTTAAATATATTTAACTATTTGTGGTTACTGCTTGCGTAAACGTTTTGAAAGAAACTCGTTATATATGCATTCGTATCAATACATATGAAAAGGTTCAGTAAAGCGAATTCAATAACCTCTTCCAAGAAGTAAAACATGACCATGAACTGTTCTGTAAATTAAGATGATACTGTCTCTCGATTAAAATAATTATTTGCATACGTATTCACAATGCGACATAACCTAAATGCAAGTTTTAAATA
Source organism: Dryococelus australis (assembly GCA_029891345.1). NCBI lineage: Eukaryota > Metazoa > Arthropoda > Insecta > Phasmatodea > Phasmatidae > Dryococelus > Dryococelus australis. The sequence goes on from CM056993.1 coordinate 5,402,429, forward strand.
CAACTTCCCGCCAACAACAATGGTCGCTGTTCTCTTGTTGGTTACTTCGTCTTGACTTGTACTTAACATATAAAATGTTATATAACGATCTCTTAAGTCAAGCCAAAAACGCACACGACCCGTCAAGATCCGCACACGACAGTCATAAACTAATACACTTGAACACATTGATTCATATCTTAATCACACGGCAAACTTATTCTCTTAAGTCAATCGTAAACACACCATAGCGTAACTCAGTGCACCTTAAGAGGTTGGATCACCCCTTATACAAATATTGTCTGGTTTAGTATCATAACAGATGAGTCAGGGTCATTACTGAAGATGTTTCACTACAGAAGCATTACAGTTCATGGTCCTGTGTAAATCTTTGTACAGGCTTTTCACGGCAAAGTGAGCACTTTTTAAGGTCCTTATAAATTTTTCCTTTCATCCAATTTCCATCTCCCTGATGCTTTTTAATATAGACATTGCAATATAACCAATAAACACAGTATATACATTTCAACACCATCGCGACATTTAATGCCTGAGGCTGCAATAATATTTATTTATTAGCGGTTAATGCCTGTTGTGAGGGCCTTAAAAAAGTGCTCACTTTATCGTGAACAGCCTATACCTGTTTGTTAATAGGTGCTCCCTGGTTGTGGTTAAAAGTCGAGAACGAATTAATATATGCAATTTTGTATTAAGTTATTAGTTGGATAAATATGTATTACTAGTTAATATATCGTGTCTGTAATAATGGGTGCGGCATTTAGGTAAGCGTCTATTGTCACATTTATAAGTAAATCATCCTAAATTCGAATCAGGAAATAATGAAATATGGCGGGTGACCGGAAGAGAGAGAGAGAGAGAGAGAGAGAGAGAGAGAGTCTGGTCGCGGCTGCAGGTCTGGGTAGAGGATGAAGTTCAAAGGAAGTGGTCGGAGGGAGGGGTGGGAGGAGGAAGAGGTAGAGGACAAAGTTCGTTGCACTACAGGTACAGTTAGCTAGTGGGTCAGCAGGTAAGAAGTGTGCTGTCTGGAGGGGCCACTCACTGTCAGTGGCGATCTGCGAAGCAGAGGACGTCGCTACATCTGCTCCTCGCCCAGGTACCTACCTACTCCATGCGCGTACTCGAGAATTCATCGATGGATCCACCACTGGTCGTTACACCAGTTCAGGCTTTTTTCCAACACCATCTTTGTTTTAATCTGATTTCAGACACATATTCAGGCCACGGTCCTTCATTTCTACAGCTTTTGAGAGAATTTAATTTTTTTGTACCCAAACGCGATTCGATATTGTAAAATCCTCTTACAAGTTTGTTAGAAATCGTTTTAATTATGTAGTCAAATTTTTCAACACCAAAAACTGTACAATTTAAACTAATTATTGAATAAACAAAATTTTTGTTAGTTAATTAATCGGATAAAAGTATACACTTTTTGTGCTGAAAAAAATATATTGCACAATAAAAACTATTTGTAACACAACTGTAAGAGGATTTTACAATATCGGCTCCCATTTGGGTACAAAAAATTAGTTCTCGCAAAAACTGTATAAATGAAGGATCGTGGCCTTAATACAATTTCACTCAAATTTAAAATTTCTCATCGCCCATTTGTAAAACTCGTCTGTATTATTTTGGCATGTGTTGGAATGCTTGAAAATACGAGTAGTGGGTATTTTTAACTTTTATTTTTTAAAAGAAAGCGTTCGAAAATTTATCGGTTGATTTTTTTGGTGTATATCCACCAGATCCACCAGATTTTCAGGCCGATGGATAAACCGGTTCAACCGGACTCACAAAAAGATTACTTTTCGAACGTCCGTAGTACATCGGTGGACGCAGCAGTGAATTTTCGAATACGCGGTGTGCTACTTCTCTATCTCATAGACTAAAGATGAAGTAGACTGCCAATTCTTCTGCGCATGAACCCAACTTTGACCTTCCCCAGATATACACTGCCGTGAGGAACGTGTTCTTTATATCTTCATTTTTAAGTGACGAGCACTGTTATACTAAGAAAATTATTTCACCTGTTGAAATTTAATCAAAATGCTTTACAAATTGGCAGGAGCAAGTGTACAAATATTACAACGCATTTTGTTTGCTAAACAGTGTTCTAATCTCAAATCCAATCGGCGCGATTTTCGCTAGTTTTGTTGGCAGTGCTGCAGTTCAATGTTGGGACACGGAGATTGGTTGTGCGCAGCCAGCGAGATCTATCTACTTCATCTTTAGTTTATAGCCGTGTCCGAAACGGCTACGACGCCATTATTTAGGTTACTAATTCGACCACGTGACCAATTTTAGGCCCTAAATATTTGGGGATTTAGGGTTGAAATTTATTGAGGTGAAGTAACACACTAAATCCCCAAATAGGTCCGTGAAATCGTCTGCTCTGTTGTTTATTTACGTTTTATTTCCCGTGTTGTGGTGGAAATGTTGGTATTTACTGTTCTTGACACGTCGCACAATACATGCACGTGGAAAATGGAAAATCCGGGATCTGCATGGAGTTATTTTTAAATAACATTCGTATGTTGTATTTAAAAAAAATGATCGGTTGTTATTTGAAATTGAGTGTTAATTGCAGGGAGCGAAGAAATAACGAGAGAATTGATATCGATAAAGAAATAAGATCAGTTATTCACAAGAGAACGGAGTTACGTGAAAATGCTTGGGAGAACGTTATTTATTGATAGGACGACAAACAAAATAACGTCGAAATTCCACAAGTCTGTAGTTTGGAACTTTGTCGCATGTAGCGCTGTTACAAGCCGCTCGAAACCATCCACCCTAAATTGCTAAACCCTAACTCCCCAAATGTGCCATTTCGGACACGGCATATGTTTTATCAGGCTGCTCCTACTGGTCCTGCATGTTATAGGAGATCAGCCCCTGCCATCTCGCATTTACGGAATTGTTGCCCTAACTTGCATCACGGATTTTAAATTTTATTTTGGGCATAGCTTTGCACATGTTATAAGACATGTATTCCTGGACTACTGTTGGCTGGATCATTTCTGTACCTGCCGGCAAGAAAAAAATCACTTATTTATTTATTATCGTCTTTTTTTGTGACGAAGATAAGGTGTTAAGCCTTCTATTATACTCACACCTTTTCAGCAAGATTAAACACAAGAAATCAATATACTTGTCCTGCAAACGTAATCATAAATTATAAATAAAAAATGATTTGAAAGTTATTGATAAACTGGAAAATTTCTTAATAATAATAACAAATTATTGTTAACTACTAATGAAGTTGGAATAAATATGCAAATAAATATCAATTAAGGGCAAAAAGAGTTAACTAAAATGTCATATAACATACGATATATGTGTGCACAGTTATGCTAGATTTCCAATAACCCGACAGTCCGACATAACAGCTCCGACACAGACGAAAATTTACATCAGCCAATCAGGAGCAAGGTCACCCCGACAAACGCAGACCCGACAAAAGTAGATTCTATTTCTACTTTCGTCGGGCACTGGACCGGTCGGTCTCGTTTGGCAGTAGAGAAAAAACATAAACATAACCTTACAAAACAAAATGCCGTGCGGATTTCACTACTGAGGGAAATTCCATGTTAAACATTTATTTTTACGTGTACATCGTGGTTATCTTGTAACAGCCAGTTAATGAATTGACGAAAATAAATGTTGGTGCAATAATTACGACTCCAAAATCCAAAAATGCTTCGTTTACAAAGTTGTCGAAACAAAATAGTGTGAAAGTCAGCAAGTATCGCTGTAGCCAGCCTCTGTTTACGATCGCTATTCTCCTGTAGAACTACTGTAGTGTTTTAAACTACAGCAACAATGCGGTACCTTTGTTAGACAGATTGCTGCATTACAACCCTGTAGAATCCACTTAGTGTTGAAGTAAAGCAACTGCCTATGGAGCACTGCACCCGACTATACAACGTGAACAACTGCCTATGGAGCACTGCACCCGACTATACAACGTGAACAACTCGCAAATAAACTGGTACAGACACCATACAAATTGTCAGAAAAGTGCAATTTATGTTGTATATGAAAGAAGAATGCATATATCTTGCAACATTATAAAATATACTTTTAAAATGTAACACAATAATCGATTAAAATAGTCTGCATTTTTAACAAAATTTAAGCATATTTCCATTCTGGATGCTCCCGAAAGCAGAAATTGCAAGAAAATTTTCATCATGGAATATCGACATAAGGTTTATTATGATTACACGTAAGTAAATTGTAATTATAACGTAGGAAATAATTTTTATAATTGATGTTATGTGCGTCCATTTGTCACGAACATTAATGGCTGAAACTGACGTAAATAAAGTTAATTATAAAATATATGTGACACATTATTTATATGATTTTATTACATATGATCACAGTAAATATCATGACGATCTTTCTTGAAGAAGATTTTCTTGTCAATTCAGATTTCCGAAGCATCTAAAACGGAAATGCGCTTTAATTTGGTTAAAAATGCGGTCTCTACAGATCGATTAATTCTTTTACATTTAAAAAGCAATATTTTAGTAAAATGTTTTATAATTTTGCAAAATATGTACTTTCTTCTTTCACATACAGCATAAATCGCACTTTTATGACAATATTTATGGTGTCAATATAATTATTTTTGTAAATGAATTCTTGACAATGTACATAAAGGCGCAATGCTCCATAGGCAGCTGCTTTACTTCGACCTTAAAGTTACGAGTAAACAGAATACGCACGGAGTTTTTTCTATGACATTTCCTATTGCCTTCACGAAGCTGCTTCTTTACGGCTGGGCGCGACCTCGACGCGTTTCATATTCTATCCTAGGAGAACGGCTGGACTGCACAGATCTGGGCGACTCTTTAAGGATGTCGGACTCAAGAAAATTAATCATTTTATATTTGTACTAAACATTGTTCAACTCGTACACATTGTATTTGATGTTATTTTCCTCGAATGAAATTATTTTACACTCTATATTTTTTCGAATAATTTTAAGGCAAATACAAAATTCTTCTGTTTTATTGCAGCTGTAATAAAAAATAATAAGTTGTACATATGAGAAAAATTTCCAACGTTAACTTATACAGTGAGCTACCACGTGACATATATACAGGATGATTCGCAATCGAACCGACAAACTTCGGGAGGCGATTCTTCATGAAAATGTCATAAGAAAACCAATGTACTACTTTACACAGAATATTAAGGGAGCTATGGGTACTTAAAAAACGAGGTTTTAAACCGTATTTGTGCAAAATATCGGTAACGAAGTAAAATACAATGACAACTCTCGGAACAATATTGTATGTCATCGGGATCTCCAACGTAAGACCCGATATTTCGCACAAATACGGTTTAGAATCTCGTTTTTCAAGGGCTCATATCTCCCTTAATATATGGTTTAGGTATTAAGTGTCACATATGTTTTCCTTTTACTTTTTCATGACAAATCACCTCCCGAAATTTGTCGATCTAATTGAGAATCATCTTGTATAATGTAATCACCAAATAACAAGCCTCAAAGAAATTTTTTCATATTTTAAACATTTTATTTCATGTATGAAGCGTTATTTAATGATTACATATCAAGCAGTAGCTCGCGGCATTAGGTTTTGTTCTAAGTTTTTCATACGTAACTTATGCTCGGTTGCACCAACATCTTTCTCGATCCGAGATCGAATGATTATAGTTCCGAATCAGGATCAAGTTTGATCTTGGTTCCAATGTAAAGTGTTGCATCAATGAAATTGCACTATTCTGGATCTCCGATTCGTCGGTCTTGGTTCCAAGGTGAGAGATCGAGATTAAGTATGAGACAAATTTTGCTATTGATTCGTAATGTATGACGTCATGGAAGTGGGCGTATTTTTCACTGTAGGTAGAACTATATGTGCGATGTTTTATTTGATTGAAGTGAATTATTGTTGTACGAATTTTACTTAATAACATTCAGGTGCGTATAATGTTGTTTTAATTTCCCAAGAAAACAATCGAACGTAGTTCTATCTGTTGGCGTATTTTCAAACTACATTTGTCGACAATGGCTGTTGATCTCGAATCAATATTTCGAACCGCCAATTTCGGCGGTTCGAAATGAACTTCATCTCGATCTCCAGTCCAGCTCTGAACTCGAATGGTGCAACAGTTTTATGTGTCTATCTTAGGTCCGATCTCGGATCAAGTTTCGAACCACATGGTGCAACCAGGCAATAGCTAGTATTTGTTAGTTTACTACGGCTACAACAGAACGGAAGAATTTTATATCTGAAATCAAATTATTCAAAAAATATAAAGTGTACATTTTTTGCTAGAGGAAAATGTCATCACATACAATGCGTACGAGTTGAACAATGTTTGGTTCATTTATAAAACAATTTTTTGGTGTCCGACACTGTTCTGAGGGTGAAGTGAGTTGAGTATGGAGCAGCGCCGGAGTGCGAGGGTGGGGAAAACGGAAGATCCCCGAGAAAACCCACCGACCAGCGACATCGTCCAACACGATTCCCACGAGCGAAAATCCGAGAGCGATGACGCTGCGAACCGAGCTCAGCTCGCCTAGGTAGTCTGACCACTATACCACCGCGGCCCCTGACTGTACAGTACATACATCATGCACAACTCATGTGTACTTCTTAAACAACCAGGGTTGTTAGAAAAGTATGATTTATGTTGTAACATTGTAAATATTCTCTTATAATTTATTTATATTTTTTAATGTTTTTTTTTTAAATTTAACGCGAGTATATTTTCAATAAAAAATTCTAACGTATTTCAATTTTGTATGTTTCAGAAAGCAAAATTTGCAATATAACCGCCAAGTAAGACAATCATAATAATTGCTGTTATTGTACGTATGTAAAAATATATTGGCACTAATGCCAGATAACGTATTTGATAATATATTTTATATACAGTTATTTCAGTTATAATAATATTGTCCATAAAATTAGATATTAAAATATTTATAACAATTACTAATTATTTATTACATATAGGTATGGTAATTATTTCGATAGTTTTGCTTGATGGAGGACACTTTTGCTGCAATAATAGCTTTCTGAAGCATCCAGAATGAAAATGCGCTTAATATTTAATTCTAAAAATGCTCTCATTAATTGTAATTTTTAAAGTAAAACTGCACATTTCTTTCCAAAGCAACATTAATCTCAATTTTATTAAAACCCTGTAACAGCCAGTTTCAAATTAAAGAAGTAATCTATGAAACTGTTTACTTCAACAAATATGCTAATTTAATAATTTAAACAGTTGCGCCAGCTAGCTTCCTATCTCTACCATCTGCTGTCACACAGTTAATATATATTAAATATTCGTATTCGTAAATATCTCAGTTAAATTCCGATTTAATAGAAGATTGTATACCATCAAAGAAAAAATAATAATATTGGAATTCTGAATGACCAGGAAATATTATAAGCAAAAGTCTTGAATTAAATAGACTTGTAGTCTTATAAGATTTGTTTTGCTTTTAATAAAATTATTGACTTCAAGGGATATTTACTGTTTATAAATTAAATGCACAGTTAAGGAAAACGGGACAATGGAGTAGAACTTCACCAAACAAACTATAAAGAAAGGGAAATCTACTCCCCGACAGTCGATGGGCAAAACCAGAGCTTGGAATTATAGTTCTAGTATTTACCTATCAGGTAACTGCCACCACAGCCGTTTACTTCGAGCTGGCAATCCTTGGGGCGGCAATCCCGTATATACCGGATGATTCTCAATTAGACCAACAAACTTCGGGAGGCGATTCTTCATGAAAAAGTAAACGAATATTAAGGGAGGTATGAGCCCTTAAAAAAAAAAAAAAACGAGATTTTAAGCCGTATTTGTGCGTAATATTGGCTCTTACGTTGAAGGTCCCGATAACATACAATAATGTTCCGAGAATTGTCATTCTATTTTACTTCGTTACCGATATTTTGCACAAATACGGTGTAAAACCTCGTTTAAGTGCTCATACCTCCCTTAATATTCGGTTTAGGTATGAAGTATCACATACGTATTAACTTGATTCTGTAACGGTTATTCACGCCCTCCAATGGTGTTTACAAGACCAAACACTAAAAGGAGAACTGTGTTTGGTAATGGGGATTCACAAACAAGCTGTCATCTTAAGGAACTTTACACTTTTGTTCTTTCGCTTAAGGGAACTGCGCAGGGGAGAACTAAAAATTATATTTTAAACTATTTTACTATTCGGTTGCTGTTCACTTTTAAGTACGCTTTTTTTTTAAAATCAGGTTTTATAAAATAGTCACTGCTCATAACTGCATTCATGCTGCAGTTCTCATTTGCATCCAGGATTCCAGTCAAGTTGGGAGCGAATTAATTAAGATGTTCTTAAGACTTTACCTCGTACTGCGAGAGTAACACGTAAACTGAAGTCCTCTGAAGTCATGTTGCTTGTTTTAAAGACATTAGAGCACGTGTTTACATACTGTAGTGTATCTACGGTCTATTCACGCTTTTTGAATCAAACCTTTGAAAAATGACCCTATGTATAATGCACTTGACTATGTATCACAAGCGCTTTACTTTTGCGTTAGCATTAATATATTTACTGTTTGGTTAAATTGAACTTTTATTTATGTTTTACCTATAAACTATAATACTTCAACTATAATTATTATAAATAAAAACAGAGAGAAAACAGGTATGTTGGCAATGCCTAGTAAGAAATAGTTCTTGTGCAAAATATCATTATACAGCGTGCGCACGAATGCGGTGCGTTGTCACTTTCGTGTAGTTTTCTAGACTCATTTGATAGTGAACCATGTATATTTCATGATGTCATAGTTGACAGGTGCATGCATTACATATAACTTCCCGATTATTCTGATATTGTTGATTATATTAAAATATTAATAAAATACAATTATAGGCTATTCCTTGTAAAGTGAGCACTTTATAAGACCGTTTGAAATTTTTCCTTTTTGTCAATTTTTATCTTTCCGCCAAGTTTTAATGTCAACATTGCCATGGGACTACTAAGTACTGTGTCTGCTTCCACCATTCTTAAAAGCTAAGATCTGAGGCTGCAATAGAACATGTGTGTATATATATATGTATCTAATACCTTTTGGGAGGGCGTTAAAAAGTGCTCACTGTACTATGGGCAGTCTATATCAATCCGTATTAATGCTGCGATGCAACACACTCGAGTCCAGTGGCGCTTGTTGTATTTTATGTAAACTAAATTAGTTGTGTTTGAAAGCCGTTATAGGCAGGTTAACTTTATTTGCAAAACCACTTGGTATAATCAATAATTATTTATTTTATATTTTATAATTTATACATTTTTATTCTATGAGCCAACCTCTACGTATGAGATGCCAGGGAGTTGTTGATTTGGAATATTACAGTAGTTTATTTTAACAAAATTGAAATTAATTTTTATTTTTATGTTAATAGTTGATTTTAGAAGGATGGACTGTGTAATATCATTTATCATTTACAAATAATGGCTTCATATGATATTCCTGCCACTCCGTTGGTAAGTCTATTTATTGTACTGAACAAAACAGGAGTTCTCTCGTGGTCTGGGTCACTATTTCACTCCAGTGGACCTGAATGTCAGTGCTCAAGAGTGATTATAGCCGAGGACTAATCATTATTTAATTGCTTACATGTGCAATCTTAAGAGTTACATATGAAATATTATATACATGAATACATAAAGTTGATTATTTAAAACGTACAGACGGTACTATAAATTCTGGTTCCCGTACAACGCATGTGTGTAAGTTCTAGGCTGCATGTGTATCAAGACTTCGTTGCCTGGCGATTGTGCCGGTATCGACTTCGGGGAACTGCGTTGACCTACATCAAGGCCAAAACGGCTCCCAGTTAAACTAGTTTCACCTTAGGCTTTCTACAGCAGCAGATATATATATATAGCGCCTTTCTTTTACGCGAGGATGGTGGGTGACCCGGTTGAAACCTTGTCGATGCACTCTGCGGTGGGCTACTCAGCGCACTCGGATGGCGGGTACATGAGAGCTGGCGTCTTCAGTTGAGCACGTTCATTGGTCCTCGGTAGAGATTGTGATATTTCAGGGGGGAAAAAATGAGTACACCGTAGAATTCAATAGTATAAGCACCCAACACCAGTTTGTGTATTGCCATTGGTTGCTGTCTGCTTGAGAAGGCGTGTTCATATTTGACCAGGCCACTCAGAATTCGGCAGCATCGGCACGGCTCCTACGTGATTCGTGTGCAGACAGTTAACACGTGTCAAAAAGTAATTCAGCCAATTAAGCCAGGTAAACGATCCTACAGTGTTTTTAAATATAACACGTCTGGAAATATTTTCGGGAAATTTCACTACCCCTAGCACCCGGCCACTGTGAGAGTTTTGGGCGGCTCGGAACCATAACTACTTGAGAGCCGATGATGGGGAAATGAGGTGAGACTGGAGCAGCACAGGAAGAATACAAGGTTGGGGGAAACGGAATAGCCCGATAAAACCCGCCGACCAGCGGCATCGTCTGCCACGATCTTCACTTGCGATAATCCTGGAAAGACCGGCCAGGGATTAAACCCGGTTCACTTTGGTGGGAGGTGAGCAGGTTAACAGCTCATCCACCGCGTCCCCTATAACTTTCTGAAGAGTCGTGGAGAATATATGACCGGCACTTTTCTGTAAAGTGACGGAATTTTTTTACGCAGTTTCGGGCAAAGCTATAGTTAAAAAAACTTGTAGGTTTATGTTATTTCTGCAACTGGTCCTCGCGTTATTTGACACCTATTGGAAAGCCCCGAGATAATAATAAACATGCAACAAAATGCATACCCAATCTTCGCTTCCGTGGTATATGCATGGTTGTAAGTATTACTATGTAATATAGCCTACAAGTCTCTGAACTCGCAAATATTTTCAAAACGCATAGTTATTAGCTCTTGTTCAACACAGTGCATTAGTATCCCGACGTACACAAATGTTATATATATATATATAATCTTTTGCTTGATTACAAACGATACTGTCCTTGAATTTTTTCTGGGTCTACCCACTCTTATTCTTCCTCTCTGTTTTTCATTTCTTGCTTCCTTTACCATCCTGTTATTGTCCATTCGTAAAGTACCCGATGCCCCTTCTGTCTTTCTGTTATTCAAACAATACTTTATGTTTTCCAACTGCTACTCGCATATTGCTCAAGATTTTCTTTTTAATAGTATCGTATCTTTGAGTATTCTCATTTGTTGGGGGCGCGGTTTCTGATGCATAGGTAAGGATGGGTCTTAGTAGTAGGAAATAGCCGAGTTGGGGACAAGAGCATCGGGCATCGGAGCCGGAGCCGGGGAAGCCGCTATCTTGTTGCGTCACCAGACCGCCATACTGGACGTCATTTACATTTTTTCCCCTGTCCCGTGTGACCTTTGACCTTGACCTCGACCCAGTTGACCTTTGACTTCAAAAAACAAAAAACTTAAACAATTCTAAAATTATTCAAAAAATTACAAAAAAAAATTCTAAAATAAATTTTAAAATTTTCTAAAAAAAAATATTATTAAAAATTTGTTTTTCCAGAAATGCTGACAGGGATCAGCGACTCTGGTGACAGGGATCAGTGATGCCGAGCCAGGTGACCCGGATCAATACCTTTGACCTTTGACCTTGAAAATGCAAAAATCCAAAAAAATATAAAAAGTTAACAAAAAATTTCAAAAATTCACAAAAAATTCCAAACAAAAATTACAAAATAATACTACTAAGAATTATAAAAAGTTATTAAAAATTAATTATTAATAGTTATTAAAAAATTCTTTTAAAATAATTAATTTTTAATTTTAACTTACGTTTCAGAAGGTCCCCTCAGCACAATGCTCAGTAGACGACTGACTCCCTTGCACCCACTCCCCTCACCTATACGCATTCTGCCATTTTGATTTTTTCGTTCATTTGTTTACATGCTACTGGAGTCAGCCATATTTGTTTATATGTTACTGGAGGCCGCCATGTGATTTTCGTTTGTCATTTGTTTATACATTACTGGAGGCCACCATTTTGGTAGGCGATCACAATATTGGTAGTCATCACCCATCCGCCATATTGAAAGCAAATGAATATGACCTTGGCCCCAATGACCTTGAATGACCCTGAAAACCTAACTTCGAGAAAAAAATACATAAAAGTCAACAAGCATTATATATTACAGACTACTATCACCATATCAGTTGCAGACTACTTCGACCTCGACCCCATGACCTTTAATGACCTTGAATATAAAAACATCAGAAAATGCATAAAAGCCAGCAAGCGCCATATATTACAGACTACTACTGCCATATCAGATGCAGACTACATCGACCTTGACCCCATGATCTTGAATGACCTGGAAAATAAACACTCGGAAAAAATACATAAAAGTCAACTAGCATAATACATTAAAGGTTACCACCGCCATATCAGAAGCAGACTACCTTGACCTTGACCCCATGACCTTGAATGACATTGAAAATAAAAACTTAGACAAATACATAATAGTCAATTAGCATAATATATTACAGACTACCACCATCATATTATATGCAGACTACCTTGATGTTGACCCCATGACCTTGAAAATAAAAACGTAGAAAAATACATGAAATTCAGCAAACACAATATATTACAGACTACCACCAACGTATTAGATGCAGACTACCTTGACCTTAACCCCATGATCTTGAATGTCCTAAAAACGAAAATTCGAGAAAGAAATCTATGTGAAGAGGCAGAAGCTAGGCAGTACGATCCACCTTCCACTCAGCTGCTGTCAAACTAAACCTCTCAGCGTACCTCCCTACTGCTTATAATATTCAAGTATGCAAGCCCTATGGCATTATATTGACTTTGAACCAATCAAACTGTACCATTAATACATTTTGCAGACACCGACCAGCCAATCACCATGTTACCATATGATTGCAGCTAACCAATCACATGCGAGCATTGAGACATCACACACAGGAAGGTAGGCAGGCTTTAGATTCTAGTTCCTTGATCACATTACCATGCAATTAAATCTTCAACAGTTTCTTCCAGATAAGTTCGTCGCTCACCTATAAATCATAGTCGCACTTAAAGTAGACAACTGACTTCTGTTGTCGGACTGACCCCCTCACAAGACTGACCCATTGACCCATGGGCTTTGACCCCATTACCCAATGGCCCATTGGCCCCATGATCCACTGGCCCCATGAACCATTGACCCCATGACCCCATGACCCATTGACCCATGGAGTGATGGAGCGATGGAGCTATGGAGCATCCAATCCAGTTAGCTATGATGCAGGTCATAGCCCCATGCTCGTCGAAGTCAAAAGGAAGCCATATTCGCAATTAATCTTCGCGGTATGGGAGCACCCCGAGAAAACCTGCTGAGCATTGTGCTGGGGGGAGGGGACCGTCGGAAATGTAAGTTAAAATAAAAAATGGAATTATTTTTTAATAATTTTTAATAATAAATTTTTTCGGATTTTTTTTTTTAATTTTTTGGATATTTTTGAGGAATTTTTGGATGGTTTTAATGTTTTTTTAGTGTCTTTTGAGGTCAAAGGTCCATGGGGTCAAGGTCAAGACCAAAGTTCACACGGGTGAGGGGTAAAATGTCAATGATATCCAAGATGGTGGTCGGGTGACGTAACAATATGGCGGTTCCCCCGGCTCCGAAGCCCGATGCCCTTGTCCCCAACTCCCTTATTTCCTACTACTGGTCTTATTGCTCCTTTATATATTGTAGCTTTAGTATGCTTGGTCAGACATATTCGATTCTATGACATGTAACGTTATCTTGTAATTTACAGTATAATGAGCGTGCTCCCTTCATAGCCCGCGATAAATGAATGCGTGTGAACTGATCCCAAGCTCGGATACAGGAAGTTTCACTTGCTAGGTTGCCCTGGCCATCTGCCGGCGGCCAAAAGAATCTTCGTTCATTGATATTACACTTGGACTCTGATTTAGTCTTAATAAAAACAAACTTCGTCAGCAGCATATTTTCATTGGGTTAAGTAAAACACATGCCAAATTGATTCATAGTGTTCGTGTGAAGGTCACTACTCGTGGGATAATTATCCATTATGTCCTTAGGTTCAAAACTCGTGGTACTTAACTGACCGCTATAGTCTAGTCGCAGTTTCTTCAAAAAATGTTAACCCTTTGAGGAGTATGCACGTATATATACGGGGCAATGTTTATGTGGATATTTCTTTGCTCTTGGAGACAAATCTCACACTTTTATTGTTTAACCAATTCACTGAACTATATCGAAATCGACTTTAAAAAATTACAATTAGTCAACATTTCATTTCGTAAGAATGAAAGTGTTTTTTAATAGGGACACCCGAATTTCGCGAAGAAATTCCACGACCAGTTGTACTTCATAACACTTTAGCTGAGATGCACCTTCGTGATTGGATGGTTTCCGTGTTAGATGTCTAAGTGTCTGCGATCGAATCACAGACGTACAGTATTGAAGTTACGTAATTATGATTGGCCAGTCAGGTAGGAAATTGCCTACGCCCGCAGGGTGTTGAAAACTAGCATGTGCGGAAATTTTTGTCTCGAAATTCGGGTGCCCATAGTTATTAATAATCATTTCGCAAATGAACATGGCGGATTGTAAAACATGTTAACTCCCTCGCGACACATTAGTTGGCACACAGCAAACGCGCGACTTCATTGGGCGACAGCCAGCCAATAATAAACATTGCAGGGCACAGTACACATTGCCCGGTGTAGCCAGGACCAATAGGACGATGGTATGTGAAAATACGCTGACCAACACAATTGATATTGCTGAAGTGAAAAATATAGACAGCTCACTGGAATATTGTCCTCTGTGCCAGTAAATTTGTGCATTCTTCAAAGGGTTAATGGAACATTTGAAAAAAGACCCCACGTGTAACGTATTTGGTTATCTTATTGTACCGTATTTTTGGTAAAATTACTTCTTTTCTGATATTTAATGTGTACTTGAGAATATTTCATTTGTAAGTAATATTAATAAAAATCAGAGAAAATAGGTGTGTTAGTAATGACTTGTAAGAAATAATTCTCAAGCAAAATATTATTCAACTCTGTGCCCACGAATGCGGTGCGTTGTCCCTTTGTTTCATTTCCTAGACCTGGTTATGCTTTGTTAGTGTGAGGTGGAGAAATATCCTGGAAGTAGAACTTTAGCAGCGCTTCAGAAAAGTTGAAAGTATCAGCGAATAGGCTAATATAAAATATAAGTTTATTTTACAAGTTTATGGGCGTGAACGTAGAATAACCAGAAAATAAAAATCCTACATAACTGTTTTTGCTAACTTTCAGAGCACATATACGGGTTATCAACGAATAAGTGTTACAAATTAATAATGATGGTTCATGAAAGGAAATGAAACATATTTTATTAAGGTGCCCATGTCCGGAAATGCTTCCGTATACCCAAAATGGCGATTATAGCGTGCAAGGGTGCTGTCCGCATTCGATTAAGGCTGTTCACGATAAAGGGAGCACTTTTGAAATCAACCTTAGAAAAAAGTCACTGCCCATGTCTTCAAATACGTCAACGGGCGCACAGAGGGATATACGCCCGGTAAAGTTGGTAACGATAGATGGAAATCAGTTCCATAACTTAACGTCGGATAAAAAGTGTTAGGTAACTATTTGTGATAATTAAAGTGTTCTATTTCGCTTTCTGTTATTCAATGCATCAGAGTGTAAAAATCAGCAGACTTATAAAATGCTTACTTTCCTAATAATTTCACAGTTTCACTCAACCGACGCATTAATAAAGTGATGAGGCCGCCGCGGCCAGGCGGTGGCCTGCCGACCTACTTACGTCGCAGCGACTAACTGTACACGTGACGTAGGCCGAGCATCGACACGCTTCCCCCCCTCCCACGCTTTCCCCCTCGTCCGCAGGCCGGCCCCGCTAGCCGCCCACCGCAGTCATTGTTCCCAGACTACTAGTAAGCACATTTCGTTTATTTTAAGGTTCTGTATGCCGCCCAGCAGCCAACGGACATTGTACTGTATTCACCGTTACTTCAATCTTTCCAGAGGAACTGCTGAAGTCAACTTCCGGGATATTCCTCCGCCTCATACAAACAAAGAGACACCAAAGGGACAACCCACCGCATTCTTGCGCACTCTGTTTAATAATATTTAGCATGAGAACTATTTATTACTAGGGATTACCAACACATACAATTCACCACTGTTTTTATTCATATCAATGACAAATAAAATATTATAATTTATAAATAAAATGTAAGTAAAAGTTCAGTTTAATCAAAACAAAGTACTTTTAAAAAATATTTATAAGTGCAGTGCTTAAATGTATGTCAAGTTGGTATTATTTTTTCTTTTTGCTCATTAAAGTATACATTGGCGTATTAGTAACATTTAGGTTTAAACAATTTCACGGCTTCACATGGTTGCAAAAGTGTTCAGTTAAGAGTGAACATCCTGTACCTAGTAGTTCGCCTACAAACTTATATTAAGCGTAGCTCTATTCAGATTAGGAATAAACGGGATTTCCAATGAGAGAGTTTGGCATCAGTTATATTTCCACCGCCAGGTGCGCAGCGTTTCAAAAGGTAATTTTTAATTAACATTTTAAGCTTCGTGAATAATAAAAGAGAAATATTTTACCTCGTTACGAAGTTATTTTATATTTCATTTATGATTATTGCAATTATCCTGTTTTTTAAAGCAGAAGATGGAGAATATCTGGTACCTTGGCGACACTAGCGCTTAACTAGTGGCGAAGATTGTCTCATTGCCAAAAGTATAACGTTGATCTCCCGAAGATGAGTAGAAGCAAACTTACCCAGACTGCGCTGTTTATGTGCCACCAAAGAAAACGCTTTTATCTAATCTAAGCACGTCTGGAACCAACTTCTAATATATATAAACACACACGTGTGTGTGTGTGTTTTTTTTCCTCACCCGTAACTTTACTTACAATATTTTACTTCCACAATGACTGGCGATCTCCCAGTAAACTTGGCAGCGAATGAAGCAAAGTATTTCCTAGTCTAAAGCTGTTTCCGGATTTTCAGTATATACAAGTAAGTACGTACATTTCCGTACTAGCTGTGATGTGCACTTGTCACGTACTTGTTGAAATTATTCGGACAGGTCATCGCCTCTTCATGTTAGACTGGTTGCACATTCTGGCGGAAATATCGGAAACTATGTGACAACAGAAAAAAAGCGGTGCAATATGGCGTTATATATACGTCACATCCTCTGTGCTCATGCATTAAGAAGGCACACATAACCTTCAAAATGTTATTTATTTTTGTGTCATGGTTTTGTACCTTGGCATCTTACCAGGTTTACGCGTGGAAACATGGCTTTAGCCGGGAATGAGGAATTAATAGGAGCATTAGTGGGCGCGTATTATTTACAGGAAGGAAATGAAAGGTGGTGCAGAAATATAGTTGTACACTGGTTGCTTGACAGAGCAGCAAGACAACAGGTGTGTGTTCTTTTGAACGACAACGAATACACACAAATATGCCAATATAATGTCTGTTTTTGGTCGTTGTACACTCTGAGTACATGTTGTAGGTACTGCAGGAAAAGAAACTGCAGGGATATGAAAATTCTTGCACCTCGGTATCCTGAGGTTATGCTTATCTGTTCAGCTTCTGTCGATTTCACAAGTATCCATACCACACCAATAGCCTTGGGATATTGCTTTATCACGTCGTTGGAAGATTGTAAACAAATTAGGGCAGTTGTTATGGGATTTGTTACATTTATGTATCGTCTGTAAAGGGGCATTACACAGAAACTGGCATTCTTTCCTCCTCCCTCGATACGCACGGTATCATGTGGTTGAAATATACACGTTGATAATAAAAGAAATAAACATACAATTCAGTGGGGTTTGTAATAACTTGGAAATGCGAATTGTAGTTGTAATATTATTTTTAAGCATACACCTGGGAAAAATGCTGCAGACGTCTATACAATGCTCAGAATTTTATTTTTATTTGGAAGTACAGTTATTAAACTGACAATTATTTACACATAATAGAGAATTACTTTTGTAAATACTTATTAGTTTTTAAAACTTGCGAGCTTTATAACCGCAAAACGTACACGTTAATTTTTACACCTGAAATACAATATGGCGACTGTCGTAAGTATGCCCAGAAATTATACTATTTCAAATACTTGGCAAGTGTAGAGCCTGTGTGTGCTACACTGGGAATTCGGACAGCGTTAGTATATACATGACGATATCACTTTCAGGGACATGTACGCACAAATATGCATTTCTTGAGAATCTGGAAACAGCCTAAATGTCGTATTAAAAGTCTGATGTTTATAGTTAAGGGCGATGGCATAGTTTACCGCCTTTTAGCCCTGCGTAGCTGCAGACAACTGCAGCGTTGGGACGTGACAGAGTGAGAGGGCTGGCACCGCCTGCAAGTATATGCAACAAGCATGTCTCTGGTGTACCGCTGGCTGCGTATTATAATTTATTTCTCCTCCTTTCTATTAAAAGGGCTTAAATCTGTTCACGATAAAGTGAGCACTCTAGAAATGAACAGTAGAAAAAAGTCACTACCCTTGCTTGCGTATGTTTTAACGGGCGCGATGAGCGACATTCGTCCAGTAAAGTTGGTAACGATGGAGGGGAAAGTAGTTCCATATTTTAACGTCGAATAAAAATTTCTAGGTAACCATTTGTGATAACTTTAAATTAATTTTTCACTTTCTGTTTTTTAAATGCATCGACGTAAAAAAATTAGCAGATTTGTAAAGTATTTACTTTGATAATAATTTCACAGTTTTATTTGCTCGACGAATGAATAAAGTGATGAGGCCCATAGCAATGTTAATTTTACATAATGCGGGGGAATACAAAATGTCTATACAAGTAGATCTTAAGTAGGGTTTCCAAAGTGCTAATTTTACCGTGAACAGCGTATACACGTCATTCATTCCTTTATTGATTGCTAAGGGGGGGGGGGGGGGGGTCTAGCGGTGCGAAACATAAAATCTAGAAAATAATTTGAGCTGCGTAACATATTTTAATTATGTTAGATTTATTAAGAACATATTTGAATGATGTTAACTATCATATATTGACATAGTTTATACAATCTATTGTTTTCGGTTTAAAAATTACCAACTTTTTGTGGAAAAAAAAAGTGCTATAAACTTCAAAACAGCCAAGTCTTCCAAAATAATTGTATTAAAGTTAACAAATTAATATTATCTACCACTTTATGATACTAACAATTATATATTGCAATAAAAAGAAAATTTCTTCAAACATTTTGTTCTAGCGGAAGTTTTTTAAGGTTTAAATTTCTGTATAGAGTTCTACATGGTAGTATTTTTATATGTTATCATTCGAGAGATAGCCAATAATTTGTATTCGAAAACTATACATTGTGTAAAATTTAGCTGTATGTGATGACGTTTTAAATCCAAGTAAGTAGTCTATAAAACAACCCCTATGGGAACGTATTAAATAATTCAAATTCTTTTGTTGGATTTATAATTCAAGAATTCGCACACGGCGAAAACTTTCCCGTGCCCTTAATAATTAATAATTATTTTCACCTTTATTCGTTTTTTTCTTTCAATTTAGAGTGATTATGTATACAGGATAATCCTAAACTCCCGGTGTGCAACCTATGACCTAACGTGAGTATTAAGTGAAAGAGGTAACCTAGAAAACTGGAGATTAAAATCAGTTATTAGCAAAATATTAGAAACTACGTGAGATGGGACAGCAGATTCTCTAATAGCGCAAGCATGGTTTTATATTTGACATCCGGAATAACCGGCGTGTGGTAATATCGCCCGTCGTTATGCAATTAGAAGCTGCTCATCCCTTTTCTCCAAGTGTCAGTAGTCTGAATATAATTATTTTTTATTTCATTCGTTGTTTGCGAGGTTGCGCGTATCTCAGTAAAATTAATATCCTGGGTATACGACTTTTTGCCAGAAAAGGCATAAATCAATTAATTACGCCAATTTGGTTTGGTTTTTAACGTGTTAAGTGTATTCAATAAAGAAAATCGTGAAAACGGTAAAAAAAAAAAAAATCAGCATTTTTACAGATTGTCTACACAGTTTCCTTTAGATATAGGAAAAAACTAAAACCATAAAGGAATAGTTTAACTTGTGGGATTTCATCGTTCGTAATTAACTCTCACTGTCACAAATATTTGCACAACACAGAGCAACGACGGAAACACTGTACGCCTTGCGCGTAGGGGTGAGGAGGCGCTAGGCGTGCATGTTAGTGTCGCCCGTATAGCTCCATTGCTTCTGTGACTTAAATTCATATAAAAATCTCCCGTGACCACGTCATCTCAAACCCATCTACTGACAGAAACTTTTTATAGTCCGTTCGCGGTAACTTCCTACTTTTCTGAAGCCCTTCTTAAGTTCTACTTCCAGGATATTCCTCCGCCGTATGCAAACAAAGCTTAACCGAATCTAGAAAACTACATCCAAGGGACAATGCAAGGGACAACGCACCGCATTCGTCCGCGCTCAGTGTTATATTTTTTACATGAGAACTATTTCTTATTAGGTATTACCAACACACCTGTTTTATCGCTGTTTTTATTCATATTAATTAAAATAAAATATTATAAATTATAAAAAATGTAA
Source organism: Dryococelus australis (assembly GCA_029891345.1). Taxonomy (NCBI): domain Eukaryota; kingdom Metazoa; phylum Arthropoda; class Insecta; order Phasmatodea; family Phasmatidae; genus Dryococelus; species Dryococelus australis. The sequence continues at coordinate 5,423,073 of CM056993.1, forward strand.
TTAAAAGTTCAAGTTATTGAGAAATTTGGTATGCCCACGTTAACATACGTATAAAACTGTTAGCGTGTTTAGGAAATAACCAAACACGTCATACTTGGGGTGATTTTCCAAAGGTTCGAGTCAGAAAGTATGAAGAAACCGCGAATAGACTATATAGTGACGAGCTATAGTAGAGCACGTGTTGTGTTGTTGCAGGCAGAAGCAGTCCGACATGTCTCGTCTGTGGCTGATCATCATCTGCGCCGTGGCCATGTTACCATGTGTGCTGCCGGCCAGCAGATACGTGCCCAAGTGGAAGAAACAGGTGAACCACACTAACATCTTTTTAACTGATCGACAAATGTTTTCATTTTCAATAACAGGAACAATTGCCACAATGGAAATAAAATTGCAAACAATTGAACAATAATACAAGTCAACATGCCAGTATACAAATAATAACATTCTGTTGAAATGGAAGTAGCAGAAAATACACAGAAATGTAACTGAAAGAGACAGATAATTACAGTAGGTAACCAGTTGGGGGAAATAGCCGAACCCCCAAAAAGAATTACAGTTATATCATTTAGAGGTAGTGACTTTTCGCGAAAAAAATATGAGTACACGGTAGACTTCAATACTATAAGCACCCAACAGCAGTTTGTCTATTGCCATTGGTTGCTGTCTGCTTGCGAAGGAAGGCGTGTTCATATTTGACCGGGCCACTCATAATTCGGCAACATCGGCACGGCTCCTACGTGATTCGTGTGGAGACATTTATCCACGTGTCATAAAGTAATTCAGCCAATCAAGATAGGTAAATGACCATGCAGTGTTTTGAAATATAACTTGTCTTGAAATCTTATCGTGAAATTTCACTACCCCTAAACATAACACATGGAACCATGAGTTAATGACAGGCAATATGGAAAGTAAAAGGACCAGTAGAGGGAGTGAGGGGTAGAGTCCTGTCATGAGACGCGCAGTAGCCACTTTACATGTTCCAACATTCAACTACTTCTCTGCCAAGAGCACTACAGCACACTGCTTATGTAAGTAGGTGGTTTGATATACTTTTATTCACTTCCTCTAACCTTGTTTAAGTGCAACTATAAAGTATACACTCATTTGCAAAAAAAAGTGGTCACACTGAAGGTGGAATCGCTGGGGCACGTAAGTGGCTGCAGGTACGGGACATGGTAGTGTGTATACAGAAAACATCATGGCATCACTGGGGCACGCAAGTGGCTGCAGGTACGGAACATGGTAGTGTGTATACAGAAAACATCATGGCATCGCTGGGGCACGCAAGTGGCTGCAGGTACGGGACATGGTAGTGTGTATACAGAAAACATCATGGCATCACTGGGGCACGCAAGTGGCTGCAGGTACGGAACATGGTAGTGTGTATACAGAAAACATCATGGCATCGCTGGGGCACGTAAGTGGCTGCAGGTACGGGACATGGTAGTGTGTATACAGAAAACATCATGGCATCGCTGGGGCACGTAAGAGGCTGCAGGTACGGGACATTGTAGTGTTTATACAGAAAACATCATGGCATCGCTGGGGCACGTAAGTGGCTGCAGGTACGGGACATGGTAGTGTGTATACAGAAAACATAATGGCATCGCTGGGGCACGTAAGTGGCTGCAGGTACGGGACATGGTAGTATGTATACAGAAAACATCATGGCATCGCTGGGGCACGCAAGTGGCTGCAGGTACGGGACATGGTAGTGTGTATACAGAAAACATCATGGCATCGCTGGGGCACGTAAGTGGCTGCAGGTACGGGACATGGTAGTGTGTATACAGAAAACATCATGGCATCGCTGGGGCACGTAAGTGGCTGCAGGTACGGGACATGGTAGTGTGTATACAGAAAACATCATGGCATCACTGGGGCACGCAAGTGGCTGCAGGTACGGAACATGGTAGTGTGTATACAGAAAACATCATGGCATCGCTGGGGCACGCAAGTGGCTGCAGGTACGGAACATGGTAGTGTGTATACAGAAAACATCATGGCATCGCTGGGGCACGCAAGTGGCTGCAGGTACGGAACATGGTAGTGTGTATACAGAAAACATCATGGCATCGCTGGGGCACGTAAGTGGCTGCAGGTACGGGACATGGTAGTGTGTATACAGAAAACATCATGGCATCGCTGGGGCACGTAAGAGGCTGCAGGTACGGGACATTGTAGTGTTTATATAGAAAACATCAACATATTGTACCACGTCAAGCTTGTATTGCAGGCGACCAACACTTCTCTCCTCCACATTCAGCTTTCTAACCTCATATTCATCACGTTCCCAGGACCAGTTCACTCCAAAGTGACATTACTGCATGGAGCATTTGTGCTACAGACTCGTGCTTTTGCAAACTGGGTTTCGTGAACTAATAAATGAAATCTCTTATATATACTGTATTTCCTAGTAATAACTCTTATAATGGGCGGAATGGAGTTTTATCTGTATTTATTTCTTATCATACTGGGTTATTTGACCCTGTTCGATATAAAAATACAAATGAATTATTACTATTCCCAAGATTTCAAATGGTATTAAGAATTGGATAGTGGAGAATCGGTTTAATGTCGCATTTTCAACATCGAATCCTCCTGACATTCATTCTACTAAATCTGTTGCTAGGTATGCGATTGCTGATTATAAGTTTGTCTGTCTCACTGTGACAATATTGAGCTTATCTGAGCATATTTCAAGGTGACACATCTTAAGATTAAGTAAGACCACAATTCAGGGTTAAAATGTAATTATTTTTCTCCGTGCGCAAGTATATACAAATATTATTGACTTTACCTCATACAGTTTAAAGACGCGTGTTTGTTTTTACTCTTCACAATAAACGCTCATAAATATTGTTTGTACGTGGGTTGTTTTTGTTTCCGGAATAGTGTTGCCCAAACGTTTTGCTGATGTCTCGCCATGAGAAACACTGCTGTAGAGATGGGCGTTATTGAGATGTAAGACCGGCTGGACATAGGATGAGGAAAGATGCAGACTGATGCGTCCGGGGGAGGAAACGGAACAACTTTCATCTCGCACTGTGCGGCGCCGTAATGTTAGAAGTAACGGAACGCGCCCTGGTGGGTGTTGACCCGGCACTGAGCTGATGTACCGTTGCCCGCGATCAGGTTCCCTCGGCCCACCTCTCCACCGTTGACTTGTACAAAGGCAGCCCATGGCCCCCTTTCTCACCTCCTTTCCCCGTTTCAAGCCACGATTCTTCATTTCTACAGCTTTTGCGAGAATTTATTTTCTGTACCCAAACGGGATCCGATATTGTAAACTTCTTACAATTTTACTACCAATTGTTTTTATTACGTAGTCTAATTTTTCCAACACAAAAATTGTATACTTTTATACAATTGTTTAATCAACGAAAATTTTGTGAACGGGCTATAAAAGAATATCATAATCTGGGGTGTTCGGAGAGGAATACATGGAAAGAGTTACACTGCTAAAGTTCGAAAATCACTCTTTTTTCGCGCGTCCATTGTACAATTGTCAGTACAATGTTTTCGAATTCAGAAAAATTATTTTTGGCAGGGTAGCTGGAAGCGAATACTTCCATATTTGGTATTATGACATCATGGATGTTTGGTACCCACCGTCAACTAATTCTGTTTAGAGAGAGAATTTATGTATAAAGCTGCGTGCGAACTCGTTTCGAACGAAATTTGCTTGGCATTCTCGTATGAAATTTTTCGTACGAGCTCTCACACAAAACACGTCTTGCGCGTGTGAAAACTGCTTAGAGAAGTCAACTGAGTATCTTGGATATTTGGAAATACTGTTACGCGCCGACTCCTGCGCTGTGGGGAGTTACACCCCCCCCCCCCAGCCACTCGACACTCCCACCACGCCCACGGCTCACTGCTGCATCGCCCGACGGCCGAGGAAATGATTGAAAACCGGCCTAGCTGACGTCATAGTCCCTCCACCCTCAACGACGACTTGACAGGACGAGGAAGAATTTTCAGGTATAGGCTGTTCACGGTAAAGTGAGCATTTTCAAACAGTCATTAACCAGTAATAAATATATCTTATTGCAGCCTCAGGCATTTTTGAGGGTGGTGAAATGTATACACTGTGTTTATTGGTTAGATTGCAATGTTTATATTAAAAAGCAGCAGGAAGATGGAAATATGATGAAAGTAAAAATTTAGCAGGGCCTTAAAAAGTGCTCACTTTACCGTGAACAGCCTATAATCATTTTCCTCGGCGCAACGCGACTTGTGATGAAGGTTCTGGACAAGGGCAGGCGCCGTATATAAATATCCATAACAACCGGAGAGCAGACACTTTCTGCGGTAGCCATCTGGCTGAAGTGCGGCAGTTGGGAAAAGTCTGGTTGACATTAGCAGAGGGCACGGGACGACGGCTGACGAACGTGCGTGTGGAGTGGACGGACGAAATGACGTGGCTTATAAAACGAAACAACATGATGACGTCTACGTCAGGTTTGTAGTAGTAAAATAGTTGATCCTATAGGCTGTTCATAGTAAATGGAACACTATTGAAACATATATAGTCTATTCGCGGTTTATTTACACTTTTTAAATCAAAACTTTGAATAATCACACCATGTATAACGTGTTTGGTTGTTTCCTTAACATCTTATGTATTACAAGCGTTTTATACTTGTGCGATCATCAAAGTGCCCTTATTTTTTGTTGAATTTAACTTATACTTATATTTTATCTATAAATAACAATGTTTCATACATATTCAATACGAATAAAAAACGGGGAGAAAATAAGTGTATTGGTAGCGCCTAGTAAGAAATAGTTCTCATGCTAAATATTATTAGACCGAGTGCATATGAATGTGGCGCGTTGTCCCTTTGGTGTAATTTTCTAAACCTAGTGAAGCTATGTTTGCTTGAGGCGGAGGAATATTCTGGAAGTAGAACTTAAGCAGGGCTTCAGAAAAGTTGGAAGTAACCGTGAATGGATTATTCTACATTACACACTGGGTTGCAGACTACTAGTTAAGTTGGCAGCGAATTAAAAAAAAATAGTTATTAGCACTTTTACGTTGTACTGCAAGAATGTTGTTCAAATTTATGGAGATTAAGTTGGCATTTCTGGTTTTATGCACATTGAAGTATGAATTTTCACATAAACAACACATACGTTGACCACAGTTCCACGATTTTACATGGACGGCCCAAGAATGAAGTGATCAAAGGCTTTTCACGATAAAGTGAGCACTTTTTGAAATCAACCTTAGGAAAACGTTACTGCCCCTACCTGCATATATTTTCAACGGGCGCACTGAGTGACATGCGCCCGGTAAAGTTGGTAACGATTGGTGGAAAGTAGTTCCATATCTTAACGTCAAATAAAAAGTGTTAGGTAATCATCTCTGAAAATGTTAATTATTTCTTTCGCTTTTTTTTTAAATATTTTTTTTAGTGCATAAAAGTGTAAAAATGAGCAGATTTGTAAAATATTTACTTTTCTAAAAATTTCACAGTTTCACTTGACCGACGCATAAATAAAGTCATGAGGCCCATGGCAATGTCAATTTTACGTAAGGCGGAAGAATACACAACGCGCATGCAAATAGATCTTATTCAGGGCTTTCAGAAGTGCTCATTTTACCGTGAACAGCCTATAAGTCTCTGGCAATGTTATATTTTTAAATATGGTGGAAGAATACAAAACAAGAACTGAACGTAGATCACAAGTAGAGCTTTCAAACACGCTCAGTTAACTGTGAACAATGTATAACAATTTCACTGTCTCAGTACAATATGACCTTGAGAGTAATAATAGTTTGCATATGACGGAAGGATATATACGCAGTTAGCAGAAAGGCGACAGTAAACAGGACTTCCACAAGTGTTCAGTTTAACCGCTAACTGACTGGCAATTGGAAACAATGTAATACTACTGTACTATAAAGTTGTGATCTCTACATTTTCACCGAACTACGAGTCGCGTATCTATTTGCATTAACTAGATCGGATTCCAAAAAACGCCAGTTCACATTTCTTATCGATACTTTTGAGGGACCACGAAGTTGCTGGTTCAAATCCTAGGTATCGTTGCAATTCTCTCTGAAAAGTCAGTGGGCTAAACAAGGTTCGTTAAGGGATGGATGTCTCGATTAAATAAAAGAGTTAATTATAATTTCCTAGTTTTATTTACAATTACTAAAAACAAAATTCTCTCCACCCAAATCCTCACAATAAATTGAGATCATTTGCTGTTCACTGTTAATGACTTCTGTCAATACAATTTAGAATTACCTCAAAGAAATAAACGTAACTAAATAATTTGAAATCAGTCATAATATACAGTGAATCAAAACCTATTCAATTATTTGATAAATTATTTGCCCATACTTGACAGTTCGAATATTTACAATAAAGTCCGTGTCACATGTTCACTCAGTCCCGCCAGTCCGCTCTCCGAGTGCCCTCACGTACAGTAGCCTTCACTTGTCAGGTTTCACACCCCTCGTCCAGTCACACCTCACGTACAGTAGCCTTCACTTGTCAGGTTTCACACCCCTCGTCCAGTCACACCTCACGTACAGTAGCCTTCACTTGTCAGGTTTCACACCCCTCGTCCAGTCACACCTCACGTACAGTAGCCTTCACTTGTCAGGTTTCGCACCCCTCGTCCAGTCACACCTCACGTACAGTAGCCTTCACTTGTCAGGTTTCACACCCCTCGTCCAGTCACACCCCACGTACAGTAGCCTTCACTTGACAGGTTTCACACCCCTCGTCCAGTCACACCTCAAGTACAGTAGCCTTCACTTGTCAGGTTTCACACCCCTCGTCCAGTCACACCTCACGTACAGTAGCCTTCACTTGTCAGGTTTCACACCCCTCGTGCAGTCACACCTCACGTACAGTAGCCTTCACTTGACAGGTTTCACACCCCTCGTCCAGTCACACCTCACGTACAGTAGCCTTCACTTGTCAGGTTTCACACCCCTCGTCCAGTCACACCTCACGTACAGTAGCCTTCACTCGACAGGTTTCACACCCCTCGTCCAGTCACACCTCACGTACAGTAGCCTTCACTCGACAGGTTTCACACCCCTCGTCCAGTCACACCTCACGTACAGTAACCTTCACTTGACAGGTTTCACACCCCTCGTCCAGTCACACCTCAAACTCCTTGTACGCCGTCGCCTTGCCTGTCGCTCGATTACCGAACTCAGCTAAAAGGCTTCTATAGACTGTTCACGGTAAAATTAGCACTTTTGGAAGCCCTGCTTAAGATCTACTTGTATATACGTTACGTATTCTTCCGCCTAATGTAAAATTAACATTGCCAGGGACCTCATCACTTTAGTCATGCGTCGGTGAAATGAAACTGTGAAATTATTAAGAAAGTAAATACTTTGCAAATCTGCTAATGTTTATCTTACGTACATTAACAAAAACAGAAAGCGAAAGAAATAATTTTAATTAATTGCAAATGGTTACCTAGCACTTTTTATTCGATGTTAAGATATGGAAACTTCCCGTCCATCGATACCAACTTCACTGGGTGAATGTCACTCAGTGCGTCCGTTAGAATAGTATATGCACGCAGGGGCAGTAACTATTTTCTAAAGTTCGTTTCTAAAGTGCGCACTTTATCGTGAACAGCCTTTACCAAGACTACCAGCAGTCTCGTTGAGGCTTGTATTTATAGGGTCGTAGACCGTCACCCAGAAATTTTGCTAAATCCTGCGTTGCGCTGAAAGTCCTCATTCCCAGAATATTCTCGCGCCTCCTCTACATTTGTCGGCTTTTGCAGCCGGGAGGATAGTACAGAGCGCAAAACTCTTCCCGATCAGTCTCCTGTCAAAAAGCGAAGACGTCAAACGACAGAAATTATGATTATTACCTTCGAACGAGCTCGGCTAGCGAAGTAAAATACTTTTACTTTTCGTTTTTATAGGTTGATCAAAGAAAGCATGGTTTCTTGCTGCATTGCTCTGGAATGAGATGATCCGAAAAGGAGAATCGTTCCGTGGGTGAATAAAAAATCTCGACACCTCATTTTACTTACTTGTCCATAAAAGGAAAAAAATAAAATATAACGTTACATCTAATACTTGCAATATGGTAGCGGAGAAAGGCTGAAGTGGAATGTATCAACGCAATACAGATTAATTATAGAGGAGAATAGGAGATGGAATATAAGTGATGGAAGCAACAACGTCTTAGTTGGGAGAGATCTTATAAATTCATTAACCGTACGGATTTAAATAAGAAATGATAGAGAGAAAGCGGGGGAGTGGAATAAAATGGCCGGAATAAATTCCAAAAGTAACTGCACACAGGTGAACGAAGCTGCACGGGTCCGAGGAAAATTGAAGAGAGCGTACAGTTACACTTTTTAGTAAAAAATAGTTTCGCTGAACAAGAATAAGGAGAAGAGTAAGTGAGAAGACGAGTAGGTCATAATTCCCTGGAGTTAAATGACACGGACTGCACCGTTTCACATTAACCAACGATTTCCAGCGAACTCACGAGCGACCGTTAAGGGTCCTGTGTACTGAAACGTTTTCTGTGAAATCGTTGTTTGCGAGTAAACGCGTGTCTCGGTAAATAAATGTCCTGGAAATATGACTTTTTGTCAGAAAAGATAAAAAAAACAATTATCTCTTCTTGGAGAAAAAAATTCTTGAAAATGGTCAAATATCTCATTTTTAAAACTTGCCTATACAGTTTCCTTAAGCGGCAAGAGAAAGGTACAAATATACTGACGAAGATTAATCTGTGGCCTTACATCGCGTGTAATAAAACCCCCGTGTTACAGATCTAATTAGTACAGTAAAGCGTTACTACGGAAACACTGCACGCCTTGCGCGTAGGAGCGATGAGGCACTAGGCGTGCATGTTAGTGTCGCCCGTATCGCTCCCTCGCTTCTTGACCTTGGACGCACAGCTACATGGTACCCTTAATACTCAGCACTGTAATAATCCACAACGGGAGTGAACTATGTACGTCTATCACGAAGACTTAAATCATTTCCTGAAGTAACAGTTTTGCCTCTCAGGAAATTACTTAGTTAGCTAAGCACGTCTGAACTTCTTTTCAGTAAGCAAATAATTACGTTTTCCTTAACACTATCCGTTCTTCTTAGACAAGCGTAAATCTCACATTCGTTTCTACGGAGAAAACGACTTCTTTTCTTCCGATTTCAAACATTTATTAGCGGGAAACATCTTCCTTCAGAGCTTCTTTATTGCTTACTCAAATATAAATATTTTAACTCAGTTTCCTTTATTCCTATTTCTTTACCGTTATTCATGTCACAAAGGGCAGTATATTTTTTAGGGACTTTGAAATGAATGGAAATATAAAATGTCATTCATATGAGTTCTACTATTTGCTTGTGATGCCATTACACAAACACACACATATACAGCATACACATGCATATGAACAAAAAAGTATAATATATGCTTCATACATGTGCAGCCATTCCTACATGAATGCAAATGATAAACGCATTGAAGCATGACTACCTTGAGCCTATGCAACATGATACAATGTTGGAGGGCCACGGTGGCTGAGCGGTTAGTCTGCTTGCGTTCCACCAAGGCGAACCGTGTTCAATACCCGAGAATCGTGCCGGATGATGCCGTTTGTCGGCGGGTTTTCTCGGGGATCTCCCGTTTCCCCCGCCCTTTCATTCCGGCACTCCTCCATACTCGCCTTAATCACCCTCATCGGCTCTCGAGACCTCGCTGTTAAGAGCCGTCCAAATCTCTTCACTCTTTTTAATTGGCTAAAATGCCAACCTTGCAAGAAACATTACACTGAAACTTGCACACGAACAATTACTGAAACGCCGATGAAAACTGACATCAGTCTACTAATAAATCTTCCATAAACAATCCATATCAATAGCCATTCAATCTTACATGGAATCTTCGAAGGAAACTTTCATCGTCGCACATACGCCTTCATACCTACAAGCGTGAAAGTATACATACGTCGAAACACGCATGAGAAAGTCAGATACTTTCACAGGATGATTCAAAAGTAGCCGGCTAACCTCATAGGAATGTTACAAAGGTGATATATAAAAATTATTTTACTCAGAAACCCATATCAGTAATTACAAGCGTTCGCCACCGTGACGAAAATGCGTCACATAGCGCCTGTCAGTAGTTAACCACTGGTACATAACAGAAGTGCTAGTTGCATATCTATCAGGCGTCAACACGTGACATGCTACCACAGAAAGTCAACTTCGCGTAATGGTCGCATAGTGTACGATTTTCCCCGTAAAAGTAGAGAAAAATTGTTTTCCTCTTTTTCATCAAATTTAAAGTCTGTCTAAGTTACACTACTGCCAGATGGATGGATCATCGGTAACAAGTCTCAGACAGCCCGCCAAACGAAAGTTATCTGCGTGTGTGCGGATTTGGTTTGTTGTACATGTACGTTTTAGGCAATGTCTGCATTTGTGTTGAAGATACGGAGGGCTGTTTAATGTGTGCTAGTGCACTACAAGTGTGCTTGTGCACTACAAGTGTGCTTGTGCACTATAAGTATGCTTGCAGAAGTGAATTAGAAATATGATTGGACTTCCATTGTAATGGAGGCCCGATCAAACTTCGAATTCACTTCTACCCCACCATTACCATTTAACTTAAAAAAAAAAAAACAACAGGCATTCTTGCACACTACACGCATGCTTCAACATTGCAGCCATACTTGAGCATTGAAGGTAATTTAGGTGAATTCCGAGCTTGCTGGGGCATTGTAGACATGTTAGGGCATTGCAGACATGGTAGGGCATTGCAGGTATGCTTGATTATTGCAAGCATTCTTGAGTAATACAGGCATGCTTGAGTATCGCAGGTGTGCTTGGACGTTGCAGGTGTGATTAGGCATTGCAGGAAAGCCTGTATGTTTCAGGCATGTTTGGGCGTTAGAAGCATAGTTGGGTGATACAGAGTATACTTTGGGTTCTCTCTAACGTGTTACAGGTGGGCTCGAGTATGTAGCACGCGAGCACGTGTGTGTGTGTGTGTGTGTTGCAGGTGTGCTCGAGTATGTAGCACGCGAGCACGTGTGTGTGTGTGTGTGTTGCAGGTGTGCTCGAGTATGTAGCACGCGAGCACGTGTGTGTGTGTTGCAGGTGTGCTCGAGTATGTAGCACGCGAGCACGTGTGTGTGTGTGTGTTGCAGGTGTGCTCGAGTATGTAGCACGCGAGCACGTGTGTGTGTGTTGCAGGTGTGCTCGAGTATGTAGCACGCGAGCACGTGTGTGTGTGTTGCAGGTGTGCTCGAGTATGTAGCACGCGAGCACGTGTGTGTGTGTGTTGCAGGTGTGCTCGAGTATGTAGCACGCGAGCACGTGTGTGTTGTGTTCAGGTGTGCTCGAGTATGTAGCACGCGAGCACGTGTGTGTGTGTGTGTTGCAGGTGTGCTCGAGTATGTAGCACGCGAGCACGTGTGTGTGTGTGTTGCAGGTGTGCTCGAGTATGTAGCACGCGAGCACGTGTGTGTGTGTGTTGCAGGTGTGCTCGAGTATGTAGCACGCGAGCACGTGTGTGTGTGTGTTTACAGGTGTGCTCGAGTATGTAGCACGCGAGCACGTGTGTGTGTGTTGCAGGTGTGCTCGAGTATGTAGCACGCGAGCACGTGTGTGTGTGTGTGTTGCAGGTGTGCTCGAGTATGTAGCACGCGAGCACGTGTGTGTGTGTGTGTGTTTTGTTGCAGGTGTGCTCGAGTATGTAGCACGCGAGCACGTGTGTGTGTGTGTGTTGCATGTGTGCTCGAGTATGTAGCACGCGAGCACGTGTGTGTGTGTGTTGCAGGTGTGCTCGAGTATGTAGCACGCGAGCACGTGGTGTGTGTGTGTTGCAGGTGTGCTTGAGTATGTAGCACGCGAGCACGTGTGTGTGTGTGTGTGTGTTGCAGGTGTGCTCGAGTATGTAGCACGCGAGCACGTGTGTGTGTGTGTTGCAGGTGTGCTCGAGTATGTAGCACGCGAGCACGTGTGTGTGTGTAACAGGTGTGCTCGAGTATGTAGCACGCGAGCACGTGTGTGTGTGTGTTGCAGGTGTGCTCGAGTATGTAGCACGCGAGCACGTGTGTGTGTGTGCGTGTTGCAGGTGTGCTCGAGTATGTAGCACGCGAGCACGTGTGTGTGTGTGTGTTACAGGTGTGCTCGAGTATGTAGCACGCGAGCACGTGTGTGTGTGTTGCAGGTGTGCTCGAGTATGTAGCACGCGAGCACGTGTGTGTGTGTGTTGCAGGTGTGCTCGAGTATGTAGCACGCGAGCACGTGTGTGTGTGTTGCAGGTGTGCTCGAGTATGTAGCACGCGAGCACGTGTGTGTGTGTGTGTGTGTGTGTTGCAGGTGTGCTCGAGTATGTAGCATGCGAGCACGTGTGTGTGTGTGTGCAGGTGTGCTCGAGTATGTAGCACGCGAGCACGTGTGTTGTGTGTGTTGCAGGTGTGCTCGAGTATGTAGCACGCGAGCACGTGTGTGTGTGTGTGTTACAGGTGTGCTCGAGTATGTAGCACGCGAGCACGTGTGTGTGTGTGTTGCAGGTGTGCTCGAGTATGTAGCACGCGAGCACGTGTGTGTGTGTGTGTTGCAGGTGTGCTCGAGTATGTAGCACGCGAGCACGTGTGTGTGTTGGTGTGGTTGCAGGTGTGCTCGAGTATGTAGCACGCGAGCACGTGTGTGTGTGTGTTGCAGGTGTGCTCGAGTATGTAGCACGCGAGCACGTGTGTGTGTGTGTTGCAGGTGTGCTCGAGTATGTAGCACGCGAGCACGTGTGTGTGTGTGTTGCAGGTGTGCTCGAGTATGTAGCACGCGAGCACGTGTGTGTGTGTGTGTGTTGCAGGTGTGCTCGAGTATGTAGCACGCGAGCACGTGTGTGTGTGTGTTGCAGGTGTGCTCGAGTATATAGCACGCGAGCACGTGTGTGTGTGTTACAGGTGTGCTCGAGTATGTAGCACGCGAGCACGTGTGTGTGTGTGTTGCAGGTGTGCTCGAGTATGTAGCACGCGAGCACGTGTGTGTGTGTGTTGCAGGTGTGCTCGAGTATGTAGCACGCGAGAACGTGTGTGTGTGTGTTGCAGGTGTGCTCGAGTATGTAGCACGCGAGCACGTGTGTGTGTGTTGTGCAGGTGTGCTCGAGTATGTAGCACGCGAGCACGTGTGTGTGTGTGTTGCAGGTGTGCTCGAGTATGTAGCACGCGAGCACGTGTGTGTGTGTGTGTGTTGCAGGTGTGCTCGAGTATGTAGCACGCGAGCACGTGTGTGTGTGTGTTGCAGGTGTGCTCGAGTATGTAGCACGCGAGCACGTGTGTGTGTGTGTTGCAGGTGTGCTCGAGTATGTAGCACGCGAGCACGTGTGTGTGTGTGTTGCAGGTGTGCTCGAGTATGTAGCACGCGAGCACGTGTGTGTGTGTTGCAGGCGTGTGAGATCCCGGCGAGTGAGAACCAGAACAGCCACTACATCTGCACGGACAATGGCGACGTCAAGTGCCTACCTGGGTGGATGGGCGACCTGTGTGATGTGCCCATCTGCAGGAAGGGCTGCGATCCCCTGCAGGGCTACTGCAAACGTCCCGGCGAGTGCCGCTGCAAGCTGGGTCAGTCTCCACACACCACCAGTGATGTCAGACGTACCATTTTTATGCCACTTGTTTCATCATTTGGCTTTGTGCATCGTGTATCATGACGAGGTGTTCGTGGTACGCAAATGTACCATAATCTGACTACAATAAAAATATGCAACTAATGACTAAAAAGTATAATAAAAATAATGAGTCGTTGCCTGATTGGTTTAAGCCAAAAGCTGAACCACTATGATTTATTTGCGAATTAGAGTTTGAATGAGGTTTCACGAACAAAACATCAAGACCGAAATGAATCAAAATTCTTCTGTTTTGTGGAAATGTTCCGTTGTTCTCTTTTAGTTTGCGAGTTCGTTTATTTTTGCCAGTCAGGTTGTGTTGTACTATATTCTGCGCGGGTAAGTTGGCCTATTTTATTTAACACATTCCGCTGCTGTGCAGGTAGGGTTGTTCATCAAATGTTATAAAGGTGGAATGATTATTTTGTGACTTATAAACCACGTGATGTTTCAATTATTTGTTTTATTGGAAATATTTAATTTTTATTTTATATCAGTAGTGTAACATTGAAACAAATGTCGTGTAATGAATTTAAAACAACAAAGAAAGTTGCGATTTTAAGCGTTTGTTGTAAATGTACGATAATTTCGTGCCTGTGTATAATTATTTTGAATACCACGTACCATAGCAGAGCAGTGACGATCTCACATCCCTGCACACCAACCCCCTTCCTGACCCCTCATCATGCCTCCTTCCTTCCTTCCCTCGCCGAAAACACCGTCACAGAATAAGCAAGTATGCAGAAGCTAAATGGTATGACGGGTGCAAGTGAACTCGGTCGATCATTGACAGCGCGAAGTTCTGAAAACGGGCATTACGTATGATTAGCTGTTGCACAGCAATGAATATTCCCTCGCCGCCTGGCAAGTTACTCTCCAAGAGCTGATTGGTGAACGACGTTCCGCCATATTGCGGGCGTGTGTGGTTCGAGTTTGCAGTTTGCGAAACCGTTTCATCTCTGTATTCGCAAATACTCTGTGATGCGGTCATGCAAAGGCTCCTCTGAGCCAGAGCAGGCTCTAACTTCACACTCATGTGGCAAGGTGGTGATAGCGGCCGCCGTTCCGGATGTACTTTGCTTTTTTTAGCAGGGCATTATCCGAGCTACTGAGAGAGAGAGAGAGAGAGAGAGAGAGAGAGAGAGAGAGAGAGAGAGAGAGAGAGAGAGAGAGAGAGAGAGAGAGAGAGAGAGAGAGAGAGAGAGAGAGAGAGAGAGAGAGAAACCTTACATTATATCCACGGCATCTTCTCACATTGTGAGTCAAACTTTCGATACATTATCACCCCATCCGCGTATTCGGAATTCCGCCAGTGCATCCACCTATGTACACCGGACGTTCGGAAACTACTGTTTCGGTTGAGTCCAGTTAAACCAATTAATAAGTACATCAATTCAGCCACTTTGGAACAGAAAATGGCGGATTTGGTGGATACGCATGGAAATATCAACCGAGGACTTTTCAAATGCTACTTTCCGTGTTATCGAAGAAGTGTTCATACCCCCCCCCCTCCCTTTTCTCTTCTTGCAAATAAATAATGCTAAATCGTAAAGTTAAGTTGTTAATAGTATTTTATACATAACGCTGTGCTTTTTTTTTTTTTTTAGTACTGTAACATTTTACCTGCTGTTCAGAAACTAGCCCCTGTTGTATTGATCGAAGAATTTCCGAAATAACGCCTCGTTGTATACTAAATAAGTCATATAGTGCATTACAAATGTTTTACAAGGCTTTTAATTATTAAGTGCCAATTTTTTTTGTTAAATGAAACTTTAATTTTTACTTCGTCTACAAATGATATTATCTATATCATAGTTAACGCTTTAAAAGCAGAGAGGACGGAGTTATGTTGTAACGACTACAACGAAATTCAATTCTCGTTTTTGGCTCACATTGGAATAATAATTACTCCTACATATTCCAAAACACGGCCAAGTTAAGTGTTCGTTTGCAAATAAAATAATTACGATTATAATTATGGAAGCTAGTTTATTAGTTTTATCACTTTAAATCACAAACCTCGCTTAAGGCTGTTGCCTAGTTGAGAATCTGGTATAGCGAAATACATGCAAATGAAATTCGGTTTATCGACCGGATTCGTGCGTAACTGTGACAGACATGTGCATTGTACTTTCCCATAGAGTCGCATCCAGTACAGTCATAGAGTCGCCACCTGAAGCCACATTGAGGCGAGTCTCCGTCGTAAATACAGCACGTCAGTTGGTCTCCTTGGGCGTAGAGGCGATACCGCTTTACATGCGCTGGCCGGCGTCGCCTTTAGCGCTCCATCTATTCTTGCCTCACTCACGCAGACATGGACGACCGTCTTTAATGGGGTAGTATCCATCCCATCTTCGATTTCGATTACAAATTTTCGTAATGAAAATTTATGATCAAACATGACATAGAGGGCTACTAAACAAATTTTTCTTTAATTTATACTGTTTAAATTATATCTGTATTTCCCTATGTGGGAGTAACATTATTAAATAATAATTTAATATTTGATTACGGTTACATGTGTGAAACTATTCACGTAAGAAAGATAAGTTGGATTTCGAAATAACCGTTCCCTATGCCTTGACTAGCTTGGTTTTTAAATACTGACTCGGAATAATAAGTTATGGAAGAAAATAAGTAGATCCAAGATGGCAAGTATTCTGCCCCCTTTACGGTCACCCAATTTTTATTGACTTGAGTGTACACGATATAAAAGCTGACGACGTGTGTGTGTTGTGTGTATGTGAAGGTTTCTACGGAGAGCTGTGCAACAAGTGCATCGGCCTGCTGGGCTGCCAGTATGGCTTCTGCAACGCCAGCTTCGACTGCAACTGCCTACCCGGCTGGGACGGCATGTTCTGCTCCGATCGTAAGTACCCGCTCCGACCTTCCCGCGCGCTCTGCACGGTAGAGTGAGCACTTTTGAAACCAACCTTTGAAGCCCCTACCTGCTGCGTGTATTTCAACGGGTTAAGTTGGCAACGGCGAGAGGGAAAGTAGTTCGACTCCTTGACGTCGAATTTAAAGAGTTAGGTATACATTTGTGAATACTGAAATTATTTATGTTACTTTCTGTTTGTTTAATGCATGCAGGTATAATAATTAGCAGATTTGTAGAATATTTACCTTTTAAACAATTTCATACATTTCACTTTACCGACGCATGAATTAAACGACCAGCTCATGCCAATGTTAATTTTACGTATGGCGGAATCGTATACAACGTGCATACAAGTAGATGTTAATCCTTTTATACCAACTTTAATTTGCAGTCTCAGGTGTTGCAAACGAGAAATTTTATGATGCATGCTGTACTCACGCTGACACAAAACTTGTTCTGCTGCCACAACCAATGAGCTGTGAGCTTTGCGTTCGGCCATAGTAACATGAACCAATAATAACCTGGACTAGACACACGGTTTACGAATCAGAAGATCGTTTCCCATTGATCCTTGTAGAGTACAGCACCGGCCCAAAGTTGTATTCATGTGCTCTATGTACACGATTGTGTACACTGGGTATGCATGTGTTAAGCACGGCTTTCAAAATTGCTCAGTTTACAGGGAACAGCCTGTATACTCGTGTGCACCGCGTGTGAAATTAACATTGATGTCGGCCTGATCGCTTTGTTCACGCGTCAGTCAATTGTAAACTGTGGAATTATTACAGCTGTAATGACAGTAATGACTAAGTGACAACTAAAAATAAATAGTTTTTAATTTTAATTGTTCTCCGAAATTTTAATAGTTTTATGATTTGTTCACTTCCCTGATGCATCTTTATTGTGTTCAAAACAAAGGATTCGAAAGTACATAGTCGGTGATAAGTTAAACAGTTTCTGAGAGAAGAGCATGATAGTAAAAGCAGTTTGTGTTTGAATAGTACTATGTAACTGTATGTTACATATATGTCTTCGATTGTTAACACTATAAGCGTTAAAAAAAAAAAAAAAGCAAAATAAATTCTTTCAGTAAAATCTTTTAGCGGTTTCACACTTTTTGAATCAAATATTTGAAAATAATCACCCATGTTTGACATGTTTGAACAGGTCCTCAATATTTCGTGGATCACAATCGTTTTGTACTTCTGTTAACAAGATAAAAGTATCTTGTTTTTGGTTAAACTGAACGTGTACGTAGAGTTAATCTATAAATTAAATTATTTCATGCATAATTAATATTAAAGGCCGTTCACGGTAAAGTGAGCACTTTTTAAACCAAACTTGTAACAACGTAAAGTGTTAGGTGGCCATTTGTGATAATTTAAATTATTTCTTTCGTTTTATATTACTTTTACTGTTTCGAAATGTAATGATGACCAGATTTGTAACTGATATGAAGCCCATGATAATGTTAATTTTACACGAGGCGGAATAATACACGACGTGCATGCAAGTAGATCTTAAGCAGGGCTTTCGAAAGTGCTCATTTTACCGTGAAGAGCCTATAGTAAAATGAGAGAGAAAATAGGTGGGTTGGCAATGCCTGGTAAAAAGTAGTCTCGTGCAAAATATTATTAAACTTTTGGTGTAATTGTCTAGACTTGGTTAAGCTGTGTGTGTGAGGCGGAGAGATATCCTAAAAGTAGAACTTCTACTATCAGGTATTCAGAAATGTCACTGTGAATGTACTATACACACAATAATGTTAAACTGACACTTTTTAGTTCAACGTTAAGATGTGAAACTACTTTCCCTCTTCGTTGTTACCAACTTTACAGAGCGCCTGACAGTCACTGGTCCCATTGTTGGTAGCGGCAGTGACATTTTTTTAAACTTTGATTTCAGAAGTGCCTAGTTAGCGTAAATAGCCTATGCCACATAATTTTAATCTGCAGTGTACTTGTGTGTGGAGGGCGCCCTACATCAGTTACATTTTGAGAGAAGGAAGGATTACAAGAAGTGAAGTGAAGAGATTCGGACGGCTCTTAACATCGAGGTCTTGAGAGCCGATGAGGGTGATTGAGGGGAGTATGGAGCTACGCCGGAATGAAAGAGCGGAGGAAACGGGATATCCCCGAGAAAACCCGCGGATCAACGGCATCGTCCGGCACGATTCTCACATACGAAAATCTGGAGTAACTCGGCCGGGGATTGAACCCGAATAATAAGAGTATCTGTATATGAAACGGCAAGATAATATCTCTCAGAGTATTAGTCCGACACAAAATATCACTTGTGTTTGCCCGTGGTGCCACACGCTGTATCTCATTCTTTGTTTTCCCTCCACCCCCTAGCAAACTGCTGGTGCAAGAATTTGCCTCTACGGGAAAAGAACTGACGTATAACGCAACATTTCTTAAACAATGTCCTCTTGGAAAACTTGAGCTTAAAGTCAGGAGTCCGCGAGTGAAAGTAACATATTACATGTACTTTTCATAAAAGTGTTGTAATTATGATGTAACTGCGTAACTTTATTTTTATTTATAAGGCTGAACTTCAGAATGTAACAATTTGTATAGTGAAAAATAAACTGTACACATGAAAATATTTTCTTAGCTTGTACGTATTAACAAAACGTTTGAAGGTCTGGCAAAATGTACATCTTATTAAACGGGTCCCCGGAACCACAAAATTTAAGAACAACTGGTCTGGCGTCAGTCTTTTGGATCGTCGCACGATGGTGCCACGAGAAAATGGAAGAGAGTTAAGGGCTACCTCGTTTTAGACCGAGGAACAAGCTACATATGCGAGGAGAAATCCTCTATTAGCTTCGTTACTTAGGGTTATTTGTGCCCAACGATCTTAGCCAAACAATACCTCTAAAAAATTTATTTTGGTTCATGCCACGCATTATTTTTAACTATATAGTATAATTAACTAATTCTATTCAGGGGAAGATTTATAAGGGAGATAAATTTTGGCATGCAATGAGTGAAACGTTGGTTTTATAAAAATCCAATCTATTCTCTGCACGATATCACAATTCTCGGTAAAATAACTATGCCTAGAGTTACAAATTACAAGTCCTAAATATTGATGAAAATTTCTAACATTAAAGTTTTGTTTTTAAAGCGTTAAAAGTCTCAGTGTATTTGAAAGGCCGATATTCAAGTGGACTGAAGTAATAATAACCATCATCACGGAAATTCAAAATATGTTAAAAATAAAATTAACAAAGATTGGAGAGCATAAAATAAGAGCCAAAAATTCGCGAAACATGAAACCATTTGTTTAAGGTATGCTGTTATCAGAAACGTGACGTAAAATAGCTATGAAAACACTGCTGTGCCTTTTCGTAGAGTTATAAGTATAATATTGTTCGTTTCCTGTGTTTAGTCACAAATAGTTGGTTCTTTTTCACATTCTGAAACGTAGTATTTTACAAATGAAATTGAATGAAATCTTTGTTTCAGCTATGTGTCACAATGACTGCCACAAAACTAGAGGATATTGTCAATGGCCTGGAGAATGCAGGTAAGAACACAACAAATAACTTAATTTTTATCAGTTTTCTATTAGCGTCTCACGAGATAACCGTTCATGACATACATGACTGAAATTTATTTCTCCCTGTGTTCAAAGGCAATACTGATAAATTATTAAATAGATGCAGACTTTTATATGCATGGACTATTCACGGTATAGTGAACACTTTTTAAGGCCCTTCCAAAAATTTCATTTTAGCCTATTTTTCTTTCCGCCACTTTTCAATATCAATATTGCCATGTAACTACAAATATGGTGCATACTTTCACTACTCTGAGAAATTAACGTCTGATTCTGCAATAAAAGATACTTATTAATCGCAAATGCTTAGTGTGAGGGCCTTAAAAAGTGCTCACTTTACCGAGAATAGTCTATATGCTTCTTGCAATGGGAATGAGCAACTGAACGAGCATATGCCACTTCATTTGTAATATATCACAGAAAAAAATAATGGCATAGAACACCACAGAAAGATGTGTGTGTTAGCTGTTAATAAAAGACATTGAAATAAAAAATAAATGATTCTGCATCAGGAACTAAGTCAATCGCCACACACCAACAGAGAATAAGTAAACCGGAAGACGTTGACAAACTGACGAAAACAGCATGCACACGAAGAACTCAGATCGACACAGCAAAAACAACACACTACACAGACAAACACGATGACAAAAAACAGATGGGTGTATGCTCCAAGACAACATACGAACGAAACCAGCAAGCTTTGTATGATAAAACTGATGCCACGTTTTACGTTTTAAGTTCTGCTCCGTCCTTCAAACTCACACGTAGAACAAAGCTTACCCTCACAACTGCGGGGTTCTTTATTTGTATTAAAAATAAATTTTGTCAACAGTAACTGATCTTTGCTTGTTTTTGCTGTCTGCGTTTTTCGCGAACAAATTTCTGCGATGGCGCATGTCCACAGTAATAGTTTGTTCATATGCAGGACAAGTCTTCATTGTATGCTGTGGAGACGCGTGGAGGAATATTCCCGTGAAGACACAAGTTTTATTTCAATGCACATCCGGGATAGATTCGTTATTGAAAGAAAGACAAGGACGTGCCTATACTGTAGCCTCATGCTGGAGTGTTTTATTAACCACGCAGTGACATCTCCCAACTACTATGCGACAATCTTGCCGTGTGAATTGATTTTGCCTTGCCGAGCACATTTGTAGTATCACATTCAATTTAAGCCCCATTCAAGCCAAATTCCAAACTAAATGCAATGGAAAGCTTTGTTGGATGCCTTGAATTTTACTTATATCTTACAGGTATAAACTTGACAAATTAAGCATGCGGTTAGCATCATTTTATGTTATAGGATGTTCACGGTAAAGTGAGCATTTTTGAGGTTAGAGTTACTTTTTTCGTATCAACAATTTTTTAATCCTTTCACCACATTTTAAAAATAAATATTGACATGTTAGTAATACACACAGTGTATATATTTGACCGGACTCTAAGTTAACGTCTAAAGCCACAATAAAATATATTTATTGACTATTATTCCATATGAGAGGGCTTCAAAAAGTACTCGCTTTACCGTGAATAGCGTATAGTCTACAGTTTAAGCACTTAACTTCAAATTTGGTCATTTATTAATAGCAAACACCAAATATGAACTACAGAAAATTCATGTCACCGTGGACCAAACAATACACTATTTCAAAGCTTTTGAACTAGGATAAAAAAAATATTACAAAACCTAGTATGATATTTTATTTGAAAGATATTCCGATGCTATTGTTTGGTCAGAAGCAATAGGAACCATGATCTGCATAACACTCTAAAGAGTGATAATGTTCAGCAGTAAAGTGTTGTGATCACACTTCTGAGCACATGACTTGAGGCGGAATACCGCTAGCACAGAGCACTCCTTCCTTTCCATCTCTACAATATTCATTCACTTCTAACTGAGAGGCTCCACCCAATAGTATCCCTCCTGCGTAGCTTGAACAAAATACCGTTCCGAGACTACTATTCACGAGAAATAAAGTGACCAGAAAGCTCTCAGTGACAACTTTAGTTCTCGACGCTTCCAGACTCCTCTCATGTCGTTGGTTTAGTCGAGTTGGAATGCCTAAATATATATTATCTCGAAACTACGCTGGGAGAGTAATCCCAGAATCCAATTTAGAACGAGGTATTCTCATAGTAGTCGGAGACTAAAACATATATCATCTCTAACAACACACTACTAAAGCGGCGTGGCCAGCCTGGCTCCAATAGCGACAGCCACCAAAATGGTTGGGAGTCAAGGGTATTGGCCATTCATCCACACAGATGCGAGTTTCTCAGTTTATAGTCATTTTCCCAACGGTACACGCACGCCGCACCAAACATTCTCCAAGAGGTTTCGACTCCCCGTAATAATTCCATATACTCAAAATTTCTTTCTTTCCTACAGTTGAAGTCTCCCCGATTACTAAAGTTTATATTTGCAGGAAACAGGTACGTTCTCGTAGTAGGGGTAGTAAATATTAGGATATATCCTTACCCCAAGAATTTCAAGGACTGCTCCCATTATTCATTACTCAACTCAACTATCCCGGAATACAAGTGTCCTGTGGTCGCGCTTCATGTACTATGCTTACCAGCGCATGTTTATGGTTTTACATAAAATACCACTTTTTAGGCTGTCACAGTGCTAAAAACCATAGAAAGCAATCAGAAAATGTTAATAGCCAAAGCAAAAATGTTACCCCCCACCCTTCCCCCCCACAAACCTCGAAATAAAATATTGGTTACGCCTCTGACAGGAAAGTACAAAGCTACTGCCATGGCTTGCAGCCTTTACCGAGGTTAACAAATCATGCCGGACGGAGGTGTTTTCTCGGGAATCTCCCATTTCTACCACCCTTACACTCCGGCGCTGCTTCGTACTCAACTCGCTCCATTCTCATGGGATCTCCTGCCCTCGGTGTTCAGCGCCATCCAAACATCTTCACTCCCCGCCGAGGTTAACTTCCTACTCGTGCATTTGGATCTCCAGCTGACTCCCACCACGGAGCGAGTTCAATTCCCTTTCTTGAACGCCAAACATGTCACTTTGCGCCAGTTACGCTTCCATAGACCAAATTCCACATTAATACTTTGACGTTGTTACGGTCTATCACCGTTACCCATAACAGTGTTTCTCTTGCGGAACCGGGGCCGCGGTGGCTGAGCGATTAGCACGCTCGCCTCCCACTTCGCAAGTGGGAAATCATGCCGGACGATGCCGTTTGCTGTGGCCTGTCCTGAAGGGATCAGGCATTAATTATTGGGATTAGGGTAGCTAGATGGATAGAGCACTCCAGTATAAAAACACTACTTCTATTCCACTCTCAGCAGCTAATACAAGTTTAATACGAGGCTCGCCTACGGCGTTACTTTATGAACAAGAACTATTAACATAATTATCTCTGGAATAGCACTAGGTGCTTTTAAGGTGCTCTTTGACTCTGATGGAGTCCAAGTTACAGCCACGAGTATCCCTGATTCTCCACGACCTATTGCACCCTACTGAAGTTTTACTTACCCTGATAGACCCGTCGTCGGCTACGTGAGGACCCCCTCGACAGTGGCAGTAGTCTGGACTCGTGGTCCTCCCTCAAAGTCGTCCCTCGGGAGACTGGATCAAGATGGCCGCGAGCCGCCATTGCACCAGACTTATACAGGGGCGACATTGGCCTCATTACCCTTCCCGCATGCAAATAGGTTAAGAAAGCTTTTTACAAATGGCGTCTTCTATGTTTCGCTCTCAGTACCTGCTAATCTATAACGGCCGGGTTTAGAGTAAACTTATGATCCGGATTCTACTCACTCCAGTCCTACTTCAGTTTAGTCCACGCGTGTTTACGGTAAAGTTTCAATCGGGATTACTAAGTTCACTCAGAGTTCAAACCGGACTGCAATCTTACTTAACGAAGTATGGAACTCCCTCCGGAGTTATTCGAATCTAGCCACTCGCCACATTCCTACATATCCCCGGTTTAGCATTCCTCGCCTCAAGCGTCTCATCTATAAAGGCTCGGAACAGGGGATAAATACCATTCTCAAAAGATGAAGTACTACAAAATGTAGCATCAGCACCAGTCGATAATTTTTAACCATCCAAAGCTGCCCAACAAACGTAATTATTCAAACACTCCGCAACAGATAGCGATGGCCTACCCCTAACCGTACATCGCACGGCAACCAGCCAGGCTATACTGCTTCGCAGGAAGTGGATGTCACAGGCGCTGTGTTTCTCGTACTCTTGTAGCCAAGCTCACAAACTCGGCAGCTAGACTCTTCTGGGATGGATAAAACCTTTCAGATTCCAGCCACTTTAACTCCTGTATATTGCGGTGAAAGGCAGAAAAACACAAAACACAGAACTAACTAGCATGTTCCTCGCGAAACCCTTGAGTGAGAAAAAACATGATGGAGTTTACAAAAGGAATGAACTTCAACCTGTCACAATTATGTGATCATTTCGAGTCTCAAAATTGAACAGTTGATGAAATATAATCTTTAAGCGGCTCTATCAAATTAACATAGGTATGATTGATTATTCGCATACAAATGTTTGCTCTGAAACCAAGAACCGATAAACATTGCCGTGTCACTTATACGCCGCGTATAAACGAACTGTTAAACCACAACCGATAAACATTGCCGTGTCACTTGTACGCCGCGTATAAACGAACTGTTAAACCAGAACCGATAGTTGTTCTTTTGAGTGCAGCCCGTTAAAAACTTTTCAATTAAAATTATTAATCAGAATGGAAGGTATTACTGAACGTAGACTGCATATCTATTATAACTATTTACAAAACCATAATTTCCTTAATAAAGTCAAATTTTTCTGCTACTGCTTAATGCATGATTTTTTTTAAATCAATTTTTTAGTAAAATCACTTCTTTGAAGGCCCAGAACTGAAGTCCCTGTTGTGCTTCCATAGCCAGTTTGCTCTACTGACATAGAATCAAGATTAGTTTGGCCGATGATGTTAGTCATCTGTGCGTGTCTCTAACATGAATTCCCACTTTTCCTACTGAACCGTCAAAATGATGTGTTGATGTTTTATTTAAATAAATGTTGCGTAACTTGAGTATACCTTAATTTCATTAAAAACTTTCTCGGAGGAAGCCTATAGTCCATTCACTGTTACTTCCAACTTTTCTGAAGCCGCGCTTAAGTTCTACTTCCAGGATATTCCTCCGCCTCATGCAAAATAAGCTTATCCGAGTCTAAACATTTCAGCAAAAGGACAACGCACCGTATTCGTGCGCACTCAGTGTTATAATATTTCGCATCAGAACTATTTCTTACTAGACATTACCGACAGACATATTTTGTCAATATTTTAGGTCACATTAATTATAAATAGAATATTATAATTAATACAAAAACATAAATAATATTTAAACCTAACCAAAAATAATGTTAACACAAGTATAAAACGGTTGTAATACATTGAATATTTAGGAAATAACCAAACACGTTATATGTGGGATGATTTTTTCACAAGGTTTTATTTAAAAAGTGCGAAGAAACCGCGAATAGACTATAGTAACATTTCAAAACACATGTTTATAGGCTGTTCACAGTAAAGTGAGCACTTTTGAGGCCCCGGTAACTTTTTTACTTTCAGCAATTTTTTATCCTTTAACTACTTTCTTAAAATAAATATTGCATAGTGTGTATATTCCACAGCACTCGGAAGTTAACGTCTAAGGCAATAATGAAATACATTAATCGATTAATATTCATAATGAGCGGTCTCTCAAAAGTGCTCACTTTACCGTGAATAACCTATACCAACAACAACAGAGTACTAATGGTTTTGACCGCAGAGGGGATGTTACTTATTTTGGAATGTTGGTATCAAAAACAACGAGCGAAACCGCGTGGTCGTAAACAGGCTGCAAACATAACGAATAAAAATCTGCTTATAGGCTATTCACGATAGAGTGAGCACTTTTGAAATCAACCTTAGAAAAATGCACTGACCTTGCATTCATATACTTTGACGGCCACACTGAGTGACATCCGGCCGGTAAAGTTGGTAACGATGGATGGAAAGTAGTTCCGTATTTGAACGTCAAATAGAGTGTTATGAGAATAATTTAGATTATTTCTTTCGCTTTCACCTTTTTATAAGTGCATCGAAGTGTAAAAATTAGCAGATTTGTAAAATACATACTTTCCTAATGACTCTATAGTTTCACTTTACCGACGAATGACTAAAGTGATGAGGACCATGACAATGTTAATTTTACGTAAGGCGGAGGAGTATACACCGCGTATAAAAGTAGAAAGCGCTAACTTGACCGCGAGCAGTCTGTAGACGTGCTGACAGATGAGCAGTTGAATGTCGGGTCGATAGTTAGTGCGCGGCCAGCGAGATCGATGTACGGTGTGTAGTGGCCATCGACTAGTGGTTGGTCGCAGACGAGAGTTGTGTTTGTCGCAGGTGCCGGCTCGGCTGGGCTGGGAGAACGTGTCACGACTGTCAGGTACTGCCAGGATGTCAACACGGATACTGCAACAGGCCTCTAGAGTGCCGCTGTCACGAGGGCTTCGCCGGCATACTCTGCCAGACTCGTAAGTACCTCCCTACCCATCGTCACATCTCGCGACCAGCTAGGATTCTCCGTCCTGTATATGCCCGAGACTAAGACGTTAGTTCGTTGGATGCTGCTTGGATGAGAATCCATCCCCCTTCTCACAGGACGGGCACATGATTCGTTCGTGCTAATGTGAAGTTTCATGTGAAACTTGGTCCAATGATGTAAGACAAGCAAACATAATAAGACGAGTTTTGCACATCTGTACCTATGAGTAGACACAAGGTTATATGGTAAATAGCGGTACAGCTGAGATGTCACCGAAATGCAGGCAAATACACCGCCTAGCACCGAAATTTATGTTAAAAAATAAAAATGAAATCATCTAGTCAAAACACGCTATTTTAGCTGCGAAATCATAACCAACAATTTGTACCCGAAAAAAATGCACGAGTCAAGTGATAAACCAAGTTTAAGTTTTCAAATGATGGGAAGTAAAAAAATAATGTTGGTTAGTTGTCATTCAGGCTAAGTGAAGTGAATACCAGCAGAAGGTATGAGATACCGTGTAGGTAAGAAAAAAATAATTTAATGAGGGTTGCAAAAATTGTAAAAGCAAATATAATAAAAGATTTTATTTCCATGATGGGATTTTTGTTCTCTATAAAACCATATCAAAACCTCTCGTGTGAGTTTGTAACAAAAAATTCCACTTTCGCTAGTAACCTTAACATGAGTAAGGGAAAACTTAAAACCCTAAAAAATGGAGTGATTTTTTTTAACTTATGGCAATTCTCTGCGTTGTATTAGCTAAAATAAAATACTAACCCTTGTTTATGTAATTGAACTAACGTTACATTTTTTTATTGGAAAATTAAATATAAGGATAAATTGTTAACTCGTCCACAATTTTTAATTAAAAATTTGCTTTAAAATAATGCAGTAAAATGTTTGCTCTAATAACGCATCATTTTAGTTATGACGAGTTTAATATAATAAAATCAATAACACTGATATCTGATAATTTGAAATAATAAATTGGACTTTAAAATGTTATTGCAAAATATTGTACCTACCTATGAGGTAATTGTATTTTTTATTGATTTATTTTGTTAGGTGTTGTGGAGAGTGGAGATATTTGGACGGCTCTTAACATCGAGGTCTTGAGACCCGATGAGAGCGAAGCGAGGTGAGTATGGAGCAGCGCCGGAATGAAGGGGCGGGAGAAACGGGAGATCCACGAGGAAACCCGCCGACCAGTGGCATCATCCAACACGATTCGCACGTGCGGAAATCCGGGAGTGATCCTCCACGTTGGCGGTAGGCGAGTAGTCTAACCACTACACCATTGCTGTCCCTACCAGCGCCCTCGAACAGCACCGAGGCCTTATAGTTGATTCACGGTTACTCCAGCCTTTTCAGAAGCCCTGCTAAAGTTCTACTTCCAGGATATTCCTCCGCCTCGTGCAAACTAAGCTTAACTAAGTGTGGAAGATTACACCAGAGGGACAACGCACCGGATTCATGCGCACTCTCTTGTAACAGTATTTTGTATAAGAACTATTTCTCACTAGGCGCTGCCAACACACATATTTTATCACTGTTTGTATTCAAATTATTTATAAATTAAGCATTATAATTTATAGATAAAATATGAATAACATTTGGTTTTAACAGAAAAAAAGTAACTTTAATGACGACAAGAAAAAAACTCTTGTGATACAGGGCGTATTCGGGAAGCAACCAAACACGTCATACATGGGGAGATTTTCCAAAGGTTTGATTAAAAAAGGCTGAAGAAAGCGTGAATGGACTATAGTAGGGGGACGCAATAGTTTAAGGAAAGAGAGAATAAATCGGCCATACTCTGTATGTAGTGAAGAACAATCCCGGCACAGCGTTCGCCTGAAGTGATTTCAGAAAACCCTGGAAAACATAATTCAGGATGCCCGGGCCTGGACTCGAACCCGGACTCTCCTGAGTGCGTGTGGATTGGTTTACCACTGCGTACTGAGTGCTTCTGACATGCCCATCACTGCGTATATTTCAACATAATCAACTAGTAAAGTTGGTAGTGAATTGGGGAGAAAAAAAAGTTGGATGTAATGATGGTTGTCACATGGATTAAGGAAAACCTACGTGTCATAAACAGCGTTAGGAGCGATGTGCTACGTGCTACGTGGGGACGCAGTTAGACGTATGGACACGCTGTACGTGCGTGGTGGCCAGGAAGGCGTCGCTGAGCGTCGGTGCAGATGATGTGAGGTGTGAACGTGTGCTCACTTCCTCGGAGCCAATGTTGCCAGGCGTAATAATATGAAGTCGGAAGTTTACTTTTAAAACGTCACAAGAAAATCCATATGCTGAATAATCAAATCGGAAGATTTTCCGAAAAACTGTAAATACACGTAATGCTCGAGAAAAATATTTGCAAATACGCATACTTTTTGCACGATGGAAAGTGTTAATACCTACTGGAAAATGTATGTAGGTTAATTACAAACGAATTATATATATTTATATACAGAGTGTTCCGTAACTTATGTTCCAGGCTTTGGAAGGCCACTCCTTACAAAAACTTTACAAAAATGCACATTGACTTATGGCTGGAAACGACGTCTAACAGTGGAAAGTGTTATTTAATAAAGTGGAAACAAATTAATATTAACTTAAGATATTTAAATATTGTAACTAAATGCAATTTTTTTTTTTGCCATTTTGTTAACTAAAAACTAGTTTTAAAGCCCAACTTTCGGTGGTGTTTTCAACCCTTAGATGTCGTTTCCGGACATACGTCAGTTGGAATTGTCGTAATATTTTTTTCATAAGGAATCACCTCCCAAAGTCTGCAACATAAGTTACGAAATGCCCTGTATATATAGACACGCGAATAAATGGAGGAATCCATTGCTAGATACTTTTGAGAGTGATCACAGTATGATGTTGCAGGGTAATCAATATTGCAAGACAGTGTTCACGCCTCGAAACAACTACACAAGCTTCCCATTGCTCTAAGACTCCAGTAACTAAGGGAGTTCAGTGCCACGAGTACCCGAGCATGTCCATTTAGATAACTAGCAGAGCCCCGAGGCTACTGGCAAATCCCGTAGGTCTAGTGAGCATTGCTGTAGTGTAGACAACTTCTCCTTATCAACCAGGAGAGACAACTGCGATATACCTACGTGTCATACTACAAACCACCAGAATTGTAGTGCTGTATTTGTGCGTTACTGTAATTAGTAAATTCCTAATATGAGGTATTGAACCCGAAGAATGCTATTATTGTAGTTTTTAAAACATAATTTGAGAAATGCAAGTATTCAAAATAAAAATCGGAAGTTGCCGATAAATAATCCGTATATCCATAAATTATGTAAATATCGGAAAATCTTCCGACATAGTGTCGGAAGACTTGACAACACTGCTCGAAGCGTCGCTGCTTTCTCATCTACTGGAGATTGCTGTTGGCATACGTGGTGTCTATGACGTCATGAATATACATCCTTTAATGCTTTAGCAGAAAGAAGTACGTTCTTCGACCTTCTGGAGACTTTGTTGTGTGGAGCGATTGAAAATATATACGACATCTCTTCTGTGTTTCGGCAGAGATGGAAGAGAAACTGCCTGGACACGTTTAGCGGAACTATTCTTCCGAACGGAAAGCGGGTTAAGTCCTAGGGAATTGTTAAATCTTATATTTAGGTGTTATGGAAAAGGATATATGAACTTCTATAATGTTAAATTTTTAATGGGACATATTAACCGGGATGCATTGTATTGATCATTTTTTTCTTTTTTGTAATATGCATTTTCCGTTATCGTTTTATAAAAAAAATATATATTTTGCCTAGACGTATACACAAGGTAGAAGGATATAAACAAGGACTTTCAAAAAATATTAATGGTTACACTGCCAAGCTTCTACTTTTAAAGTACCAGTTCATTCTCGGTTGCCCTCTATCTTCGCCCTCCACCCTCTCCGAACGTGTCCATCTTCTTTCTTCGGGTTGCCATCCTTCGCAATCAGGACACATGTTTTCTTAAAAAGATTTACACGCAGGTTATATTTCAATATCCTACTCGCGCGCTTAGCGCAATTACCGTAAAAAAACAACAGCATCGTTAACATGCAAGTCTGGGTAAGTTATGTCTACAGACGCAATAAGGAAACACTTATGCGACCAATGAGAAATCAGCATTTAAAAAAATACAGGATTTCCCGTGCGTCGCGGGTATTGTTGACTAACCTGATGTAATACACACGAACTTATTTTTGTTTATTTAAACGTAAAGAATTATTTTCGCGAAAAAAATGTTTGCATGAAATTATCAACTTATCAGTGACTAGCAGCTCGCCATCGCTTCGCTCAGGTTTTATGGAGTTATTGAAATAAATACCTATACATGCGACTACCCGTGACTACCTACGACTACCCGTGACTACCTGTGACTACCTCCGACTACCCGTGACTACCCGTGACTGCCTGCAACAGCATGCGACAGCCTGTAACTACCTGCGAATACCCGTGACTACGTGTAACTACCCATGGCTATCTTCGACTACCCGTGACTACCCGCGACTACCTGTGACAACTTGCAACTACCTGCGACTACACGTGACTACCTGCGACTATCTCCGACTACCCGTGACCACTGCGACAACTTGCGACAACATGCGACTACCCGTGACTACTTGCGAATACCTGCGACAACATACAACATTTTCTTGTAACAATGTTTCAATTTATCTTTAATGGCTTTGATAGAGCATGCTAAGAAATCAGCCAAGTAGCTCATTTTTCTCTGACTTGGTTTATAAATTTTAAAATTTCTCAAGGATTTATTTTTAAAAATTAAACATAGCATATGCCCATCTGGAATAATGTAGCTTTCTAAAAGTGAAAGAATTGTAAGAGTCTGCCATGGAGTTTTCGAGGTTAGAGATTACACATACACAAATTAACTCACCTTACCTCTTTATATTATTATTATTTTATTATTAGTATATATGAATACAGTAGTTGTAAATGTGCAAAAATATACACAACAGGCCTCGTGGACGCACATCTTCGTTTAAATAAATGGAAATATAGTATAAAGTCCACTTAACAGACACTTTTCCTATCACGATTTCCTTTTGAACTGAATCTCGTAGTTGGAAATGTCTACTTGTGATTGGTTGACATAAAGCCTAACGCAACAAAAGAAAACATAACATTTTGAAATATTCGTTATGATGCCACTGCGAGCAAGCGACCGTCTCATATTGTGTGTTCTGTTGTAGCAGGGCCCTGTAGGCAAGTGTGTGTTCGATTATGTATTACGTTTTGCTGCGATTGTAGCACGGGCTTTACAGCTGTACTGTCTCTGATAACTGACTACGTTTGTGCGAGAAAACACTTTCTTCCCTGACCCATCCAACCTGAATTAAAGGCCGTTCACGACAAAGTGGACACTTTTGAAATCAACCTTAGAAAAAAAGTAACTGTTTCTATCTGCATATGTTTTAACAGGCGCACTGAGTGACATACGCTCAGTAAAGTTGGTAACGATGCATGGAAAGTAGTTCCATAGCTTAACGTCGAATAAAAAGTGTTAGGTGACCATTTGCGACAATTTGAATTATTTCTTTCGCTTTATGTTTTTCTTAAAGCAACGAAATGTATAAATTAACATGTTTGTAAAATGTCAATTTTTCTAATAATTTCACAGTTTCACTGGACCGACGCATGGATAAAGTGATGAGGCCCTTGCCAGTGATCATTTTACATAAGGCGGAAGAATACGCATTGTGCATAAAAGTAGATCATAACCAGGGTTTCAAAAGTAATCACTATATCGTGAACTGCCTATAGAAAAGTGAATGTGAGATTCGGAGGCAGGCATCTAAGACGCTTAAAAATTAAAATAAAAGGATCATTCACGTTGACCTGAGCTGTAGTGTTTTGAAGCGCAGGTAGTAATGGAACGTTTCCGCAAATATCTGGCTTTCCTAGTCATTATTAGAGTTACTCCTCTTCATCATGCTGCCCTCGGTTGCCTACACTTCTCTCTCCCTGGCACAGCAACGCGACCGCGGTGGTGTCGCGGCTAGACTCCCTCTCCTCTACCACCTAGGCGAACCGCGGTGGTGTCGCGGCTAGACGCTTACTTCTACCACACAGGAGAACCACGGTGGTGTCGCAGCTTGACTGTTCTCCTCTACCACCTAGGCGAACCGCGGTGGTGTCGCGGCTAGACTGCTCTCCTCTACACATAGGAACCGCGGTGGTGTCGCGGATAGACTGCTCTCCTCTACCACCTAGGCGAACCGCGGTGGTTGTCGCGGCTAGACTGCTCTCTTCTCCACCAAGGCGAACCGCGGTGGGTGTCGCGGCTAGACTGCTCTCCTCTACCACAAAGGCGAACCGCGGTGGTTGTCGCGCGCTAGACTGCTCTCTTCTACCACCTAGGCGAACCGCGGTGGTGTCGCGTCTAGACTGCTCTCCTCTACCACCTAGGCGAACCGCGGTGGTGTCGCGGCTAGACTGCTCTCCTCTACCACATAGGCGAACCGCGGTGGTGTCGCAGCTAGACTGCTCTCTTCTACCACCCAGGCGAACCGCGTGGTGTCGCGGCTAGACTGCTATCCTTTACCACCAGACGAACCGCGGTGGTGTCAGCGGGTAGACTGCTCTCTTCTACCACCAGGCGAACCGCGGTGGTGTCGCGGCTAGACTGCTCTCTCATTAACCCCCACCAGCAAGGCGAACCGCGGTGGTGTCACGGCTAGACTGCTCTCCTCTACCACCCAGGCGAACCGCGGTGGTGTCGCGGCTAGACTGCTCTCCTCTACCACCCAGGCGAACCGCGGTGGTTGGTCGCGGCCTAGACTGACTTCCCATCTCTACCACCTAGGCGAAACCGCGGTAGTGTCGCGGATAGACTCTCTCTCTACCACCCAGGCGAACCGCGATGGTGTGTGCGGCTAGATGCTCTCCTCTACCACCTAGGCGAACCGCGGTGGTGTCGCGGCTAGACTGCTCTCTTCTACCACCTAGGCGAACCGCGGTTGGATGTTGTCCGGCTAAGATTTCTCTCCTCTAGCACCTAGGCGAACCGCGGTGGTGTCGCGGCTAGGCTGCTCTCCTCTACCACCCAGGCGAACCGCGGTGGTGTGCGCTGGCTAGACTGCTCTCCTCTACCACCTAGACGAACCTCGGTGGTGTCGCGGCTAGGACTGCTCTCTTCTACCACCAGGCGAACCGCGGTGGTGTCGCGTCTAGACTGCTCTCCTCTACCACCTAGGCGAACCGCTGGTGGTGTGTCGCGGCTAGACTGCTCTCTCTCTACCAACCTAGGAGAACCGCGGTGGTGTTCGCGGCTAGACTACTCTACTTCTACCACCTAGGCGAACCGCGGTGGTGTCGCGGCTAGGCTGCTCTCTTCTACCACCTAGGCGAACCGCGGTGGTGTCGCGGATAGGCTGCTCTCTTCTACCACCAGGCGAACCGCGGTGGTGTCGCGGGCTAGACTGCTCCTCCTTCTACCACCTAGGCGAACCGCGGTGGTGTCGCGGCTAGACTGCTCTCTTCTACCACCAGGCGAACCGCGGTGGTGTCGCGGCTAGACTGCTCTCCTCTACCACAAGGCGAACCGCGGTGGTGTCGCGGCTAGACTGCTCTCTCTACCACTAGGCGAACCGCGGTGGTGTCGCGGTCTAGACTGCTCTCTCTACCACCTAGGCGAACCGCGGTGGTATCGCGGCTAGGACTGCTCTCCTCTACCACATAGGCGAACCGCGGTGGTGTCGCAGCTAGACTGCTCTCTTCTACCACCCAGGCGAACCGCTGTGGTGTCGCGGCTAGACTGCTATCCTTTACCACCCAGACGAACCGCGGTGGTGTAGCGGGTAGACTGCTCTCTTCTACCACCCAGGCGAACCGCGGTGGTGTCGCGGCTAGACTGCTCTCCTATACCACCCAGGCAAACCGCGGTGGTGTCACGGCTAGACTGCTCTCCTCTACCACCCAGGCGAACCGCGGTGGTGTCGCGGCTAGATGCTCTCCTCTACCACCCAGGCGAACCGCGGTGGTGTCGCGGCTAGACTGCTCTCCTCTACCACTAGGCGAACCGCGGTAGTGTCGCGGCTAGACTCCTCTCTTCTACCACCCAGGCGAACCGCGATGGTGTGGCGGCTAGACTGCTCTCCTCTACCACCTAGGCGAACCGCGGTGGTGTCGCGGCTAGACTGCTCTCTTCTACCACCTAGGCGAACCGCGGTGGTGTCGCGGCTAGACTGCTCTCCTCTACCACAAAGGCGAACCGCGGTGGTGTCGCGGCTAGGCTGCTCTCCTCTACCACCCAGGCGAACCGCGGTGATGTCGCGGCTAGACTGCTCTCCTCTACACATAGGCGAACCGCGGTGGTGTCGCGGCTAGACTGCTCTCTTCTACCACCCAGGCGAACCGCGGTGGTGTCGGTCTAGACTGCTCTCCTCTACCACTAGGCGAACTGCGGTGGTGTCGCGGGTAGACTGCTTCCTCTACCACCTAGGCGAACCGCGGTGGTGTCGCGGCTAGACTGCTCTCTTCTACACCAGGCGAACCGCGGTGGTGTCGCGGCTAGATGTCTCCTCTACCACTAAGGCGAACCGCGGTGGTGTCGCGGCTAGACTGCTCTCTTCTACCACCAGGCGAACCGCGGTGGTGTCGCGGCTAGATGCTTCCTCTACCACAAAGGCGAACCGCGGTGGGTTCGCGGCTAGACTGCTCTCCTCTAACACAAAGGCGAACCGCGGTGGTGTCGCGGCTAGACTTCTCTACTCTACAACCTAGGCGAACCGCGGTGGTGTCGCGGCTAGACTGCTCTCCTCTACCACTAGGCGAAC
Source organism: Dryococelus australis (assembly GCA_029891345.1). NCBI lineage: Eukaryota > Metazoa > Arthropoda > Insecta > Phasmatodea > Phasmatidae > Dryococelus > Dryococelus australis. The sequence continues at coordinate 5,458,549 of CM056993.1, forward strand.
CGCGGTGGTGTCGCGGCTAGATGCTCTCCTCTACCACATAGGCGAACAACGGTGGTGTCGCGGCTAGATGCTCTCCTCTACCACTCAGGCGAACCGCGTTCGTGTCGCGGCTAGACTGCTCCTCTACCACTAGGCGAACCACGGTGGTGTCGCGGCTAGACTGCTCTCTTCTACCACCTAGGCGAACCGCGGTGGTGTCGCGTCTAGACTGCTCTCCTCTACCACCTAGGCGAACCGCGGGTGGTGTCGCGGCTAGACTGCTCTCCTCTACCAGCCTAGGAGAACGCGGTGGTGTCGCGGCTAGACTACTCTCTTCTACACCTAGGCGAACGCGGTGGTGTCGCGGCTAGGCTGCTCTCTTCTACCACATAGGCGAACCGCGGTGGTTTGTCGCGGCTAGGGTGCTCTCTTCTACCACTAGGCGAACCGCGGTGGTGTCGCGGATAGGCTGCTCTCTTCTACCACCCAGGCGAACCACGGTGGTGTCGCGGATAGACTGCTTCCTCTACCACTAGGCGAACCGCGGTGGTGTCGCTGCTAGACTGCTCTCCTCTACCACCTAGGCGAACCGCGGTGGTGTCGCGGCTAGATGCTCTCTTCTACCACCAAGGCGAACCGCGGTGGTGTCGCGCGTAGACTGCTCTCCGCTACCACCTAGGCGAACCGCGGTGGTGTCGCGGCTAGATGCTCTCCTCTACCACAAAGGCGAACCGCGGTGGTGTCGCGGCTAGACTGCTCTCCTCTACCACCCAGGCGAACCGCGGTGGTGTCGCGGCTAGACTGCTTCCTCTACCACCTAGGCGAACCGCGGTGGTGTCGCGGATAGACTGCTCTCCTCTACCCTAGGCGAACCGCGGTGGTGTCGCGGCTAGGCTGCTCTCCTCTACCACCTAGGCGAACCGCGGTGGTGTCGCGGATAGGCTGCTCTCTCTACCACCCAGGCGAACCGCGGTGGTGTCGCGGCTAGACTGCTCTCCTCTACCACCTAGGCGAACCGCGGTGGTGTCGCGCTAGACTGCTCTCCTCTACCACCTAGGCGAACCGCGGTGGTGTCGCGGTTAGACTGCTCTCCTCTACCACCTAGGCGAACCGCGGTGGTGTCGCGGCTAGACTGCTCTCCTCTACCACCCTGGCGAACCGCGGTGGTATCGCGGCTAGACTGCTATCCTCTACCACCCAGGCGAACCGCGGTGGTGTCGCGGTAGACTGCTCTCTTCTACCACCTAGGCGAACCGCGGTGGTGTCGCGGCTAGACTGCTCTCCTCTACCACCAGGCGAACCGCGGTGGTGTCGCGGCTAGACTGCTCTCCTCTACCACCAGGCGAACCGCGGTGTGTCGCGGCTAGACTGCTCTCCTCTACCACCTAGGCGAACCGCGGTGGTGTCGCGGATAGACTGCTCTCCTCTACCACCTAGGCGAACCGCGGTGGTGTCGCGGCTAGATGCTCTCCTCTACCACCTAGGCGAACCGCGGTGGTGTCGCGGCTAGACTGCTCTCCTCTACCACCTAGGCGAACCGCGGTGGTGTCGCGGCTAGACTGCTCTCCTCTACCACATAGGCGAACCGCGGTGGTGTCGCAGCTAGACTGCTCTCTTCTACCACCTAGGCGAACCGCGGTAGTGTCGCGGCTGGGACTGCTCTCTTCTACCACCTAGGCGACGCGGGGTGCGCGGAGTGCTCTCTCTACCACCTGCGACCGCGGTGGTGTCGCGGTAGGATGCTCTCTTCTACCACCCAGGCGAACCGCGGTGGTGTCGCGGCTAGACTGCTCTCCTCTACCACCTAGGCGAACCGCGGTTGTGTCGCTGCTAGACTGACTCTCCTCTACCACCTAGGCGAACCGCGGTGGTGTCGCGGCTAGACTGCTCTCCTCTACCACCTAGGCGAACCGCGGTGGTGTCGCGGCTAGACTGCTCTCTTCTACCACCCAGGCGAACCGAGGTGGTGTCGCATGCTAGACTGCTCTCCTCTACCACCTAGGCGAACGCGGTGGTGTCGCGGGTAGACTAGCTCTCCTCTACCACCAGGCGAACCGCGGTGGTGTCGCGGCTAGACTGCTCTCTTCTACCACCAGGCGAACCGCGGTGGGTTCGCGGCTAGACTGCTCTCTCTACCACAAAGGCGAACCGCGGTGGTGTCGCGGCTAGACTTCTCTACTCTACCAACCTAGGCGAACCGCGGTGGTGTCGCGGCTAGACTGCTCTCCTCTACCACCTAGGCGAACAACGGTGGTGTCGCGGCTAGACTGCTCTCCTCTACCACCCAGGCGAACCGCGGTGGTGTCGCGGCTAGACTTCTCTCCTCTACCACCCAGTCGAACCGCGGTGGTGTCGCGGCTAGACTGCTCTCCTCTACCACCCAGGCGAACCGCGGTGGTGTCGCGGCTAGACTGCTCTCCTCTACCACCCAGGCGAACCGCGGTGGTGTCGCGGCTAGACTGCTCTCCTCTACCACCCAGGCGAACCGCGGTGGTGTCGCGGATAGACTGCTCTCCTCTACCACCCAGGCGAACCGCGGTGGTGTCGCGGCTAGACTGCTCTCCTCTACCACCCAGGCGAACCGCGGTGGTGTCGCGGCTAGACTTCTCTCCTCTACCACCCAGGCGAACCGCGGTGGTGTCGCGACTAGACTGCTCTCCTCACACTAGGCGAACCGGGTTCGTGTCACTCCCGGATTTTCGCACTTGGGGATCGTTTCGGTAGATGTCACTGGTCTACGGGTTTCCCCGTAGATCTCCTGTTACCCCTGTCCTTGCGTTCCGGCGCTGCTCCTTACTCGCCTCTCGAGACCCCCATCTTTAGAGACGCCCAAATTTCTCCTCTCCTTTCTTCCTGACGGAACCATTTGTCTGTCTTTCCTCCCTCATTCATCCAACATTGTCGTGCACGTAAAGAGCTATCGTCTAAATCCTTCTTTAACTGACTCAACCATGCCTGTTATCATTCTAATTGTGTAATTTTTTCTTTGTTCCAATCTGTATGTCCTGCCTCCTCTACTTAGTTCGTGCATTTCAATTGCGCATGTACCGAGGAGGATATGGGTTCGAATCCCAGTCGGGCCATCCTGATCTCTGTTTCCAATGGTTTCCGGACATCGCTCCTTGCGAGTGGTGGGTAATGTTCCTTACCACAGGCCGTGGGTGACTTCCCCCCAGCTTGTCTTAGCAACTTGCTCTCCTTCTGTAATGTGCTCGCTGTCAAAGGTCAAAGAGACGATAGGGCGCGTTTACACGGCGATAGTAAATTGTGAAAGTTCCTATCGCGAGAGTTACTATTGCAATACTATCGCCGTGTAAAGTGCACGAAGGTTACGGTCGAACCGTCGCGATACCACTATCGCGATGTTAGCTCGAGCTAGCTTGAGACAGCTCGAGCTGTCGCGACGGGACATGCAACTATCGTAGTATAAACCGTGTAGCATCACTATCGTGATGGTGCGGGTTACACATTAGTACATGTGTTCACTTTGACAGTAATATTGCAGAATTATTTTGATTCTATTAATACCTGACACTGTTCTTACAATATGTGGCGGTATGACAGGACGTATATTATCATATAGGTAAGACACGACAGTATAGACAGCATAGTTACTGTCTTATAGTAAACCACGGGAATAATATATGTTTACATGTCATTAGTATCCTGTCACGATATTGTAAGGCGTATCAAAGTATTTACACAAGTATTGTCGGGCATGTTCCTTTTGAGGTTAACTATCACAGAATGTCTCTATCATGTGTGTGAACAGGCCCTATCGTGGCAGTGACTGTCACACACTACCGCGATAGCTACTATAGTAATAGCTAATATCGTGATAGCTACTATCATCGTGTAAAAGCGCCCTTAGGCCCTCCCTTCCCGCCTTATGTAAACTTAACATTGTCATGGGCTTCATTACTTTATTCATGCTTCGGTCACGTGAAACTGTAGAACTATTAGAAAAGTAAATATTTAACATGTCTTATAATTCTTACACTTTGATGCATTAAAAAAACAGAAAGCCAAATAAATCATTAAAATTTGAAGGAAAAAAAAAATTTACCTGACACTTTTAATTAAACGTTAAGTCGTTGAAATACTTACCCCCGTTCTTACCAACTTTATTGGGCGCAAGCCAATCAGTGAGCCCGTTAAAATATATGCAAGTAGGAGCAGTGATACTTTTCAAAGGTTGAATTAAAAAATGTTCACTTTATCGTGAACAGCATTTAGTGAAATTCTCATCTTCACTTGCTTAACTACGATCCTATTCCACCAAACCGCAGAGATTACTGCTTTTGCATTATCACATCTGCATCGCAGTTCCCAGATCCACTCACGGATAACTCTCATATTATATACTTAAAACTGTTTCACTGATTTTATGGTACCCTGGGGAGGAATGATATTTCGCCTGCCTCTTCTTTCATTCGAATATTGACCCTACGATAAACCACGAGAAACATTGATCAGAGTCTCTGGGATGGGAATAAAATCCGGTTTCTCCTAAATGTGCCAGTCCAATTGGTGTGCCCTATTTGTATTACTGATTAAAGTGTAGAAAATTAGTGGTACAAAAGAAAGGTGTACAACCATGTCAGTTAAACCCAAACATCCCAGTGTGAACGTTGTACGTATACTTCTAAGACTCCTGTAGTTAGGCATGTAAATAGTGATGACTAAATGTAATTGATGAGGACGTATTTGTGAAGTTTCTTACATGTCAGTGGTCAGCAGTGTGTGTTAAAATCGCCGTAATTTGTTTTGTTTCAGCCATCTGCGCCGAGAACTGCAATAGGGAGCGAGGATACTGCAGGAAGCCAGGAGAGTGCAGGTAAACTGCTTCATTCCGATAGAGACACGTGAACCTCATGCGCCATCAGACTTTCCGTCATGTTGCACTCACTATGGGGCTTCAAACAGTGATAATGTAATCTTATTGGTGGAAGGTGTGTAGCACAATTCAAAGCAGTTGTATATGCTAGTTTTAGGCCGCGGTTACACGGGATGCAGAACTACTTCACTAAAACAAATTCAGCTATTGAAGAGGTTACATTACCTTAGAACGAGTTCCGATCGCAGTTGCTAGTCATTCGAAGTGAACAGTTTTCGTAAGCAGTTTCGAACGACTTCTCTTCTCTGCTGCGCTCATATTAGCTGCTTCCAAGTGAACAAGCAGTAGACGTATTTTCGCGGTTGAATTGGTAACAGGCTGGTCATAAGCGTTCACAACGAAATGATCGCGTCGCGAAAATGCTTATTGTAAACACACGCGAACCTCAGTTGGAAGGAACTTCGAAACTTCGCAATCGCTATAACTGTGCCAGAAATAGACATGGAATATACGGACGTGTTAGTGTAATTGAATGCATAGAGTAGAATGTACTTATCACTTGAAAATAATACCATTCACATGTCAGAAATGCAGTTCGAGTTGCAACGAAGAAAAGTAAATGTCATAACTAAACACCATAAATACGTGCATTGAATACAGATTGAGGTTATCCACGTTTGTAAAACTCGCCTTCGACCCGTTTCAACAAAACTTTCCAACTTTCATCCCGAAATAAGGTACAATCTTAATTTAGAACTACCGAATATTCATCCATTTTGAACATTCAACGGCAAGCTAGTGGTGACGCAAGTTGCAAATGCAATGAGAGAAACCCGGAATTCAAAACGATGAGCAGCAACCATCAACATCCGGTTAGCAATTCTACTAACGTGCTCCTGACTACATTAGCAAATAAAATGGTTAACACTGGTCACCGTGGTCACAAAGTAGTGAACACGAGCACGAAACCACTTTGTTATTACCAATTCAACCGCGAAAATACGCCTAGTGTAATAAATATTGCTGAATTTGGCGGGAATTCATGCACTTGCTGAACTAACTTACGTTCAAGGTTGAATGTACTAACACCCACCCATTACGCCATTAGAGTACAAGTGTACGTTTCATGAGAATGAAAATGATCAATAGTGATAAATGTTAAAGCCTATTATAATGAAATATCATACATTTTAAGTTCAATGTGTATTGAGGTTATAATTTCCATTGATTTCATTCAGCGTTGTGCTTGTAACCGCGGAAACATGTTCTGTTTTCAAACTTGTTCAGACATGGCTACTGAATGTGTTTATTATAACAGCGCTCGTGTGACCACGGCCTCGTCTCTTGCGTGTACGGTTTGTAAGTGAATTGTTGGTTATGTGCACAGATGCCGCGTGGGCTGGTGGGGGAATAACTGCAACACTTGCTACCCGTATCCAGGGTGTGTGCACGGTACCTGCAACAGACCCTGGGAGTGCAACTGCGAGCCAGGCTGGGGCGGGATGCTCTGCGATCAAGGCGAGTATTCAACACACTTACCTCGCACATTCTCCCGCAATTACACAGCTCATGTGAGTGGAGTGGAGAGATATGGGTGGCGCTTAAGGGGACCATGTAGCTGCGCGTCCAAGGTGAAGAAGCGCGGGAGCGATACGGGCGACAGTTACACGCACGCCTAGTGCCTCATCGCTCCTACGTGCAAAGCGTGCAGCGTTTCCGTCGTAACGCTGTACTCTGCTAATTAGATCTGTAACGTAGGGGGTTTTATTACACACGACGAATGACCACTGATTGAACTATGCCTGTGTTGTTGTATTTTTCTCTTGCCACTTAAGGAAAGTGCATAGGCAAGCTTTAAAAATGCAATATATGAACAATTTCACGATTTTTTTTCTCCATTAATACAGTTAATATTATAAAAGTAAAACGATAGGGACATAAATAATACTTTTTTTTTTCCTTTCTGTAAAAAATTTGTATTACCAGAACTTTTATTTACTGAGATACACATTTACGCGCAAACAATGATTCCGTATATACTCCCCTTAAAACAGACGCCTTGAGAGCCGATGAGGTAAGTACGAATAGCGCTGGAATGGAAGCGCGGGGGAAAAGGAAGATCTCCGAGAAAACCCACCGGCCAGCGGCATCGTCCGACATGATTCCCACGTGCGAAAATTTGGGGGCTATCCCGCCGGGAATCGAATCCTGTTAGCCTACGTGGGAGGTGAGCAGTCTAACCTCTACACCAGCGCGGACCGGAAGTGTCTGTGGCCGGGGTTAAATGGTAACCGTCCAGAGTAGATAACCATCGACCACAGGCCGAGAGAAGTAAACTCTCCGCTGGAAAGGGAGCAAGTACCTTCTAGTCAGCCGCAGTCTGGCCGTGAATCGCACTGCCGCACAGAAGTCTCCCCCTCCCTTCCACCCTTGGCAAGATGCGAACCCAGGGCTGGGTCCAGGCCAGGAACCACGTCGCTGAAAAAGAGGATATCTCAAGAGTTGGGAAGTAAAGCAATACACCCCAAGAAGAAGAGCAAGTTACCTGGCAGTTGCACACACGGGCAGAAAGTAAGAGAGGAGGGGTGTGGAACACAAGACTATGACCCCTACCCCCTCCCAAAAATATTCACACTGACCTACGAAGGTTTCGAAAATGAAATGAAATAATGACAATGGTTTTAAAATAAACGTGGTAACGTTTATATTTTCCTTAAATTATGATAAGACAATGTCCCATTTCAGGTCACTAATTAAAAAGTCTAAACCTGCACCTGTACGATGGGAAAATAACCTCATCCCCCCCCCCACCATCTTTCCCGACTTAATTGAAAGTATAAATATGCTCCTGGGTGAGAGAGAGACACACACACACAGAGAGAGACAGAGTAGGCCACGACAGTGTTATGCACCATGTACACTCTAAGAAATAATAAGGAAATTTTCCATACCAGTGTATACGCTTAGTGAGAAAGCGGGAGTAGGAATTATTTCCACTATACATTCGTTGTAGCGTTCCTACATTTGCTCAGGAAACAGACAAATACATAGGGAAGTTCTCGACTTTGTACAATAACGACACTTAACATACATATATCTGCAGCTTGATGTGTGGTATTATTTCCATTCAGTGTATAGATTAAGTATTTCCATTACACTTTAGAAAGTCAACCACTAAATTTCTTACAGTGTAGCAGGAAGACAATCTCTCCAAGTGGTCAGCTACCTCCACTGCTCAAGTATCATAAAGAGTATACGGTAAATAAAATAATGTCAGAGATGTTACTAGGCGACCCTTTACTTGCGAGTGAAAACAACTTAGCTAAGCCAAGCTCTGCATGATCCCTAAGAAATGCTTATCTATCCAGCCAAGTGCGGAGATTTGTACTATTTAACTGTGGACTCTCGCTGGAGTCGGACGGGCTACTTGCCAAACGCTACTTCTAGCTCTGGAAACACAATGGTTACATATAGAAAACGCAAGGGTGCCTCATTGCATCATCGCGTATCGTTGTGTTAATTAAGGGCCCACCTACTCCCCTCCCAACATACTTATAACATTGTTATTTGCGGGTCAGTACTCCTAGGCATAGCCTCTGCCATTTCCCCCACCCGGGTAGCCGAAATAGCAAACACAGCCGTGAAAAAACAGATACCTTTTGCTCCGAGAGGGTTATTGGGGAGAGAGGGGTAGAAGTAATTCCTGTATTTATGTTTCTGAAGGCAGCGTACGTTAAGATTGAAGTAAATCAACAGCCTTTGGAGCCACGTGAGGGTACAATTTGAAGAACTCATAAAATATTAGTACAGACTCCTTAAAGATTGTCATAAAAGTGTGATTTATGCTGTATATGAAGGAAGTATGTACATATTTTCAACATTATGAAATATTTTACTAAAATATATTTTTTAAATGTAAAAAATTAAATAATTGGTAGAGTATGCATTTTTAACAGAATTTAAGTGCATTTCCATTTTGGATGCTTCGGAAAGCAGAATTTACTAGAAAATCTTCTTCAAGAAAGATCGTCATAATATTTACTGTGATCATGTGTAATAAAATCATAGTAATAACGTATCATATAACTTTTACAACTAACATTATTTACGTCAATTTCAGCCATAAATGTTTGTGACAAATGGACACACATAAAATCAACTAAAAAAATTATTTCCTACATTATTATTACAATATTCTTACATGCAATCATAGTAAACATTATGATGATATTCCATGACAAAAATGTTCTTGCAAATTATGCTTTCTGAAGCATTCATAATGGAAATATGCTTAAATGTTTTAAAAAATATTTTATAATGTTGCAAAATATATACATTCTTTCATATACATCATAAATCGCAATTTTGTGACAATTTCTATGGTGTTTGTAATACATTTTGTATGAGTTGTTCATGTTGTATAGTCGGGTGCAGTGCTCCATAGGCAGTTCTTCACGTTGTATAGTCGGGTGCAGTGCTCCATAGGCAGTTGCTTTACTTCAACCTGAAGTGGGCAGAGCACGTTGCACCTGCTTTAGCTCATGAGCATGCGACACCCCCGTCCTCTCGTCATTGTTGCCTACGTACCGCTGTGGAGGAAGGAGATGGCCTGTGGACCAGTCTCTGGATCACTCTAACTCACCATTCAGGGCGCACGCCGCCACGCACAGGTTCCAATCCTGTGTTACGTCCGCCACGGAAACGGTATACTGTACCTCGTAGGGGCTACCGAGGCAGGAGTTGTTGTCCACCACAACACGTCACAATGGTATAGTAGTGTGCGTAATGTCGTCAGCCAATACGACTGAAGGTGAAAAGTTGATTAGTAAGTGATTTATTGTATATTTTCTGAAGGTTTTAATTGAAAACAAAAGTTACATTTTTATTTTTCATTTACACATTTAAAAAATATACGCCTGTGATAGGTATTTACTTAATAAATCTCAACTTTGTCTAAATCAAGTTAACATTTGTTTCTACGCAATTGCTGATTTGCTTAAGATAAAACAAATTGGCCCTATATTCGTATAAGCAACACTTTTTTGTTTATGTATTTACATCTTAATAATAATATAAATGTAAAAGTTTGTGTGTTTGTTTGTTACTCAATCACGTCATAACGGCTCAACGGATTTGGATGGAATTTGGTACAGGGGTAGATGATATTCTGGTTTGGCACATAGGGTACTTTTTATCCCGGAAAAACGAACAGTTTCTTAGGGAATATATAATATATGCCACCAACCATTTGAGTAGGCGCTGGTAGGTGGTCTGATTTTTTTATATGTACATAGGTTGAAATTTCTCATGTACACAAAGTTAAAAGCCAATTCACTTTGAACAACATGGAGATCATTGCGTTAACTATGTGTTATTGTTATGTTGAAGCATAGGTTGAGTAGTGGTATATTTACATTAAATCAAGTGACATAAAGTTAAAAGTTTTCAGGTTGGAGGTTGAACCAATAGATGTTACCATCGCATCAAAATTCATTCAAGGTGAATACAGCTGCAATGCTAGTTAACAATTTTGGCACAGTTAACGCAATTTAAAATCACGAGTCCCATGTTAACTTGAGTTTGACTCGGCCTTAGGTGCCTGCCACGTCTCTGAATGTATGTGAGGTTCGTGTGTGTGTAGAGCTGACGTACTGCAGAGACTACCCCAACGTGTGCGAGAACGACGCGACATGCGTGAGCCTCACTGAAGATGATGGCGACTACCGCTGCCTCTGCGCGGAGGGATACACTGGCCGGAACTGCGAGGTGGAGAAGTACACCACCTCCAGCACCACGACCACAACCACAATCATCACCACCACGCCGGTGGAGCTTGAAGATGGCAGCGACAGCGATGTGAATGTCACACACAACGAAGCTCTGTGAGGCGCAGTGCTGCCACACTATATGACCACACATCACTCGCCATAGCAGGATGCTGTCATGTGACATGGCATGGCTGACCGCCGTATGTTTATAAAAGCTACTCACGATTGAGTGACATAAGCCGTGTCCGAAACGGCTACGAGACCATTATTTTGTCTCCTAAATCGACCACGTGACCAAGTTTAGGCCCTAAATATTTGGGGATTTAGGGTTGAAATTTACTGAGGTGAAGTAGCACACTAAATCCCCAAATAGGTCCGTGAAATCGTTTGCTGTTGTTTGCTTACGTTTTATTTCCCGCGTGGTCGAAACGTTGGTATTTACTGTTCTTGAAACGCTGCACAATACCTGCACGTGAAATATGGAAAATCCGGGATCTGCATGGAGTTATTTTTAAATAAATTTCGTATGTTGTATTAAAATTGCTTAAAAAAAAAAAGCCACCGGTTGTTACTTGAAATTGATTGTTAATTTCAGGGAGCGAAGAAATAATGAGAAAATTGATATAGAGAAAGAAATTTGATCAGTTATTCACAAGACAACGGGGTTACGTGAAAATGCTTGGGAGAAAGTTATTTTATTTTATTTATTTATAGGGTTACAAACAAAATAACACTGAAGTTCCCCAAGTCTGTAGTTTCCAACTTTGTCGCATTTAGCGCTGTTACGAGCCGTTCGAAACCATCCACCCTGAATTCCTAAACCCTGATTCCCCAAATTTGCCATTTCGGACACGGCTAGAATGTCGGAGGCAGTCGTACTCGCAGACCGTACTGCTGTGAGGTGTCATTCTGTTCTACTATGCTATAAACATAAAGTCTGCACCTCTTAATATAGTCTGATGCTATAAACTTCCCCTCTCAAATGCAAATCAAATGTTAATAACAAATTTACAAAATAAAAACGGGTATCTCTGTTTATTCCATACACAAAGATGCAAAAACCTGTAAACAAATTCGAAAACTGAACACACAAATATTTTCTTATATTTTCCAAAAGGAAACATCGTCATGTATGCTCTATTTCATATTAGTAATAAGAGGGAATTCATTAATCTCTAATACCATTCATCAATTAGAATTTTTATTACACCTACAACAAAAAGACGGAGGCTTCCATGTTTACTAAATTTTCCTTCTCCTTCTCTGTCGATTTCTGATGCCACAAAAACTGTCTGAGTCAACTTCAATGCTCGTGTCGTGAGCGGTATTGTCTACATTTATATACTTGTAGGAAAATATATAATATGAAGTGCCTATTTTCCTTATATGTTCACTCCAGTCTGTCTCCCAAGTGTTATGTACGTATTCAGATGTATACTACGACTGTCAGGGCATGTACAGAAAGACTTTCACAAACAACTCTTTGTCAGTCCACCAGACAGCAGATTGTCGAACAATTGTTTGTTCTGTGTGTATTACATTTTCTCCATCATCAAGTGAACAAAGGAATAACGTCACACCGATCATAGGCATGTTTGGAAGAAAAGTTTTCCTTCCCTTCAAATATAATTTTCCAAAATAAAAAGAATGCACATCAGAACACGAAATACGAAAGCAGATGTTTTCAACGGATAAGAATACATACTCATTATTTAAATCAAATTTGCACATTTTACCTAAAATTAAAATTTTATCCCTAAAACTTATAGTTTACTTAGCTGGTTAAAATATACAATTTATTTTTATTAATTGAATGTTCTATCGTAGTACCTTACAGTTTTTGTAAATGTCCAGTTTGCAGGGAAAAACATACCACCATCTTTATACATTTATCTAGATATTCTATCTGGAACAGTTGCCCACTAACATATAAATTTATTTATTTGGTCCCAACTTTTAAAAGTGGTTGCAGTTTGCCAGTTGATTGATGACCGCATGTACATATTAAAACTTCGCTAAACAAGAACAATTTGATTGTATGCTAGTTGTGAGATTTGATTAATTGTTTATTCAATTGTGCACATTCTTAGCATAAGCTCCACTCCAAAGTCTGCCAGAGGCGATGATAACTGTAGCAGACGTCACGACAATTTACTGGAAACTTATTTGCTGATTAGAGAGCAGTGTGTACCACAAAACATGTCTAATTTAAATGTAAACACTTGATGACTTAGCACAAATCAACTGTACATTCTCTAAGTACTGCAGAAAAAAAGGTAACATGTTACAAGACTTATTTATTGCCCTTAACTATAAATGTACTCTATTAGTTATTAATAACCCCCTTTTCTTTCTGCTGTTGAACTGGAATATCAAACAATTTACTTCCATTGGTTTGCTGTCCACATCCTTAGTTTGTAGAGCATGCCTTAACTATAGGAACTATTAGGATCTTACTCGTAAACACTTTTTACTTGCGTACAAGTTAACGTAAATTCATAGATGCAATTTTAATAAACATATGTGACTGGCCTACATTAGTAGTCTGTGTATTTGTTGGATTAGTTATTTATTGATTTAGCTAGAAATTGTAAATCATATATAATGTATAATGGTAATTTAGAATGTTTTATTTTTTTCCCCAATTTATTGTTACCTTAACGTAACAACGAATTTCACTGTAAATACGTATGTAGGGATATAAGATACACGTTAAAGCACAAGTCATTATTGAAGTTGATGTTTTGAAATAACCTAAATATGGTATGAATGTTATTTTTTTATTTTTTTTTTGTGAGATAGGTTATTGTCAAGCTCAGAGTTTATGGACTGTTTGAATTTGTTATTAATGTAACTGAATGAAAATAAAACATTTTGTGTTATAAAGAAATTGCTTTTGTTCCTTTCCTCTCAGCTTTAAAAACTGGCAATTCCTTCAAATTTTTCCACAGAGTAATGTGAGTTCGATGGAATATTTCACTTAAGTGTTAAAAATGAGAAGTATTTTACTGTGGATTTACAGCTGACAATTACATAACGAGAACTATGCTGTGATTTTGTGCATACTCCTTGCATACTATTCCATAAGTAGTAGACAATCCTTGCTGCTATTTCGAGATTGCCTTGAATCAATTATAGGAAAATTCATTGAGATTTCAGCATCCCAGAAAAAAGTTTAAAGATGTACATGCAGAAGAACCCTATTTTATACATTTACAACTCCCGATTTTTCATGTTTTTGAACGTCTTATATGAATTTCTGCTATGATCTGTAATTTTCCCAAATTTTCTAATGTATTCAGTAGAATGATTATGGCTATATGGGCACAAGGGGACAGGGGATCAGAGCTGTTCATGCTTTGACATTCTGGTTCCTCGGTGGCCATTTTTCCTTATCATCAATTAAATGAGTAGATGTATAATGCCGATCATGGCTCACCTCTTTATTTACAACGAAATATTGAGGTTTATTGCTTCAAAATCAAGGTTTAATTTAAGGTAAATTTAAGCAAAAAACATGTAAATTTCTCGCTTTCTAGAAATGCTAGTTTTGTTAGCAAGTTATCTAAATCAAGCAAATTAATGCCAAAATAAGGCAAATTAAGATAAAATCAAGTGAAATATTAAAAAGGAAAAAATAGATATAGTTCAATTTATTCAATGAATACAATATCGCACAAAGTTTTTCCATTTTTCATTAATTTTAATCCTTTATATACTATTAAAACTCGCCCCTCAGTCATCATTTTTCAGCTATTTTCGTCAATTATCTTTGCGTAGCGATCTGGCAAAGTAATTTTATACCTATCATCTAGAATGCAATTTATTTTTTTGCCAAACTTAGATTCGTAAATTTGAAATTCTGTAGCTTCATACCATATCAGTTTCTAGATCTGATAGTTTGATCAATTCATATGAATTGTTTAACTCCTTGAGGAGTGCTTCCATTTTGGTGTATGATATTAAAAAGGAAACAAATTTAATAAGACTGAAAAAATTGGAAATTACAAAAAATATTTTTTCTCTTTATGAAATTGTTTTCTGTATAAATAAAATGGAATCGGCACTTGAAACAAAAAATAATAACACATGCAAGCAATGTAAAAAATATCGCAAAGCATTAAACATAGAAAGTTTTGCACCACATAAACACACAAAAGATAAACATTTTAAAATCTGTAAAAAATGTTATAGTGAATATTCTAATAGTCATTATGAGTTAAAAAAAGAGAATGTAATGTGTGAATGTGGAAAATATGTTTATAATGCGTCTCTCAAAAAGCTAAAAAATAGTAAATCACACAATACGGCATTAGTTAATTTAAACGAAAATCACCACAATAACTATCCAACAAAAACCTCTTAAGTGTGTATAATGAGAATAAATCTATACAATTATTTTCTCCTAATAAAACTACTAAGGACAAACCCGCAAATTTATATGAAATTTTTTTTAGTGAATATACAAAGAAATTCTATCAAAACAAGAAGTTAAATACAGTTTCCCAATAATTTCGGCACTTTTCAAGTTTTCCAATTATCCTCATTTTATAATTTATTTATATATTTTTGTTTCATATAAATAAAGCATTATGGAAACAAACAATCTAACAGTTGAGTTGAGCAATAGAACAGTGAGGGATTTGAGAATTATAGCTAGAGATTTTGGAATAAAACAAAAAAACAGGCTAGAGAAAGGTGATTTAATTAGAACTCTTGTACATTTATTATTGATGGACAAAGAAAAAGAAACTTCGCAAACTTGCCATTTTCTTATTCCAATATCAATAAATTATATGAGAAAGAGAGAAAGAAATTAAAAATAATATTCCCATTTTCTAATAATGTATTTGTAAAACAAGAGAAAAAGGAATTAAAATAAATATTCCCTTATTCTACCAACATATTTGAAAAGCCTAGAAATTAAATTAAGGGGATATCTGAATGGATAACAAAGAATAATTTTACAAATTTGCCTTTAGCTAATGTCAGTATCAACTAATTATATCTCGAAGATAGAAAAGAATTAAAAGAAATATTTCCATTCTATAATCATTTATTTGTTAACAGAAGGATGGAAGAAGAAACAACAAAAATCACATATTTAATAAAGCTTTTAAAAGTACGATATCAACATATAACATTGAAAATACCTTTAATTTAGTACAGCCTATACATTTTTTAATTCAGTAAAAAATAAGATATTTGAGAAAATACGCACTAATCTTAGGAACCGTAGAGGTCTGAAAACCAGTGTTCAAATATATGCCAATTGCCGTAAGCAAGATGATAAAGTAGAATTATTTCCATTTCAATCACCCAATTATACAGTATTGAAATAGGAGATATTAAAAGGATTTATAAATGCATAATACAAGAAATAACTACACAATTATCTGAATTTCAAAGAAGAGGTTCAGGCTGGACATTAGATAGAATAATTGGAATACATTTAGCTATAAATAAGTATAATCCATTAAATGGCTCATCATATATATAATTACCAGATAATATTAAGAATAAGAATGCATGCATAAATGTTAAAAATGATGATCAAAAATACTTTCTTTGGACAGTAAAATCTGCACTGTTTCCAGCAGACAAAAATTCAGACAGAGTAACTAAATATAAAAATGTACGCCTTAATATTGACAAAATAATGGCTAAATATGAATATCCCATTAAAATTGACGCTATACCAAAAATCGAACAGCAACTTGATGTATCTATAAATGTATACTCTATTCGACTACAATACCCTAAAAATTTCCGTTTTTTCCTTAAAAATAATTTCTACAAAATTCCTGTTTTATCCCTCAAAAATTGCATAAAGAAGCCACCCAAAACCAATTTAAGTGATTTGAGGGGCTTCGACAGCGCAGTGGTGGCCATATTGGTTTTATAGGCATTGAGTAGACCAAATTGATACAAGGGATCCAGAGTTCCAGACCTATCAGCTATCTTGGTTGTCAGTCATATTGTATGTAGATGACCTATGACCTAGACCCAATCCCAAGGTTACCCCTCACACATACCCATTCCTCCATCTTGTTATAGGTACAATTGGCCACCATCTTAGTAGGTGACCACACGAAAATTGACCAAAAAAAAATTCTGACCACTAGACTTCCATTACGAATGACTTCAGTGTTAAATAAATTTAAACTGGGAATAAAAGAAACATTTACTGGGCAGAACAACTTTAAACCTTAACTATATGACTCTCAAATAATTGAAATGAGGATAAAGTATTTAATTACTGCAATAATTGAAATTATAAAACTCACGAGACAATTATTAATAAAAATTCTTGTAATCGTGCTAATGACAAAGTGTAATAATAATATCAAAATAATAAAAAATGAAGTTAATTATCAGGGACATAAATAGTTGTAAAATTCGCAACAGCAGTTACTGACAAAAATAGTAAAAACTAAGTTTCCCAAAATAGATTAAAAATAACTTATATCAGTGATTTAATTGCAGCATATATCAAAACTATAGTGATAAACTTTAAAGATAGAAGTGCCGCATATGAAATTACTGTCTCGTACCATAAAACGACACACCCATTGCTTGGCAATACTAGCTATGATAGGTGCAACTATTTTGAGCAACGGAAAATCTTGATAAACTTTCTATGCCAGGCATGTAAGCGGTAATGGCTGAAAGAGAGGATGCACTTTTTCTTTTGCTAGGAAACAACTTCCTCTCTCAACGGCATGTAAGGGGAGGAAGGAAGATGCGTGGCTAGGAGAGACAGAAAGAGAGAAGATGTAAGGTTGCCATGCTGGTTGGTAGGTAACAATTTCCCCTCTCATCAGGCGTGTAAGGGGAGGTAGCAAGCCAGACTTGCATGTCGCAGACGTGTTGGGGATGACAGACAACGTGCCACAGAGCAGTGATAAATGGCGGCATGCGTGACATATTTCAAGTCCAGTAACTAAGACAGGTACATAAACAACCAGCTTAAAAATTATAGTTGCAGGAAATCTTAGGTAACTGTACCAAAATAGCTTAGATTGACACAATATCCGATAAACGATACAAGCAGTAGGCTTTATCATTATTTATAGAGGAGTTTTGCCCGGGCTACTGAAAAGTAATTGTGGATACAGTTTATCGGTATATGTGTTTACAGTACGAGTGTCGACTGTGTATTGTGTATGGAACCAAAGTATTTTCAAATAAATATATTAAGATACAATGGGGTTGCATCATTTAGAAAATAAAACACCTTGAAAATATGTAACATACACTATATTGAAAGCAAGACGAAAATGTATACAACATACACATTACAAGAAATTTTTCAGCATACAGTAACTTTGATGCATATGCTGCAAAACAATATTAATTATTAATTAACATCCAGTATCAAAAATAATATTTACATACTAACTTTGTAAGCAAGTATACTTGCACAAAGCACATTTATTTTTCGAAAACTATCATTTAATGGAAGACAGTATACACGTCTGTGGGTTCAGTCTCGCCATTCTGCCTCAACCACAATTATATACAAAACACTGTCAATAATTTCTTAAATTGTCCTGCAGATCTCTTCAACCACGAAAGACATTTTGTCTAGAACAAAATGTCACCAGATCAATAATTTTCCACAAAAAATACACACGACATGAAAATCAACTTTCAGCTGCTATGTTTAACATCTCCGACAGTCTCGCCATTTCAGTCCTCAAGTAATGAAACTTTAGATAGGAAGATTAATAGACCTTAAGTAAGTGAACCAAGCAATGAACTAATTCAACATTTAAACTGTTTCATCCACAAAATTTAATTCAATACTTAAGCAACAGGAAATCACTAAAATTCGTGTTATAATATCTTACGGGGCAAAAGTATTTCAAAATTCATACTCCCTCCAAAAAATACTGTTATATTTAAAAAATATTGCTCCTGTGCATAGAAAGTCCAAACGTGACAGGGCTGTAAGGAGGCCGCAAAGAAGGCACAAGTTAACTTCTTGAAAGGATTTCACTATGGCTACTCATGTTACACATTCCCCTGAAAAAAAATATAGAATGAGCCAAACAACACATGATAATTAAACCACATCACCGACCAATGTACAGAAAGCGTGGATGGACAACTGTGGGAAAATTAAAGAAACGTACCAAGACTGCAACAACTTGTCATAAAAATAGATAGGTATACAACAACGATATATTTTGACAAGTCTAAAATTTCCTTCAAACAGTCCATCACTTACATGAAAAAGTTTCATTCAACGAGCACTGTTAAACTTCACACAATACAATTTATCATTACACAAATTATAACTCTTTCCTAATAATATGCTATTAAAATTCTACTTACATCTCACTATGCAGTGGTAACTATTTGTACAATTCCCATTTGTGATTAATTAGTAAATCTTAGACAAGCAGCATTGGGAGAGATGTAACAACTAATAAACTAAAGTAATTCAAAACCATGAGCAATTTTTACTAGTTTTCCCTTGGCTTACAATTCTTGGGGTCCTTACGACGAATTGTTACAACAGACTACTACTATATATACTCAGCAGTATCTCCAACTAGGAAGCAGCATAGATGATAACTTGCACAGAACAACATTTTTTCATGCTATTCAAATGTGCAAGATGCCAGCGTATATGACGATAATGGTGAAGTTACACCATTAATTGTAATTCCGTATGAGAAAGGCATGTGGCAGCACCGTTATGGCTATCAATCATTTGTGATGAGTATACTGGTTTTACTATATCAAAACGTTGGGAGGAGGTCCTGCAATAGTAATGTGTAGAGACCTGAAAAAGCAGGTGTTATTTTCTTGCTACAAAAATGCAAGTTTCTGGATAATAATTGCTCCAATATTTAATGTACTCTTTATAAAAACATACCTAATTTGAGAAATGTCATTTTATTCGTAAAACCTGAAATTGGCAATGTTATTCCTATTGAGAAGCGATGTTTTATATCAATTGTTGTTTCCTTGCAAAAATTCCTAATTCTGAGAGAAATACACAGTTACGGTTTTAAGACAATATTGAAAACATATAGACAACATTGAAAACAATTTACGATTTTACTTAAGATTTGTATTCTACCTGACACCTGGAACAATAAATGCTCGCAATGCACTGGCACGGGCATACTGATTCATGAAAATAATGATGTAAACAATTTATACAAAACTATAAAAGCACTGTTTAAAAAAATAATAAAAGTGCATTGTACGAAGATAAAAAAAAAGTTAGAGAAATCTGACTATGTTTTTGAACCATCGAAACTTTCAACAGATTTTTTCGCTAGGCACGCACTGACAAAATTTTTGTTTCTTCAAAACGTGTCATTTTTTACCGCATATATTTACAGAGAATGAGTATGATCAAAATACTGTTAACTGGACGAATACAAGTTTAGAATACGTGATAAATTAATTTACAAATATACTCTAAGTAAGTAAATGCATATAAACACATTTTTTACTGCCGCATCATTCGCTTTGTAAAAATAAAGAATTGTTGGTTAAAATGTGACGATACTACGAATGTAAAGATCGCGTGAATTCCATAGATAACATGGTGCTTGGTGGATGTGACACTACAATGGTGTGTTTTCCTAATGAACAAATAAATTTTTACAGGGCCGTGCAGTAGAATTTTCACGCAAAGTGATGCATCGTCTATTGCAATCATGTTATCTATGGTCGTAAATACACGTGATTGGAAAGTAAACATGTTTTCATGTATGGTGATAAATCAAAGAAATCTACTGGCCAACTTATGCACACATTCGTATTCGAATATCCAAAAACACATCAAATATGCCTTAAGAAGCAACTATGTGGCATAAAACAATAATAATTCGAAAAAATACTACAGGATTTTGTAAAATTCTTGAATTACAACTGAAATACACAAAAATTGAAATTTGTAGTTTTTTAAGTGGAAATTCACATTATTTTTTGCTTTATCACGTTTGCTAATTTTTCAGGTCTCTAGTAATGTGTAAACAACTCAATCAATAATGCGCTGTAATAGTGCATACCTCCACACAGTTATAGCTGCAAACACAAATAGTATGTACAATCCTTTAACAGTATACTTTATAACCAAAGTATAAAATTTTTCCTGTAAGAAAAAAACCTTGTACCAATATCTTACTAATCTTGCCATCTTGTTCGCAAGATGAAAATGTGCTACAGTGGATGTTACTACAATAATCACATTCAATTCAATTCACCTAATCAAAGATAATAATCCTCCAATTATTATCATAAAGAACAAAATAAATTATTTTACTTCTTTCGTTATGTTGCATGTTTTGTTGCAGTTTACAAAATTTGTATCATAATTTTAAGACCAACTTTATCCCTCAGTAGATTTCTGTTTACTATTGAAGTCTTGTATAAATATGGTAACTGATATGTTTTTGTATGGCACACAGGAAAAGAACATACATTACCCATGTGTTCTACTAGGAAGTAAAACTGCCAACTCTCACATAGTTTAGAATTTCCTACTCTCACTTACTCTAGAATTTCACACAGTCAAAGTTTTCCCATCAAATTCTGAGGGAGGAAATTTAATGTAAAAAGCAAGGATGACACCATGTTATCACAGCATACTTAAGAATACAGAATTGAAACAGCTGCTTGCGAATCCAGTAGCACACACCAACAAAATTTTAGAATGCCATTCATTAATAAATGCCTGGTACCCTACTTGTCAACTGGCAGCCCAGCCTGTAAGAAGCATGCAGTAGCGAATCCCTGTTACCAGAGTCCTTGCACATCCAAACAGAGGAAACTGTTGAGCCATTTGTCTCTTACTACTTACCTACTCTGTGATCTCTCTGTGATTCAACACAGCCATACACTAAAGTTCTAAGCAAACCAGAGCTACAATACTGATGGTCTTTTCTACCCTAGTATTTTCCATAAAATTTCTTATACGTATTTTATACTAAAAAATAAATTTAAAATTATTTATGGATGCTCTAATAGCTGTAATACTCATGACCAGCACACAACTGCCCACTGTATCTACACTTCTCACAGGTAACATGTTTCCTTCAGTGGGTTTTAAAACTTTTTTTTCCTTTGGGACACCAGCCCTACACATTTTTCTTAGTCTTTATTTTCAATTCTTACCACAGTGTAGCTGTTATTATTTTCTCAGTATATTTGTTTTTCCAGACAATAGTTTGTTGAGGAACCATCTAGCTATTAAATTTATGCCAAATTGCATTTGCTGAAACTTATATTTCTCACTTAATTTGGCTATAAAAAACTCTGCTACAAAAATTGAAATTTACTCATCAAAGAGCCTTCCTATTTACCCGCACAAAATTCCAACACAGTACATAACTTACAAACTGCCAGCATTAAAAAGTAAAATCAATTCTCTAAATTCTACACAGTATAAAATTCAACTTGTATAATACTACAGTTTCTTTACTATGCCAGATTTCTTGAAACATTTGCATTCTATTGTAGTTCTATACACTCACGTGCATTGGCAAAAGACAAAAATTTTGATAATGCAGTATTAATGTATTTTGATTGATCAGGGATCTTAAGTTTTTGTAACTCGCCTAATTACAAGAGGTCATTATAAGCTTGAAAAATAAGTTTCCAAAATTAGCAACAAGACAAACACAATGCAGAAGAACGTTTAGCAGTCAGTCGCAGGAAACAGCAAGGCAGACTGGTTCACTGCATGATGGGCATGGCTACAGCAGGTCGAGCATGGCTGACGTCACTCTCACGCCACATCTGTGTCACAGTCTTAGTCTGCGTGTAGAAGTTCACGCCCTGAAAACAAACAGCCACAGTGCCTTTACTTTCTTGCCCTTAGGCTAGTCAGATATAACATAAATTCACACCATGAAGACTGGTTACACAATCCAATGAAATCCCATTTGTCTACAACTGATAAGAATAAAGAATTAAATTAGATATCTGTTGAATCCTGTTTTCAGCAGACTCAAAATCTTTCAATGTATCTTCAAATCTCGAACCTGAATCACCTATTTAAAATTAATACTAAAAAAATTGCTGACAAAACTGATGCGTTTACAACATTATTTCATGCTTTTTTAGGCTTCTTGCAGTGGCTGGAATGGTTTACAACTGACTTTTTATACTATTTCAACAATGTACAGTTTTCCTGTGTATTTCTACAATGATATAAGAGGGTTAAACACAGCTATCCTCAATAACATTATGTAACAAGCCACGACGATGAAAGGTCTATGTGGAATAGAATCACTTATTTCCAACTACAGACAACTCTCCATTATCCACGATAATGGAGGGGGCGATTGCCATGGACCCAAAATCGCAGACAACCCGCATACTAAAAGAAAAATACAATTTTTCCAACACTAAGTTTTGTATGGTCGTAACTGAATACTGGATGTGTGTGAAACCTAGCCTATCCTTGACATACTACTATATTTACCCGCATATTTTACAGCCTATCCTTGACATACTACTATATTTACCCACATATTTTACAGCCTATCCTTGACATACTACTATATTTACCCACATATTTTACAGCCTATCCTTGACATACTACTGTATTTACCCGCATATTTTACAGACTATCATTTACATACTACTATATTTACCCACATATTTTACAGCCTATCCTTGACATACTACTGTATTTACCCACATATTTTACAGCCTATCCTTGACATACTACTGTATTTACCTGCATATTTTACAGCCTATCCTTGACATACTACTGTATTTACCCGCATATTTTACAGCCTATCCTTGACATACTACTGTATTTACCCGCATATTTTACAGCCTATCCTTGACATACTACTGTATTTACCCACATATTTTACAGCCTATCCTTGACATACTACTGTATTTACCCGCATATTTTACAGCCTATCATTTACATACTACTATATTTACCCACATATTTTACAGCCTATCCTTGACATACTACTGTATTTACCCACATATTTTACAGCCTATCCTTGACATACTACTGTATTTAACTGCATATTTTACAGCCTATCCTTGACATACTACTGTATTTACCCGCATATTTTACAGCCTATCCTTGACATACTACTATATTTACCCGCATATTTTACAGCCTATCCTTGACATACTACTGTATTTACCCGCATATTTTACTGCCTATCCTTGAAACATATACATATTTACCCACATATTTTTACAGCCTATCCTTGACATACTACTGTATTTACCCATTTAACATCCACAATAGTATTTACGCATATTTTACAGCCTATCCTTGACATACTACTGTATTTACCGCATATTTTACAGCCTATCCTTGACATACTACTGTATTTACCCGCATATTTTACAGCCTATCCTTGACATACTACTGTATTTACCCATATTTTACAGCCTATCCTTGACATACTACTGTATTTACCTGCATATTTTACAGCCTATCCTTGACATACTACTGTATTTACCCGCATATTTTACAGCCTATCCTTGACATACTACTATATTTACCCACATATTTTACAGCCTATCCTTGACATACTACTATATTTACCCACATATTTTACAGCCTATCCTTGACATACTACTATATTTACCCACATATTTTACAGCCTATCCTTGACATACTACTTATTTACCCACATATTTTACAGCCTATCCTTGACATACTACTATATTTACCCACATATTTTACAGCCTATCCTTGACATACTACTGTATTTACCCCATATTTTACAGCCTATCCTTGACATACTACTTATTTAATCGCATATTTTACAGCCTATCCTTGACATACTACTGTATTTACCCGCATATTTTACAGCCTATCCTTGACATACTACTGTATTTACCCACATATTTTACAGCCTATCCTTGACATACTACTGTATTTACCTGCATATTTTACAGCCTATCCTTGACATACTTATATATTTACCCACATATTTTACAGCCTATCCTTGACAAACTACTGTATTTACCCACATATTTTACAGCCTATCCTTGACATACTACTATATTTACCCACATATTTTACAGCCTATCCTTGACATACTACTGTATTTACCCGCATATTTTACAGCCTATCCTTGACATACTACTGTATTTACCCACATATTTTACAGCCTATCCTTGACATACTACTGTATTTACCCGCATATTTTACAGCCTATCCTTGACATACTACTATATTTACCCACATATTTTACAGCCTATCCTTGACATACTACTGTATTTACCTGCATATTTTACAGCCTATCCTTGACATACTACTGTATTTACCCGCATATTTTACAGCCTATCCTTGACATACTACTATATTTACCCACATATTTTACAGCCTATCCTTGACATACTACTGTATTTACCCACATATTTTACAGCCTATCCTTGACATACTACTGTATTTACCCGCATATTTTACAGCCTATCCTTGACATACTACTGTATTTACCTGCATATTTTACAGCCTATTCTTGACATACTACTGTATTTACCCACATATTTTACAGCCTATCCTTGACATACTACTGTATTTACCTGCATATTTTACAGCCTATCCTTGACATACTACTGTATTTACCCACATATTTTACAGCCTATCCTTGACATACTACTGTATTTACCTGCATATTTTACAGCCTATCCTTGACATACTACTGTATTTACCCGCATATTTTACAGCCTATCCTTGACATACTACTGTATTTACCCACATATTTTACAGCCTATCC
Source organism: Dryococelus australis (assembly GCA_029891345.1). Classification (NCBI taxonomy): domain Eukaryota; kingdom Metazoa; phylum Arthropoda; class Insecta; order Phasmatodea; family Phasmatidae; genus Dryococelus; species Dryococelus australis. The sequence continues at coordinate 5,483,865 of CM056993.1, forward strand.
TTGACATACTACTGTATTTACCTGCATATTTTACAGCCTATCCTTGACATACTACTGTATTTACCCGCATATTTTACAGCCTATCCTTGACATACTACTGTATTTACCCGCATATTTTACAGCCTATCCTTGACATACTACTGTATTTACCCGCATATTTTACAGCCTATCCTTGACATACTACTGTATTTACCTGCATATTTTACAGCCTATCCTTGACATACTACTGTATTTACCCACATATTTTACAACCTATCCTTGACATACTACTGTATTTACCCACATATTTTACAGCCTATCCTTGACATACTACTGTATTTACCCGCATATTTTACAGCCTATCCTTGACATACTACTGTATTTACCCGCATATTTTACAGCCTCGCAATAATTTCTGTACCCCCCCTCCCTTTTTTTTTTTTAAACCAAAATAAGATATTTTAAAAATGTGTAATTTATGCACCCCTGAATTCTAATTTACAAAACTGGAATATAAAATTTGTAAAATATGCGGGTAATCACGGTAGTTCTCTCATGAACATTACAAGAAATGTGCAGCTACAGTGAATACAAACAACAAAGCGGGATGTACGTAGTGTTTATCGCAGAGTGATACCTGGAATCTGAAGTTGCGTAAGAGGGAAGGTAGGCTGATGTCACTCGGTTGCTAGGCAACAGCACCTCCCCCCCCCCCTGGAGAGGGGACCAAAGACGTGCAAAGCAAACTGCATGTCGCCCGTGTCACACACACACACCTCCCACACTGTCCAGTGCGTGTGGCATACAGCCGGCTGTTTCAGCTTCTTCCATTCCCAGTTCTTCAAAAAAGTATTAGGCTTGTTTCACACACGCTGAGCCCGACACTGGCGTTCCCGCGGCACGTTTCTGGTTAAACCACTCCAGCTTAGCCTTATCTAGTTCCACGTACGTCGATGGTTTCATTGTTTTCCTATTCGCCAATCCACTTGTTGAGTCCGCACTGCTTGCAAACTCAACAAGTTTGGATTTATTGTTTCGTATATCCCGAATTGTTGTTTCTCCCACTCCATACATAAATGAAAGCTGTTTTATTACACTTCCTTCTTCAAGTATATTAATAATTTCGAGCTTCTGGTGTAAATCTAAAACCACATGTTTACGTTTTGGGCTGAAAATTAGTAAAAACAAAACCGAAGGTAACTACTGACTGGCGAGATAAAACTGACACTGACCGTGGGAATGCGATACGCAGGAGGAATGCGGCGGTCGTGCCAGGACCGGCTATACCTGGCAGGCGGCAGCTAGTCTAGCGAGTTGTACGGTGTTGTCAACTCACTGTCTTGCAACGTAACTATGCTCATCGCACCATCGGGAACACATTTTGATGTGCGTTTGCATCGATAAGCATATTTGGTTCCACCTTTATTTTCAGAGAGTACCTGTTACGAATTTCATTAGTTAAGATGGGCGCTTTATTAAATAACTTCGTTCTGGCAGTGTTCGAGTTAATTTCCAAAATTAATTTTTATCTTTCTTGCAGCGGTTAAGCCGCAAAGTGGAAAATCGAGAGTCTACTGTACTAACAATATTTGTTCAATTTTCTTGGGAATTTCTGTTTTTATGGTAAAACACTGTCGTATATCTTCTTTTAACATAGAAATAATGGCTTTTGGGCAATTTTAAGCTCTTTTTTAATTTTCCCTAATTTCTAGGTTTGGGGGGGGGGGGGGGGGTTAACATGCAAACATCACTGTTGTAATGAAGTTAGCATGTGTCACTGCAAGATTTCTGTGTGAATGTTAATGCTTACTCTAGGGTTATGATGTTATTTGGGTGTTGTAACAAAGTCACTGTCTTTATATATGTTAAGTAATTATTGTACCAAGCATGGTTTTTTAAATTTAATCTTATTACTACCGTAAAATACTTATTTCCTCAAATAAAGTGGGATCTTTTGAAATCCCCCAACATCAACAACAAATTGTGACAAAATATTTTGAGGTTTCCTTAAGGGAACCTGTTCTGTGAAATCGTCCTTTGTGCACAAACACGTTTCTTGGTAAATAAAAGTCATTGAAATATGACTTTTTGACGGAAAGGAATAAATAATATTGTCTATATTCCTATTGTTTTACTTTTTTGTCATATTTAGAGTATTCTTGGAGAAAAAAATTTGTCAAAGTGGATCAATATTGCATTTTTAAAGCTTGCCTATGCAGTTTCCTTAAGCTGCAAGAGAAAAGTACGATACGGACATAGTTTAATCTGTGGTCTTTCATTGTGTGTAATAAAACCTCACTGTTACAGATCTAATTTGCACAGTATACCGTTACGGCAGAAACACTACATGCCTTGCGCACAGGAGTGATGAGGTACTAGACATGCACGTTAGTCTCGCCCGTATCACCTCCTCGCTTCTTGACCTTGGACGCGCAGTTACATAATACACTCAAATAAAAAAACAAAAAAAAAAACACATTTGTGTTGGTACTATACATGCCAGATATACTATCATACAGTACAGGTAACATACATACATTTTAATAACCAATCATTTTAAGTGAATTCAAACAACTCATTCTTGTAAATAAAATAAAATAATCTTTCTCCAACATTTGTATTCTTTTCTTACCATACAGAATACAACCAAGTGTAGTGAACGATAAATAAACCAAGGTAATCTAATACATGTTCTGTCACATTAAATGTTCTGTAGGCAATAATGTAATTTGAACCAAATTGTGATTATATTGCCAGCACAAGAGTAATCAATATTAATTAATTGTTACACAAATTACTTCTAAAAAGACGTTGCCAAAAGAAATAAACTCGAGAATTCTAAAAGGACCTAAAATTGCTCGAAAGCCATCAGTTCTATGTTAAAATGTGATTTACAATGGTAGGTAATCTCCAAGAAAATGGAAAAATATTGTTAGTTGTTGGAAACAAGTGATTCTGGTCCACGAAGCTCTTTCACCATGGTTGGTTACCTAATATTGTTGAGGATGGCCGTGTATGAACACCATATAGCTCTGTGGAAATACACAGGGAAACTGAATGTTGTCGAAATGGTAAAATATCAGTTTTAAACCATTCCAGACACCTCAGGAACCATACCAGAGCAAAAAAATAAAACTGTAAAAAACACCAGTTGTAAACCATTTTTTCGTAAAATTATAAAATATATTAGACTGGCCATATCCATGAATAAATATGATAAAAAGCAGTACTAGAGTGTTTTTCTCAGCACTTCACACACATCAAGAATCAAATTATCTCTGTGAAATGGAAAATTTCAACGAACTGCTAAATTAAAAACAAAAGAAGCAGTTGCACTTTTCAATGGCCACTGTGGCCATATGACTGACCTGCTTGCCATAGAAATGGCAGTCTCCCAGGAATGATCCCCGACTACCGGTGAAGGAGAACATGGGCAAAGGCACAGGAATAGGAACATTCACTCCAACCTGCAACAATGTGGATGAATGAAACACATCAAACACCTACGTGCACATTCTACAAGTGGAACATCTTCAATTCTCTATTATTACACATTTTAAATTTAACACATACATACTATTATGTTTCTCTTAACAACTTCCTTCATTTTAAAGTTTCTCCTGAATCACTGAAACATGTGAAAGAAAAGTTACCTACTGCTTTAGTTTTTATACAAAGCACTAAAAACTAATATATAAATAATTCATTAAATGTTTATAGCTAACTTGCTTTAAATAAGAACAAATTTTCCATAATCATCTGTGTTGCTCAGCGCACGAGCTAGCACATGTAGTTATAAACATAAAGTCTCCCCTCATTAGCTCAAAATTTTGTACATATTTTGCAACTAAGCAAACCCTCTATCCATTATTTTCCAAGGGGCTGACAAATTTCCCTTCCTGCAGAAATTCAATGGATATACACATGACATTAAAAATCATGTTGAAATACTGATAGGACTACATTGGTCATGTTTAGTCATGTGTTAAGTTTAAAAGAAACAGTACAACTGAGCCATTTTAAAGAATTCATAATAAACAAGGTACAATACCTATTAGAAAAACATTTCAACCCAACTCACCAACATAATGAAAATTATATAAAAGTAAATGAAGTATCTTTCAAGCTGTTGAGTTGTGTTGATACAAAAAAAAAAAAAAAAAGGCACTTTAAAATCCACTACTAAATTTTAGATAATAGTACAGTATTTAATAATAACCTATCCTATGCATAATTAAAATGACACTGTCAACTGACTAAACAAAACTTAGAACTTTCTATTAAAGAAATACTTTCACTCCAAATTGTTTGCAAACACTATAAAAACCTAGTTTGGAAAAATGTGCACAGGAAGATGTTGCAGAAATAATAATAACCATAAGACAACAAACAATTGCAGCTACAAGTCAAACAATTAAAATATCATACGTAATGTTACATAAAAATGTCTGTACTGGAAGAGTCCTAACATTGTTACCATTTCTTTCATCTTCTGCACATCTTTTTTTTATTTACATTAAAAAATCTTTAGCATTTCTCACGAGGTAAAAACCACAGCTTGCGGGTGTTGTTGACCATCGCATGGCAAGTTAGTATCTCAAAAATATAGCACTGTTGTTCTTTTAGCCATACTTGGGGATAAAATAAAATACAATTTTTAACTTATTAGTAAATTTTAAAACTAATCAACTTTTATCGTCCACGTTGTCCTCACCACCCCGCTCAGGAGGCAGCCCACTGATGCTCTGCTCATACACCAGGTACATACTTCCATGCACCTCGTGTACGGTTCATCCCTGCCATTTGTGCAGGAACGGGTCCTTGAACCTGGTCAAGACACGCCAGGCCCGTATTACCAATAGAGAACTTAGCTCAGTGTCTGTATAGTGTAATTTCAATCTGTGCCCCTGAAAGCAGAGTCTAAAATACATAAGAGAAAGTGTTATCTTCCATCTGCACCCCTTAAGTGAGGCGTGATTATAATTAGCCTACGAGTGCGAAGCCACTGGGGTTACGTTTTGACACTAAAGATGAACTTGAGACCCTCATAATTCGTAATGAAATTTTATAGTGCTTGTGCTATGTTTTATTTATTTTAAAAGGACATTTTTTATTTTATCGAGTTGTGTTAAATTGTAACATAAAAGATACTGACAGTTCTGGCATCCGCCATGCCACTTGCCTGAAACTAAAATCTTTCACACTGTATTAAATTATTTCATAATTTATTAACACATTTTTATTGTCTGTGCCCATGTTACATGTTTTGTTAATTCTTTTAATGGATTTCTGCACGTTTTTCCGGCCCATTCCAGTTTGTTCATTACTTGTTATTTTCCAACACAAAGTGAATATATGAACTCTGGAAGTGAAAGTAACAAACAATACTTGTCGGAATTGCTGCATTAATTTCTCCAGTGCTAATTATGAATTTCTTGAACTAATTTCCCTCTTGATGTTGGCTGGAGATCTCGGCGAGGCAGCAGGACGTCTTGTCCACCATCTTCAGTCTGTTCTTGGTGGGCCTAGAGGATACACGTGTCGCGTCGCAGGAGCATTAATCCGTGTTTCTACTCATTTAGCTGCAATAGTAAATTTTTAAGTACCCAAAATTTTTAAGTACCCAAACATTTTAAATTATTTTGCTGCTCCCGCATACTTATCCTCATTTCCGGCATACTTGCAGCCCTGGAAATTTAACTACCTTAAAGTTTACCACGTGTTTAACTGCATTTTGCTGCTTCAGCCTATGGCCCATGCCCGCTTCAGACGAGGGTCAATGTGTATTGTGTGTTGGATGTAATCTCATTCTGGCAATATAAGTTTTCAGAGGATCCAAGTCTTAATTCTTTGCACTTGTACATACGTACCTTTGGGACCTCACCCACTCCAGGAACCACGTGCATAAGTGTGTAGAACTGTGTAATCTCTAAACTCTTTCATAATTAACGTAACCTGAGGGGACAGCCACATGTATGTCGACCTGCTACTGTCATGAGAACTTGCCTCCACGTGCTCACCCGTGCGCAGATGGGCTGGTGCACGACAGACATTATTAACATATTTTCCAAATTTTTAATCATGAGCCAGGATTTTATCTGAAATCTGACTCGTCGCTCCTCACCAGTGTCCAGAACACGTAAACTTTTAATTGTTAAAAATATGGTTAATAATTAAAAATAATGTTAGTTAACTTTTCCAATCTCCTGGAAGCCAAAGATGACAACGAAATATACGCAATTAATATATTGACAAACTTCTTCAAAATACACAACACATTAGGAGGCTGACGAGTTGCACACCACAAAATACAAATCATTACACTTAAAGTTATGATACAACTGATGATTGTTAGTCATATACAACACAGTTGTAAGGTATGCGAGATGCCACCATCGTGATTTATAGATACAATCTCACACTATGCCAAAAAAAAAAAAAAAAAAAAAAACAGTTGCACAGTTGGTCGTCATGCAGCAGGCATATTTGAATTGTTTTTGTAGTCACTGCACTGATCTGGTTTCATGCTAAGTTGAGCTATAAGAGTTTATTTTCAAAATATTATTTCAAATGGTTTAGTAGAAGATTGTCAATTCATTATTTTGATAAGTAGGCCTATCTGATTCGGCATCCAGCAACAAAGTTGTGGGAATTTTTTTCTGGGACTGTGAATTGTGATTTATTTAAGGTTTTGCAGAGCTTCCTCTAGGCCCCAAAATTTTTCGAGTAAATTTGACTCGCTGGTTTGAAAATTATGAGTCAAGCCAAACAAATTGTGAGTCAGAAAAGGGCTTACCAAATTTTATTAGAAAATAATATGGTCTTTGTTATGCTTTTCTTCTAGTTGAATATTAATTAAAATACATTTTAAAATGTATTATTAAAATGTGAATACAGCAATATCATCAGTGTAAACGTTTGACACGTTTGCGGTAACTGCAAGACTATTTGTATACTTTTGAATTATAGTAATTTGAATGTTATTTGCGTAGGAGCAAAATTTTTCACTGCATCATCAAAACAATGAGCAGTCTAATTGCTACTTTCTCATAAGAGGTGCAAAACAACCTCATCTCGCAAAAGATGATTTATGTGATAAACTAAAGTTTCCCGCCTCACCAATTTAATAAACAGAATCTTAACTAATATATTACTTGGGCAAAACAAAAATAAAACGACATCACATACAAGTCATCCTCATGTATTCTGAATAACTTTAAAAACATGTTTACATAAAAACGTAACCAAAAATAAATAAAAAATTTGGTAATACCATAGATATACGAATCTATGAAGCATACTGTGTATTTTTGCCACTTAAACGTGTGGCCAGCACCTAGTGGCAACGTAAAATTTTGTTACAATTTTTGAGATAAATGCTTGATAATTTTTCTATTTATCACATTCGTGTATTACCAACGAGGTTAAATTAATTATGCGACGAAAAGTGAAAAAGGACGAAATGTAAACAAAATTAGTTTATTTTAGAAAGTCGCAGAGATAAATTTATTTCCGAAAAACAGCAAATTTCCCGTAGGGGTAGATGATCGTTGGCGATATCACTTCAGCGTTGTATATTCGGTACAACGATTGTCAACTTTTCGAATGACTACACATTGAAACAATTTATCGAATTAGCGCCGTAAACATGAGGAATCACAACGGAAATGTATTTTTTTTTTTTTACATATCTCTCGTGTTTATTGTAGTTTTTTTTTTGCAAGAAACTGTGTATTTCGTGTTTATTTCTCGGCCCCGAAAAACAGGTGTGTCTACCCATGCATGATTTGTTGCAGTTAATGACTATCAACGTGGAACAAAAAATAGCAAGTAAAATTTGATTCGCAGGTTTTAATAATGCAAGTCAGGCTAGCCTTAAGTGTTTAGTTCCGCGTAAATTGTGAGTAATCGGAAGCCCTGCTTATGAATCAACATCAATGAAAATCTTTTCTGAGACTTTATTTTACACGGAAATTTCTTGTTCTATACCTTTTAGCTTTAATCAGTTACTTTTGTTTTAACTTAAAACTTTTTCAGTTAATTTGCATGGATTCTGACTTGTAACTATAATCAGTTAACTTTTCCTTACTCCAACTTAACTTAATCCGTTATATTATTTTAACTTTCCCAAGTATGCTTGTAGCGCTTAGCTCTTATCAAAAGCCAACATGGTTGGCGATGTGGATGTAATCACCCACCTTCTACTGTACCCTGATGTTAATAAATTAATTTGCCATTTCATCATGCATTGCACACACACTAATTTTATCCAAAGATATAATTTACAAATTTTTGTGGCCTAAAATTGACTGCCTTATCTGCTACATATTGGGCATTACAATATCACATAAAGGAACTGGCAAGTCATAAGAGAACATAACCCAATAATGAAATTTTAATTATAAAACTGAGTGCAGTTTATCCTGTCATACACAAACATACCCTTTCATAACAGGCCCAAATTTTGATTCACTACTAATGCTCTACTCTGCAATTTTTAACTCACAAATTCTGCTTGTATTTCTCAATATTTTGAAACTTTACAGAAAAACGGAATCACCATGCCACTGTTAAATAACTACGGTAATCTTCTAAACATATGACTTTCATTGCTCTCTTTCGAGAAATTTTGTAGTGGCTGCAGTGGGTGCCAAAAATTGTTTCTGCACCTTTCTTCATTTTCCTCACTCACAAACACTGACAATCGAACGAACAGTCAAAAGAACTGTCACATTCACAACTACATAGACACCTAAACTAGATGCAAAAATTAATTCAAATTCCAAAGAAAATATAAAACATTATGTGTCTTCGAAATTACTGGAAACAATACATTAAAATAAAATAACTAAGCCCCCTTTATATTTATAGCGTTGATAAAAAAAATTAAGTGTACTAGACAATTCCCAATTACAGAATATTTGTTGTCTGCAAATTTTTTAGTTCCTAGTCATTTTATGTTCTTAGGTTGATGGTACATTTACGACATGTTAATATTTTATGGCTTAAAATAACGCTTTGGACCAATGAATTGGAGTGTGGCCTTTACTACTCAATTGCTTTTTAACTTAAGATGCGGAAGAAAAGTTTACATAATAATTTTAAACATTACTTGTTTTCAAAAAGAAAACCAAAATAATTAATACAGAAAGGTGGGTAGGAAACTGCCCCTCTCCCTCTTTTACACTCCAAATCAAAACCATATATTCTGCACGTAGTACGCAACAGATTGTGAACTGCATGCAAAAAGAGCGCTCTCACCTGACCAACATCTATTTCGTGTGTGAACTTCCTGGCCGTGGCACCGTTCATAGTGAATATGGCAGTTCCATTGCCATACGGGTTGTTGTTGATTAACTTGATGGCATCGTCAAGTGTATCCACACTCAGCGTGATTAGCACTGGACCAAATATTTCTTCGTGGTAACACCTCATACTCGGCTGGAATAGGTAGTAAACATCAACATGACTAAACTAACAGTACAATAATACATTATGATAATTAATGTTTACCACTAACATGATGAACATTTAACTGTGTGTAAATGTGCAGTGACGAAAACTTTACAAATTACTACATTGAGATATGGCGAGAATGGGTCACTAGGCTAATAATTATATTTTTAAAAAGGAGACAATAAAACACAAGACCTCACCAGACAACATTCATGAATAAACACATTATACACAAAAACCCTTTTAGGGATTTTGGGAGTTTCAGGCTCAATGAAGTTCAGAGCACATTATGGCCTAGAAAGTATTTTAAATAGGGTACCGAAAGACATCCCAGCCAAATTAAATTTGGCAGAGAACAGTTGAATGGTGTAGAACAAAGATACATGACCACGTTTTCAGGATTTCGGGTCTGCTGGGGGTCCGGAGTCCATTTTGGTCAGCGAAGTATTTTAAGTTGGGTACTGATGGACATCCCTGATATATTTTGTTCAGATTTGTCAGACACAAAAATTTTTACTACATATTTCTAACGAATTAAAACTTCCACTGTTAAGAAATAATATTTGTTCTAGAAACTTCTCATATGAAAGAATTATTTCTGTTGGAAATGTGAAAGTAATTAAGATTAACTCACTAAATTAACCCGAATTTTAAATATTTGTCCATCAGCGGTATTAGTAACAAACAATTTTCCAATCATAATATGCACAAAACTACATAAACCAATATGTTTCAACATGACAAGCTACCAACCTTGACATCACTGAGCACTGTTGGTCCGACAAAGTTGCCCTTCTCAAACCCTGGTACCACAATATTTCTGCCGTCCAACAAGCACTTTGCCCCCTCGTCGATCCCGGACTGCACGAGCTCCAGGATTCTCTTCTTCGACTGCGGAGATATGACAGGGCCCAGGTCTGTCCCTGGCACGTTACCTGCAACACAAATGTGATCTGTGACTAGCCAATTGCACTGTTTCAAACATATTACAGCGGAACATGGAAATTACATTCCCGCCAATAACATATCAAATACACAGCTTTTGTTAGGTCCCGCCATTTCCCCTACGTTTACAATACATTACATTCCCGCAACTTACATGGCAAATGCCGTGATACACACAATCTGTTTGTGTTGTTTTGCAGTTGGGAGTGAAGTAGAGGATAATGAGGTGGCAATGACGGAGTAAGACAGGCTCAACTGCGGCTGTTTTGAGACAGCTAACTGAAAGCCTGTCACTCACTGAATTGGAAGGGACACGGGAGATGCTACCCTGCTGTGAGATAATCATCTATCAGAAGAGGGAAAAGTGAGCAAGATGGTGAGGTGGGCACCATTCTCACCCCGCTGCGGTATGCTGACAGGCACTGATGATCTACAGCCTGTATTGTGGATTGCTGAATTAGCAGATTTGCAGGTGCACACAGCAACTTCACCTTGTCATTTTAGTATTTAATATCTTTTAAAAGCAATATAAAATCTGACATTCATACCTGGCAACTGGCAGAGTTCAATTTTGCTCTCAGTAAAATAAGGGAGTTGAGTAGTGTGGACCACCAATACTAATACTGGTCGCCAAGGCCAGGCCGCAACCCCCTGGCCAATACCGCCCCCAGCACCTAAGTGCTCTGGTAGGTGATACAACCTAGGCTTGCTGTCTCTCCTTGGTGGAAGGTATTCCTAGTGGTTGTGGCTCCTCTGTTCCTTCCACCCAGCACCTGGGTGCCCGAGGGTAATAGGAAGCAATAGGCAGCCGTCTAATACTGGTTTCCAAGGCCAGGCCGCAACCCCCTGACCAATACCGCCCCCAGCACCTAGGTGCTCAGGTAGGTGATACAACCTAGGCTTGCTGTCTCTCCTTGGTGGAAGGTATTCCTAGTGGTTGTGGCTCCTCTGTTCCTTCCACCCAGCACCTGGGTGCCCGAGGGTAATAGGAAGCAATAGGCAGCCGTCTAATACTGGTTTCCAAGGCCAGGCCGCAACCCCCTGACCAATACCGCCCCCAGCACCTAAGTGCTCTGGTAGGTGATACAACCTAGGCTTGCTGTCTCTCCTTGGTGGAAGGTATTCCTAGTGGTTGTGGCTCCTCTGTTCCTTCCACCCAGCACCTGGGTGCCCGAGGGTAATAGGAAGCAATAGGCAGCCGTCTAATACTGGTTTCCAAGGCCAGGCCGCAACCCCCTGACCAATACCGCCCCCAGCACCTAGGTGCTCAGGTAGGTGATACAACCTAGGCTTGCTGTCTCTCCTTGGTGGAAGGTATTCCTAGTGGTTGTGGCTCCTCTGTTCCTTCCACCCAGCACCTGGGTGCCCGAGGGTAATAGGAAGCAATTGGCAGCCGTCTAATACTGGTTTCCAAGGCCAGGCCGCAACCCCCTGGCCAATACCGCCCCCAGCACCTAGGTGCTCTGGTAGGTGATACAACATAGGTTTGCTGTCTCTCCTTGGTGGAAGGTATTCCTAGTGGTTGTGGCTCCTCTGTTCCTTCCACCCAGCACCTGGGTGACCGAGGGTAATAGGAAGCAATAGGCAGCCGTCTAATACTGGTTTCCAAGGCCAGGCCGCAACCCCCTGGCCAATACCGCCCCCAGCACCTAGGTGCTCTGGTAGGTGATACAACCTAGGCTTGCTGTCTCTCCTTGGTGGAAGGTATTCCTAGTGGTTGTGGCTCCTCTGTTCCTTCCACCCAGCACCTGGGTGCCCGAGGGTAATAGGAAGCAATAGGCAGCCGTCTAATACTGGTTTCCAAGGCCAGGCCGCAACCCCCTGACCAATACCGCCCCCAGCACCTAGGTGCTCAGGTAGGTGATACAACCTAGGCTTGCTGTCTCTCCTTGGTGGAAGGTATTCCTAGTGGTTGTGGCTCCTCTGTTCCTTCCACCCAGCACATGGGTGCCCGAGGGTAATAGGAAGCAATAGGCAGCCGTCTAATACTGGTTTCCAAGGCCAGGCCGCAACCCCCTGACCAATACCGCCCCCAGCACCTAGGTGCTCAGGTAGGTGATACAACCTAGGCTTGCTGTCTCTCCTTGGTGGAAGGTATTCCTAGTGGTTGTGGCTCCTCTGTTCCTTCCACCCAGCACCTGGGTGCCCGAGGGTAATAGGAAGCAATAGGCAGCCGTCTAATACTGGTTTCCAAGGCCAGACCGCAACCCCCTGGCCAATACCGCCCCCAGCACCTAGGTGCTCAGGTAGGTGATACAACCTAGGCTTGCTGTCTCTCCTTGGTGGAAGGTATTCCTAGTGGTTGTGGCTCCTCTGTTCCTTCCACCCAGCACCTGGGTGCCCGAGGGTAATAGGAAGCAATTGGCAGCCGTCTAATACTGGTTTCCAAGGCCAGGCCGCAACCCCCTGGCCAATACCGCCCCCAGCACCTAGGTGCTCAGGTAGGTGATACAACCTAGGCTTGCTGTCTCTCCTTGGTGGAAGGTATTCCTAGTGGTTGTGGCTCCTCTGTTCCTTCCACCCAGCACCTGGGTGCCCGAGGGTAATAGGAAGCAATAGGCAGCCGTCTAATACTGGTTTCCAAGGCCAGGCCGCAACCCCCTGACCAATACCGCCCCCAGCACCTAGGTGCTCAGGTAGGTGATACAACCTAGGCTTGCTGTCTCTCCTTGGTGGAAGGTATTCCTAGTGGTTGTAGCTCCTCTGTTCCTTCCACCCAGCACCTGGGTGCCCGAGGGTAATAGGAAGCAATAGGCAGCCGTCTAATACTGGTTTCCAAGGCCAGGCCGCAACCCCCTGACCAATACCGCCCCCAGCACCTAGGTGCTCAGGTAGGTGATACAACCTAGGCTTGCTGTCTCTCCTTGGTGGAAGGTATTCCTAGTGGTTGTAGCTCCTCTGTTCCTTCCACCCAGCACCTGGGTGCCCGAGGGTAATAGGAAGCAATAGGCAGCCGTCTAATACTGGTTTCCAAGGCCAGACCGCAACCCCCTGGCCAATACCGCCCCCAGCACCTAGGTGCTCTGGTAGGTGATACAACCTAGGCTTGCTGTCTCTCCTTGGTGGAAGGTATTCCTAGTGGTTGTAGCTCCTCTGTTACTTCCACCCAGCACCTGGGTGCCCGAGGGTAATAGGAAGCAATAGCAGCAAGCAGACGGAGTACTGAAGTAAAACTATATAGTGACTAGTGCTATCTCCTACCAAGCAGACGGAGTACTGAAGGAAAGCTATGGTAGCCAGGTGTAGGTGAACTGGTTCTAAGCTGGAAGGAAAGTGAACTAGAAAACTGAATATTTAACTACTCAGCTAAAGCTGTGTAATGCGGGTGTCTGTAGGAGGCGAAAGAAGTTAAAGTCAGTAGCAAGGTATATTCATGTTCGATGGGTGTTGAAGACTCTTGTCGTCACAGAGGGTAGCCACAATGGCTACAGAAGACTCGAGGTTCCGCTGGAGGCCCCAGCACTAAGGAGTGCTTGGGGTTTACTCAAGAGAAGAATACGAATGACTGCTGGCGCCCCACTGCGCACTGACTTATATAGTCAGAAGTCTAGGTTGCCACAGCGGGGTGCGGGGAAGGCGTGTGAAGTCCTGCCGTGGAGGCTGGCGTGGCAGGTGGGAACCCTCTTGTCAATGTTCCTTGGTTTGTGTATCTTCGGCCGCCCTCGAAGTGTCTGACAGCTTGTAGGCACTCAGCATGGGGGGAGGGGGGAAGCGGCATGCTTGCTGGTTGCGTAACCTAGTACCCATGTGCTCCACCGCCCAAGAGATTTAAGTGGCAGAGAACTTATGCGCAAAGTATTGCGCACACAACTCTCACGTGGGTGGTTGAAGTACACAACTCTTACATACATTGAAGTAAGGGTATACTTCACGTAAAGAACGATGAGTCATAATCATAGTTTATTGGTAGTATAAGCGGCACGCGTCAAGGTTATGAAGACAATTTATTTAGAATCTGTCTCTGCATGAATTATATTTGAAATGAATATTGCACATAATATTACAAACCCAGAGGCATTAAATTTCATTGTGTAGGAAACATCTCTGATGAATAAAATTCAAATCTAGTAAAGAAGTGAAAATTAATTTGTATATTCCTTACATTTCTTCCTTTAATGGACTGCATGGAAAAACAAAAGCAATATCACACAATGAAAATAAATCTTGAATAATAATTCTAATTAGATATTCCCAGTAAAAAAAATTTGACAGTGTGACACTTTTTAAAACACATCCAAGATTATTTGATAAAATTTGTTGGAAGGAAAAATTTCATGGCCGTATGTTCAAATTTTGTCAAATACAGTTGAAGGCAAAAATTTGACAGTGTGACAGGTGCTTTAGGCATGTATTAATTTGCAATTCGGTGTTTGGTAGTATATTAACTTGCATGTCAGTGCTATTTCAGTTTTATTGCTATTCAGCATATAATATTGGCTCTACTAATCAGAATTCATAGACATGATACTAGCTACCATAGTCGAGCAATACATATTTAAAAACATGTGCAAAGGAATTGCCAACCACGACGGTATGTAAAAACAACAAGCCATCTGCATAGTGTTTACCTGCATTGACTTTCAGTTTACTGGCACGTGCGACGAGATCTGGAAGCCAGTCGCGTGCCTCCCCCACAAAGATGGCCGTGCTGAGGGCCATGCAGCGCTGGCCCGCAGCTCCGAACGCCGCCCCCACCAGCTGGTTTAGCGTGTTCTCCTTGTTGGCATCTGGCATCACCACGCCATGGTTCTTCGCACCCATGTTACTCTGCACCCGCTTCCCATTTCGAGAACCCCTCTCGTAGATGTACTTTCCCTGTAGCACGCCACATTACAGACCATCAACACTTTTCCTATCCTCTAGATGACCTCAGTGGTCACGGTCAGTACAGTGATGCCAACAAACTACAAGATTCCAGGTAAACCACTGTGTGTCATTTCTAATAGATTAAGTTGGTTTGGAGACCAATGGAAAAAAAAAATACTCCTCTGATGTCATTACAATTTAAAAACGATAATTGTATCAGTGATCTACATAGATTATCACGTACAGCTTCTCATAAAGTTAAAAATATTGGCCATTTTGATGCGTACTGGTAAACCACTGTTATATCCCAGACTAAACATTGATAGAGATGTTTTAAAGACGTAGAAATTGCTAAAACTTAATTCTTGGAATAAAAAAATAACTACAAACTAAATCCTTATAGCTTATATAAACTCTTCTACTTCCTACACGGCAGGCAGTTTAGTACAATAGTTATGGTCTCAGGTAGAAGGGTGGACTGTAGAAATGGATTTGTTCTAGTTAACAGTCCTCTGTTTCACCTGTTCTTAGTATTGAGAATCTGACTGGAGAAATAAAATTATATTCTCAGTACCTCCACTTGATTTATAACAGCTACCTACTACACGCCTGTCAAATTTCTATTACAATACAGTAAAAACTCAAAATTATGACCTTTCACGTTACATATTGAGTTGGACTGTAGCACAAGGGATGAAAGGAAATGCTGGTGAGGAGAGGCTGGGGAAATAGTTGACTTACTGTCAACACATTCCAGTTCTATTATCCTAGTCTACGTTAAGTCATGATGCTTACATTTTACTTTTGTTATCATACTGTATTTATTTGATTTTAAGGGCTGTAAATCCATGTTGCACAATTATTTAACTGTTTTTTTTTCTGTGGACATACAGAATAAAAGTTGTATTCCTACTAATAACTCTTTAATGAAAAAATGTACGCACAGCCTGATCGGAGCCAACAAAGGATATGGCCTTGATGTCAGGATGGTCACAGATGAAGTTGACAGAGTCGTGGGCCCCGTGGATGACGTTGACGACCCCCGGGGGGCAGCCCGCCTGGTTCAGCATGTCAAGCAGCATCATGCAGGCGCCCGGATCACGCTCCGAGGGTTTGATGACGGATGTGTTGCCGAGCACGATGGCCACGGGGAACATCCAGAGGGGAATCATGGCAGGGAAGTTGAAGGGGGTAATGCCTGCAGTCACGCCCAGCGGCAGGCGGTACGAGTGCGTGTCCATGTCCTTACTGATGCCCTGGAGGGACTCCCCCAGCTGCAGCGACGTGATGCTACAGCAGTGCTCCACCACCTCTGCAACAAGCACGGCCACCTTATCTCTCCCTCTGCGACACTTGCTAATAACATGAGCAAGGCGAGATCACCTGAGTGTAGCGTAGCGATAAGACAGGAGAGTGTTCCGATACTACCTTCCTTAAATAAATTATTTTATAACATTTCTGCATTGAAAATATGGGTAAAATTAAAAAATATGCTTAAAAAGCTACGAATAAGCACATTACCACAGCAGAAAGCAAACTGCAATCATAAAAAAAATAATAACACCACAATAGCAATAGATTACTTCCTCCAGCATGGCTGAAAGTATTTTGAATGTTGCTTACAATACCTTCACAAGTAAAAGAGCAAGAAGCAATTGCCATTCTACATGTTTTATAAAAATGGCTGAATTCACTACTTCCTGCGAGTGAAAACTGGAGTGGTAAAGCAAAGTGCTATAACTTACGTAAGCCACGAAGGACATCTCCTTCTGCATCCACAAGTGTTTTCCCTTGTTCCAATGTTATGTTCTCTGCGAGGGCTTTCTGTAACACACGGAGAAACAAAGGTAATGCTTGTGGAAGTAATCACAGTTTTCTCTAACTCAGCTGGGCTAAGGAAAAACTTCAATACAGTTTTTCATCACATTTTTCTAGAAATCATTTCCGTTTTCGGCAACAATTGTGTCTAAAAAGGAGAAGCAGCTCGATATTTCCAGCATACTTGACAAATCTATAACTGATAGGGACAGGCGTTTTTCGCAAACTCTTTTACTCTAAAACAGTTCAGTTAATATGCACTTTCATGATTGGATGATTTTAAATTTCCCTTGCCTCGAGTGTCTGTCCGCAAATCATGGACGTTCAGCAAAGGAGTACTTTATTACAAATGGCCCAGTCAAATAAGAATATGTCTGCTGACGTAAACACACTGCCAATAACCCAAGGAAGTTGTGGTTGTGGACGTAAGATATATGAAGTCTAGCATGGCCATTAATATATTCGCGAAACACACCTGTCCCTAATAATTGATTGTGACAAAACATTACTTAACTGAAATAATTTTTGCTAGTCAGATTTTCCCACTAATTAAAATTATTCATATATACTTTTGTTGGAATTTTGGTCTCACCCAATGGACACAAATGTTCAAATCACATTACTCAAGATAATATATGTACTGCTTTGTTTAATGTTTTAACCTCCTTTCACTATTAATTTTATTTCTAAGTAAGAACTAACCATGTTTTTCTTTATGATGTCCTGATACCTGAACATTATCTGCTGCCTGGTGAGTATAGACGTAAGGGACCAACTTTTGAACGCCTCCTTCGCGGACTGTACCGCAGCTTCCATTTCACTGCGAGTTGCTTTCGGCACTTTGGTGACAACCTGTGCCCATACCACAAAAACTTCACAACCATCTTGCGAATGTTATATACTAGCTGTCTCCACTAGTCAAAGCAATGCATCATAACCACGATGAATAAGTTGTTCGTAGCAAACTGAGCAGTTTTGAAAGCCCTACCTAAGACCAACCTGTATGAGTGTTGTGTATTCTTCCATCATATGTAAAATTAACATTTCCATGGATATCATCACTTTATTCATGCATCCGTCAAATGAAACTGTAAAATGGTTAGGAAAGTAAAATTTTTATAAATATGCATATTCTTGCACATATTTCCGTTAAAAATATACAGCAATAAAAATAAATAATTTCAGTTCTCACAAATGTTTACTTTGACGTTAAGACATAGAACTACGTTATCTCTCCATAGTTACCAACTTTAGTGGGTGCTTACAAGTTATTGTGCCCGTTAAGATGCATGCAGAGAGGGGAAGTGACATTTTTCAGAGGTTGGATTTGAACGTGTTCAAATAAGCCTACAGCATTATGATTTACAGAGAAACCCTGTTAAAATGTTTCAGAATAATACTGAAAAATGTGTGCTTATTAAGCAGGAAAACTTCTTAAGAGGGTTTTACTGTACATGTATCACACTCCTTGCTGGTTTCTTACACCCCACATCAGATACAAATACAAATAAACACTTTCACGTAAAATAAACAGGAATAACACAAGGAATTAATTTCTTGTTTATAAAAAACACAGATACATTAAGAATATTGGAAAAATGTTCCAATTTTCACAAATATAAATAAAAACAAACTTTAACAGTGATATTAGGACGTAAAAATACAAACAACTGCACCAAATAACGACAGTATCATCAACAGACATATATTTGAGTTTCCTATTCAAGGTAAATCCATTAAAGACTGAAATATAGATTATGAAGAATAAGACACTTCTGCTTTGTAAATATAATAAAATTTTAACATAGGGCAATACATTTCTACCAACTGAAGTTCAAACTTAAAGCAAGAAGAGAGAATTAGAGTGAAACCCTTCTTTTAGACTTTTCACTTGACGCCGGCTAAGAGCCAGGCAGTTAGGCCATGACGGCACGCGCCGCTAATGACACGTGGGTAGCACGTGCTCACAGCCCGCTACGACCACGGACTTTCCCAATCGGAAATTATCTCCGTGTCATGTATTTGTATTTTCTCCGGGTTCCAAATGTGTTGCAACTATATTATGTATATCTTTTTTAGGGAAAAATATGTTATACAGTGTAAAAATGTTCTTTTCCTAATATTGCACCAAGTTGGCTTTTGAAATTCAAAGTGCACGCTGCGCTGAAGTGTTGGACTCTGATATTCAGTCATGAACCCCTTCAAAAGACATTTTTTTAATAACAATATTTCTGATTTAAAATTGCTTTAATGATTTTATATTAAAATTATTTATGTGCCATTTATTTTCACATATGAACATTTTTTCTCTGCGTGCATAGCACTTCCGCTTGTGAGAACCCCATAGGCAGCCATGGTAGGTCCATGCCCCCCCCCCCCCCTGCCTCTTGGCAGTTGTTCTAGGAGAGCTGGCGAGGTAAGACGCTGTCACGTACGCACTTCATATTTTTACACTGGGTTAGATTTCCATAGTTTCATGTAGTATACCGGTTAAGCTTTGCTTCGCGCATGTTTTGCCAGACACCCCAGCATTATGCTTCCGCTTAAATAAATATTTTGCAACCCTTGTGGCTTTTTGAACTTAAATAGAGAGGAGGAACAATGTCTGATAGGCCATACTTCCCGGGCAAGTTGTGAATCAGACGTCATCCGTCCATGTTGAGGGCTCTTAATTGTAACTTCTGCTTAATTGCTACGCACAATATCAAGGGTGATATTTCTATGTATGTATTTTCACGTTTCATTGTGTTACGGCCACATCGCCCATGGTCATGTGGTCCAATCCCGGCAAATACGTATCTGCGCCATCCTTGCATTTATAGAGGGCTAATTATTGTAAAATCATGTGCGCCATAATTAATCTCAGGGTAATATGTTTTGTTTTAATTCAGGGTTCTTGTAATTTTTCAGGATTGATGCTTTTCATGTATGACCACACTGTCTTTCACATGTCTGAATTTTCCCGCCATCAGGCACGCTATGAGCTTTCGTATGCTTGATTACTGAGGGAAATCATTTTCCCAACGCAGTTATTAATTTATCCGGTAGTGATTTAACAAATTTTCATGTAGAATTACTGAGTTTCCATCTGCACCATGTGGTCCACTACGAACTTCATCCAGCGGCATCCGCACCATTTAAGAGTACTTTCACGCATCTGCGTGTTTATTTTGCCTATTCATATCATGCCCCATGTTCTGTAAATTATATTTGTGTAATTTGTATGGCGGTATTATTTTCCGTCCTAGCCAGCTAAGTGTATCGACCGTCGCCACACGTCACGTGGTTTGGTGACGTGTCCCGACAGATAAACGTTAGTGACGAGAGTAAACGCGCATGTGTTGTTTCATTTTCATACTCCGTGTCCCATCTCCGGGTAAAATCTGCAGTATATCACAGTGGGTGGAGACCCCTCACCTTGTGGCGATTGTGCTGTCACGCACCATGGTGAATCCTTCATCTCGGAGTGCGCAAGTTAAGTAACATGCTGGGAGAATCACCCACTAGAACTGGCTAGTCACGTCCGAGAGTAACCGTAAACATTCATTTCTGGCACAATGTGTAACTTATCAGAATAAAAGTATTTATACTAACATGTCTGCTTGTAGCGTTGCAACCCGGCTGACTCCCGATTACATTGATGTGTTTAGTAATGAAAAGTGTTTTGTAAGTACGTTCGGGTGAGACAGATACACAGAACCCACAGCATCCCTGAGTCTCACAGTGCGGTGACTGGGAAACACGCTGGCGTCCATCTACAGTAAGTAAACAGTGTATTTGTTCATATCGTGTCTCACCCGACGGCATCACATTCAAGGGAGTGGGAAAAAATGTTGCAAATTGCAGGAAAGTGTTTTTACAGCGTTTTCCCCCCTTTTTACAGACATTGGGACCAAAAAATGTGCGTGTAAAATGCAGGAAAGAATAAAATCAGGGGGTGTAATACAGTGGTTCCACTTATTTGGGTTTCTACTGAAATTCAAAAATTTATAAATTCTGTGTTAAAAGTAAGGTCTTGGACATTCCCCAACTTTAAATTTGAACTATAAATAAAGCTCTCGAACTTTAACCAAATGAGCAAATACCTCATTTGTTGCAGGATTGCGCAGGTCTATCCAATCTGAAGTCTGTGACTCCACAAATTTACCGTTAATGAATAGCTTTGTGGTTGGAATAGCAGCACTGCTTACACATCTCGTCTGCAACACCGTTTTCAAGCTGCTGTCGACCTGAAACTAACAACACAAAAATAACTACTATACTCCTAACCTGGACACACTCTTTACAATGCAACTGTATAAGTGATCTTTTCAAGGTGTACAAATTACTTTCCTCTCTGTTATGACACATAACGTTAATGATAAATATAACATTCAATGTAAAGTTAGGAAATCTTATTTTAGTAATGCACATGGTCTGAAAGAAGTTGTACGCTGCATCCATGCGAGTATTTGACTTGAATCAAGTTGTGTATCAATGTATCGTATTGCAAGTACTTTTATTGCTAGGGTTTTTGGTTATGGCTGTAATTGTTTTTTTTGTTTGAGATTTGCAATTGTTGGGTATTTGTACTGTGAACAAGCTCCAGAAAAAGTTAATTCATGCAAATCTGCACCACACTACTTCATACATATTCACTTGCTTGCAGTGTACATAGCAGGTAAACTGGAGTGACTTCGCACTCATTACGCTCAAGCTGCAGGAAGCAGTGTGACACAGACCTGTGTAAATTCACTTTTCTGGAGCTGTTAGTGAACATGCTTATTATTTGTGTTGTGTTTTATAAATTGTTACCTCAATCCACATTTCCTTGATTTATGTAGCCATCTTCACTTCAACATTATCTAAAACCTAGATCAGACATGGTGGCCGAGTAGTAGAGACTGCTTGCCTCCCACCACGGAGAACCAGGTTCAATGCCCAGACAGGTCACTCCTGGAGTTTCGCAAGTGGAAGCCATGCCGGGCAATGTCGCAGGCTGGTTGGTTTTCTCTGGGATCTCCAGTTTCCCCTGCCCTTGCATTCCAGTGCTGCTCCATTCTCATCTCATTTCACCCTCAACTCCATCAGATACACAAATATGCTTACCTTATGAATGAATGAATCAGAAACTTGCATAAAGCTTCAAAAAACAATTTCAAATTTTTTTCCCCAATTTGTTGAAGTTGGTAGAGTGAACAACTAACCTCTTACATTCTTACACCATCCCTGTACAAAAAGCCATGCATATATGTAGCTTACTAGTAATATCAGTGCTTTATGCCTTAGAAAAGTGCATCAAGGCTGGCATATCACACTGTCACTGTAGAAACCACAGGAAGGACACAATTCCGCCCTAAAATCTCCCCTTCAGCTAAGGGCATGTGCGACATCTTTTTCAATTACTTTGTAACATTCTTCCTGCAGTTGTTTATTTTCACATATCATGCACAGCTAATTCCAAATTAAATGGCTGTTCAAATTATACTTGGCTTTGTCACAAAGGTATGACGGGGATCGAGGGCACGTGAACCAGAGTATGTCGCAGCAAATTCAAACACAACCAACGTCATTGCGACCGAGTGCAATATTAATAGTTCATTTGTATCTGAATCAGAGTACGGATAGTATAAAAAACTCGGCAGATGTTTCGCCTTCAAAATATTTAGAATAGGCCTTGTTAGTAATGATTGCGCTCAGACTTGGCCATAATAAAATGAAGCAAGTGGAACAGGAAGGGTAGGTGCTGGAGAAGGTGGGAAAACGGGCAGCTCGATGGATGAAGGGCAGGTGGAGAAGGCAGGGGTAGAATGGTGAGGGTAAAGGGAACTATAGGCCATTAGGGTAGTTTTCTAGAATAGGGGTTTGTTTGAAAATTGGGTAAATAATACCTACATATGTTAGATAATTACCCGTACTTAATAGGAATTTTTAGCTGGGCTTTACGTGGCTCGCAGTAAAAAAAAAAGAAATGTGATAGTGTTGAGGACTAACAAGATTGCTGCATTTATGAAGTAAAACACGTGAAATGTACATCAAAATATTTGTATCATGTCTCTAAATTGTATTAAAAGTGAGAATACGTTCTGAAACAAAGTTTAACGTATAAATTGATTTTTTTCAAGGTATATTTGTGCTGCTTTGAATTACTCATGGCTTACCTTGTTTATATTCACGAGAGGATAGTAATATGTTACGTATTACTAGTCCTGAGAGACAGGTTTAAAAAATGGTCTATGAAGGAGGGTGTGGAGGGAGTTTAGAGGATTAATGGAGGTCATGTTGGAGAAATTTGTGGCATTGAAAATGTTACGGACTGGGGGAGATCCGCCATATTATGGACAGGAGATTTTGAAAATGAAGAAGAAGTGCAGAAAATGACATGCCAAGTGGAGAAATGAAGGGATGATAAGATCTAAAGAAATGATGAAACAAATGTGTAGGGAGCTTGAAAGGAAGATCAAACAGGCAAAGAATGTATTTCTGGGGAACATGGTGGAAGAAGGAAAAGGCAAGGAATGGGGGAAATTGTTTAGGTATGATAGGAGGTTAAGGGGAGGAGAGGAAGGGATCCCTCTGATAACAGGAAGGGATGGTAGGCATGCGACAAATGACCAAGAAAAATCTGAGATGCTGCAAGGACAGAACTTGTCAGTGTTTGAGGCAAAGGAGGGTTGGAATAGGGCAGCAAACAGTGTTCGGGGGGTGTTTAGTCAGTTTAAGATGAGGGAGTGGGAGATAGAAAAGGTAATTAGGGGTTTGGAGAGCAGTAAGCCAGGGAGACCAGATGGGATAGTAAACGCAGCACTAAAGTTTGGTGGCAGGGAGTTGGCGAAATATTTAGAAGTGCTGTTTAAAAAGTCCTTACGAGAGGGTAAGTTACCACAAGATTGGAAGGATGCTATGGTGGTACCTATACACAAGCAGGGAGAGGATAGGGGGAGGCCTGGCAGCTACAGACTGGTGAGTCTCACATCAAGTACAAGAAAAGTAATGGAGAGGCTGGTGGTGCAGTATGTGGTGAGGGTTATGAACAATAGGAATTGGTTGGAGGAGTCCCAGCATGGCTTCAGGAGGGGATACTCATGTGAGACTCAGCTGGCTGGGTTATTAGAGGATCTGGTGCAGGTAGTTGATAAGGTGCCCCATGGGACATTGATGAGGAAAGTGGAGGCGCTGATACAAGACAGGAGGGTAGTGGAATGGATAGGGGACTTTCTCAGGGGGCGAAGGCAGAGGGTGAAAGTGGGGGAGGCAATATCGGAGGAAGAGGAGGTTACCTCAGGGGTACCACAGGGAAGCGTGCTGGGTCCTTTGTTATTTACTATAATGGTAAATGACATGGGTTTGGGGATTAGGGGCGAAATCAAATTGTTTGCAGATGATTGTGTTGTATATGCTGAAGTGGGAGAGGGGGGCGGAAATTTGCAGGCGGACATTGATAAGATATGGTTGTGGACCAGAAGAAATAAATGAAGATAAATGTAAGAAAAACTAAGGTAGTGAGGTTCACAAGGAAGAAGATGATAAGCAGGGACATGTACAGATGGGAGGGACAAGAGATAGAAGAAGCAGCAGAATATAAGTATCTAGGGATTGTACTGCAGGGAGACCTCAGGTGGAAAAAACAGGTAGAGAGGGTGGTTGCAAAGGGAAGAAGGGCTCTGGGTATACTGGGAAGGGTGCTGAATGGAGTCAGCTGTGCGGTGAAGGAGAAGGCGTATGGCACAATGGTATGCCCAATGTTAGAATATGCTGCAGCAGTATGGGACCCGTATGTGGAGGGTTGAACGGCTAGTCAGGATGTGCAGGGTGGTGAATGAAGAGGGAGGATGGGGAGGGCTACACTGCAAGCTAAGTAAGGGAGTGTTTAGAGGAAGATGGTGTGGAGGAGAACGGAGCGGGGTAGACAGTCCATGCTTGTGAGGTCTGTGAGGGAGTGGAATGTGTTGAGGGAGGAATTGGTGTCTGTGAGAGGGGTTGGTAAGTTCAGGAAGGGAGTGGGAAGGGAGTTGGTTGGGCGAAGGAGACCTGAGAGAGCTCGCCACCGGGCGGTAGTCTAATTGCAAGCGTATGTATGTGTATACAATCAAATAATTTCCTGCATAAGGTACATTATACAAAATGACTACACAGATTGTGTTTATAAAGAAGTGCTATATAATGCCATATTACTTTTCAATACACAATAATGCACAAGAGACAGGAAACAAATGCAGGTCAAAACTGGTTGACATCAAGTGGATTGGGGGAAACTGCAGGACGTTACAGTTTGAATTTTGTCAGAGGTTTGGGGTTTATGAATGTTTAAACACGTGTTTTATTCAATTCATGTTGTTTGATGGGTTAAATATAATAATTGTGTAAAATTACGACAGTTCCTATGCTATTATAGCAAGGGGAAAATTAAATGATAGTATACGAGAGGTGATTAGTGTGTCTGTGTAGTGTCGGCAAATGGATTGACGTTGTGGTATGTCTAATTATTTACTCTGTATGAAAATGAATGGCGATTGATTCTATGAGTAGTAACCAATTTAAATGTAACTTTACAATAGCGGGGAGGACTATTAAGATGAGGGAAATTGTGGGGTAAAATGAGTGAAACATATGTACATAATGCAATATGTATTCACGAAAATATTTTAATATGCAAAAAGGCTGTACAAACGTAGCCAAACATTATGCACCAAGCCAGAGTAGCGCCAGCAAGGGAGTAAATCCCCAAAACCAAATTTCAAGGCGTGATGGCAATTTTTTTTGGCGGCGACACAAAACGTCACACATCAGCGAGGCTTGGAGTTTCCCCATAAATGACTTTAATGTGTAGCCCATTCACACTGGGAAATAAAGTGTGTGTGTGTGTGTGTTTTGCAATTAAAAATATTTTCGTGATATTTGTAATATTATTGCAATATTGTATAAATAGAAACATGTTTAGTTGCAAAAATATGGAACTGAACATTAAGTAATGTGACAATGTTACAAATACGATAGTGGTGAGGGCTATGTACTGGAGGGAAATAGCGGGGTGAAATTTTATAATGTTTTCATACTCATTTTTGATCTTCATAGCCCTCCTCACTATCGTATTTGTAGCTCGTATTGGACTGGTAATATTGTCCATTACGGTAATATTCGGATCCTATTATTACGAGCATAAACCTCGTCACGTGGTCGATTCGGTAACCGAAAGAATTTTCTCGTAGCGGTTCCGGACACGGCTTATGTTGGCAGTTCAGGTTAGTTATTAAAGTACAACATTCATAAACCTTCTTACCTTAAGTTTTGACAATCTTACGATAGATGAAGCCATTTTTGTCAGCGCATGCAGAATAATAAAAGATAAATGGTCAGTTCAGTTTACAACATTGCTATATCACTCGCGGCCTTGACACGTGACATAAGACGTGATTTGACAACAAAAGTAGTGTTGAGAAAATCGCAAATTAAATAATCGATAAAACTATTAAACGATTATCGCTTCATTTCAATTTTTTTTTTTACAATTCGATTATTCTCGATGTTCAGCTGATTGCCTTTAACAAAACTACGGACATAAAAAAGACCGTGAAACAACTATAGTCCATTCCCGATTGGAAGCGACTTACGAAAACATGCAAAAACAGGCAAAACATGTCAACCTGGTTTTTCAGTAACCTGTATTCCACAAATATATAACACTATGGTTGACGTAGAGTAAATTATTATTGAATAAATGAATCTTTACATTAATATCTTATATAACAAGTAATATTTCTTTTTAAATATGAATTAACAACAGCGAGAGCCGCGACGTGTTGGCAACGGCCGGTAAGAAATAGTTCCCAGTTAAAATATTATTTTTACCAGGGGATGGCTATGTTCTATACATTGCATTTTGAACAAGTGAAGCAAGTTTATGGCGTGGAGTTAGTTGGTTGTTTTTCGGTGAAAAAGTCACGTGACCAACTGTACTCAAAAACATTGTTTCGACTTGTCTTTCACGAGTATTTTGATTAATATTAATATCGACATAAATTAATATACAACCGTTTTTGACCTAAACGATAATATACATAAAGTATGAGTGTGTTTGTATTTGGTTACTAGATATAAATTTCGCCGTTAAATATGTAAAGTTATGAATTATTTACATTTAAATGGAAGTGTTGTATACGGTGTTTGTTGATTTGCGTCCCAATCCCTATATATTTGCCTTGAAAATATTCCAAGAAATAATTTTCTGACGACCATAGGTGCTTTTAAAAGTTATCATAAAACTTAACCGTAATAAAATCGAATGTAATACGCTATTGAAGTCGTCTGCGAGTACGTTACAAGTGAAGCAGCCATGTGGCAGAGAGACAACTTTTGTTTACATTGTAATTGAACAGCCTTGCGAGTGCTATATGAACTCACAACTTGTTCTGAATATTCTCTCAACTTGTGTTATTCTTGCGTCTGTGAAATGTGAATTTGGCATGTTAACACGACTTAAAACTATGATATATTATTTATTTATTCGGCGACCAACGAAAAGTGATATTAATGTAAAATATTTGAAAAAGTTCTTAAGAAAAGATTGATACAATATCTAGACAGTTTCAATTTCTTTGACAGTGGACAGTATGGGTGTTTAGAACACTCAAGTACACAAATAGCAACACTAGACCTTGTAAACATGCTGCAAGAGAGAGTAGATAATAATAAAATTGCTGCAGGACTGTTCATCAACTTAAAAAAAGCTTTTGATACAGTGGACCATGAAATACTTTTACAGAAAATGTATCACTTAGGCATAAGGGGAGTAGCATTTAGACTGTTTGAAAATTATCTAAAGGACAGGAAGCGATATGTCGCTTTGAATGGCTATACAAGTAATCTAGGAACAATAACACATGGTGTACCACAAGGCTCAGTACTGGGTTTTATATTATTTTTAATTTACATAAATGATATTGCAAACTGTAAACTAAAAGGACACATTATTCTATATGCAGATGACACAAATATTTTCTATACAGTAGATAAGTCTGAAGAACTTATTAATGACATGCAGGAAGATATAAACACACTAACAGAATGGCTAGAAGAAAACAAATTAAGCATTAATGAAGAAAAAACTAACTATATGTTTATAACCAAATCAAACCAAACCGTAAACTGAGATAGACTACTTAAAATTAATAACAAAGTACTACATTGAGTGGAGTCCAAAATTTTTAGGACTTCAAATTGATCAGAATCTGTGTTCTGTATTAATAATTGAGTGGATTTATGCCATTTTCTGATTTTTTTTCTTTCTAAAAAGCCTCTCTGATTTACATTACCTCGATGATATGTTTACATTTACCGGATACTGCTTTCCGTGAGCACCCACAAAATAAAATTTCCATGCCTGTCTCAATTCATGATTATAATTTCTTTGATTACTTTGTGGTTTGTTGCAAGACTGCTGTAGTGTATACATTTTTTTGCATTGAAGTGTTGAGACGAAACAATACAGCACATTGCACCTCTAATATTTCCGAGCACTCAGTTAAATGGATACACAAATTGCTTACATGCTCCCATGCACAGCCTTATACATTGCAATTTGGTTTGATATCAACACAATTTTTCACAAAAATAACATTCACAACACTACACTATACAACTCCCCAGTGGTTTGTTTTATGACGTATTTAACTTTGCAAAGCAAAATCCACGAATTACACTTTATTTCCAGCCAGCAATTGTGTGAAAATGTCCAATACTATTTTATTTGTCGATTATTTTGGGTACGAGTGTGTGATATCCCTTAGTTACACCTTCTGCAGACCTTTGTTTTGAATTAAATTGAAATGGTAGACAGAGCTTCATTTAAACTTCGATCTAATGTTTACTATATAGCTTGTTGCCGTGAACAAAACAAACCATTGCAGATTGGGCCAGTTTCACTCAGAGATTAGTAAATAGGGGTTTCACCTCATTCAAGGTGGGTTTACGATCAAAGACTGAAGACTTAAAAATTGTCCTTAAGGTGGGTTTATGAGTGACTTGACAACATAAGTTTGCGGTGTGCTTAAGATATGATTCAATGTATTCAGGGTAATTAGTTTATGACTGCCGTGTGCGGGTCTTGGCGGGTCGTGTGCGTTCTTGGCATGACTTAAGAGATTGTTATATTTTATATCTAAACTACAAGTCAACACCAAATAACCAAGCAGATCACAGCGACCATTGTTATTTTAATCGAGAGACAGTTTCCTCTTAGTTTAAATAATAGTTCTGTAGCCATCCGCTTCCCCCTAGCCCGTTTGCCTGCCATCTCCGACAGCCACTGCAGCCACCGTCATTCTACCGGGCGCTCGTGCACATCGGTCGAGTAGTGACCGCAGCGGTTGACGTGAGCCAAGCACTCCCGCATGTTCTTATGACAATTTGTGCTGCCGCAGTCAGCTATCGTATTAGTGCACCCCAGGGATGAGTCTAACAGCCCAGAGTATGTTGGTGCAGACTGCCGTGAACAATGAGTAACTTCCTCGGTGACCCAAATCGCGAAACTCCATTTCTCCAGTTGAACCTGTTTCTCACAAGAGGTAACTCTTGCAGGCAATGAGTTAGTGGTCTGGCATTGCGTCCCTGTGAAGCCACAGCCATCAGACGATAGTACAATTGGAGGGAACATGGGGGCTGCCTGTACAACAGCAAAACACATCTCTAATTTGGCATGTGTCGGCAGGTCTGTAGGCCGAAGTATAAAAGTAGTGATGATGTGAAGTGTGTCAAAAGGATAGTTCAGATATCCCAATTATTGTGTCAAGAAGCCACTCGCGTAGTCACAAGTTTTAATATAAATTCCTTTGTAAGCATGCAGGATTAAATTACACTTAGCTCGTTTTAGCATTAAGCTGCATCTCATAGATGAAAACCATAGGTGTGATGTCAAGGATAACATGTGTTCACAGGACGTTACTTTACGCAACAGAAACCTGTGAACGACAAAGTGCAATACTCTCGCCAGTACCATATTTGGGCGGAATTTCTAAGATAATAACTGTACCTGTGTTTTAAATCATTATTATGTCGCATTTTTCACAGTGTTCATCCCGTATATTCATGTTTGTATAAAACATTCGTAAGGGTGGTGGTATATATGTAAAGTCATAACAAACCCTTTTAATTAGGCATTTAGAGCCACGAGAATGTTGCCAATATGTGTGATGTGATTAATAGGAATTAAGAGGGCATATAGAAGTTTTATATAACCTTTGTGATAGAGAAAAGGTAAAAGTAAAGTAAAGCTCATTATGCATGAGCTAAAAAATAATTTGAACGCACCCAGAGCTTTCGCCCGCACAAAACTGAGCATCGTTCGGAGTCTGACCTTCGCCATCAGCCAGCACGCTGCTCGGGAACTGCGCTCTTCAGTGCGCCCTCTCGGTATAGCAACTTTTGGGCGTAAATCATGAAGTATTCAATACTGTAAATTCTGGAACCGTTTTGCTTTTATCCTAATACTGAGGGGCCGACCGACAGCTAATTTTTACTGTAAAAACTTAAGTGAACAGTATGCATGTTTTAGAAAGCGGCATTGGCTATCGGCAGGCCATAGTGCCGAGCCTACATCAGAATATAGCTTTGTAGAGTACAAGGTCAGTTGTATTCAGTTGGATGCAATAGAAGTGTGTGTGATTATTTCCCGTCTTTTATTGTATTTACCCTAGGTAATTTAGGGCACGGTGTCATTGAGGGCAAAGTTTAACCTCAGTGCTTTGTGTTTAGTATAATGGGTCCTGCCCTCCATAGGCAGAGTAGAGTCAGTGTTTGTCAACAGCTGTGTAAGGGGGTCTTTACCCCATATGCTTGTATAGTGGTAGAGAATACTATTTTAACATCAGTGCCAGTAAGTGAACGACGAACACCGCAACTAGCACGACGGCAAAATCCAGGAATCCCCATGGCCATCGGCCCAGAACCCCAACATTTGCTCAACAGAGCTGGCACCGGGCAACACATCATCTCGCCCTTGCCTTGGTAAGAGGCAGGGCGATCCACATCGTTCCTGAGAGGGGGCACACGTCACTGTGCTATCGCAAAGAGTTTAGTTCCGAGTGCGGCTGTGGGGATGATGGAAGTGCTCGTAATGTGGGTGAGCTATAAAGTGTAAGTGGAGAGTAAACCATGTGTGCCCGTGCGCACGTGTTTTAAAAGAAGACCTTGTGAAATGGGGCATAAGTGAATTAAGTCTTTGACACCAAACACTCAAGGAAGCCCATTCATGCAACTGCAATTTAAGGAGCCCTACAGTATTTTAATGCCCCCACGGGCTTTATTTCCAGTGTTTGGCATTTTCTGTTATTTGTCATTTCCAAGTGTTTCACCCTCATCTCATTCCACACAGTGTTTTGTACTTATTAAAGGGTTCCTATATCAAAGGTATTTATTTATGTTTTAATTGCGGTTCTTAGAGCAACGTAAGTATGTTTTCAAAAATTTGTGTGTGTAAGAAAATAACCCACATGGCTGGCCTGCACGCCAAACCTCGGCCGCCAAGCTGCACTTGACCGTTAGTCAATCTACAGTGCCTCGGGGAGATGGACGTACTGGCCAACAGGGTCATGTTTCGCGTGCTTGGGTGGTGCATAAACTTTTTAACCTAATCATTAACATGCAATAGACTCTAACTTACACATACCTCGTTTTACTATCGCCGCCCAAGATTCTGCACTCCTCCCTTCCTGTGGAATAGCATTGCCTGGGAATGCATAAGTTATCCTTAAACATTTGTCACCTTAGGGCTTTTGTACAGTGCTACCCTACTGGCGGGTTAAGCCCGGCACCTTGAATCAGTTTGTTTCCTAGAGGAACAGTAAATAAAACACAATAAATTAATGTGAGAGGTATGTGTTCTCATTTGGGTTGCCTATTGGCAATTGCTGAGGTAGGGCTTCGGGGCGCAACCCTCCTAATATAAACTCAGAATGCATACTTTTACTTATCTGTTACTCAGTAAATAATATTGTGTACGAGGACGAGACTCTTGTAACGATAGAAATGTTTCTGGAAATGTCGAGTGGTGAGGAGGCAGATTCTTCGCCCCAAAGTGGGTAGAGCCAGCAGAGAGAGATTACTGTAATATAGGACTAGGCGTGCTATGGGAGGGAGGGAAGACTTCAGTGGGTCGGCCCTTTTCAGCCAATAGCATGCTGTAAATCGGAGGAGCTGGGCGCGCCCCTGCTCAAATAAAATGGTTTCCTGGAACTTGACATAGCTACCAAAACTACATGTTTTGTAAGCACTGTTTCATGCTCCACTCTTTTGCAGTTGTTAAACACATTTCTTAACAATGCTTGTATTTATTTCGAATATGTTTTATTTTTAGATATTGTTCAAACTCGCATGAACTTCGAATGTAGTCTGTATAAGTACTGGCACTGATTGTGCCAATGCATTTTGTCTTCTCCTTTGCAACAAAGGCACGCAAAGGGTGGCTCATGTGGGCCTCCTACCATGCCCGAGGTTGCTGACGCCGCTGCCATCCTGGGTCCATGTATGTACTTGTTCGGAACGCACCTGCTCCTACTACCTTGTTCACTGCCGATTACTCCTCTGTTCGCTCCCTCTGCTCTGCATCTTTTCTCCAGTGCGAATGATACCCGTCACCCTCTCTAGTTGCAGCGTTTTGTTCTCGGCTGGCTTGGTCCTGAAATGCGGCAGAGCGCATGAAGTCCTCCATGCTACTGTGAATCAACAGCGCCATTACTAGCCTGTTTTCCGCTCCTATAGATTATGCAATTGCTTCAAGGATCTTATACTCGCTCAATTTCGGATGCAAGTTTTTGATTTGCCCTATCTTCCTCGTTTCAAACGTGGTTAGGGATTAACCTGATTTTTGCACTTCTAGCACAGCCCTACTCTGTGCTTGCAATGATGAGCAGGTATTGGCAAATCGACTTTGAAAGCTGTTAAGAAATTCTACCCATTCTATACTGTGATGACTGATTGTTTTCCACCGATTATTTGCCTCAACGGCTAATTGAGTCACTATACAATTTGAACACTCTTACTGACACACTCTGTATTTCTCTAAACGTATTGTGCAGTCGTTTAGGAATGCTTGTGGATCTTCACTGGGTAGGCACGAAAAAGTTTGTAATCGTTGAAATCGGGTTGGGGTTGTACCAGCTTCGACGGCTCTTGTAATTGCTGTAAATAATTTTGGATTATTATGATCGTTTTGTTACGGGTACATGACAAGTGTGGGTTGTGACTTCTCTTTCTGCGGTTCTTCTGCTCTTGTGGGTAAGCGTGTTGAATGTGCCAGTGGTCTTTGGTAAACACTGGCCCATTCTAAATGTTCCCGCGCACATTGATGTGCATTAGACAATTCCTACCCTACTTCTGACTGTGGAGATGGGAATGCGCATTGTCCACAGCGAAATCTCCTGGCGGCTTGATTTGCCATGTCTTGCCCGATCAGACATTGCCAGTGTGCTTTGCGTCCACGCGTCTTACACTTCAGGGTTTTTGTGACCCTTACCAGAAAATTTCTAGTTGACACTGTTCATGCATATGTATATGTTCTGTTTTGCTTACTTTGGAAATTTTGTCCGTTTGGAAAAGAATGTGTTCGCACGTTTAGCATAGAATACGGCTTTGCTGATCTGTGGTGGCCTTTTCAGTCTGGCTCAAACATTCCAGATGAAAACTACGTGCACACTGTACACAAATTACGGTTCCATTTCCCCTTCCTGCACACGTAATTTGTTTCGCACACCTGCCATCTTGCCAATGCGTAATTACATTTACTGTGGAGTTGAAATCGATTAAGTGCTGCTGTTCACACTGAAAAACAAATTTGCTTGGAAAACATTGTTTATTTTCTCTGGGTTGTACTTTGCCACAGTCGGCACACAAGATTGCTGGTGTTCTACCTGAGGTACAACTCCACATTTCGGGCTCTGTTTGACATGGTTCTTCTTTCTTGGCGAATTCTCAAATTCTGTGTTTCGCTACATGGACATATTAATTCTTCAAAAGGATTTGTACCTATTGTGGTCTGTACACACGTCGAACATAACAGTTTCGCTGGGCCTGCGCTTGTACACCAATTCAAATTGTTCCGAACAGTGTCCTGTACAGAATGTGCTGTGGAGCGCGGGCTTCAAGGCCAAACATTGTGTTGTTACATGGCTGGCCCTTTGTCGTGCTTTGTGGGGGGAGGTGGATATTTTCCATTTTTCGTGGCGCCTTGCTTCCCGCTGAGAACACATGTTCCAGCGGGACATGTGTTCCCGGGTATGTGTTGAAAACACATGGTATGTGTTTTCCCAGTATACTGCTTGCTTTGTAAATGGAAAGATTTCTTTGAAAAATACCTTGAAAATTAGTTGTGGGCTCTTCGCTTGTGATTGTCATGAAACAGCTTTGAAAATATTTGCAAAAATGCTTCTTATAAATGGCTATAAAAATTTTGTTGACCTTTGAAAAGTCAGTGAAAAATACATACAAATTTTTATTATTTTAAGTTTTAAAAATTGATTTAATTGACCGTTGCACTTGAAGTTCGCTACTGTCCAAGGGAAAACAATGAAAAAGTTAATTGCCTATTTTGAAAAAGTTTGAAAATATTATTACGGAAAATTCTGCAAAATTTTCTGGAATAGTTAAGAAAGTAATTAAATTAAATTTTGATTGCTTTTGTTTCTTAAATTATTGACTATTATTGCTTGAAAATATGCCGTAATTTTGTTTGTTGTGTTACCTGTTGCCTATTACTGCACACATTTATAAACACCACATTCGTTTGTTTACAAAACACTATCTCTCTTTCATATACACATCTCCTGTGCTGCCTTGCTGCCGTGCAGTGTTGCGTACAGGTACACTTTTACATTCAATTTACACTTGCAGTGTCGAGTAGGTGTGTTTGACTTGCATCTGTTTTGGCTTATAGCTGTGTCTTTTGCATTATGCGTTGTCACGTCTAACCAGTGTAAGTTTACAAAAGTTGAAACGTCTGATGATGTTGCAAGTAAACAACCCAGCTTAGTGGATTGTTTTGACAGATGCGGGCCCTCACTAGACATCAGTTGGTGTATGTTATTTTCTACTCGATTCTCTGTACATCTGTTGACGTAACACATATGCACTCCACAGTGTAAAAAAATCTGGCAAATTGACAAATGAATAATTGTACAAATAGTGTGAAAAATAAAACATAAAAACCCTTGATATAATTGATGTAGATTTTAGTTTTGACTTCACTGTCTTAATTGCATTGTTTGATAGGAGTCTGAAGGTCTCAGGTTACTCACCAATGACTGTAGCTGTCCGCTGTGGAGCACTTTTGTCGCACTGTTGCCTTTGTCGCATAGCCTGTTTTTCACGCGTTGTGTTGAGCAGACTACCGACGGGTTGTTGGTGCTCTCCTGCACTCTGATGTTCTACTGTTTTTTGATTCGCTCGAGTTGGGAAAACCACTTAACGTATGATTGAATTTGCACTGTGTTGTTTGAATAGCCCTCGCGTTGGGCGCCACTTAGGGCATTGTGCCTCCAGAGATGCTGGGACGTGTTCCTGTCCAGCCTGGGAGCAAGTGGAGAACAGGAACTGGTGATGTGTCCTACAACATATTCGGTAAAGAGAACGATGTTGAATGGGGTCGTACGGCCGATGGCTAAGGGGTACCTTGGGTACGTGGTTTATATGAAGGAGAGTTAATTATAATTGTCAGTTAAGTTATGTTCAATATAGAATATTTCCTTTTAGGTCGAAGCTATCGGCCACTTCGGATACCTATATTATCAATTAATTAACTCTGCTTGAGGGAGGCAGGCTCCGTAAATACAAAACATACACTGAAAATCACTTTAAAGCTGATTCTGCTAAGAGGATGAAGTACCTGATGAACTCTGGAGAGTTAATACAATAAAGCACATCTAATTATGGTAGGACTGTTTTATTACCACAAAGGTATAATGAAATGTTGCTGAACATGAAAATGCGTACCCTTGGTTAAGCGGACACAGCACTCTGGACCTGCCAGTGGTCATAACTGTGGATAGTAAGGCATAGGCCTTAAGTTACAGTTACATAATAACACTTATCGCGCATGAAGTCCTGGTATGCTACTTCAGGATGCAGGGAGACCTCCCCTCGGCTAACTAAGAGTACTTAAATGTGCCTGAATTATGTTAACTATTGCGATGAGATAAAATGCAGACTAGACTGAATTGCCAAGAGGGGTACACATAGCTTACCATCTGCCCTGCTGGTTGACTGTGTGCTGAAGTCTGACTAATGACATAGCTTCGGCTTCGCCGCACGTCCGGCGAATCCGGTGCCAAAAATGAAAACATTAAAAAACAGAACTTAAAAATTTAGATGATTAACGAAACTGCCATTGTACAAATTTCTAAATACTAAACTAAAACACATTTGTGGCATACTCATGAATGCCAGAGCCTCAGATATGGCTAGGAATGTGACATCATTAGTATGTCACCGAACTTGAAGGGTAATATTAAATGAGCTGATGCCTCAGGTGGCTTATTCTCGATAGATGATTACACGCACACTCTTATAATTATCATATTAAAATCGGCATGTGTCGTAATGGTTATAATTACAGGAATGCATATGGATGTGACGACCCACGGATTTATTCACTAGGGGTGGAGCTATGCTCGGTCTTCTCTGGTCTGTTATCTACTCTCTATGTTGGAGCAGGCGATTTCCCTAGTTAATTGTGATGCATTCATTGCTAAAACTGACTAAAATGCTCCTATTAATTAATGCGGCTAGGGAGCTGCTCGCCACTTTACACTTCCTGCGGGAATGTGATTCCCCGCCTTTTGACACAACTTGGAGCCATGTCGCACTCTAGATTCAACCACAGGGCCTGTCGATATCGCGCACACCAGTAAACTATGGGACTAAGCGGCGCTGCTTATCCCAGTGTTCCCTCCGATGGCTGTTGCGTCTAAAGGCCGTGACTTCATGGTGCACACTCGTATAGGCCACATGTCCATTCATAACAAGAGTTACCTATTGTGATGAATGTTATATATTATGACCCACGGCCATGTGTTACAGGGTGGCAAGGAAAGTGTAAATGCCATTCTTGTCGACCTGCACTGTTCGAGACAGCGCCCTAATGTCGATCAGTTAAGTGTTACTGTGTGGTTAATGCGTCTGCGATGGAACGAACGGGCACAAGGGATACATGATTATTCTCACCTCTTTATTACTTCTCTAGGGACAACTCCCCTCACTGCCAAAGTGATCGGGATCACACCTTTATACCTTTTCTTATTTAATCTTTTCCCTACCTCATCCTCCAACACCATGTACTTTTCTATCTTCTTCTGGTCGGCATCGACCAGACTATTCCCCTGCTCATACCTTATTGTCACCCCGACCACAAACACATATCTGCTAGTTGCCAAGACCAAATCTGGTTTATAAGTTTTCCCGACCACTTCGAGAGTGGGTTCCTCCACTACTACACCATATTTCCTTTGCTCAGTCCATCTCTCGGTCAACATGCTACATACTTCATTATCTCTGTTTATTAGTGCATCTTTAATAAATGGATAGGCACCTAAAAGGTGTCCTGTCATCTCAGGCACACAGCTGCACCTTCTGCACTGGACCTCATCTCCCTTGTACCTGGTCAGAGTGGCCTTGTTGTTCATCTGACCAGTATGCAGTTTAATCGCCTTGGTGAACCTAGAGGCCTTAAGGGATTCTGGTTCTTATATCCACTTATTTGAATCCGGGTTGTCTTTCAGGAATCTCGCTACCTTACCTTGGGTATTTTGCTGCTCCCACTGAAGCGTCAACACCTCTTAGATATTTATTATTCTTTTCTACAGCCTTGTCGATATGTCCTATGATCTGATCTCCTAGGTATATACTCCAAATTAAGACTTCTGAGCTCCTTATTCACTATATTACCATCATTGATCTATTTACATACCCATTCTAAAACTGGATCTTATATAGTACCCATCCTTCCAAATAATCTTATCCCTGAAATATAGAGACGGTGTGCTGGCACTTCAAGACTCCCAGCCCACCACCTCTCTTTACCATGATGTTGCGCCATGGTGCCTCAGTGGGTAGAGGCAGGATTTTAGTAGCGGTGAAATTTTAAAGGTGGTTTTACCCAGGTCACCAGCCATCGCTGGACGATGTCGTGTCTAGTCGGTAGGGACAAGGTTTCCTCCAGGGTCGTACAGCAGACAACCAATGCAATCATGGACTGCTGCTCCTTATAAATGGGCCACAAAAATATTCCAAGTGCGTAGGGCGCAGTGGCCAGTTCGGGTCAGCTCACACACCCATGTAACATAGTACTATTGCATACAAATGCTCACCAAATACTTTCAAGTTGAGTTGACACAGTGACTTATCGGCTGGTCACACACCTACATTTACACACACTATAATTGCACATTAACGAATAAAGAAGAATACATATTGGTATGCTAGGTAAAAAGGTGTGGTTATTTTAAGGGCCTGTCCACTGAAGAGCTCGAAGGCCACGAAATAATGTCCATATGATCAGTTCTCAATGTGTAATTATGCCATTTAATTAACAAGACTCTCTGACTTACACTTTGTATTCAAAGTAACATTTCACACATCCAAAAACCCACAGGTTAGGTAACACTGTACAAATGGTGCAAAGCTGATAAAAATTAGGTGCAGTTTTTAAGCTTCCCCAGGTGATGCAAGCACTGGTGAAGAGGGGAGTGGTGTCTCGGGCTGGTAAAGAACAACAGTTCCAGTTAATTAGGTACTATGGAGATTAAATGATTGGAAACCAAAGTTAAATGCTGCCTGAGCACGTGAAACCCGAGCTGCTGTACCACGCAACCACACCCACAAGATGCTCACCTCTGATTGACTTGCATGCCGTGGTGCGCTGGCTGCAGTTGGTGGGCCGGCGGGTCATGTGCACTTACTTTCTCAACATTGCAAAAAACATATAAACACTCTGCGTTCCTTTCCTTGTGCTGGAATATATGTAAATAACTCTTAAAAACATCACTGAATAAAAGACATTGTTAATATTTGGGTGAATGAGGTGAGGATGCACACATTTTTAATGGTACATAACAAAACACTGAAAAACCAACCTTAATGTCCCTGTAATGCACTGGAGTTATTACCTTGCACAAATTAAGTAAACACGGGGACACTCATGTTTACAAATCACAAGCAAAACACTTAATAAAATATAACACTGAAAATAAAGATCTACTTTTATATCCTTGCGCTAAAGCGAGTGCTCTGACATCACTTACTAAGATCAGCATTGCATTGCACCCACACTTGCATATCACAACACTGCAGTGCACCACTCTGCTCGTCGAGTTCGCATCCCAACTGTGGAACTCCGTGGCACTGTGGCTGTCAAACGGGCTTGGGGGACGTGTGGCACACATCAACCACAAACAAGAACATATCTGAGTTCTGCATAGGGATCTTTAGCACCCTCTTCACACCTCTTTCAATAACACCATCTATCTCATCAATAAATTTCTTGCTAACTCCATACAAAGTCAGGGAGTAAAAGAACTTAAGAATCCAGTTTATTTGTATTAAATCAAGTTTTTGGTAAGGTTTTAAGCAGGGCAGCGCAAAACTTTTCCAAGTCTTTATCAATCTTCTTCAAAAAATTTTGGTCTTTGCCACTGTCAAACATATTTGTGGATTCCTCTCTGATTGTTCTTGCGGCCCTGTGTCAAGCCTGTTACCACTGAATAGGCACGCCCGTACTTGGACTTCACATGTGCCAATCCCTGCTAGGCGTCAAATGGTACCCAACGTGGGGCTAAATGCCATGGCCATGTGGGCGACCAAGCATTGAACCGCCATTTTACATGTTTGCGAACTTGGAAATCCAGGAGGCAGTCACCACTGGCATTCTGGGAATGGCAGTGATACGTGATTCCCTCCAACCACTGTTTCCACGAAGTACCTCGGTCGTACGCATCGCGCACTGGCAGGAGCTAAGCATGTGTTCGCACAACCCCGAAAAAAACTGCGACCAACTTCGCCGAGAAACATTTTCCATGTATGTAGGACAAATACGTGAGCAAAGGGCCATAACCCTGTGAAGATCTCCGCACAGTCACGCAACCACGATGGTCAACTGCGATGTGAACGTGTTTTCGTGATGCACTGTTGGCAAGCAGTGCCATGCAGAAATTGCAAGAAAATAACAGACAGTGATCCGTTCGCCAAGTATGAACCATTGGAAAATATTTGCAGATGCCCACTGGTACAAGTTACGATAGCATACACAACGAACCAGTGCAGCCAACCAGTGGGACACTCATGCACCGAAAACGTATTTTGACCGCAACTTGAGTTACCAGAGCGGGGTCTGGCGTCCTGTTCGCGTTGCTGGAACAGACAGTCTAAGAGGACACTAAACACAGCAGAAAGGATAAGTGTGCATTTGGGACAGTTTGTGTGCTACCAGTTTTGCCTGGCCCTAGGGAGGAAACCCGCAGTAACCGCTCAACACCAGCGGACAACAACATGGTGTAAGACTACACAATGCGAGGTAATGCGAGCTGACAAACAGGGTAAATAACAGCCAGGACGAACGCCACCAGTGTCGGGAATCTTAGGTAAATGCTACATGTGAGGAAAGAGAACCCCAAAACAACCCTCTCAAGTGTCAAACATGCATGAGGCCACTAATTAGACTGAAAGACTAGTGAAACAACTGTGTTCAAGCTAATCAGACAACTGGAAACCATAACCTTCCCACCAGCTATTCCTAACATTGATGCGTACCTGCATACCCCCCTCCCTTGTTTGCCTGCTTCATCAGGTCCCACATCGCAGAGTGTGTGCATGCTCTATGAGCAAAGGTGCAGTGCAGTGCGACGAGGGATGCGACACAAGTGCAACACAAAGTGAGTAGTGACCACATGCACCATGGGTGTACTGGCACAAAATTAAACTCTGCTAATTTTACTATTTTCAACACAACACCTATAAAAGGTCATACCTAGAGCGATACTTTCTAGAGAAGATACTTTAACCCCCACAAATGCAAAAGCTAAAGTGGCTCTTTTGTTCTGCAGGGTCTCCCAGGAACTTTACAATTTTGACACCACTATGCTGTCCGAAATATAAAAGAAAACTACAGTAATCTACTCATACAAACACTAACTACCACTATCTGCGCATGTCCCTCCCGTTAAATTTAAGCATGGTGGTATACCCATTAACTGCATTTGGACCAGTGTGATCAGGCTGTGAAGGACTTAGTTTTGGGGAATATCCGGTAAGCCAGTAACATTCCCCGCCACCTCGCCACCGACTGCAAGGGTGTCATTGTCAAAACCACACTGCTTCTTTCCCATACAGCACTCATGCACACACACACACTCATTACAATACCTACTCTGATCCATGTGGATCATGTCCTTCATTCCTTAGCCATCTGGTTCTCGTTATGTTTCCATCCTGGATGTCCGTTTCGGTTGGCTGTTCCAAGGCCATAAATGTCTTGGAAAACCTGGCCATCAGCAGTAGTTCGTCTAGTTCGGGTATGATTGGGTGGAGTATGGTGAGAGGATGATTGTAGCAATCCTTCCCAATTCCTGTTAGTTCCATCCTAACTCGGTGCAGCCATGAGGAGGGCCTGTGAACTCCTTTTCGATCCCCATCCCTCACTCAATCAGGTTTTCCAAGGAGGGAAGGGGTGACTTGTCTAGTGAATGGCGTGATCTTGTGTATGATGCCAACCGAGGTGGATGACTAATACGTGACCACAGTGTACTCCGTGAAGGGCTTGCTGTAATCAAAGGTAAGCCTCCATATAAGAAATTTGTAACAGCCGACACGGGGAGTGCATGCCCGGCATGTAAGTATTGTCTACAAGAAAGTAGTGCAGCATGGATGCCAGCCCACCAAGCCGGCCTGCACGCCACATGGGGATAAGTTAGTGGTCGTTAGTCTTTGCAAGGGGTGGATACGTCATGTCGGGGCTTTTCTTGCGCTCGGGCTGCCTTCATTAAGTTGAACTGATCATTTCATTTACAATAGCATGATTAATCTAACAGGACATTTCGTATTTTCAGCTGCCCGAGCTTTCACCCCTCGCACCCACCTGCTTGCATTGCCTAGGTGGACATAACTTGAGCCTAATTCACATGTCACCTTGTGTCGTTTTGCAGTATCGCCCATGCTGATGGGCTTGTGGTCAGCAACCTTGTAAGCTTTCTTCAACGGAGATGTATTAGAATCACCAAATAAATCTCAGCAGTGAAGCAGTATTTTCCACATGTGATTTATTTCGGTTCGCCGCAAGGCACTTAAGTTACGGGCCTTTTCCCACTAATTTTCTTAAACCTGCAAGTGTGTATAAGTATGTTTAAATGGTCACGAGTTCGTATTGTAAGTAACAGTGTTTGTTATGGGCATGTGGGGAGCCCGGATATCCCACTGTGCCACAAGTAAGGGTTTTATTCCATTTTCATTATTAATATTATCATTATTATTGAAGGAGACATCAACTGCAACTGAAGGATTTCGCCATGGTCGTCGGCCGAATGACAATGAGGAACGAGTCAGCTCTCTGACTTCACGACATTGGCAGCCTGGCAATGTCTGGCGCCCTGGGTAACACTTCCACCAAATTCCAAATTACATTCATGGCTCCTCAAAACCTAACCTTTGACCTTTTATACCAGCCAACCACCATCAATGTGTTACGCATACCAACCCAACAACCTGACGCAACATCCTCACCACTTGAACCATGTCCACCGCCATTTCACTACATCATCCCGTACAAAATGCCTGCGAAATGCCAGATCCTTCCTAATTTTGCGGGACATGGCACAGAGGAACCGAGGGCGTTTATCGAGGAGTATGCTCAGAGGTTGCAACGGTATGGTGTAGCAATGGAAGAATGGACGAGTGTGGTAGGAGGTCAGTTGGCAGGTGATGCGAGAGTTTGAGAATTTGGTGGAGAGCTGTGGAGGAGTATCAGATGACCTGGGGAC
This sequence comes from Dryococelus australis, assembly GCA_029891345.1. Classification (NCBI taxonomy): domain Eukaryota; kingdom Metazoa; phylum Arthropoda; class Insecta; order Phasmatodea; family Phasmatidae; genus Dryococelus; species Dryococelus australis. The sequence continues at coordinate 5,526,857 of CM056993.1, forward strand.
AGTTTGTTTCCAAATTTTCTACAATGTATACCATCACATTGGCTACTATACAAATGCAGGTTAGCATCTTTACCGAAAAACAATGGCCGCATGAAGATATGGAAATGTTTGTGAGAGACAAAATAAATTTAGTGACACGTTTTTACCCCCCCCCCCCCCCCACCAATTTCTACAGCTAACATATTAGAAACGGTAACACAAAAAGTGCTTCCAGAACACCGGACAGTTTTACAACCAACAATACACCATGGCTTTGAAAACTTCATCAGAACAGCTGCCAGCATCGCATGTGACAACACAAAGCTAAATCAATGGGGAGCACCACCATATGGGTCGCCGAATGTAAACACTGTCATGCCCACCAGTCATCAAAACAATAACATCAGGGCGCCTGGAAGCCAGCCAACCGCCAAACACCTTAGCGAAGTGGTGTGGCATATTCAAGTGGCAGCGCCAGGGGTAAGCAGACCAGAGATCAAAAGAAACACACAATTGACACATGGAAGTGACAAATAGGAACGGCCACCGCCAACTCCCGGCAAGTACTGCCCCAGTGAACAGGTGCATTTGTACCGAGACTGTACGACCCACCAACAACAACAAAACATGGGTTCGGGAAACATAGTGCAGAGATAGGGACCACACCCTCTATCCCCGAAACAACAACAACAGTACACAGCTACCAGAAATATGACAGATTGTTATGTATCCCCATAAGTGTCAACACTATTTCCATTGCGACATTAATTGACACCGCAGCATAACACAATTTTATCAACGAAAGATTAGTGTCTCAGAGGTAGTTTAATAAGTGTAAACAAACAGTCCAGCTTGTTACAAGTGACGTTAACGGACACGTCAACCGAACCACGACCGTAAAATCAACATCTGAGACAAAACCATAGCAGTCCCCGTATTGATTATGCTGGATCTTCGAGAAGACATCATCTTAGGAGTGCCATGGCTAGTCGATCAGCAGGTAATAATTGAAGTTTCGCAGGATTGCATACACATCGGGCTAGAAGGAAAACAATGTACTATCTGTGTTACCAGAGTGCCACTAGAGTACCAAAGTGCAGTGCAAGACATCTTGAACAAGTGCAAGGATGTGTTCTCGTGTTGAGATCCGCTACACTGCACGAGCATCACAGAGCACCCGATACCAATGAGTCATCAGGAGCCGCTGAATTCGCCAACCAGAGACGACCTGACATATCAACATAGCAATAAGGTAATGCCGGTTAATGAAGTGTTGAGAAAGGATGTGATTGGACACGTAATGTTAATGACAGCTCCATAGTAATTTTAACACCCATAAGAAATGGGATGTGGGGACTTGTGCCCATTTAAGTGCCGTCAAATTAATGCAGAACAACTTCAAAACCTAAAAATTCAATGTAAACAATGTCGAACAAACATAATAACTCGACTATGGCTACGTGTAAGTAGAAGACTATTGGAGATATTGGTACAACACAATAATTGAACTAAAATTCACACAAATTTCTTACTTTCAAGCATCGTTTTCCTCATATCTTCTGAAAATATGATTCGTCTCTTCAATTTCACCCCTAAATCAAGATAATTTGACCAAATCTGCATTCTCAATTAAGCACATTTTTTTAAAAACATACTTTGTTCACTCTTTAATCAGTGGTTCATTTTCAGGGCGAATGATGCTAAATTTAGGTCAAAAAGGGTAAATATTTACTTTAAATTTGAAAGCCAAATCAATTATTCAAAAATAATATCACAAGAAAACTATGGAAATTCTTGGAATGTCATCAAATATATGATGATTTAGCTTGAAAATGGATCTTTAAAGAACCACACACAAAGAGTGAACACAGGTTGAAAATTGATTTTGATTTTGACCCCAAATATGATTGATTATGTGTTGCTCTTTGAAAAATTTGACAGGGAATTATAAATTTGTCTGAATTTAGCTTTAAATTGTTTGGATTTTAGTTAAATGAATGAGTTGCACCAATATCTGCAATAGTCTTCTACTGATTTATAAAAAAGGTTTACATATGAAGACAAGTCCCCATTAAAAAAAAATCACAAAGTTTTAAATGTAAGCTAGTACCTCACCAGGGACCTTATGTTTTTGGAGTTTACAGATATCTCTATACTGCCTCGGACTCTATTTTTCTATTTTTCCAGCCTTATTTAAGCAATTTTTTTTTAGCCTTTGTTTGGTATTTATAAATGCGTTAATGGCCGGGATTTTTTTTACAGTAGATAGAATCGTCACATTCATGTTATTTTCAATAAATGCCAGCATTCCAAGTGCGCAATGATGAGGGTTAGTAGGTATTTCTGATGTCAGCGGTACCAAGAGGTTTCTCTTGCCACCAACAACTAAGCAGTCGTGCAGATACGAGCTCTCCTCTAACCCATGCGCAGCCCTCACAGCATGCACACTACTTTCTCACTTGGTTAATAGCAAGTGCAGGTCAGGTGTACTGTGTAATTGAAGACAGATGCTAATGCCATACATTTCTTCACTGTTTCATTATTATTAAAATCAATTTTTTTATTTACATTTGTGCATATACAATTTTTATCCAAAGAAGTCAAAATAAGGAGTGCAGAGTTGTAGTTGTATTGGAGACATGGCTAATAACCAAGCAGACTTGCTAACCAAGTTCATTAATGTCATGTAGTTCTGTAAACACACCAATCCTATAATAGCAGCATTTAATCGTACTCCAGGAAATTTGTAAGCATCACACATTTCACTAGTTAGCGGGACGAAAAATAAATCGTTCAGGCAGGACAGGAGTACTCACATAAAATTGCTTGAGTTTGGTAATTGACACGTGAGTCAGACTTGAAGCTGGGCTTCAAGGTATATTTCTTAACTGGACATAGTGGAAGCGGAAAAAGTTTCAAGCAATTCTTTATCCCTCATTGTTACGACGAGTGTATTAATGGAATGTGGTTTAGAATTTGCGTTCTGTTTACGGTTTACCATAACCAATGACTTTTTTCTTGCGAGGGTTTTCAGTATTAGTCCGGGAAACTTACGAAAATAAGACAATTTGCAAGAAAAAATATTATTACATCAAAATTCGCAGGAAAATTCGTAGATTAGCATATCTGAAATACACTGAAATAAGCATAGTATTTTCCTCGAAAAACAATTTAAAAATTGATAAGTTGAAAACGGTGCATTTTACAACCAAAAGTGCACAGCCATAAGTTATAGAACACAGCATTTCCCGTATTCTATCTCAAATCCACCAAAATCCAACAAAGATGCCTCTCTATTTTTCCAGGATTTCCCCTGGAAAAAAACGATTAAATAATTGATAAATCGAAACAGGTCTGATTTAATACGAAAAGTGCGCAGAAAAAAATCAGAATATGACATCCAAAATCCACGATAATCCATGCAATATTCTTACTATTTCCTCAGAATTTTTCCTGGAAAATTGTTAAATAAATTGATGAGTCAAAAATGGTGCGCTTTCCCACCAAAAGTGTAGAGACAAAAATAAAAAAAAACACTTTTTTTCCTATATGATATGCCAAATTCACCAAATTCCACATAATATTTCGTACTATTTCCTCGGCGTGTGTTGATAAATTGAAGTGCGCACAATGGGCTATTTTCTGGTTATGCAAGTAATACTATTTATGGCTTTCCACCCCAATTGTTTGGTCAAAACTTAGTAGAGACATAGTTTTCATCTTTAAAACTTGATATGCGATTAAATGAAGTGCTGAGTAGCTAATATGCGAGTCTTGTCTCCATGCTTCATATCTATGGCGGGGAGAAAGAAATGTAACACTTTATTTTCCCAGAAGTCAACCATTGTGCATCGCTTCCATCATTCCTGACAATTTTGCCAGCTGAGACCTCAACAGCCATCCCATTTTCCACGGTAAATCGAGATTTCTGGTTGGATTCTTAACTTTAACAGAAATAAGGGGTCAGTGTGTTGCTTCCAGTTTGTTGCTATTTTATATACTGAAGGTGAATATTTCTGAGCTGTCGAATTTCTTTTGGAGTGGTTTGTTTTCTTGTGATCTGTATGTATGTCTGCAGTTCTGGGGTGGCCACAGCGATAATTCTCAAGTCGTGTAGCGTATTATGACCATCCAGAGTCCATATATTGTGGTCTACAATATCAGCTACAAACTGAGTAAATTTTACAGGAACCATTCTGTTTGAGCCATTGCTGTTAGCTGCTGCAGAATTTCTTTCAAAATTCATAACTTCTTGATAAGAGCAGCAGAATACCATTTCATGGAGATGAACAATTATTAATCGCTTGGATGCAAAATTATGATGAATCTGTAACTCCAAGACTTAAATTAAAAGACAAGCTCTTGGGCGAATCTTTTGCATGATATCTTGACCAATACTAGCTTATTTTAAGTCATCTCCTTTTTATTGACTAGTATTTCAAGGAGAGACTTAAGGAATGGAGGCAGAGCATCCAAGCATGTACTTGCAGACTCCAATTCAGACAATGTGAAGTAAAATATTATATCCTGAGTTACAGACTCACATTCTCTTCTAATTAACCTTGCAGCTGTTTCTATGATCGCAAGTTTTTCATCATAAAGATTAGTACTACCTCTGTTCTGGAACTTAACCAAAATATCATTTACATTTTCACGGAAGCTATCAACATTTGTAGTCTCTTGCTTTTTCGAGAACAACATCGCACCACGAAATTACTTAGAGATTCTTATTATAAACTTTTCTGAATAATATTCTAAGTTTTGTTTTTAGGGGCTCGGGGGACTATAAACCCCCCCCCCCCCACCTTTTCCTGGAGTTGCCCTTAATAGAGCGGAGCATACAAAAAATGGAAAACAATTAAAGGGGACTGGGGAATCGATCCGGTCATGACACTTGCCTGTAGTGATTTTTAGAGACGATGGAAAGCCAAATTCAGGATGACGGAACCGAGAATTCAACGTGGATGCCCCGGAGTGCAGTTCCTGAGTTTTACCACTTTACTACTTTAAACGGTGCTCCATACTGCTAGAGCTAATTTTTTTGACAAATAATTCAATATTACATTTGCGCTGTTAGTTAAGAAATTGTATTAATTTCTAGAATGTTTTCCGAGACTAATCCCGGGAAAATAATCAGAATTCATTCGTGGAGTTTAGAGAATTTGTAATATATTACAGAGAATTATAAGGTCTTTAAATTTTTATAGTCTATTTTTGGTCCTAAGATACAAAGTTCTTTAATTATTAATTTTTATAGATTATTTAGGGTTTGTTAAGGATGAATCTCGGTAAAATAAAATTTCTGGGTGAATTTTCGGATATATGGAAGGAAATTTCGTGTTCTTCAATATTTCTTTTCACACTTTTGGTTGTAAGAGATGCGGTTTACAAATAAAAAATTATTCAAATTTTTTCTGGGACAAATGTCGGGAAAATATGTAAAAATTATGAATGGATTTCTACTAACTTTGGAAATATTATAGGAAATTTTGTGTTCGTTAAGTTTTGTCTTTGCATTTTTGGCCGTAAGACACGTCGTTCTCGAATTATTAATATTTAAAATATTTTTCAAGGACTCATTCCGGAAAAATTAATAGAATTTATTGGTCAATTTGTGTTAATTTCGTATGTTACAGGAAATTTTTTGTTCTTTAGTTTTTGTCTTTACATTATTTGTCGTAAGATGCTCCGTTTTGGACTATTGATTTTCTTAGCGTTTTACCGGGACAAATCACAGGAAAATAGTGGGAAAAGTTGAGTGGATTTCGGTGGATTTTGGCTATGTTAATCTACAAATTTTTCTGAAAAATTTGATGTAAAGAACCCTTTTCTTGTAATTTTTTCATAAATATGCTACATTTTTTAAAATAAAATAACTGGACTACTTGAAGACGCAGCTTGTTCACTGTGCCGCTAAAAAGCCTCGTTTGGACGTAGGCAGGCTCTACATTGCTGGTTAGACATTGAATATGTTTTACTGAGTAACAGCAGTTTTTATATCTTAGTTATACCCGTTCTATCTAGAGTGCACAGATGCGTAAGAAAGTAGACAGGTAGCCTACATTAAGTTCAACGAACTGACGAGTCGGGATACATAACTATATTAAGTAGTTAAACTTCCAGTCAAACTTCCATTTTTAAAAGGAAATCCATTTTATGTTGTTGCGTATTCTAAGACATAGACTACACAAAAATTCTAATTCACATATAGTGCTTACTGCTTAATATTTCGTTAGAAATAATTATTGCCAAACTTAATATAGTAATATACATGTCAGTGTAGCAAAAAAAAAAAAAAACTTAATATGGTAATCTAGATGTCTATGTAACTAAAAACTAACCAATTTGTTTTTGCAAAAATGCAACTGATATTTAAAACAATCGCGATCACGAAATTCTGCTGTTTTTTTTCGAGATCAAATTATTGTGCATGGCATTTTTTATTATTATTCTAAGGGAATAATGCCAATAATAATCATAAATAAAACGAATTGAGAAAAAATAATCTTTAGATAAATATACTGTTCAGCTTTGTCAGTCTCTAGTAAATCAACGTCAGAAACATCGTCCAGGTAGATGTATGAACTATCTTCGGTGTAAGGTATTGAACATTTGAAGGTAAGCTTTGTCGAGTCACTAAACGTTTATTCTGTTGTTATATGACATGATGGCGAATTTTCGCTGTCGTGACAAAACGTTCAGACAGCAGCTTGGACTCTTGGAGCGGCGAAGAGAGCAGCACAGACATGTTTGTATGCCTGTATTTTATTGTTACATTGTGTCTCAGTATTTTCGTAGGTTTTTAAGTCCGAATTCTGAGTGTCAGATTTCGTGTCCAGATTATAGAGTGAGTGAGAGATTTTTTTTTTTATGACTGGTGTGTTCGTATGTACAATAAGTATTAGCATATGTTTTCAAACACTCCTCATGAATGGCTTCAGAATCATACTACAAACTGTATGACTCTTAAGGCTAAAAATCTATTATCATTACAAAAATTTGCAAAAACATAATAAAAATTCATATTTCGAGGTCTCATTTAATTGATTTGGAAAATGAGAACCATTACAGTGCAATACAGATATACTGGATTGTCCTCTGCGCCATGACGCACATTGAAATATCCAAAGTTATGACCGAAGGTAAGTAATAAAGCTTATCCATACCTTGCGAAGAAACCTTCCGTAACTCCTCTTGATGGTAATAAAGCTTATCCCCACCTTGCGAAGAAACCTTCCGAAACTCCTCTTGATGGTAATAAAGCTTATACCCACCTTGCGAAGAAACCTTCCGAAACTCCTCTTGATGGTAATAAAGCTAATAGCCACCTTGCGAAGAAACCTTCCGCCACTCCTCTTGATGGTAATAAAGCTTATCCCCACCTTGCGAAGAAACCTTCCGGAACTCCTCTTGATGGTAATAAAGCTTATCCCCACATTGCGAAGAAACCTTCAGCCACTCCTCTTGATGGTAATAAAGCTTATCCCCACCTTGCGAAGAAACCTTCCGCCACTCCTCTTGATGGTAATAAAGCTTATCCCCACCTTGCGAAGAAACCTTCCGAAACTCCTCTTGATGGTAATAAAGCTTATACCCACCTTGCGAAGAAACCTTCCGCCACTCCTCTTGATGGTAATAAAGCTTATACCCACCTTGCGAAGAAACCTTCCGCCACTCCTCTGATGTAATAAGCTTATCCCCACTTGCAAAGAAACCTTCCGAAACTCCTCTTGATGTAATAAAGCTTACCCCACTGCGAAGAATTCAGCCATCCTCTTGAGGTAATAAAGCTTATACCCACCTTGCAAGAACCTTCAGCCCTCCTCTTGATGGTAATAAAGCTTATACCCACCTTGCGAAGAAACTTCCGCCCTCTCTTGATGGTAATAAAGCTATCCCAACTGCGAAGAAACCTTCGCCTCTCTTGATGGTAATAAAGCTTATCCCCACTGCGAAGAACCTTCAGCCACTCCTCTTGATGGTAATAAAGCTTATCCCCACCTTGCGAAAACTTCCGCCACTCCTCTTGATGGTAAAAAGCTTATCCCCACCTTGCGAAGAACCTTCAGCACCCTCTTGATGGTAATAAAGCTTATCCCACCTGCAAGAAACCTTCCGAACTCCTCTTGATGGTAATAAAGCTTATCCCCACCTTGCGAAAACTTTCCGCCACTCCTCTTGATGGTAATAAAGCTTTCCCCACTTGCGAAGAACCTTCAGCCACCCCTTGATGGTAATAAAGCTTATCCCACCTTGCGAAGAACCTTCCGCACTCCTCTGATGGTAATAAAGCTATCCCACCTTGCGAAGAAATTCCGCCACTCCTTGATGGTAATAAGTTATACCCACCTTGCGAGAAACTTCGCCATCCTCTGATGTAATAAGCTTATACCCACCTTGCGAAAAACCTTCCGACTCTCTTGATGGTAAAAAGCTTTACCCACTTGCGAAGAAACCTTCCGCACTCCTCTTGTGGTAATAAAGCTTTCCCACCTTGCGAAGAAATTCCCACTCCTCTGATGTAATAAGCTTACCCACCTTGCGAAGAAACCTTCGATACTCCTCTTGATGTAAAAAGCTTATCCCACCTTGCGAAGAATTTCGCACTCCTCTTGATGGTAATAAGCTTATCCCACCTTGCGAAGAACTTCCGATACTCCTCTTGATGGTAATAAAGCTTATTCCCACCTGCGAAGAAACTTCCGCACTCCCTTGATGGTAATAAAGCTTATCCCCACCTTGCGAAGAATCTTCCGCCATCCTCTTGATGGTAATAAAGCTTATACCCACCTTGCGAAGAAACCTTCGCCATCCTCTTGATGGTAATAAGCTTATCCCACCTTGCGAAGAAATATTCGCCATCCTCTTGATGGTATATAGCTTATCCCACTTGCGAAGAAACTTCAGCACCTCTTGATGGTAATAAAGCTTATCCCCACCTTGCGAAGAACCTTCCGCACTCCTCTTGATGTAATAAAGCTTATCCCACCTTGCGAAGAACCTCCGCCACTCCTCTTGATGGTAATAAAGCTATCCCCACCTTGCGAAGAATTTCAGCCACTCCTCTTGATGGTAATATAGCTTATACCCACCTTGCGAAGAAACCTTCCGCACTCTTCTTGATGGTATAAAGCTATACCCACTTGCGAAGAAACCTTCCGCCACTCCTCTGTGGTAATAAGCTTATACCCACCTTGCGAAGAAACCTTCCGCCACTCCTCTTGATGGTAATAAAGCTAATCCCCACCTTGCGAAGAAACCTTCCGCACCCTCTTGATGGTAATAAAGCTTATCCCCACCTTGCGAAGAAACTTCCGCCACTCCTCTTGATGGTAAAAGCTTATCCCCACTTGCGAAGAAACCTTCCGAAACTCCTCTTGATGGAATAAAGCTTATTCCCACCTTGCGAAGAACTTTCCGCCACTCCTCTTGATGTAATAAAGCTTACCCTCCTTGCGAAGAAATATCCGCCACCTCTTGATGGTAATAAAGCTTATACCACCTTGCGAAGAAACTTCCGCACTCCTTTGATGGTAATAAAGCTTCCCACCTGCAGAAACCTTCAGCCACTCCTCTTGATGGTAATAATCTTATCCCACCTTGCGAAGAACCTTCCGCCACTCCTCTTGATGGTAATAAGCTTATCTCCACCTTGCGAAGAAACCTTCCGCCACTCCTCTTGATGGTAATAAAGCTTATACCCACCTGCGAAGAACCTTCCGCCACTCCTCTTGATGGTAAAAAGCTAATCCCCACCTTGCGAAGAAACCTTCCGCACTCCTCTTGATGGTAATAAAGCTTATCCCACCTTGCGAAGAAAATCAGAAAGTCCTCTGATGTAATATACTTATACCCACCTTGCGAGAAACCTTCAGCCACTCCTTTGATGGTATAAAGAATCCCCACCATGCGAAGAAACCTTCCGCCACTCTCTTGAGGTAATAAATCTTATACACACCTTGCGAAGAAACCTTCCGCCACTCCTTTGATGGTAATAAAGCTTATCCCCCTGCGAAGAAACTCCGCCACTCTCTGATGGTAATAAAGCTAATCCCCACCTTGCGAAGAATATTCCGCCACTCCTCTTGATGGTATAAAGCTTATCCCACCTGCAAGAAACTTCCGCCATCTTGATGGTATAAAGCTTATCCCCACCTGCGAAGAAACCTTCCGCCATCCTCTTGATGGTAATAAGCTAATCCCCACCTTGCGAAGAAACCTCCGCCACCTCTTGATGGTAATAAAGCTTATCCCCCCCTTGCGAAGAACCTCGCCACTCCTCTTGATGAATAAAGCTAATCCCACCTTGCGAAGAAACCTTCCGCCACTCCTCTTGATGGTAATAAAGCTTATCCCCACCTTGCGAAGAAACTTCCGCCACTCCTCTTGATGGTAATAAAGCTTATACCCACCTTGCGAAGAAACCTTCCGCACTCCTCTTGATGGTAATAAAGCTTATCCCCACCTTGCGAGAAACTATTCCGCCACTCCTCTTGATGGTAATAAAGCTTATCCCACCTTGCGAAGAAACCTCCGCCACTCCTCTTGATGGTAATAAAGCTTATACCCCACCTTGCGAAGAAACCTTCCGCCACTCCTCTTGATGGTAATAAAGCTTATCCCCACCTTGCGAAGAAACCTTCCGCCACTCCTCTTGATGGTAATAAAGCTTATACCCCACCTTGCGAAGAAACCTTCGCCACTCCTCTTGATGGTAATAAAGCTTATCCCACCTTGCGAAGAAACCTTCCGCCACTCCTCTTGATGGTAATAAAGCTTATCCCCACCTTGCGAAGAAACCTTCAGCCACTCCTCTTGATGGTAATAAGCTTATCCCCCCTTGCGAAGAAACCTTCCGCCACTCCTCTTGATGGTAATAAAGCTTATCCCCACCTGCGAAGAAACCTTCCGCCACTCCTCTTGATGGTAATAAAGCTTATCCCCACCTTGCGAAGAATATTCAGCCACTCCTCTTGATGGTAATATAGCTTATACCCACCTTGCGAAGAAACCTTCCGCCACTCCTCTTGATGGTAATAAAGCTTATCCCACCTTGCGAAGAAACTTTCGCCACTCCTCTTGATGGTAATAATAGCTTATACCCACCTTGCGAAGAAACCTTCCGCCACTCCTCTTGATGGTAATAAAGCTTATACCCACTCGAAAACCTTCCCACTCCTCTTGATGGATAAACTATCCCACTTGCAAAACTTCCGCCACTCCTCTTGATGGTAATAAAGCTTATCCCCACCTTGCGAAGAAACCTTCAGCCACTCCTCTTGATGGTAATAAAGCTTATCCCCACCTTGCGAAGAAACCTTCCGCCACTCCTCTTGATGGTAATAAAGCTTATCCCCACTTGCGAAGAATACCTTCCGCCACTCCTCTTGATGGTAATAAAGCTTATCCCCACCTTGCGAAGAAACCTTCCGCCACTCCTCTTGTATAGCTAATAAAGCCTGTATACCCCACCTTGCGAAGAACCTTCCGCCACTCCTCTTGATGGTAATAAAGCTTATCCCCACCTTGCGAAAAACCTTCCGAGCACTCCTCTTGATGGTAATAAAGCTTATACCCACCTTGCGAAGAAACCTTCAGCCACTCCTCTTGATGGTAATAAAGCTTATCCCCACCATGCGAAGAAACTTCCGCCACTCCTCTTGATGGTAATAAAGCTTATCCCCACCTTGCGAAGAACCTTCCGCCACTCCTCTGATGGTAATAAAGCTTATCCCCACCTTGCGAAGAAACCTTCCGCCACTCCTCTTGATGGTAATAAAGCTTATCCCCACCTTGCGAAGAAAACTTCCAGCCACTCCTCTTGATGGTAATAAAGCTTATACCCACCTTGCGAAGAAACCTTCCGCCACTCCTCTTGATGGTAATAAAGCTTATCCCCACCTTGCGAAGAAACCTTCCGCCACTCCTCTTGATGGTAATAAAGCTTATCCCCACCTTGCGAAGAAATCTTCGCCACTCCTCTTGATGGTAATAAGCTTATACCCACCTTGCGAAGAAACCTTCCGAACTCCTCTTGATGGTAATAAAGCTTATCCCACCTTGCGAAGAAACTTCCGCCACTCCTCTTGATGGTAATAAAGCTTATCCCCACCTTGCGAAGAAACCTTCCGCCACTCCTCTTGATGGTAATAAAGCTTATCCCACCTTGCGAAGAAACCTTTCCGCCACTCCTCTTGATGGTAATAAAGCTTAATCCCCACCTTGCGAAGAAATATTCCAGCCACTCCTCTTGATGGTAATAAAGCTTATACCCACCTTGCGAAGAAACCTTCCGCCACTCCTCTTGATGGTAATAAAGCTTATCCCCACCTTGCGAAGAAACCTTCCATACTCCTCTTGATGGTAATAAAGCTTATCCCCACCTTGCGAAGAATACTTCAGCCACTCCTCTTGATGGTAATATAAGCTTATACCCACCTTGCGAAGAAACCTTCCGCACTCCTCTTGATGGTAATAAAGCTTATCCCACCTTGCGAAGAAACCTTCCGCCACTCCTCTTGATGGTAATAAAGCTTAATCCCCACCTTGCGAAGAATCCTTCCGCCACTCCTCTTGATGGTAATAAAGCTTATCCCACCTTGCGAAGAAACCTTCCGCCACTCCTCTTGATGGTAATAAAGCTTATCCCCACCTTGCGAAGAAATATTCAGCCATCCTCTTGATGGTAATATAAGCTTATACCCCACCTTGCGAAGAAACCTTCAGCCACTCCTCTTGATGGTAATAAAGCTTATCCCCACCTTGCGAAGAAACCTTCCGCCACTCCTCTTGATGGTAATAAAGCTTATCCCCACCTTGCGAAGAATCCTTCCGCCACTCCTCTTGATGGTAATAAAGCTTATCCCACCTTGCGAAGAAATATCCGCCACACCTCTTGATGGTAATAAAGCTTATCCCCACCTTGCGAAGAAACCTTCCGCCACTCCTCTTGATGGTAATAAAGCTTATATCCCCACCTTGCGAAGAAACCTTCCGCCACTCCTCTTGATGGTAATAAAGCTAATCCCCACCTTGCGAAGAAACCTTCCGCACTCCTCTTGATGGTAATAAAGCTTATCCCCACCTTGCGAAGAAACCTTCCGCCACTCCTCTTGATGGCAATAAGCTAATCCCCACCTTGCGAAGAAATATTCCGCCACTCTCTCTTGATGGTAATAAGCTTATCCCACCTTGCGAAGAAATATTCGCCATCCTCTTGATGGTAATATAGCTTATACCCACCTTGCGAAGAAACCTTCCGATACTCCTCTTGATGGTAATAAAGCTTATTCCCACCTTGCGAAGAAACTTTCCGCCACTCCTCTTGATGGTAATAAAGCTTATCCCCACCTTGCGAAGAATCCTTCCGCCACTCCTCTTGATGGTAATAAAGCTTATACCCACCTTGCGAAGAAACCTTCCGCCACTCCTCTTGATGGTAATAAAGCTTATCCCCACCTTGCGAAGAAATATTCAGCCAGTCCTCTTGATGGTAATATATCTTATACCCACCTTGCGAAGAAACTTTCCGCCACTCCTCTTGATGGTAATAAAGCTTATCCCCACCTTGCGAAGAATCCTTCCGCCACTCCTCTTGATGGTAATAAAGCTTATCCCCACCTTGCGAAGAAATATTCAGCCAGTCCTCTTGATGGTAATATAGCTTATACCCACCTTGCGAAGAAACCTTCCGCCACTCCTCTTGATGGTAATAAAGCTTATCCCCACCTTGCGAAGAAATATTCAGCCACTCCTCTTGATGGTAATATAGCTTATACCCACCTTGCGAAGAAACCTTCCGATACTCCTCTTGATGGTAATAAAGCTTATCCCCACCTTGCGAAGAAACCTTCCGATACTCCTCTTGATGGTAATAAAGCTTATCCCCACCTTGCGAAGAAACCTTCCGATACTCCTCTTGATGGTAATAAAGCTTATCCCCACCTTGCGAAGAAACCTTCCTCTACTCCTCTTGATGGTAATCGTTTTCCGTGACGTTATTTAATGTATAAGACGTAATTGAACTCATTGTTAATAACCTAGGCCGTTTCGGCACTTCGTATGCTATGTTAATATTAATGTAAACCTAAGTAGGTATTCGCCATTTCACAAGGACTGAAATAGCAGTGGGCGTTAAATTAAATACTATTGAGTGTAACGAAAGTTAAGAGACCTAAGTACAGCGGGAATTACTCCAGGAAAAAGTTAATTACACAACTGACAGGCAGTAGCACAGCTGTTCTTGCTTAGTGTTACCTCTCTGGAAACACTACATTTAAAATGTGCATACCAAATTAGTGCAATTTTAAGGAGTAGTAAAATGTTATACGCGCTACGTTGTTCTGTTCACTGCAAAATTCTTATGTAATTAATTTTTTTTAAGTGTAGCGTATATAGTAATTGAGAATTTAACCCCCCCCCCTCCCTCCCCCCATTTAAATCGCCAGTATCTCGAGCCAAACCTTTAGCGAGGTGCTTCATTTTCCGTTTATGTGACCTCCCAATGCTACTACTGTACCTCTGATACGATTCCTTAATACGAGCCTACCCATAAATCTCCAGTTTCATCCAGATATTTCTTACAATCTTTAATTTTTCCATTCGCTGCTGTTAACGGTCGGTTATGTGTGATAATATTTGATGTGAAGGAACGTTACAAATAGCTGTATCAAAACAATTTTTTTTTTGTGTTGTACGAGCAGTGCACAAATATCACTTACTGTTTAAATTTAAATAAAGCCTTTCTCCAAAGCCCGTCCCTGTCATCCACTTCCGTAAAGCGCAAATCCAAACCGGAATGAACGAAATCAGGAGAAACTTTCTAACAGACTGTATAAATATAGTAACTTCAGTATTCTTATCAATATATGTCACAGCGAATTGTGTAAAACTAGTCATGGCATTGCGGCACTATCGTTTAAAGTACAAACTCATCAACGTAAATTCATCTGCATATTTAAAGCCATATAAAATAAGCCTGAAATTAATAAGCAAAATCCTGTTGTAAAACAATTCGAATGGAAAAAAAAAACATACGATGATGGGTTCCAATCACGTAACTGTTCTGATCTGTGGCAATACAGAACTCTCGCAAGAACATGTGCTGAGCAGAAGACTTACCGCAAAGTAAGACATGTATAGGCTGTTCACGGTAAAGTGAGCACTTTTGAAAGCCCTGCTTAAGATATACTTGTATGCACGTTGTGTGTTCTTCCAACTAATTCCTTCCAAGTGTGCTAACAGTTGGAGTGACAAAAGCTACCCCTATGAAATAGATGTAGTATAAACTCGATTAAAGTAATTGTTCGAATATTGTTGCATATACTGCAATTGGAATTTTTGTTACATAGTTTTGTAAAACTTGATACTGTCTTCCTATAATAGTATTAAAATTATTATTTTTTGCGTCATTAATTAATTGCGAAGCCGCCTTGGAAGTAAATTAGATGTTCTTGTGAATAAAGTTGAGAGAATAGAAAGAGATCAAACTAATTGCACTACTGTTCTGAATACTCGCGCTACTGTTCCAGCCAGAAAATAAACTCATTAAGTATATATAAGTATGCAATGTGTATGTGACTTAGTACCCCATGTTTGATGATAGTTTAGAGTTGTACAAAGTTATAAGTGTGGTAAAAGAAAAATATTTGCAGGCATATATTGCATATCTTGGCGCAACTCAATAATTTGACTAGAATTCAAGCAAATTTCTCGCTTTTAAGCAACTTTTTTCAAAATCTGCTGGAGACATAATTTATCTCTTCAAATTTCTCACAGATTTTACCAAATTTGACTCTAAAATCCAGCTAATTTGACTCTAATCTGCATTCTCAATCAGGTGCACTTTTTTTTTTAAATATGCTTTGTTCACTCTTTGATCAGTGTCCTTCTCGGGAGTGAATGAGGCTAAATTTAGGTCAAAAAGGCTATAAATTTGCAAGCTACATCAATTAGTCAAAATAATATCACAAGAAAAGTATGCAAAGTCTTGGAATTTCATCAAAAATATGATAATTTAGCTTGCAAATAAGGCTTTAAATAACCCCGCACAAAGAGTGAACACAAGTTGAAAGTTGATTTTGATTTTGGCCTTAAATTTGATTGATTTTGTGTTGCACTTTGAACAATTTTAAGGAAATTCGAAATTTACTTGGATTTGGCATGAAATTGCTTGAATTTTACTCAAATTATTGACTTGTGCCAGGATCTGCAACAGACACCTACCGAATTTTTAAAAAAATGTTTACATATAAACATGTAAGAGAGAGAGAGAGAGAGAGAGAGAGAGAGAGAGAGAGAGAGAGAGAGAGCGAGAGAAATAGAGTTAAAATATAAAAAAATTTATTTGATTTTGATGCTTTCCACTATCCATTTTTCTACTTAAATTTAGTGTGATAAACCCACAGTCCTCACTCCAGCACTTTCCACAAATCTCTTAAAATTTCTCTAAACTCATGTCTCCTCCAGCAAAATCGCAATATAAGAGTTTCGAATTTGTTTCATCTTGTCTAAATGTACATAGAAAATTTGCATTGTTTCGTATCAATCGTTTGGGAACTCTGGAATATGTTTGAGCCAAATAAAATACATCAATATTTTTGTGCCTTCCACAAGTAAAGAATTCGTGAATTATATTTGATCATCCAATATTACATCATCAAAAATAACTAAAGAATTGTGTTCACATTGGTCTAGTGGAATCATTTCCTCAGTATTATTTTCAAAATAATCTATCTTTTCATTAAACTTGTTGGATATCACATCAAAGTCATGTTGTAATTGAATATATCTTGGTTGATTAAAACTTTTAGAACAAACATTCAATTTATTAAAATTTAAACCATCCTGTCTTATAAATAATATTGATCATCAAATTCGTTTTTCCACAGTTACTCGGGCCTATAGTAATACCTCTAATATCATCAGGCAAAAGTTCGCCATTTTTCTCATTCTTAGAAGATTCTTCAGAAAGTAAAACACCAATACTCCAGTCAACTATGCGCAGCTTAGGATGCTGTGGCTGCCACTTATTCATTTCATTTAATAATTTTTATAATAAATGGATAATAATGCTTTCAAGTTAACAAACAATAGTTCTATACTGAAGAAGAAATTATTTCACTTGAAACAACCCTTGTATCTACTCTGTTTCTGATATTTTCCATTGATTTACCAAACACAGAATTATTCATCAGTTTGTAAAAAAAAAATTTCAAAATCATTTTTTGCATTAGTCCTCATCAATGTATTAAAATCCATATACTTTTTTTTTTTTACCAATCAGACTGTTTAAATTTCAATATTCGACGTAGTTTTGTAAGCTTTAATCTATTATTATAGCATCGTTTCAATCTGCAATAGTGCATTACACATTTTTCTTTGCTGTGTAAAGTTGTTAATAGTTTAGATTCATTTGTTTTTGGAACTAACTTATTTTCTGGTCAAAATGGAAGATCTTTGTGTAAATTATGTAGTTTTTGTGGATATTCTAAATCAATTTCTAATGTATAGCCATGATTGGACTCATATTTAAAATTTAATACATATTCTTGCCAAAAATATAAATTAATTTCTGCATAATCAACCTATTCAAAACCTCCATATGGTAAATATTCAGACATTGCACAACCATATAAATTATTAGCATCTAGATAAGCTAAATAATTTGATTCTTGATTTGAATTGAAATCTTCTAAATATTTGTTATTGCCTTTGACATAATGCTTATAACATTGTGAAATTCCACCTCTAATTCCCTTTTCTACCATTAGAATCATATCATAATCATGTAATAATTCTAGTGGTTGTTTAGTCATTTTTAACATTGCATCCCAAGATAAACCTGGTGCTGTAAATTACTATGCAGGATCTAGACCATATGAATTTATGCATGTATATCTAAAATTTAAGAATATATCTGCTAACAGTAAAACATCACTTTTTAAATATAAGTCATGATATTCGCCAAGATTTTTTATACTAAATTGATTCCATATAATTTTTGCATGTTCATATTCTTCGTCAGATAAATCACTATTGTTTAATTTACTATAAAATTCAGTCTTTTGTGGAAGTTGAGTTTCGTTAAATTTTTTTAAACTAACCAATAAATAATATGTTCCTAAAAACCAATTCTGCTTTATCTCCAGGAAAAGGTTTTTGTGTATGCTTAATTTGATCTTTGGCTAAATTAGATGATTATTTATCTAAACTACTTGTCATAAATTTAAATGTGTCTATAAATCGCATCTTCAAATTTTCAGCTTTTTTTCCCCCCCAAAGGTGATAAACTTTTCTTCGTTATTCGCAAGTAAATCTATATTTTCTTCATTACATCCTAGCTCTTTAATGAAGAAATGGGCATAATAACCAGCTAAGCTAAGAAAATTAATTGGTACAAAATTTGATAATTTTAATTGTACATTACAATTTTTGCATGTTGGGTTAGTAAATTTTCCACTTATGTGATCACGGTGACACACTTTTTTATTGTCCTTAGAATATTCATACTCGCATAAAGTGCATTGTCTTGATTAATTGTAGCTTGTTTTTCCTTCTTTTGTAAGCAAATGCATTGCTTCAATTTGTGAATATATTACACCAATCTCCTCCACTTCCATTTTCATTGCTTCTATAAATTGCTGATGTGCATTTGGGCCTCGATATACAACTGGTGGCTTATAATCGCCGTAACTAGATACAATATAATAGCAACAACCAGATGCTTCGTGTAACTGATATTTCATAGTATATGATGCATCATTCAATTTTAAATCAATGTTATTTATTTGATCATTAGAAAGTTTATATCTTTCTTTGAGTATTTCTTTGTGAAGACCATTATCGATTTCGTCCTCTGTTAAAACTGAATATTTTTGGATTATTTTAATTTTTTTTTATTTATCTTGGAATTGGCTTAGTTGTTAATATTTTCTTTAGAATTGATTCAAAATCTGCATATATTGCAAAAGGAACCTGCATTGTACCTTTATAATTTTTAAATTTCATTTCCTCTCCTTTCAATGGTATGGTGATTGTTACTGGTTCATTTTTAGAACAATCTTCTGTATGTTTATTTAATTTCTCTTGAGAATAACACAGTACAATAATACATATATTAATTTTACTTCTGTGTTTATTTTTTGTACTGAAAGCAGCTTAGATAAATCTTTAATCCAACAGTAACGTGAGATTGTATCATTTTTGAAATAATGTAAATGTATGTGTTTGACCGTTTTTATTTTTTGTACTCTTTTGTGGATATACACTGAACTTGTCATCAATAGAGTAAACATTTATAGAGAAATCAATTAGGTTTTCTATTTTTAAAATATCATCAATTTTTATAGGAAATTCATATTTATCTCTTTTTTTCTCGATATTGAGACCCACATTTTTATATTTAGATACTCTTTGTAGGTATTTTTCAGCAGGAAACAGTGCATATTTTATTGCCCAAAGTAAACATTTTTGATCATCATTCTTCACATTAATGCATGCTTTTTTATTCTTACTCACTCCTGGTAGTTCAATATATGACGAGCCATTTAATGGATTATATTTATTTATGGCTAGCTGCAACCCAATTGTGCTATGTAAAGCCCAATCTGAGGTGCTTCTTACAATGTTTTCTATTCGTGCAACTATTTCATTTGTCATTTGTTTGTAAAAAAATTTTTTGTCTCCTTTATTCAATATTGTAAATGTGTGTGAATGAATGTCGTCGAAAATTCGAATCTCGCCATTTTTTCGGCTTCGAAAATGAGCAGCAAATTTAATGTTGGACTTTACAGCTCTAATTTTTATAAGTCGATCATGTAAAATTTTAAATATTTGCTGCTTTACAAATGCTAAAAAATTTCTGGGCATCACTATATTAAAATTGTTTTCAATGTTGTATGTTGATAACCTGCACTTAAAAGCTCTCTCGACTTCGCACATGTTATTGGTTTTTCTATTTTTGTTGTTCACATATACACTATTGGAAAAAGGGGACAATTTATTTTAAAATCTTTTTTTCTTTTCTATGTTTTATTCCACCTTTCGGAAAAAGTATATTTGCTAAGTTTCTTATTCTTTGTTCATTTTGAATTATTGGTATAAGAACTGTAATTAAATTAGCTTTTCTTAAATTATATATAATTTTTATGTTAAAGCTTTAGCCTTAGATCTTAATTTCAGAACTGTTAAATCATTTGGATACTCATTGGAATTTTAGAATGATATTCGCTTTTTTGAATAATATTTGCAACAAGATCATATTTATATAATTTATATAGTTTTTTTTATTTTTTATTCTCTACCTATAATTCTCAACTCACACAATCTATTTCCTCTCGACTCACCCACTAGAATGCTCGTCTCCATATTTATATATAATAAATTTTATTATAATAAAATTTATGAAGTTGGCGAATGCTGAGTTTCACTTAGAATATCTATTGTTGCGATGTGCATGTTGCTATTTCTATGCTTTTTGAAGAATGGTTATATACAAATTTTCCACATTCGCATTGCACTTTCTCTTTTTTTGACTCATAATGTCGTTTAGCATATTCGGTATAATATTTTTTGCAAGTAGTCAAATGCTTATCTTTTGTGTTTTTATGAGATGCGAAATGGTCAATATATTTATTCTCCTTGCATACTATGCAGGTCTTACTTGAAGAATCACATAGTAAAATTTCATAAGTATTGTACAATTTAGTATTTTTGTGCTTTACGAGATTTATCTTGCAAATAGATTTTCCACAGTCAGAAAGTACTAGCCATTTTTTTTAACTCGTAGCGACTTTTATAATATTCATTGTAACATTTTTTTACAGGTGTTAATGTGCTTATCTATTGTGTGTTTGTGTGATGGAAAACATTCAACGTTTAAAACTTCACCACATTATTTACATTGCTTGCTTATACTACTATTCTCAATTTTTATTTATAAAGAAACAAATTTTATTAAGAAAAGGAAAAATAAAAAATCAACATTTTTATATAAACCATATTCATTGATAAATTTAGTAATTTGGATTTTGGATGGAATAGTAAATTGTAGTAAAATGGATAAAATGGATAGCACCAATTTGGTGCTATCCAAGAAAATTCACGCAAACAAATATTTTATACTCGAAGCTCTACTAATTTTTTTTAACAGTTCTTCTATTTTTTCTCTAGATATTCGATTATTTCTCGAAGTTCATATTTGTCGTCAGTGTTATCTAAGAGTGATAATTACAAGCTTTGTAAATTTAAATGAAATTTGTGAACTAAATTTTTGAGCACTTCAGGTGCTTTATCTAACTTACAAGACGGCAGACTTGCGCCGACACCACCTTTTAAAATTTTGGACAAACTGCAATGAAACACAGGCGAAGTCATGTTTATATATAATGAAACAAATTTGTCAAAAATAATTTTTAAAAATATAACTAATGCTTTAGAAATGTGCTTAAGAGAATTCTAGATCATTGACAAATTTTCCATTTTTCATTTCTTTCAAACCTTTAAACATTAGAAAAATTTCCTTCTCATTTATTAGTTTCAAAGAATTTTTCGAGTATCTTGACATAGCGCTCTGGTAATGAAATTTATAATTTGCTTTCTAGACTACAATTAATTTTTTTTTACCAAAATTAGATTCTTAAATTTCAAAATCTGTTGCCCTAAACCATTTATTATTTTCTACATCTTGTAGTTTGGTGAATCCAAGTGATTTGTTCAACTTGTTGAGCAGAGAATCAATTTTTTTTTGTATTGTGGCTATTTAGAAAGAAAAATGTATTAAGAAGAAGAAAAATTGGTGCTGAAATTTTATCAAAATGACAAAACAAAATTAGGTAATGCGACAATTATATATTATTCAAGGTGGTAAATATTTACCACCTGCAAATCCAAAGAGTAAATATTTACTCTCTGGAAATTTTTACACAAAAAAATTTACAAATTTATATCATATTCGGGGGTAAAATATATGAAATTATATATCAAATTAAATATATTGTTAATGAATTAGAAAATTTGACTCCTTAAGAGGGGTGAACGAATCATTCACACCTTCAAATATGCAACCACACATAATATTTATTAATGAATTTGGTCTATATTTTATAACATTTTCTTCAATTTTTCATTTTCTTCATAAAAAATAATATTAATAAGAAGACTTATTACAACTCGACAATTTCACTTGTGCATAGTTTCGCTTATAAAATGGAGTCGATTATGGATATAATTAACAACAAACTTATTTACAGTGGTAAACAACATTTTATGATTATTGATGAGAATGATAATCCTTGGTTTTGTAGAAATCAAGTAGCCGAAATATTGGGATATGAAAGACCTAGGAAGGCTATTAATGGTCATATTAAAGAAAAATACAAGACATTTGATAAGAATTTAGATAGCCCCAAAATGGTGGTATCTAAAAAAGCACATCCAAACACAATACTTATTAATGAACCAACTATATATCAACTAGTAAAGAAACCATGAATGGCAACATTGAGTGTTTTCGCAACTATTTTAACATTGTTGGAAATAATTATACTCAACAACAATTAATTAATTATATTGTTATATCCTCTTGTAGTTCTTAGTCGAATTGAGTAAGAATTTATCAATTAATCTGGTGGCCATGATTCGTGGACAGTTTATATCTTTATATTCATTACGATGTTTCAGAGCCTGTATGCGTAGGCTCTGGAAATATAAAAGAAAAGTTAAAATAAATTTACTGAACTTGAGACTGTCCTTAAAATAGGGACGATTTCAAACATGAAACCATATACATTATTTATCAATGAATTTGGGCTATATTTTATAAACTTATATTTTTCAATTTTTCATATTATTTATAAAAATAGAATATATATAAAACATATTTCCCCACCTTCAAGGGGGCCGAATCACTAGAAAACCAACTATAAAACCTACAACTAGAAAATAATAATGATTTAAATAATTTAAATTTTGACAATAGAAAAAAAAGTTGTATTAGATAATAATAATGAGCACTGGTTTAGAGGAAAATATGTTGCTGAAATGTTATAATATAGAAACACAACAAAAACCATTATAGAGCATGTTCGTGCAAACCATAAAAATGTACATAAAAATGTAAAATTGAATAAATATGTTGGCAATATTGGTAACGCAATTTATATTTAAAAAAATGGACAGTAGATAAAACAACAAATAAAAATAGACAAAGTCTAGAATAGCCAATAAAACATTGGCAAAACAAATTTCTAAGCAGCTTAATTTAAACATACATGTTTTTGAAGAAAAGAAAAGAACCAAACTATATTTCCCATATTATTACTAGTTTTTAAATTTTAAATTATAAACAGCAATATAAAATACACAATTATAAAATTAATTTATATTTTACAGATATAAAATTAGCTATTAAGTGTGACGAATTTAACCACAAAGATAGAAATATTAATTATGAAATAGAGAGGCAAAAGTATATAGAGATACAATTAAATTGTAAATTTATAAGGTTTAATCCTGATGAAATAAATTTTGATGTAGCTAAAGTGGTTAATCGTATTTTTGTTCATGTAATTAAAAATATTTAAGCAAAAATATTTAAATTTGCACTACATCAGTTTTATTAATCCAAGAGCTGTGATAATTATCAAAACCCAACCACTTTACAATTATTTTTATACCTTTTGTTTTTAAAACTTTTTCGACCAAATATTTATCAGGAAAGTTTGTTTTCATAATTTCGTATTCATAAAAACTACCCATTATTTCTTCTCCTCTTGTATCTTCTAATTTGTAATTTTGCACACCAAACTTTAAAACTTTACAAATAGTAAACAATTCTGTTAACCAATTGGCAGTATAATCTTTTTCAAAAACATTTTTCAGTTTTCTCACACGAACAACTTCTCCAACTTTATATTTTGTTTTAGTAAACACGAAATTTGTTTGCAATAAATTATGCACAGCATAGACTGCGTTAGCTGTCGTTTTCTTTATTGACTTCAATCGGCTTCATACCAATAGTGCTATGCTTTGTGTGGTTGTAGTCTTTCACTAATTCATCAACTATATTTATCCTCTTGTAGTTGCCATTCAAAACAAATTCTTTCCACTTTATATTTTTTAAAGTTCGATTAAATGTATTAACAATTCTAGCTTTTAATTCGGAAAATGAAGAGAAATGATTTATATTATGCTTTTTCATAAGTTCTTTAAATATTTTATTATAAAATTCTGAGCCATTATCTCTTTGTAAATTATTTGTTTTCCTTTTCATCAAAATATTTTCTAAAGCATTTGCTACTTTTTTTGCTGTTTTATATTTTAACTGGTAAAGCAAAAACAAACTTTGAAAATACATCGATAATTGTCATAATATATTAGTAATTATTATTTATATGTGAAATACCTTTCAAATTTACAGTATCCATTTCTACAAGATCAATTATACTATACCTATTTTTGTAGTCCCCTTAATAACAGTTAGAGTATCATCGGATAAATTATCAGAAATTATTTTATAAACAGTACAATCCATCAAAAAAGAGAAAAAAAAAACCATTGTGTATGCGAAAAGCATTATTTTTATTCCACTTTCCACACAAATAGAATATATAAGATTTTCCTTCCTTAAATTTTTCAATTGACTGACTTAAATTTTGTTATTTTACCTCTAATTCTTTATCACCAGCTTCTTTGCTTTTTTCAGCTTTTGTGTTAATGAGTGTCTCGCAGTAACTAACAACTGATTTGTTTATATTTTGTCATTTATCAGCTATTTCTTTATCTAGATATAATTTATTGACAGCTTCTTTGCCATCCATAGGTTCAGCCATATTACTAATTCTACGATTTTGAATAGAAACAATCTGTTGTGTTAACAAAAACCTTACTTATTTGATCTCGTAAAGCACAAATAATGGTATTATATTTTGAATTTATATATGTTTTTAAATCAGGAACAGTATTTTGATTTACCATTTTTTAATGCATAATCATAAACAATAGTTTTATATTATGAATCTGCTTCTTTTTTAATGTTTGTATTGCAATATTTACTCGTTTTATATAATCAGCAATGGTGTTATTGAATTGTAAATTTATATATTCTTTTAGAGCATAATCAGAAATAATAGTTTTATATTTTGAATCAACATCTTTTTTTAATGCATAATCTGCTATATATATTGAAATATATTTTCTTGATCGCATCTTTTTTATCTACAGGTTAGCCCATATCAATAATTCCTCGTCCGAAAAATGAGTCGTACGATTTTGTAAAATCAAAACAAGTGCTTAACTTACTTTGTAAAGAAGAAACACTCGAATTGCATTTTGAATCTATATATTTTTTAAAAATCTTGAGCAATATTGTCAAAATTCTTATTTAAAGATTCGATTAATGGTTTCCCGAATATATCTGTCATTTAATAACATACAAATTATATCGCGAATCTTAAAATTTCTCATAGAAAGGTGTAAAACAATTAAACATAAATGTCCACAGACAACAGAAACAAAATTCTGAATTATATCATTGTTGAAATTAACATTATCATTTTTGAAATAATTAATTAAATTATTAGGAATATTGCCACCAAATGAATCAAAATAATAATCATTGTTTTCTTTAAAATAGCAGATCCAATGTGTACCAGTATTTTTTTAAATATCAAAATCAACCACAGTACATTCATTCTTTAGAATATTTTTTGGTAGTTAATCAATCATATAAACATTTCTGAAATTTTTAATATTAATTTTTTTACATATTTTTCAATATCGATATTAGATGGAGCAATTTTTTTTCGTCTTTCTATTTTTTTCTCAACTACACCACTACCAGCCTTGTTTTTTATTGCTAAATCGTGTCTCTGTTGCTCTTCTAATTCCCTTATTTATTTATTTTTTAGTTTGTTGTACAGAATTGTAAATTGCACTAGCTCCTCCTGCTATGGCGCCAAGAGCCCCTAAAGCTGCAAATAAAATTGGTAAAAATCCTCCATGATGTAAACCACTTCCAGTTTCTTCATTGGCCATTTTTTTTAACTGTTGGAAATGGTAAAATTAATTAAAAACTTTTCCTTCTTTCAAAGTTTTATTTTTTCCTCAAGTTGTTCTTTTGTTAAGAACTTATCTATACCAAAATATCTTAATTGATCAATGGGTATGTCGAAAGTTAAGCTTTATATATTCATTTATATAAGTTTTATATATATACACACACACATATATTCAATATAACATTTTAATTCCAAAACCTAATTTTCTTTTTTGTAAACATTGTTGAGGCAACAGCTGCAGAAGCAATTTTTCTGCAACTTGAGTATCTTTATTTAACATGGTTTCTTTTGCATTTTTTTGTAAAATTTTATCATCTTTATGCCTATATTCTAAATCTTTATGATCTCTAGAAAAAATATTGTAAAATTTGCAAACTTCATTTAGTTTGTTCACTCCAGCATCTCCTGTGTCTAACCTTTCATTTAATTTTGTAAATGGTCTACAATAATTATAACCTGGCAAATACATTTCGGGCAAATTTAAATTGTTTAATGCCCAGTTTGTAATGCCTTTTCCATGGTGTTCAGAATCCTAAAATGAGCGCATAACATTATTTAAAACTCGTATTAGACATGGAATTCCTTTTGTGGTATTCACAACAAAGTCAGAAAATGTATTGTTTAGCATATTCATAATGTTTACTTTTTCATAGTAAAAAATTTTATTTCCAGAATTTTCTTCACCGTGAATAATCTGTCAATTAATTTTCTAACATTGTCCATCCAAATATATTCTGTCGGCAAATTATTATATTTCTTTATACTTTCTCCAGATCTAGGGCAATATGTAAAATTCCCTCTTTCTGGTGTGTTTGGTGCTGATCTTGATGCTCCTATATGATTATTATAAATTGGCTTGATTATATTTGCATACTTCCAATTCTATTCGCGTTTGTTGGCTTTTTAGGATTATATTTTTGGAATGCAGCATTGGTTTATGAAACAATTTCCGTGTAATTTTCATAGCCATTATCGGTGAATTCACCTTCAAGATCCGATTGTGGTTTTTTTTGTTAGCAAATTAGTAAGTCCTTCTCTTAATGTGTATTATTTACCTTTAACAGATAGCTTATCATTATTTATCTTTACTTCTGTATCTCCAATTTCAAATTTATGCCCATCTCCTTGTAAACCATATTGTGTTTTAAAAACTATTTTTTTCAGAAATTTCTGTCCCGAATTTTATAACAGAATCCGGATGCGTCAAATTTTTTATGGGTACAATGCCCATTCGTTCTTCTACATTTGGTAATTTTGGGACTAATTCTCTTTCAAAAGATGTTTCTTCTGGTGTTGGTGGACAATCTAAATTTTTTGCAGCAACAGGTACTGGTGCTGTTATTAAATTTTTATTTTCTTCACTAATTTATTCTACTTTTTTGCCAATATTTTGAAATTCATGAATTAATAATAGATCTTTTTTCTTGTTTTTTTTCTTTTCATATTCTACCTCGTGGTTATTTTTATAATTTATATACTTCTCGATGAACAATTTCACTCGAGAAACACCCTCCAAATCCTTTATATATATATTTATTTATTTACTTATAAATATTATAAATGAGCATTGAGAGTTTTGAGAGACAAACTTTTCCCCCAACTGATCAAACGAGGGGGAATTTGAATATTTACAATAATTTAATTGAGTGTGATATTCCGATAGGAGATGGCCTTTCTTTCCAAACGATGCTTATGATTTGGAAGAATATCGCCTACTAAAAAGAAATAAAGTTGGAGATGGGAAAAAAAAAAAAAAAAAAAAAAAAAGCTAATATTGATGTTTCTTCAAATTTTTTTCATTTCAGTTTTCTACAGTAGAAATTTCAAAACATGGTCAGATTATTGAGGATATTGATAATCCAGGAATAACTTCGACAATGATGAATATTTTGCTAAGATGACAAGGTGAACTGAATTATTTAGAGTCTACCGGTTTTAATAATTAATTTCGAGTAAAATCTGTTCGTTGTGATATAAATGAAATAATGTATCCATTAAAATATTTGTTTCGCATTATTTGTGATAATAATAGTTTACTGGAAAGGTGGTTATAAAATAATTTTTTTTTTTTTTTTTTTTAAGAAATTCATCGAATAACAATTGTTTAATTGTTTATGAAACTAAAAAAGCAGATGGTTCAGTTGATAAAACCTATGCTGATCCAGGTAAAATTGTTATTGAAAAATCTGAAATTTTGTGGCCTAATGTTGAATATTAAGCTAACACATCAATTGCAATTAATGAAAAAAATATGTAATAGTCCTAAAATTCATATTGGTTTTAAGTGTCGGCAATTTTTTAGAAAAAGAAGTTCCTACTGGGGCAACTGTTTTTAATTTTGGTATAAAAGATCAGTTTAATAATTTGCAATTTGGCATGCCTGATTTTGTAGTTGTGGTTTTCCAAACTAATAGAAAAAATCGCGCTGAGTAATATGTGCATGCTTCAATGTTTGATCACTGTAACGCGAGAAACATTTTTGTTAAAAATGGTAGAAATGAAATTTTTCCAAAAGAAAATTGAAATCTACATATTGAAAATAATCTTTGTATTAAAATGTTTCTCGCTTTTAATGATTTTATAAATTCACGAGAAAAAAATTAGATACTATATACAGAAATAATGAACTTTATTATAAGCCAACTACAGACTATCATGGCGATATCAATTATTATTCATTTTGGGGAAGAAGGCCTTTCTTTATATGTTGTTGACTGCCTATATAGAAAAACAGCAGTAGTTGCGATTTATTCAGTTACACGGTCACATTCCCGGAGCGAGAAGCTTACATTGGGTGCCGCTTACAAACCCGTCAGCTCGGGTAATACTGGGCAAAAAGACACGTGGTCACATGAAATAACTTACGTATAATTTAAGCCTACCCAGGCGATGCAAACACTGGGTAGGTGCGAGGGGCGGTGAAGTCTCGGGCAGCTGAAATACGAAAACGTTCTGGTATGCTAAAATAACTATTGCTGTAAAATGATTATTCCAACATCGTGATGGCTGCCTGAGCGCGGAAGTTATACGAGACCCGACATGACGCGGCACTCCCCTCTTACAGACGAACAACTACTGACTCTCTGTGCGGCGTGCCTGCTGGCTGGCGGGTTGGCACCCCACGCTGCACTAGTTCCTTGCACACAACATTTGCAAATCGGACACATGCCCTGCATGCCGGCTACATGTGGAGATGAAAGGCATGTGTTGAACATTACAGAGCATTCCAAAAAGACACTTTGAAAACACTGAGGGCTTTAGGGCTGCGAAGGCAGGCGTATTTATTAGTTGCGCCCCCTTGCGTGAACTTACCTTGCACAAGAAATATCACGGGATGTATTTTCGGATTCCTACGCCACGCACTCGTGGTCGCGCTCACTCTGCTCTGCTCCTGCGTTGTTCCTTGCACACTGCACTGCACTTGCGCTCGTAGAGCGCGCACGCATACTGTGTAACGTAACCTGATGCGGCGGGCAAACAGGCTAAGGGGAAGGGGTCAACGTGGTCACACGTCAGATGTTAAAGCGGGATCGTCGTCCAGTGAGTGGCCTCCGCGCCAAATATACAGTAGTAGTGTCTTAAATCTCGCGAGAGTACCCCCGCGCCGCGGAGCTCTAGGCACTTCATCTTTGTTTGATAACCATAATGCAATTCTGGTTAACTAACTTTAGTCTACCGAAACCTCTTGTTTATTGCTCTCCCGGAGTACACGCCCGGAGTCTCTCTCCCTCGGCTCGTCTTTTACACGGCCGAGATGTACGATGCAACTTAAGCTGATTGGCCGTACGGCCATTTCGTCTGTTTAAGAGCCCGCCTGGCTAAAATATAACGGCTGTATGTAAACTTCAGCCCCTATTTGTATTAACGATTTTATAAATTTTATAAATAACTATTTGTATTATTAAAAATATAAAAGTGAAAAATACACTTTGAACATGCGATGTTGCCGTGGCAAGCTAACCTCAATTTCTGCTTAACTTTTTACTGAGATGTAGCTCTGTGGGATTCGTCCCGTGTAAAACCTAATGTGTATGTCACTAGAAACAGACGAATTACTACAAAAAATATAACACACACATGACAACCCTGCTTATATTAAAATACTACTACTTTTAGGTTAGCTGGCCACGTGTCTAGCCATGTTGCCATGCACACATGTTGGTTCCAATGCCGCTCTCATTACAATACTGGCAATGTCCGGTATTTTGGTACTCGCAATCATTTTGTGATTCCTTAAAACTAAAACATATGTGTTCGCAAGACAATTTAATAGTTAATAAACTCTGGAATAATATTCTGTGTGTTGCGCCACAAGACATGGCGAAGTGCAACACTGTTGTGATCAAATTACATCAGCGCATCAGCGCACAAGCACAATAACCCTATATTTAAAAATAAATACATATCTTAAAACATAAAATACTATAAGACTAGTGACTTCGCATACTTACGTGAATATAAAAAGAAACAAATTGCAAAAATAAAACACGTGACATTGAACCTTGAATACACAAGATAACCCTAGAGTGCACTCGTTGAGAAAAGAGCACTGACACAAGAACAATAAGCATACAACTGATGTGTGCTCAGGCTCCAGGGATGATGCGTTCACTCGTCTGAACATTCAGTCAGGCAGAGTGGTTAGTGGGCCCAGAGCCAGTCCTTCTTGGAGAGCGTTCAGTAGGGGTCACCGGCCGATGGCCTTAGATTCCTGTTGTCTGCGTCGTTGCTGGTGCTGTTGATGTTTACCACGTGCTCTTACAAACACTGAATTTAAGGTGGCAGTTGTTTACCATCACCAAAAGCACGGGATGAAGGTCTAACACACGCCTTTTAGTTACACTGCTTCTATGTTGTCTAGGGGACAGCTCCCATAAGATGCAACTGCAAACACTTTATATTACGCTACGGCCTTAAGGATGCTGTGGCCAAGATTACCTTTCATGGTAAAATACAATAAGAGACGTGAATTAAATTCGAATACGTTTTATTGACTTGAAACATGGACTACACTCATTTAAGGAATGGTGAGGTGTAGTGGTCTTGGCACGTACAAAGTCTGCGGCTGACCTGAAACTGCAACTGGGCAGGGTTCTTAATATTTAATTGCAGGTTAAATTCTTACTGGCGGAAAAAGGCAGCGGGTCCAACCCTCGGCACTGATATTCAAAATGTTCCGGTTAATTAAACTTACTGTTGTAGAATGACGTAGTTGATAGTCTACATGTTGGTACAGTAGGTGGCCACTGAGCTGAACTCCCGCGCTACTGCTCTCTCTGCAAGCCAAGGCTAAGATGCCAAGATGGCCGCGACGATGACTCCAACCACCCGCGCCGAGGTCAAGTTGCTATCTACATTAACTGAAGATGTATGCTCTCTTACAACTAAAATGAAACATACATAGTGTACACTGATTAAAAACATATTGGTGGCATCCCGTGAGTCACCAAGCGGTCCTCTGGTTGCTCAAAAACACACATGCGGGGGATGTCATCGCACTTACGTGATCAACAATTAGCTCTAAGGCTGTGTTGTTCAGTCTTGTAAGTTAAAGAGTCGCTTTGCCACTGAATTTAAAACTAACAAGATGTGTGCACAGGTCTTTTGCTGCTATTCTTAAACCATTTAAGAAAACTTGTCACATCCACCGCATGACGCCGCACAAAGTCACTTCCGTCCTGCTCATGCCATGCTCTGTGACATCACCACATATGCTGTGTTTCGTACGTGCGAAAAGGGACTACGGACAACTTCATTTAACCTGGACTACAAGGAAAACTAGTTAACACTAACTTGTCGCACGGACGTGACTTGAAGATAGGCAAGGCTATTTCCTGCCTACAGGCGTTGCATAACAATGCAAGAAGACCAACAAGAAGGCCCGTCTAAGTAGCACACATGGTAGGAGCTTATTACATTGCTGCACGGGCAGCCGGCCCGTTATGAAGATACTGTAACCGCATGTGTTAACATGTAGTCGAAAAGTGCGAATGAATTAGTCTTGATATGCTGTGATAAGAAGAGAGTAGGGATAATAAGTAGTAGGGGCGCACGGGTTCTGGCCCACTTGGCGAATGACATGTTGATAGCTCCGCATTCGCTGGACCAATAAGTGCGAAGCAGATTGCGGAGCGTGCAGGGTTATTTGCGGATCAGTGTGGAGCAGATTGCGGAACAAGCATACCAAGTGTGGAGCCCCTTCTCTGTTGTGATTACAACTGGAATTAATTGGGTCCCTGCTGCGAGATTCTAAGACTCTCTTCTCCTCCGGTTATTTATTCTGAATCACCCATCTTCCCCTTTGCTGTCATCTGATTGCTTAAACGCTGCCCCAACCCCCTTCCCATACGATGTAGGCTGTGTTAAGTTCCAAACCTGCTTTAGCCATTGTCCAACATATTAATTGTAGAGTTGACGACCAGGAGCACTGTTGTCTCTTGATGCTGTCATCGACCACCAGGTAGCGCACAAGCTTGATGAATCCACGATGAACCGATTACATTGAGTTCTCGCATCGACTGCCAGAGAGTGCGCGAGTCACTCGCCCGTCACAGCCAATATTGTTTAATGATTTTATCTGTTGCTAGGAGCACTGGGGTATGATGGAAGCTTAAGACAATTTTCTCCATCATATATTTAATGTGTTAGTACACTATGAATACTTTACTTTCTAGTGGTTTCGAACCAGGGAACCCTGGCTTCGATAACTCGATGCTCCTTCCATCTGAGCTACCAAGGCATAAGTATAACTGGAACATTTAATGATGTATAAACAAAAGTCACACATCTGCAAATTCGTACATTAAAACGAATTTGTAGTATTTATTGTGATTGAAAAATTGATTAGTTAAACTGTAATTTATAAAAAAAAATAGTGATGCATTTATATTGATATATGTATATAAAACTTTAAAATTGTCAAACATGCATGTATGAAGCGACATGTTCACGAACTAGTATTTTAAATGAGATTTAACTAATGGCTTCTCAACATAATTCAAAATGTAATTTTTTTAAAGAAAACTTATTTATTTAAATTAAAAATATAGGTAATAATTTATTACAAAACAAACATAACCGAGTAACATGTCTAACGATTAATATTTATTAGACAGATAATAATATGTCGTCAGGAAAAAATTATTATTTAACAATAATCATCGCCATATTGAATTTTAGTAAGCATAGAAGCATTATTTTTTATTTTCAAATTAATTATATAACCACTCCGAGCATCAAATACAACACATCACTTGCCTTACAACAGGTCATTTAAGTCCTAAACCCCTTCTGACAAGTTACATTTTGAGTTAAGCCCTTTTATAAACATAGTCATAATTTTCTAACCACTGATGCTATGGTCATTGTACCCAACACACACCATAAGACTAAGATCATTTAAGCCCTAAACCCTTTCTGATAAGGTCAAACACACCTAAAAACATTGTATAAGCATACTTACTCATACTTTCCCATCTACCAAAGCTATAGTCATCAAATTTATAACATACACACCAATCCCGATATAGATAAGAGCAATAGAGTCAAACACATCTAGAAAAAAATTTAAGCATACTTACTCATAATTACCCATATACAAAAGCTACACATATCAAATTCATAACACACACATCAAACCCAACCAAAAAACAAGACCTCAAGGGCAAACACAACTTAAAACCATTTGTAGGCATAGTTAAGTATACATGTATCAAATGTAAACTCATTAAATACATATTTACCCACATAATATTTACTTCATTTTCGATTTTAACCAAATTTTATTTGTGCGTTGGTTTGGTATTAGGTTTATTTCATGTACTGTTAATTTCGGATTATCGAGTTCGAGTCTTGGTCAGGACACCTAATATTATTTTATATCCGAATTTTTTAAAAAAGTTTTTATTTATATTCCTGCTTAGAGCAATTAATGTAATGTTATTTTCGTATTTTGGGTTCGGTTCTTGACCAGAACATATTATTACTATTATTATTTCGAACTTAACAAAAATGTATTTTTGTTTTGTATTAGTGCTTATAGTAATTAATGTAATGTTATTTTTGGAATACCAACTTCGATTCCCAGGCGACTCACTTAACATAACAAAAAATTCTGGGAAATGAATTCTTACGCATTCACTTACGCTCAATGCCTATCGTTGTACCTGATCTGTGTCTACTGCTCAACTAACATGTTTAATGTTCGATGTCAACTGTTTAAGGTTGAGAATGGTGGAGGGAATGCAATTTTATGATGTAATCGGGTAATGATGTAATCTTGTAATTAATATAATCGTGCAAACCCATACTTGCAATAAACATGCAATGAATATTTACTAGATATGCACGTCTGTACATGAATAATTAACAACTAAACATTCACCAAAATAATATGTCCTCTCAGCAAAACAGTTAGACGTCAACTCTCATATAACTTTTCTTTTTTTTCTTTTCAGAATTAGTAATTAGATGCACATTATATGTAGAGGGACATATGTATGCTCCCGAGGAACTACAGCTCAAGACTAAAGTCTTACCGTAAACATTATGTCCATAGGATATTTTCAAGCGAGAACATGTCCTGCTTTATTCCTGTCAGGTGAACGAACCCTAACAGGAAAAACAATTGTATATGCGGCTTCAACATATACCAACACCCACAATCAGAATATTTCCAATGAATTACTGTGATAAAACATTTCATCATGTAATAGCAAAACACACCCATGCGAGCACGCGTGCACACACACACAACTAATATACACATACCATAACAGAATATTACAAAATCCCATACCAGCAAACTTTACAAGCAAAACTAAATACTTGAAACTATATCAACATATCATACAACACAAATGAACAAATCTCCAACATCTGTCTTCCAATACACATTATCACACATATTTAATTTATAGTAAACTGATACACCAAAATAAAAATAAACTTTTCAAGGCTCCATTTTATGATTTTACAACCCTACGTTCCGTGCGTTTATGGTGGCGAAGAAAATTCATCACTACTCTACTTTCAGCAATCTCAAGGCTTCGATTGTCGAACATTTCAACCCGGCGCTTAAGGGTCTGATGTGGAAGGCATTCTCGGTACAGGGTAGCTACCAGAGGTTGGATCTGCTTCCTAGACTACTTACTCAGTACAATACACGCAAGCATAGGACGACTGATCTTCGTCCGTCTGAAATTACTGCTGCCAACACAGCTTCTCTACTGCAGACTGTATTCCAGCACTCCAAGGTGGTGGCTCCGCACCGACCAAGGGCCAAGGTGGGCGACTTTGTCCGTATCTCCAGGAGCAAAGGTGCCTTTGATAAGTCTTACTATCCTAACTGGAGTGTCGAGGTGTTCCGCATCGTCAAGATGAGAGACATTGTGCCAAGAACCTATACACTCACCGATATGGCCGGCCAAGAGATAAGCGGTTCTTTCTAAGACTACGAAATATATGTCACGGAATATCCTCATGACTATTTAGTAGAGCGTGTGGTTCGTAGACGTGGTCGAAAGGTTCTCGTGGAGTATTGGGCTTCAATTCCCACTTCAACCAATGGGTGCCCAAATCGTCGCTTACAACTGTGTACTGTCTGTACTGCTTCTTGCTGATGTACAGTTTTTTGAATAAATGTCATTACTCTTAATGCGCATGTACTCGTGGCTATTCTGCCGTGCATGGTGGAAGAGAGAGGCAGTTGGTCTGGTGTGTTTGTGTGTGTGCATGTGGAAACCTCGGTTCTTTGTGAACCCTGCCTGCCCAGTGGCTTACGAGGGGAAGGGGGGGGGGGGGGAGGAATTACCCACCAAAAAAAAAACACTCAGACAGAAGGCAGAGTCTTCCCTCCCCTTACATTGACCGAGTGGACTCAAAGTCGTGTACTCAGGCTGCGAAAACCCATTACCCATAAATCGCCTTGCGCATCCGACCAGGGCGATACTCCTTGGACCTTGGAACAATGCAACAGTCACGTTCTAGCATTCTGTTCGGAAAGTCAGTTCAAACCTGTGTAGTGTGTACAGTTCTATCTTAAGACTTATTCGATGTGTATCAAGAATTTGGAAAGTGTGAGTTGTGAATTCGCAATCGATTGAGAAGAGCGGAAGATGGAGAAATTTCTGGTAAAAAAGCCAAAACTTTCAACTCCTTTGGTGGTGAGTTTTTTAAAGTATACTGTTTGTTTGTAGTTGATATGTTTATTATTTGCTCATGTATAGAGATGGTGAAAAATCGCGAAAAATTTTTGAGCAAATGTACTTACTATCTTTTTTCCTCTAATGATTGGTTGATACACGCCTGAACTGTCTGTACTGACGAATCAAACACTTTGTGTTAAAACAGCGGGATTATCAATGGTCCATTGAAATAGGTAAATAGCTTCTTACATTAGCGATAGCCAATAACCTAATGAAAACTTCAGTTATGTTGTAAACAGTACTTTGAAGGCTTGAAGCCTAGTAAACATTCAACTTTTTCCGCGATAAACAACCATCTATACTCATGTATCATCAAGTGGTAGATATTAAATTCCCAAAACGTAGATAAAAAAATTTGATTATTAAGAATTTATTTGTGGGTAACATACAGTTCAGACCATTCTGAGTTATAATAATACAAAATATCAAGGCGTGCGGTGCACAGACATTAAGTTTAGGTAGGGCCCAGATATGCTACTGGGCCAGTGGCCGATCAAAAAGTTAATTTGGGGGGAGGGGAGGGCGAACATAGTGGTGGTTGGTGAGTGAAACGAACCCCGTGCTGTGAAACACAGATTTACCTTTTAGTGGTAGTGAATTAGGGAAAGAAATTTCAAGTTCTGACTTCGTACTAGGTGTACAGTGTTGAGACCGTGAAAGGACTACATAAATGGCCAGTACATTACTGTTTCGCAAGACACATGGGTGAGTAAAGAGATTTGAGCGGCTGTTAACATCAATGGCCTTAAGAGCCCATTGAGGGATAATGATGTGCGTATGGAGCAGCGTCGGATTGCAAGGGCGGAGGAATGGGAGATCCCCGAGAAAACCCGCCATCGGGATTCTGGGCGGCTAACTGTTGAATAGCCTACCAACAATGATGTAAATTTTCGAGCACTGCTCCGCCTTCGAGCTCGAGCACGAGATCACTTCTGAATGAACACCTAAACAGTGGACGAGGAAATACTATGTACGTCAGCCCAACAGTTCGAAACGAACTGCTTATTTTGATCGGGATGTAAATTCAGGAAACAGTTGTGGAAAGAATTAAGAAGGCTAAGTTTTTCATTGTACTGGGAGATGAAATTACAGATATCAGCAGTGTTGAACAGTTTTCTCTTTGTGTCAGGTATGTCAACATAGATATTGTTGATATAAGAGAGGATTTTGTGACATTCGTTCAGGTGTATGATGTTACTGAGCTAGAATAGCATCTGCAATCAAAACGGAAGTACAAAAACTGGGTTTAGACATGACAAACCTACATGGCCAAGGATATGATGGTGCTCGAGCCATGAGTAGGAACCTTAATGGAGTCCAAGCTGTAGTTCGGAAAGATTACCCGAAAGCTCTTTACAATCATCGTTCGTCCCACGTCCTTAACTTGTGTCTAAGTTATGCTCTTAACTTGTGTCTAAGTTATGCTCTTAACTTGTGTCTAAGTTATGCTCTTAACTTGTGTCTAAGTTATGCTCTTAACTTGTGTCTAAGTTATGCTCTTAACTTGTGTCTAAGTTATGCTCTTAACTTGTGTCTAAGTTATGCTCTTAACTTGTGTCTAAGTTATGCTCTTAACTTGTGTCTAAGTTATGCTGCAAAATCAGATGTTATTCGCAACTGTTTCTTCGCAATATCAGAAGTGGCCACATTTTCCAGAGGTTCGGCACAGCTAACTAAGATATTGAAGGATGGGCTGGAAGCTGCAGGGAGACCTAATTGTGCTGTCTATAACTATACTCGATGGGTTGAAAGTTAGGGTATTCTTTTATACTCTCCATGTATTTCTTTATTGGGAACAAAAGCACCTTGAAGAATGTGTATTTCTTTGCTATAAAGGAATATAATATTGCCATAAAACAAAAAAACTAGAAAGAAAACATTTATTAACAGCAAACGTATGATTCTGTAACTTTCTCTTTGAATTAAAACTACATTGTTTTGCTGCAAACAAAACAGCCTCAAAAATGGTTTTCTTTGTTATACAGAAAACTATGTATAGAAAATTTTGAGCATAAAACTGTTTCCACTGTGATTAACAAATCTCTCGTTTACTGCATTTGGGAAAAATAATAGTTATTACTTCAATTATAATATTTAATGATTCAGTTCAGTACGATAATGTGCTTGAAAGGGAAATAACATATGTAGATATTACAGTTACAGGTATAACCTTCGCATTTAGTTCACTCACATTACATACATTTAAACATACGTATTTGCAAATACCTCTTTCAGGCAATAGCAATACTTCCAGGGCTATACTGCACGTGTGCATATGATAACTTCGTCCTGCGAAAGACACCATGAATGTGAAATTAGCATGTGTGTTGTGTGGTGTGGCAACCTCGCACTAGCAGGTTGGGAATGTGTGTGTGCACGCACGTGTGTAGTGGCAACAGAGCCAGCAAGCAGTAGAATGTTTCCCCGTTGAACAACCGGTCGCGAATGCATTGAGGCTCTCTTTACCGAATCTAGTCTGTGGAAATGCACTACGGACTACACACATTACTCGCTTGTTCGTTGCAACTTTTCTAACCAGGTTAACTCGTGCGAATAAGCGAGTTCTCTCATTTTAGCTCAACAAACGAAGAGAACAATAACACTGGGATCTTGGACTTCAGCTAGTATCTTGAGATTGTTGTTTGTTGGATACAACGCTCATTTTTACCAGGAGGATAAATACGACGGGACCTGTTGAACATAGTATATTACGAATCACTTGGTGCTGACTTGATGCACACAAATAATGGCTGTGCGGTATGTTGGCCTCGAACCGCGCACAGTAGTCTTCTATAATAATTGTGCTTTCTTTCTGCAAATATTATTCAAGGCATTGGCCTACAATTATACGCAGTTATTCTCAGCTAAAGGAATTATATATTTGATGTAAGTAGTAGCGACCTACTCGCCGAACGAATGGCTAAGATATTTCATTGCACGTTAGCTATCTCAGTGATGGGAGGGTTTGAGTTCGATTGCTCAGAGAGAGCAGGGAATTAGCAGATATTTGCTTGAACCTGCCGACGTAGCCGGCCAAAACTATTATTTTCGAGTACTTGTAAACAGAACCACGGGAAATGTACATTAAGTAATTCAATGCTGCCCTCGTGGTCGTGCCTATTTAATCTTTTCAGCAATGCGATTATTTTAGAAGTGAATTAATTATTTTATTAATTGTTACAGTAATTGCGCTTATAAAATCTAATTCACCGTTAGTCGATATCACTTAATACGTTGGGCCATAAATCATATACTTACGTATCGCGTATGATGTCCGTAATTCCAATAACATCAGAAACAATGGCTAACTATGCACAATGGCTGATGGTTTTAATATCCTCAGATTCAGGGTCGTAATTTGTAAGCATGTGCCGATTCAGGTAGAGGGCGCACTCAACTATTGTGAGTAACATATCTATCACCACCGGGTCTGTAACGTGAACACGAGGACTGACAAAATAATATCATTCCGGTTAAAGGCCCGAACTGATTTTCGTTTGTCCAATTATGTATTTTATTCCAGGTGAATGGAAATAACATTCAACTATTTCTCGAACAGTTATTCTTTACTGCTCCATTTCAATCAGTCCGGTATTTTCAGTCCGACGAACAAAATTCTAATTCAGTCCACGAATTGCCTTGAACTTTACGAAAATTTGCGATTTAATTTCCAGTTCACTGCAGAGGAAATATGAAATAACTGTATCTCGAACTATACATCGTGCATCCTTATTTCATTCTAGTCCAACATTTGTAATTCTAGATGGAAAATTCCAATATATGTTCGCTAACTAACTACCTTGTATCGAAATCAACTGTCAGATTAATTTTTCAGTTTACTCAAGGGTAAATATGGAAAAACTGAATCTCGAACTATATGCCGTACTTATGTTATGATAGCCCGACATTTTCAATTCAAAGTAAAAAAATTCCTATACATGTTCACGGCCTACCATGAACTAAAATTACGTTCACAGTTGCATTTCTAGTTCATTGAAGCATAAATAATATGAATTAACTGTATCATGAACTATATCACGTACTTCTTTATGTCATTCTAGTTAGACAGTTATAATTCGATGTGGAAAATACCAATATAATTTTACTACCTGCCTTCAACTAAAATAGTGTTTCATCTTTCATTTCCAGTTCAGTGAAGAGGAAATACCAATATAATTTTACTACCTGCCTTCAACTAAAATAGTGTTTCATCTTTAATTTCCAGTTCAGTGAAGAGGAAATGTTAAAGAACTGTACCTCGAACTGTACTCCGTATTTCTTAATTTTCTTCCATTTCTACATTTTTAATCTGAGTATCAAAGGCCAGCTAATATTCACCGAATCTTACAAATATACAAGAAGTTGTGGTGCACGATTCAGGATTTTGATCATGAAGCTAACTGACCACGGTTCACGTATACAACGGCCGTGGGGGTCGCGGTAGCTGAGCGGTTAGACTTCTCGCCTTCCACCCAGGAGAACCGGGTTTAATCCTCGGCCGGGTCACTCCGGATTTCCGCTTGTGGGAACCGTGCTGGTTGGGTTTTCTGGGATCTCTCGTGTCCCCCGCCCTTTCATTCTGAAGTTGTTCCATTCTCACCTCGCCTCTCAAGACCTCGATGTTAAGAGCCATCCAAATCTCTCAACTCAACTACAACTGCCGTTTTGAATATTCTTGACCTTGGAAGGTAGTCATGGTTGTGACCCGCCGATTATTTCCGC
Organism: Dryococelus australis; assembly: GCA_029891345.1. Classification (NCBI taxonomy): domain Eukaryota; kingdom Metazoa; phylum Arthropoda; class Insecta; order Phasmatodea; family Phasmatidae; genus Dryococelus; species Dryococelus australis. Next base: position 5,567,820 of record CM056993.1, read on the forward strand.
GATCCGGCGACCATATTTGTTTTATAGGTACAGTGTTTACAAAATGGAAAAACTTTGTCTATCAGACGATTTAAATGTTCCTATTTATTCGACAGCATACTTGTTTCAATCTCACTTGAGGTCATGGGGTCAAGGCCAAGGTTACCTGCCTCCAATATGATGGTATTAGTTAGTAATGTTACATGTTTGTTTACTTTTATGTATTTTTCTTGATTTTTGTTTTCAAGGTCATTCAAGGTCATATGGCCATGGCTCATATAACCTGCATATAATATGGAGGTAGTAGTTAATAATTTAATAGTCTTGTTGACTTTTATGTATTTTTTAATGAGTTTTTGTTTTCAAGGTCATGGGGTCAAGGTTAAAGTCACCTGCATCTAATTTGTGGGCAGTAGTTAGTAATTAATATTTTTGTTGACTTTTATGTATTTCTTCTCGAGATTTTGTCTTCAAAGTCATTCTAGGTCATGAGGTCAAGGTCGAGAGGACCTGCATCCAATATGGCAGTAGTATGTAATGTATTAGGCTTGCTGACTTTTATGTATTTTATGGAGATAGATTGTTTTAAAGGTAATTTAAGGTCATGGGGTTAAGGTCAAGGTAGTCTGCATCTTATATGGCCGTAGTAGTTAGTATTGTACTGTGCCTGTTGACTTTTATGTTTTTCCCTACATTTTCATTTTCAAGATTATTCAAGGTTATAGGGTCAAGATTAATGTCGTCTGCATCTAATATGATGGTGGTAGTCTGTAATGTAATATGCTTAATGTTTTTTATGTATTTCTTCCCGGTATTTTGTTTTCAAGGTCATTCAAGATCATTAGGTCAAGGAGGAGGGCACCTACTTTAATATGGTCGTAGTGGTTTGTAATGTATTTCGCTTCCTTATCTTTAGGTATTTTTCTCGGATTTTTTGTTTTCAAGGTCAATCAACATCATGGGGTCAAGGTCAAGGTAATCTGCATCCAATATGGTGGCGGTATTCAGTAATCTATTATGCTTGGCGAATTTAATGTATTTTTCTCGAGTTTTTCTTTTCAGCCATTCGAGGTAATGGGTTTGAGGTCACTTACCTGCATCCAATATGACGGACAGGTGATTTCTTCCAAGATGTTGGTCGCCTACCAATATGGAGGTCGCCTACCAAAATTATGATCACCTACCAGGTTGGTGGCTGCCTACAAAAATGGCGGTCGCCTACCAAGATGGTGGACACCTATCAAGATGGTCGTCGTTTGCACCTTCCAAGATGGTGGAATGGGTATGGTTGAGGGGTGGCCTCTGAAATGTTCATATTTTTAATACTTTTTTTAACGATTTTTTAAATATTTATTTAATAACTTTTTAATAATAATTTTTATATATTTTTAACAATTTTAGTAGATTTTAATGCCCCATTTTAATACATTTTTAAGGTATTTTAAAATAATTTTAATACATTTTTAATATTACATTTTTAAACTGTTTTTAATTTTTTTTAATTTTTTTCAAATATTTTTTATACTTTTAATAATATGCTTTTGGGATTATTTTTATTTTTTTATTTTTGTTAATTTTTTGGGGTCAAAGTTCAAAGGTCAAGGTCAAATGTCTTGAGTCCTGCTCTCCTGACCTCGGGATCTCGAATCCCGGTCACCTGGGTCAATGGTCCCTGGCCCTGGGTCGCTGATCCAGCTCCCTGCTGTGACCCATGGTCACTGATCCTCCTGAGGAAACGGGAATTTTTGGGGGGAGAACAGATAAATATTTAAGGATAAAGAAACCAACGTGGGGACATTTAGTCCATTTTTAAGGAAAAAAAGGGAAATTGAGGGGGGAAAAAAAGGAAATTCCAACATGGCGGAGGGCGATTCCTCCTCTCCTATCCCCCATCCCTTTGAGCCAAAGTCATTTTTATACTACTCACAAAATTACAATTTTAATTGTTATTGTGAATTTATTCCTTTCTGACTTGCATTACCAAACATCATAAACTGAGAAGAAAGGGTTAGAAAGTAGCACAAATTGTTGATAAATCATTCAATATTGCTAAACAACCACTGAGAAATGGCACTTGAGTGGTTCAGGATGGACCTTCCTGTACGAAATTTTGGAACTCTGGCTCAGTATATTTTCATTTGACTGCATGCGATAATAATAATCTTTAAAGCGTACCTGCACTCTCTAAACCCTTCAGGACAGTATATCCTCTACGGTTTTGGTAGGTAAGAGGTCAAAGTGCAGGGACTTTGAAGTCAGATGTTGGTAGATGTGTTATAAAGAAAATTAAATTATCTATCTCTATTTGTGTATTTCTTAAAGGCACTGAGTACGGTCTTCCGAGAGATTAAACTTTCGGACTGGTCAGTGTGGTGTCTGCCAGCCACCAAGTATTTCAAATTGGGCTACTTGTCATTACTAACACGAATAGCCAATGGAGGCAGTTGGGTGAGAACCCACATCACGACAAAACTCATCGAGTTGAATTGTCCAGCTTAGATGTAACGGTATTGTAGACTGTTCGCGCCAAAGTGAGTGCTTTTAACTTTTCGCAATGATGCTATAACACACACATGATACATTTAAGAAACTTTTGTTTATACTTCAGTTCGTGCATAATTGAAAATAAAAACTGAGTTACGACTTAATACGTAATCTTTATTGACATTTGGGTGCATACATCCATATATTAAATGCAACAGGCATCAAGAAGTGATGCTCACTTTAATGCAAGACATTTATTTAATGTGAACATTTTCCTTCGAAATATATTTAGTAGCTCGCTGCATGTGTTCTATTTGTGTTATGTTTTTGAAGGTGAATATTTTGAGTATTTTTAGATAACCGTACATCATTCAAGATACTATAATCACCCCCGCAGACAATAACGTAGTAATTTCGTCTTATAACACTTTAACAATCAATAACTATTTCCTATAATCCAAATTTGGTTAAGACATGTCGGGTAATCATCACGGTGCATGTAAATAGGTTTTTACTTTATGAACGGGACAAAATTGTTAACTCTTCTGCATCACCATTACATGGATCAGGAAAACTGCGCGGATTATTTTGAAAACAAGCTAAACTTTACACACTTATAGACCTAATCCACCTTTGCATTGGGTTACAGTTAACAAGGCTCACTCAGGAATGTGTGAAGCAAATACGAAACTTGCGAGGAAAGACGTTTGGAATCACGTGCTATGTGTTTTGGAGTAATATTGGCCACTTACTGGAGAAGCACGCAGTGAATATACAGTAGTTGATCGAGTATTCTTTGGACTGTGAATTCTAGACTACAGGCTATTTATTTTAATTATCTCTAATTATAATACATATGAAAATATAATATCACATAGTGTATTTTTTTATGTTTTTAGTGATTATCACTTTATGTTTTCAAAGATCTTGTGTGTGTTGGCAAGGGGATTTATAACTCAACACTTTCCATATTTGTTTTGTTTGTTTTGTTTTATTGCATCCGTAAAATCTTTTTTTCAGTACATAGCTGTACAAAGATATTGGAAAAGTCAAATTACAGGGAAAAAAGTTATTTGTTATATTTACAATTATGCATTATTTGGATGTAGTTTTTTTAAGTGCTTCAGTGCGGTGTGTTTAAATGTATCATTTACTATTTGTTTCACAGATTTGATACAGGCTTATTTATAATTCCTAAGGTTTCATCACTAATTTACTTTAACTCCATTACATATAACTAGAGGTTAGTCCGTGACCGTATTTTCAGTATGGTCACATGCCTAGAATAGTTACGGTGTTACAAATTTTTGTTATCATACAAAGACTGAAAAAAAATGATGTGAAATTAACTTCATTGGATATAGTTCTACCCCCTAAGCCACTGCGGCCCCATTTGATATATCTATATCCACTAGGCCACTGCGGCTCCACTTGATATAGTTCTATCCCCTAAGCCACTGCGGCCCCACTTGATATAGTTCTATCCACTGAGCCACTAAGGCTCCACTTGGAATCGCTCTAGCCACTTGGCCACTGCGGCCCCATTTGATATATATCTATCCACTAGGCCACTGCTGCCCCACTTGATTTAGTTCTATCCACTAAGCCACTGCGACCCCACTTGGGATCGCTCTAGCCACTGGGCCACTAATGCCCCACTTGATGTGAAATTAACTCAACATTGAAGCGGGACATTTACAGAAACAAAAAATGACATTTCATTACCTTCATACCTCTATGCAATAATCTCTATGCATTAATACAACCAAACTTTTCGTAAGGAAAACGTAATTAAAAATGAATTTTTAGGGTCAAAAATTATGATTGCTTAGTTTGATCTAGCTTTAATTCGAACTTGGCCTGTATTAGACCCTGAGGATTCGCTCTGCAATATTTGAAGAACTTCTGGCACTTACAAGTATTAAACGCCATGTGTTGCTACAGCTGTTAGCCCAGCTCACTTCATCGCACGCCCCTGTGCCTTGGGAGGGGGCAGACCGCATAAACATATCCGAAGGGGACAGAAATATTTTCAGCTACACGAGATCGCTGATTTTTTTGTGACGAGAAGTGTACATGCTTATATATATATATATATATATATATATATATATATATATATATATATATATATATATATATATATATACATACCTCTGTATAAATTAAATTAAAAATAGTTTCATAAATATATGTACATAACTAAGCATGCATAAATAATTTCATATTTACATACATATATACCTATGCCTATACATATAATCTAAATAGGAAAAATTCTTGTATTTACATAGTTATATGTACATAACTAATATATATTTTTTCATAGTTATATATTTATAATATAATAATTAAAATTAAAATTAAAATAATTCTATATTTGCATATTTATATCCAAATACATATATATATATACATGTTTATATACATTTTCCTACAAATAACTATGTATAAATTAAATTAAAAATAATTGTATATTTACGTACGTAATTATATTACATACCTATATATAGTCATTTCAATTAATTTTATATTCCCATTTTATAGGTACACACACACACACATATATAAACATTTAGATTATTTTTATATTTCCATATTTATATGTACATAATTATGTATAAAATAAATTGAAAATAATTACATATTTACATATGTAATTCCCAACATGTGTATGTATGTATGTATATATATATAACGTTAAAAATGGAAATAAATCGCGGTTGTCCACAAGGATCAGTAATAGGGCCAAGTATATGGAATTTAATAATAAATTATTACATAGTACAAAACAATAATGAGGATTCAAAAGTTGTTACATTCGCGGACGATTATATAATGTTGATAGAAGATAATACTACAAGAAAGGAAGTATAAGAACGGACACAAAAAAATAATTGATAAAACTTTAATATGGATGAAAGAGAAAAAACTTAAATTACTTGTAGAGAAAACAGTTGCCATAATTTTAAAAGGAAAATTAGATAAAAGACCGCCAGTGATAAAGTATGACAAACAAACAATAAAAGTTAAAAATGAAATAGTATACTCGGGCATTACCTTGAATAATAGATTATGTCCCACATGTTAAATACATAACCGAAAAAGTTAAGAATATATTTTTAAAATTAAAACAAACTGTATGGAATATAAAAAAATAATAAGAAGAAAAATAATAAAATAATATATCAGGCATTATACCGTAATATTATACAATATGCTAGCACTTGTTACACACATTAAATTGAAAATACAGACATTAAAAGAATACTAAGAAACACCACAAAGATATGTATTGATAAAAATAAGGAGTTTAACACCAACAACATCATATGTATCCGCGATAACTGTTAGTAGAGAAATACCAATATACTATAGTATAAAAGATAGAAATACGATATATCAAATAAAAAACGAAGTATATAAACTAAGTGTTATAAATTGGCAAACAGAGTAGGATGCAACATAAACCGACCTGAATACTAAAAATTATATTAAAAATATACAACAATGGCATGAAAGTAAAAACAGTATAAATAATAGTGTGTTGAAAGTAATAACGGTACACTTTCAAATTAAAGAATATTTAGCTAAAATAAATACGATAGAATACGACACTTGTCAATGTGAGAATGGAGCTCAGACGGTATACCATATTCTGTACTTGTGTGACATGTTTAAAGAAGAAAGGAAAGAATTAGAACTGAAATTAAAACATTTTAATGACAAATGACCATTACAAAAACATAATATATATGACAAGGAAATTGTAGACATAATAAATGAAAGTATTAGTCAAATATATGATTTGGTAAAAATATGAATGATGATTTAACTGAGTAGTCTAGGGAGGAGATGAGAATGTGCTGGAACTAAGGGAATTATTGAGTGAGTGTTTGTGTTTGTCTAGTGTTTTATCGTTTAAATTAAATACAAATTATAAATAACTCTCTCTTTTAGATAAGAAACCGAATTTTCAGTAAATATGGAAGTTTTGCAGAATAACCGTGGGGAAGAAAAAAATAAAAGCTCCAAACACGAACAGATATAACAATAGGAAAAAACAAAGAAAAGAAGAAAGAAAGAATGAAGGAAGGAGAAGAAGAAATACATGATCTGAAATGTATGCAAGAAGAATTGAAGGAAATATGGAGAAAAATAGAAGAACAACGAGGAAGAGAAGAGAAATAAGAAGAGGATAAGAAGCAATATGAGGAAAAGACTGAAGAGGATAAAGAGGATGAAGAATAAAAGAGAAAAGAGCAGGAATGAGAAGATAAGGAAGGAGAAGACCGCAGTGAAGAAGAAAAATCAAGAAATAAGAAATGGAAAAAAAAAAAAAGAAGCCAGCCAAAGAAAGGAGGAAAGCCAAAAGAAAGATATAATAAAAATTCAAGTCCACAGGCATAGAGGAAGAGTGTGAAAGGATTGAAGTCGGCTGCAACAGAAGTCAGGATGAAAAATTTCAGGAGAAAGTGGAAATTATATAAGATACGGGTGAGACAAAATTGGACGCAAAAATATAAAAAAATATATACCAGGACGAACTTATACATAAGGAGTTTGAGAAAAAATCCAATTCAGTAAGCTTGAGGAAAGAGAAATTTTGACTAGATAAATATAAATCGTGGTAGGAAACATTGCGGAAGGCGGCAGGAACATCTGTTTCCCAAATTGCGAGTACATTCAAAAACGAATCATGGTTCGGGAGAACATGCCGCTAGATCCAAACGAATTAAAAAAAAAAAAAAAAAAAAAAAAAAACTCGTAGAAGAATCGGGACACGAACGAGGCATAGAGATAGAATTTGTAGATTAAATTACGAGCGCCCAGACGAACAGCCGCCCTCCCACACTCATAACATCGGAGTGTGGGACCGAGTCCCCGCCCCCCTCCAAAATTGTGAACCTATATAACTAAATGACTGTTTGTTAAAATGGTAGTATTCATGATAGAATTGAACACCCTGGATAGTTGTACTGCTAAGTGGCTAAATGCTGAGTCACCGTGGACCCCGTGTACTTAGTGGCTAGGGCCTGAAAATACTTTCTTAAAAACTCATTATTACCAAGTGCATGTATTTACAGTGCACTAGAATGGGAGGCGATTAGACTCCCAAAGAGTCCCCCCTCTCTGGTTAGTCCAGAGCCAGACAAGCCAAGGAAAATAAGATCCCTCCCCCCCCCTCCCTTCTACTAGAATATCTATTCGTACTAATAAAGTATATGGTCCTTACCTATCTGTTCCCTGTAGCATTTTCTAATCATGCATGTAATAATTTGTAAATTATTTTCTGTCGACTGGGTTTTTACTGTCCCTATGCCGGTTTTTTCCCAAGCCTCTTTATAGTTAAAGTTTTAACTATAGGTACACTAAGGAAGGTGGTCATGGCTCTGTGCCGCGATGCATGCCTCCCCTTCCCTCCCCCCCTACCCTGCAGACGTGAGGGGCGCAGCCTTTAGACGCAATAGTTCCCGACCCTACCTCGGGCGTACAACTAACACGATTAGAATTAGGGTAGGTTAGGAAAAAACCGGAGGCGATTAGTTTGACCGCTGCGCCACCGTGACCTCTTAGCGCCCTTCGTAAGGGTCAGGTTGGAGCACAGATCGAATTCGGAGGGGGGGGGGGAGTCGGAGAAGACCATGCGGGAACGTCCGCTGCGCTACCCACGCTTGGCGCCACGCCCGCGGCAATGCACCGAGCCAAGTGGCGCAGTATCTAACGTTCTCACTCGCATTCGGGAGTGCCTGGGTTCGAATCCCGGGTAAGGCATGGGTGTTAATTTAAGTTAGGTTATAAGTTATTCTGTAAGCCGTCCCCTGCTAAGCTTTCAAGCATAAAACCGAGGGACGTTAAAAAGCCCTTTAAATAAATTTAAAAAAAAACTTGTTCGCCTGCAACTACCAAGATCTACTTACCCGCCTCTGTCGGGAGCATGCACGGATGGAGTTATGATGACTGGTAGGCAGCCAGCCGTCTTCTTAGGCCCAGGTGGCAAACTGTAGTAGGAAGGGGGCAAGGAGAGTGCAGTAGACGTGTGTGTGTGTATGTGTGTGTTGGGGAGGTCCCCGCTGCAGACAGGGTCATGAGGGCGTGAGCACTCGCGACCGACCGACGCAGGCCTAATTGACGCGCTGATGCGAGGGATATTTCTGTCGTGTAAACAGCGAGCGAGGCGGGCTGAGCGGCTCGTTCCGGGCCAGGCAGTACGGCTGGAGATGTCGCCCGCAGCCCTAGTCAAACCGCAACTTGACCGGCGCTGCATGGTGTCCCCAGGGCCGTAAGTTGGTCTGGGGCATGTGCCGGGGGCTGGTGGCCGGGTGGGCGCTGCTGTTGGCTCTGCTGTGCGCGGGGGCGGAGCACGAACGATCTCGGGAAGCCATGCTGAGGAGTCACCTGGCACGAGTGCACGAGTTCTCGTGCCACGAACCGCAGCCGCGCGCCCTGGAGGCGGAGCCCCTGGTGAACGCCCGCTCCGACGAGCACGTGTTACCTCCGTCCACAGTGCTACATCGCTGCAAGGATGCGGGATGCTGTGGAGCCAGGCAGGTCTGCGCGCCCCTCAACTCGACCCCCATCACGCTGTGGTTCAATGTGAGCAGCACCGTGAGCAGGATGTGGGACATGCGCTCGGCTGAGGTTCTTAATCACACGCACTGCTCCTGTCAGGACTTCTCCGAGCTGCGCAGGTGATGTCCGCCCAGCCTCACTTCTCCAGCATACCTCCTGCTCTCTGGCATTACCACAGCACGCACTTTACAACCAGTGGACACCGTATATCATGTCTATAGTCATACGTTAAACACATCATCTACATATTCGATGTTTTAGTCTGCTGTATGTTGTTCACTGATTCCTGTGCACTTTTGAAAGTCCTGTTCCGGATATCAATGCACTTTCCGTTTTGCATCTGTCCACTGTACGCGAGTGGGCCCTCTCTTGATGCATTGCCAACCAAGTGAAGCGGTGGAGCGTTTTAAGAAAGTAACATTTTACACTCTTGATAAGTTAAGTCTTGGAACTAATTTTTCTTTTAAATCATTCCCTACGTGACTAGGAACCTGAATGGCACTGTGTACTGCAGTATATGTGTTTTATAGGCTATTCGCGGTAAAGTGAGTACTTTTTAAGACCCTCCCAAGAGGCATTAACCACTATTAAATTTATTTCATTGCAGCATCAGACGTAAACTTTTGAGAATGTTAAACTGTATACATTGTATTTATTAGTCACATGGCAAATTTTGTACTAAAAAGTGGCGGAAAGATGGCAATTGGCTGAAAGGAAAAATTTAGTATGGCCTTAAAAATTGCTCACTTTATCGTGAATAGCCTATAAGAGCAGTGATATTTTTAAAAGGTCAATTTCAAAAGTGCTCACTTTACAGTAAACAGGTTTTACCTCCAGAGTGCCCGAGCTTCAAGATGCACGTGCCATTAAGAGCATACTTCAAGAGAGCCGTGTACAAGACAGCGACCTAAGAACAAGCTCTCAGTGTTACGATGGCGATGGATGTTGAGTGCCCTGGGTAACTGAAGCTTTGTACAGATCCAGGGCATAGTGTACGACAGCTCTTGGATGGTCTGTGAAATAGGTTACCCTGAATCCAAAATTATACCTTTACAGTCAATATGACCTACTGTATGACCCATGTGGAATCCATTTCAGGCGTAAATGCTGATATCACGGAATTTACAATAAGACAATCTGCATTATTACGTGTACAATTTTCTTGACTTAATTCGTTCATCTATTTTATTCGAAAGTATGCTCTCTTCGATTGTACTATTGATCCCAATTGCTCCTGGACCAATGTAAACAATTTCCATATTTCTAAAATAGAAACTGAGTGCTACTGACTAATAACACATTACCACTGGCAAGAAAAAAGCATATTCACTGGGCCACCAACATGAGGAATCACATATTTAAAGTATTTAAGTTGTAAAATTTCGGAGGCAACAGTCAAAAAAATGCCAACAGTATTAAAACATAATGCCGTTTCATCGTTCACTGAATAACATTATGTGCTCCTAAATAAAATTAAAAACTGCAGCTATATGTAAAAGTTTATTTAATAACTAATATAAATGGAGTACGTTACTGTACAAAGAGTCATCATTTAAACACACACAGTGTACACTAGTTTATCATGCACGTGGATAGCTGGAACCAATGCCACAGAACAGAGAATGCCCAAAGCTATTTGTACAAGCTTTTATTTAACTTGCCTTGTTAGTTAGTTAGTTTGTACATTCGGGTGAAATCTTGCAAGTCGATTTTAAACCACTTCCCGTCATCCGATTGAGCTGAAATTCCGCACACATGAGTAGTTCCGATGACAATACAATGCCAAGGTACCACACTGAGCTGATCTGATGGTGGAGCTGGAAGGTGGCCATAGGAACTCTACAACTACATGCAGTAAACGTCATATCGAGTTTGTTGTACAGAATCGTGTAGCAGTAAAATGGAGATTAGAAGTGTCAATGCTGTTGTGCGCGTAACATTTTTTGTAGCGGCAAATAGTTCTGAAAACTAAGTATTATTATAGTTTGCTCCTACAGTATGTCCCGTGTCGGAATGAAAGTGAACAACTGGTCGATCACGATACATCATGGGGATCTTTCTTAGCAAGGGAAAGCCATATTCGTTATACAAACACATGGTTGGAGACTAAAAAGTGAAAAAAAAAAAAAAAAATGTAAAAAAATAAAACTTTTAACACCAACATTTTATTTATAAATGCACTAAAATGAGAAAAATAACAACACAATTTGTAGAACTTGTGAGAGGTGGTCGAATACCCGCAATAAACTTTACTTCAAATTAATATGATTGTATCAATTTATATTTAGTATATAGAAGCTTGGCACGAACGCACGATATGTTCTTCCTATGCTTACGCAAATGTGATCACGTTCTATATTGTGAATAGTTAAAAGCATTACGCAAGATATGTACTTGCTACGCTTACGCAAACAAGGTATACGTTCTATATTGTGCCAAGCTTTTATATACTAAATATAAATTGATACAAAAATATTAATTTGTAGTAAAGTTTATTACGGCTGTTCGACCACATCTCACAAGTTCTACAAATTGTGTAACTATTATAATTATTTTCCCCCTTTTTAGCGCATTTATTAATAAAAGGTTGGTTTTAGAAGGTTTTTTTTCTTTCGTTTATTTTATTCCTTTGTTGTGCTCGGTGGCCTAGATCATAATGTTGTACTTCTCATGTTGAGAAGGTTGAGCCAGTGCTGTCAAATACACGGGAATTCACACAGCACATTATGATTTTGGGTTCTGGTGTCATTTGTTTTCGTACAGAAATTTTGGAATACTGGAATACGCACAAATGTGTTTTTAAAATGTTGTGTTTGCTGTACTCTTCCGTAAGCTCGCAATACCAGTGGCAAAGTGTTAGGCTGTACACTCTCACACAGGCACCAACCATATTCCCACAAATTTCGCTAAATATGTTATTTAGTCATTTTATATTTGAGACATTATTGTCTCAAAAATTACGCTATTTTCCTTTGAAAATGTGATATTACTTTTGTAAGAGATGTGTTTTGCTTTTAGAGATATTTTTTGTATGTTTTTAGCTTTGTGTGTAAAGAACCTTAGTGTTGTGCTGCAAATGTGTATGGTCCTCCAGCCCAGTGAGTCCCTCGCACTGGCCAAAGCTGCAAAGAAACAAGGGAATCTCGCCCTTATCTGCGCCTATTCCGTGCACGCGCAGTTTCTGCACGTGAGCAGAAACTCCGCGTGCACCTCATGCTGGCCAAATTTCTAACTGAACTTCTCATCTCTCAAAAACTATCCAACAAAAATTATTTCAAAATTTTATTGGGTAATCAATGATCTGTTCTACCCGTGATAACAGTTATAATATTTTTTTAAACATTAATATTTTAACATACAAAAATTATAAAACTTTTTTCTGTTGCTTATTTGTTGGGAAGTACAGAGAAAAATGCAGCAAATCAAAAACAATTTTCATTGTTATAATAGTTGAATGGTATAAACATATAAAAGGAAGATATAAGGCCAGATTTTATTTATATGCCCCTCTTAAAACTTGCCAATTGCACTATTCCTTTGATGGCGTAACGAACTTTGAAAATATTTCAGCTGTACAGTACAGCGGCCACTAGGCATGTTCTGCTTTTGTTTATCTTCATTACACTTATCTTAATTTGGTGTATGTAAACAGAGAAGATGATGTTACTACCAGTGCGTCAGAAGGGTCACATGACCTCCTAACAGTCTGCTGTAAGGGTCGCTTTCTCAGAGGAAATTATAAACCCGCACTAAAACAAGACTTTTGTAGTTAAAATAATACTGTACGCAAGGACACATTAAAATATTATTTTCATATATGTTTCTAGTAGAATGGTGCAATATTTATAGAATTTGTATGATCCGATATTTGTTTATAAACTATGTCAATTTTGACGTTAAAGTAAAGAAAAAGTGTATATGTGTATATGTATTATTACGTTTTTGATTAGCCTCAATAAGTTGGTACGCATGTTTCTGCGATATTTTGATACTTGCAAGTTTTTATTGGGCCTTTGACTCGCTAATTACGAACAGCTTCTGCCGTCCCTAGTTCCTACTAATTAACAAATGTCCTGTGGCAAATGCGTATATTAAATGCAAGAGTCGCAAGTTAGAGTGTGTTTGAATTTACGCTAGTGCAATTTATAGATTACTTCCAAAGTTATTATATTTACCTCACCTAAAGAATTTTACATTTTGCACTACGAAAAGTGACTGTAATAATCACGTTGCCATAATTGTAATTTTCCTAACATTTGTAGTATGCATGCATTTATTGCTCATTAATTCTTACATATTTAACAAGTTAACAGGAAAGTTCTTCAGTTTTTAAATACTCGAAAAGCTGAATGAGTAAAGCAATAACTGTTCAGCGTATATATGTGCATAAGATCACTAGGAGTAGGGAAACCAGTTCGTTAGATGTGAGTGATGATATAAACTCAGCTCATGTATGTGCATAACATCACTAGGAATAGGGAAACCAGTTCGTTAGATGTGAGTGATGATATAAACTCAGCCCATGTATGCAAAACGTTAACATTCTGTATTACCCTTTCTGTGCCCATTTCAAATGAAAAAAGCTTTTTAATATTCTTGCACAATCTCAACAAATACTGCAGAAACTGATTCGGCCACAATGTGGTTACGAGCTCTCAAACCCAAATTTAGCATACGTGGATGTAATGAAACAGATGTCCATAATGAGCTCAATTCTTTTAGGATCCTAGCTAAAGTTTTCTAGAATACAACTAGGCAGGAACTAGTTCGCCAAAAATCGGATGTCGCAAACTATTGGTCGTATAGTGCTTATTGTTTTTTTTTTCTATGAGACACGTGGTTGCTGCACTTCTTACACGTGTTCAGGCCATTTATATTGATTGGTGAAATAATAACGGGAAAGAGTCGATGACCTATAGGGGGCCGACCTATAGGGGGCCCACCTACCTGGCCTTTAACTGCATTCCAGGGTGTTGGAAATACATATACTTCCAAGAAACTATTAAAACGCGCATCCAATGTACTCATCTACGAAAAGAACACACACTTCAAATGAGGCCTCGTTGAATGCTATCAACACGACAGATAAATTAGAAGTACTATTTCACAGCACTTGAACATAGCTAAAGACTGGCTTTTTCAAAGTCCTCTATATCAAAATATATGCATCGGATACATACACAAGTGTACTACAGGACTCTCTCTCTCTCTCTCTCTCTCTCTGCATTGAAGCTTGCCACAGACGTTCCATCAATACAATAACAGGATCATTGTTGGAAAGTGCCATAGGTGACTTACACACAACACAATGAGAACACTGCACGTCAGTGCAGAGCCTTGAGCTTCGTGGTAATGGCGCATATGGGAGTAGCCCTTATCGATCTCGTGATTATCAGGCCAAGTTCCAATTCACCGAGAGAGTACTCTCTCGCTCACTATTGACGTCACAGAGAGTCCTCACTGCTGTCCCAACTCGGAGGAGAGAGCGCGAGAGGGAGAGTGAACGACGATGTACATTCGATGCTCATTCTCGCACCCTCTCTGGCAGCCATGTTGTTCTCAACTCTAACCTCAATATCCAGGCATATATTTCGTTGTTTCTAAAGCAGTGTTACAAATATTTTATCGACTTAAACTTAATTATTGTGTTTGTGAAATGTGCAATAACAACATTATTCCATTTGAGTTAGAAAATAAGTTATTATATTATTTTCACGTTTCATTTAGGTTAATTGTGTGCATATGATTAAATACTGTGATTCGCACATAAAAATTATGTTTTCACTCATGCAAAACTGTAAAAAATTCAAATAAGTTACTTTTTCATAAAATACTGTACATTTATTCGAAGAAAGTGAAAGGCCAGCAATATTTTATTTTTCTTTATTTATTACCTTTTCTGTCAGAGAAATAATGCCGAATGCTTACAGAGGACACAAGTCTCAATTCACTAGTGTGTGCCATAGAGTGAAAATAAGCACAATTTCGAGTTGAGACACGACCTTAGATTCGCGCACTCTTGCTCGGAAGTGACGTCAGGGAGTGCTGTTCCATATGACAAGAGTGCGAGCGCGCGATAACGAGTGCGTGATGCCAGTGAGAATTCGATGCACACTTTATGCGTGCTCTCTGGATATTGCTTGTTTTTATTTTTTGGGTCTCCATTACATACAATGAATACGAAAATCGTGTTTTGTTACTTCAGGTGAATGAAAACACAACTGAGCATTTTTCAAATAAACACACGGTAATAACACTAGAATATTTAGAGAGCGAGAACGAGTGCGAATGCAAGTGTGGATCACTTACAAATAAAGAGTACATAGGGAATTATGAGCGGGAGGGAGGGAGGGAGAATGTAAGTGCGAGTTATTTGGAACACAGCTTCAGTCTCAAACGCCAAAAATACCTTCAGGTAGGTGGGCCTTTTAAATATTCTACTTGTTTGTTATATATGGACAAACTGCAATATACAAATCCATATAATGACAATAATGCTAAACAAATTAATTTTCCATTTCTTACTACCGCTAGATGTCTTGAAAGAAGACTGAAGAGAACTTGTCAATTTAAAAAAAACGGTTTCCTATACTTATTAGTATTTTTTTTTCATGTTTGCACCAGGGCGTGCATTTAAAATTCTACCTATTTCCACTGCACAAACAAAACCAAACTTCAGTTATCATACTTATTTGAAAGAGAGTATTATACATGCATTTTGAATTACATACACTACTTCAGCAATGTCTGTCGCTAGCAGTCGACACACGACTTAATCAGTTTATATTAACATCTTTAAACAGATACTATAAAACATCAAAGAATTATAACCCCGTGAGAAAAACAACTTATGGACTTCACTGCTAAAATGCAAGAAATTTGTATACTTTTAACTTTTAGGCTTATAGGCCAGTTAGGCTGACTAAATTTTGTGTTCATTACAACTACTCAGATTCTAGGCTACATAAATAAAATATTTTTGTCCCCTGAATTTGAGTTTGAAGACACCATATATATATATTTATATTAATTTATATGTATATGCTAAAATGGAAGAGAGAGAGATAAATTTATCTTGAACAAAAGTACATCAAGCAAGACACAGCAAACCGTTTTTAGAAATAAGTTTTGCAGCGAACGAAGGTACTTTCTACGAACTTCTGTCTAATTAGAATGACACCAGGAATTATCTTTACGAGTATCCTGTTAAAGTTTGCTATTAAAATCAAGTACAAATATTTATGTGGTCGAGGTGAACATGTGTGAGTGATAAAATATTTTTTTCGTAAAGAACAACTTGAGATAACAGAAAATCTACAAAATTATTAGGCGGAAATAGACCGCTAGGCTACTGATACACTATACAAAGTAGAGAGAATGCACAAGTACTCGCATGACGGTGTCGTTGATAATACACTATACAAAGTAGAGAGAATGCACAAGTACTCGCATGACGGTGTCGTTGATAATACACTATACAAAGTAGAGAGAATGCACAAGAACTCGAATGACGGTGTGATGGATAATACACTATACAAAGTAGACAGAATGCACAAGTACTCGCATGACGGTACTCGTGGATAATACACTATACAAAGTAGAGAGAATACACAAGTACTCGATTGAGGGTGCCCGTGGATAATACACTATACAAAGTAGACAGAAAGCACAAGTACTCGCATGACGGTGTCGTTGATAATACACTATACAAAGTAAAGAGAATGCACAAGTACTCGCATGACGGCGTCGTTGATAATACACTATACAAAGTAAAGAGAATGCACAAGTACTCGCATGACGGTGCTCGTGGATAATACACTATACAAAGTAGACAGAATGCACAAGTAATCGCATGAACGTGTCGTGGATAATACACTATACAAAGTAGACAGAATGCACAAGTACTCGCATGACGGTACTCGTGGATAATACACTATACAAAGTAGAGAGAATGCACAAGTACTCGATTGACGGTGTGCGGGGATAATACACTATACAAAGTAGACAGAATGCACAAGTAATCGCATGAACGTGTCGTGGATAATACACTATACAAAGTAGACAGAATGCACAAGTACTCGCATGACGGTGTGATGGATAATACACTATACAAAGTAGACAGAATGCACAACTACTCGCATGAAACTATCGTTGATAATACACTTTACAAAGTTGAGAGAATACACAAGTACTCGCATGACGATGTCGTTGATAATACACTATACAAAGTAGACAGAATGCACAAGGACTCGCACGACGGTTCTCGTAGATAATACACTATACAAAGTAGACAGAATGCAACAAGTACTAGCATGACGGTGCTCGTGGATAATACACTATACAAAGTAGACAGAATGCACAAGTACTCGCATGACGATGTCGTGGATAATACACTATACTAAGTAGAGAGAATGCACAAGTACTCGCATGACGGTACTTGTGTATAATACACACACAGAAACAAAAGCCGGACAAACACATTCCATATGCGGATGCGTGGTCGTGCAACATTTTGCTGCCTATCCACGAGTATCGCCCTGTCAGTACTAGTGCATTTTGTATACTTTTCGAAGTGAATACGTTTTTAAATTTGCAACCATAGTGGGAGGTAATACAGAAGATCCGATGATGACAAAATCAGGGGATACAGTTTGACATTGCAGGTCCGAATCTATCGTCTACATTCAAAATTCAATTACACCACTCGATTGCCAATGGATCACAGAATATGTTACATTGAGTGAAGACTGCGAAGTATCTCCGCGGATTGGGAAGGGGTGGGGGATGTTGCACAATTTTGAGTTCGTTTCGCCGCGTCTCATAACTTCCGCGTAGTAAAAATTTTGACTGGGAGACGCTACGACGCTTGTTTAAGTTTCAATCGACAGCTCTCAAGGTCAATCGATTGCGTGTATAGAGTATAGAAAGATGTGTGTGGCATGGTTATGGTGAAATTGTATGCGCGTATTGTGATAAATTAAGAAAAGTTAACACAATGTCGGCCTATACTCGTCAAAAGGCCAAGTCGAAACACAGAAATCGTATACGGTTGGAAAGAGCATCTCAGAAGCAACCCAGTGATCCCCTTAAAACCTCATTTGACCGTGTGAAGCGGTGCCCGGAACGTAGAAAAATCATCAAGGCGTCCGAGTACGTTAACGTAGACGTATTGAAAAACAAACTGCCGTGTTCCCGATATAGCCAAACCCAATTGTTATAATGTAAAATTTACAAAACGGAAGCCAGTTATGAGATCAGTTTTCCATCAGTTGTGGAGCAGTGGTTAAGAAGTTGCCAGGGCCAGCAGTCGTACAATTCCCAGCAGCACGGATTTTCGAACCTTGCGAGGATGAGCATCGCTTTGCACAGATCCTGGAACGCCACCTCACATGGCGGCTGGGGACAGTCTGGACTGTAAAACATCTGCTGATAACGATTCCAGCGTTAGAGTCACTACACTTGTGAAGGGCACAGCCGGGTGTTGGCCGAGAACAGAGGGTTGATAACTGCGTGGCTTCCCGAATATTCTGGAACAACTGTACTGTAGTGCAGCACACGCCACCACCGCTCCCAGAGAGCGCTCTCTCGTTCTCTCGCTCTCGCGATGACGTCATTATGCCGTCACAGAGAGCGCTCTCTGCGCGAAAGAGCGAGAGCACAGAGAGAGCACGAAGTTGTATACTCGCTGGCGCTCTCTCGCAGGCGCCATATTTGTTTTCATTATTTCCGTGTTTGAATAAGGTTATAGTAGCTTTCTGGGCCAAAACCATGTTGAATTTTAACTGCAAGTGAATAGTTTCAACTGTTTTAAACAGCGAAATGACAAACGCAACATGTATTTATAAAAATATAAATACGGAATTCTGACTAAGTCTCGTTTTTTTCCCGTCACTCTGCTGTAACATGACAGTAAAATACAAAACAAAAAATATATAGTATTTTCTACGCTAATGATTATTCTGATAGTGTTATAATTATTTGTGAACTATTTTGAACACACATAAATTACTTACAATAGCTATGACCGCGTTGTTAGCTTAACATGATTTCCTGTCTTTTGGCATCAGCTGTCTGCCTGACGTCCGAGAGAAACGAGAGAGTGGTTGTCTCAACTCCACAGAGCGAGAGCACGAGAGAGCGCGAAGTAGTGCTCCCACCAGGTTGTGCGAAAGAGTGCTCTCTCTCTCTCTCTCTCTCTCTCTCTCTCTCTCTCTCTTGAGAGAGAGAGAGAGAGAGAGAGTATTCTTTAAATTAAGGCACGGCCTAAGTACAAAAAGTGGAGGACCTTAGCCGTTGATCAAGGGGGAGTGGCAGCAGGAAGCAGTGTATTCTGTTCTGCACTCAGACACATCCCACAGCATGGCCTTTGAACAGGCAAGTATGGCCGTAGAAGGCATACTTACACTGGAATTCCCTGTTTACTGTATCTTCACATCTAAAATATCAGTTAAGTTCAGTTTATATTTTTACTTGTTCTTTGATCAATAAAGTTATATCATGTTGAACCATACCTGGGTTCAATTAACAATAACAACGTGTAATAAACACTTTTGATATGTTTTTATTTTCAAAACCTCTACAAAATAACAAAATTACTATCGTTTCAAGAGTACATTAAAAAAACTTAATGAAAATACTCACAACTCCACAACTCACAACAATACTCCACAACTCACTGTAATGTTCTTCTTATACTGGCTCACAATAAAATATAATTTAGATTAGACCAGACAAACACAATCGCCGTACCAATTCATTAATAATGCCCATGACGTGAAGAAATTAGTTGCCACTCACCGGCCATAGAATCGTATGTTAGTCCAGTAATATGGTAGAAAATAAAAGAAAGTCTTGGTGGAGTTCTAATATTTGGTAACTTTATGATTTTTGGGTCGCTGAACACGAATCCGAGGTTTGCCAACAAGAATTTTCCCGGGAAATACATTTTTTTGCAAAAAAATATATAAAAACAGACTTTTCTTTGTTTTTTTCCTTCAAAATAACTCCAAAACTATGCATTTTGCGTGAATATCGACCATATATGTAATTAAAGAGGATAGAATTTTCTACATTTTATGGCTTAAAAGTTTTTTCTCTGATCAATGGTTTAGTCGTGAGAGTGCCGCAAAAATGGGCGTTAAAAGCCAAACACTGAAAAAACGGAAATTACGGCACTGTACGTCTATGTAACATGAAAACTAACCATTTTACGCAAACGTTGACCACTAGTGATACTAAAGATTGACTACATTTTACAATGAAGTTGCCTGATAAAAAATACGACGACTCATTATGAATCATTATTTAATTATAAATAATGATGTACATTAGTAAGAAACAGTAGTAAGTACATTTACATAAAGTAAAAAAGCACAAGTATTATTTTTGCATTCTTTTACTTGAAGGCCCCTGGTGTTAATCGAAGGTCACCATACACTCCTTCTGGCCTTGTGCTTTACACTTCTCTGCAGCCTGCAATAATGCAGTGAAGATTGTACTAATCAGTGGGAGGAGCAGGTATGAAGGTAAGATAAGCTGTAAATTTTTTTTCAAACGAGAGATCTGCTGTCACTTGCTCCATGAAAACATTTAATCCTGGTGTTATAGTGAAGTCTTTATACTAACTATATTGCCAACGAATCTCACATTTACAAGGAGAGACGTTTTCGGAGGTTGGGAATTCATTACTAAGATCTTGAATCTTAATTTCTTTGAGACCTTGACCACTCTTTGTTGGCTCAAACTGTTTCAGAGTCACTGCCCCAAAACTTCCGACAACAGCAGAAGTTGGTATTTCTGTCAATCGGGGATTTTTTTCATCTCCGAGTACTGCAGTTGTTGAGGCTACAGTGTACACCCCCCCCCCCCCATCACATGAAAAGTATTGTAACCATCAATCGTTTGACTATTAAAAACTGCGTTGTCGTAAATGAACTGACAAAATCCTTCTTGGTTTATTTTGATATCCGGTTTCATGGTTGATGAGATTTAAGATTTCAAAACGTACTGCTTCCTGGTACGATCTACAAAACCCCATTGAATTAAATACTTCTAACAACTTCCGGGAACCGCTCTTCTTGTATCCTACGTGAATGATGCCTGCCCAACTTGTAGATTCGACAAAAATGATTTGGACCTCACAGATGTGATAATGCTGTGAGAAAGAGTGTTGCATTTGTTTTTCCACTTCCGAGTATTACCACGTTTTCTCTTTAAAATCAAAGTTTCCAAAAAAAAAAAAAAAAAACAGTTGAGAGTTTCAGGAATTACAGTGTCCCTCTCTCCCAGGAAAAGGTCTGGTGGAGGACACTCTTGGATCTCATATACTGGTAATCTAATATCTTCGCAAATAATTTTTGCTGCTGCTTCAACCATTCGAAGCCTCTCTTCCCGATCAGATTTGCATGTTTGCTGATACAATACGTTAGTCAATATCTTCTCTCCTACATTCTTGAAACACACAACAGGCTTTTTTTTCTTCTGATTCTTTGTGATCAGTAAATCGTCTCCATACTTCTCAATGAGGCGAGCCTTGGCAGTTTTCACGTCAGGTAGATAACTTCCTGTTATCTGCTTCATCAGCTCTTCCATGGAGAACTAGCACTCGTCCTCGCTGTTTTCAAGGCAATCGTAGATACTTTGCATTTCTCTGTCGATTTACTAGGCAAATGGACCACGTTTCTACTGTTTTTGGGCCTTCGGCCGTCTATAAACATCTTCTAAACACTTGCTGTGATACTGAGCATCTGCTGCAATCCAAAATCATTCGCTGGCTCGATGCGTTGAATTATAGCCCACCCATAATCATCATTGCGAGCTATTGCTGCGTTCAGAACTGCAGTTTTCACTCCCATGTGTCGCACAGTATTGCGCTCGCTTGGTGGAAGTCTGGCTTGTGCTGCAGTGAACTCATGCGAAATGCGCAGTCCACATATAAAACAATTAGTTCGAAAATTACACTCAGGGTTTGATTACCTTAGTACTTGAGAAGTACTAGCACCTCGTCCCTCAACCCTCCTTACATAAGCAGTAATCATCCGTTCATTCACATATGCTTTTCTATACTTATTCACATCTACTGATGTTTTCCCCCTTAGGAAAACTCCCTTTCCATCCTTTCTTTCTGTACTTGCCTTGATTAACGATGCAATACCTCGACTTTTAACATTAGACTCCGAAATTCTATCTTCTAAGAAAGAGTCACAAATAAAATACAGCGATATCGCGCAAAACACACTTTGAATGCTCACTACACACGGAGACACGAACAGTGAATTATTGAACTAACAAGTAAATAGTCGAATAGGGAAACGGAGAGTAATGTGGCCTCATCATAAACTAGGGCCCTGTTGCCAAACCTATCTCTAGCTGGGGCGGGGCTGGTGGGAGGGGGGATAGAGTATGTCAGCGACGTGGGTTGCAAAGTGGGGGCGTGGGCGCTTGGCCAACGCTGTTTCACACCACCTTTAACCAAGTGGGAAGAACTGCAGACGAGGGAAAACCCATTAGATGAAAACCTCTGTCAATCATATAATCTTTAGTATCATTAATGGGCAACGTTTGAGTAAAAATGTTAGTTTACATGTTACATCGACGTACAGTACCGTAATTCCAGTTTTTTTCAGAATTTTGCTTTTAGCACTCATTTTTGTGGCACTCTCACAGCTAAAGCATTGATCAGAGAAAAACACTTTTAAAACATAAAATGTAGAAAATTTTGTAATTATTAATTTCATATATGGCCAACTTTCACCTAAAATACATAGTTTTGGAGTTATTTTGAAAAACCAGAGAAAATTCCATTTTTATACGTTTTTTTGCAAAAAAAAAAAACGTCGTTACCGAGAAAATTCTTGTTGGCAAACCTCAAATTCGTGTTCAGCGACCCAAAAAACATAAAGGTACAAAATATAAAAACTCCACCAAAACTTGAATTTATTTGCCCTTTTTGAGCACCTAATTCCTGGACTATGTCCCCGATGAACCCATGATGTGGAATCAATCGTCGTCCAAGGTAATAGAAGAATAATTTATTAACGAATGGGCCGCGGTTTCACACATCGCTCTTCCCCTTCGATCAAACTTGTGATGTGCGCAGGAGGGGATATGAAAGTAGAAGGGAAGCAGACCTAATAGAACATCTCTACCGCAGCATGCGCGTGGTCGTTAATGGAAGCTGAATTAATTCACACGAGATGGCAGCCACCACCAATACGTCTCAATGTGTACTAACAAATGTTTTATAAATCTGAAATGAAGGCTCGGTCACCAGTGCCTCCTTTGCTCTCTGATGGTAGCGGGCGTAAAAGCCAAGGTAAATTTTAGAAATTCTTGCACAGCTGGACCCACATTAGACAAATATGCTTTCTATCCCGCCCCCCTTTTTTCTTCCCCCTCACTGCCAACAAATACCCCGGAGAGCTTTAACACCATCACCTGTCCAGGTGGTATGATGTCCAGTTCTCCTGGGGTCAGGGGCCCGAGCCAAGAAGCCAAGATTAGTCGTTCACAGTATCAGGGGACAAGGGCAGTAATAGCATGCCCACCAGAATATGGTGAGGGATATATGTGGTGTGCATTTTATATCAAGTCTCTGGAGCCAGCTAGGGAGTGTTGAGGAGTGGAATGGTAGCATAGTATGTCCCACCCCTGACTACCCAGGCTCGAGGTAGGGCTAGTGGGTTAGGACCTAGACAGGTACACACCAAGACTTGGACCCTCGGCAGGCGAATGGGTGCAGTTATGTATTTCACAGATTGCATATCTCGTAAACACAAGCCAAACTGGAAGAACCGATACTGCCGACACCATGATTACCTTGACTACAGTAGTACAATAAGACCTCTCGGTCAGTGCACTTTTCTATTTTATCGCAGCGCTCTTAGCCTAAAGCCCTACCGCGCTTCGGCCTCCCAATAGGCTGGAAAGAGGAATCACGTCCTCTCACCACAAGGCGACCCGGATTAATGCGACTGTTGGCCAAATCCTAAGCCCAAACCTGGCACGTCCGCACATCCCTGCCCCCTCTGCCGCAGAGGTTCTGAGACCCTCGCACTCAGACACCAAGCATGTGGTCTGGCCGGAGTTCTACCCATACCCTAGTGCCACTTCAGGGCACAACCAGAGCGGGTTGCCGCTCACCGCCCGATATTTCCACAAGAGTGGGAATCTCTCCAGACCTCCTCCAGCAGCTCCTTGACTACAGTCAGCCGGTGACTTCCAACTTGCTGCCTGCAAATGCCATTGAGGCAGTCCCCAACTACTCGAGACGAGGACATACCGAGATCTGTTAGAAGAGTTCTGGCAGAACATCAGCCAACAGCACCAGTAGCAGCAGCAGACAAGGAATGGGCCGACCAGCTCGTCAGCTCCAGTTGAGACAACCCAGGCATGCCAAGTAGTCCATCTTGCAGCCAAACAATACTAACAGGGCAGGGCAGATGGCACTAGCTAAGATTTCTCCCCGATCGGCAGGAGTACGTTCTATGTGAGCAGGTACTTGCCTCCAGCAACCCAGCTTGAGAGCCGTACAGGGACTTGAGCACACAGGAGCTGTGGAAGCCAAGTCAGACGAGACAAAAAGGGGATCACAGGCAACAGCAGCCATTGCGAAAATCTCCAGTAACGACAGTGCGCACCGAGTTCAAAAAACAAAACCTTAATAACACATAACATACGGAAAGAAAAAACTTTAAAATAAAATGTAAAGCAGTTTGACTCATGATGCATACTGACATATAAAAGCACGACTTCGTTTCATCTTCATGTGACATTATGTCATCACAGGTGGGGTTTGAACTATGAACGACTTGCTACCAGTGTCTACCATCACGCCCCTAGACAAGGAGCACCCACGGACATGTAAGCCAAGATCGTTCTCGCATTTATGCCAGACATCACGCCACCCCCGCGTGTGATAGAAGCCAACCAAGCTGCCCAGCGCTGCGCCTGAGCTCCCACAGTCGACCCAACCTCGCAATACTGAGAAGCCCGCTTCTGCCATGGCCTGAGAGATGGCACCAGAGTACAGCTCCGCCTACAGATAGAGGAACTAACACAGCCACCCACAAGAGTAGGTGGATATATGTCCCTGCACCGCCGCAGAATGGCAGTTACCTCTCTACTAGTATTTCCTCTACCCACTAATAAATAGCATGGTTCCTATAGGCTGTTCACAGTAAAGTGAGAACTTTTTAATGCCCTGCTAAAATTCTCCTTTCAACTAATTTCTAACTTTCCGCCACTTTTTAATATAAACATTGCAATGTAACTAATAAACACAGTGTATACATTTCACCACTCTCAAAAGTTAACGTCTGAGGTTGCAATAAAATATATTTATTAGGGGTTAATGCAATTTGAAAGGGCCTTAAAAAGTGTTCACTTTACCGTGAATGGCCTAAACCTGTCTGTCTCCTGTAGCATTTTCTATAAATGCATGCAACAATTTTTAATTCTTTCCTGCTGAAAGGGTTTTTACGATGTGTATGTCGGTTTTTCACTTTCTCTTCTTAGTTATAGTAGTTCAGCCATAAGTACACTCAGGGAGGTTGTCATGGCCAAAACAAGGCTATGCCATCCAAATCCCTTGCTGCCACGATGCATGTCTCCTTGCACGATTTCCTTCCCTTGTACGAGTATTGGGCCTAACCCTGAGACATATTTAACTCCAGTCCCTACTGCGGGCTCACACCTAACACTAAGTTTTAGAATAGATTAGAAAGAAACATAACAGTTCATTCTGCACAGCTCGCTCCACCACCTCGTGTGCTGGAGCTTTCTGCGGACACCAACATCCTCCGGTAGGATCACCGCTACCTACCAGACATTCTTCAAGACCTTCACCAGCAACCCCCGAAGAAGTCTTCATTCCCTTTAACAACCATTACCCTTCTGGTAGTGACAGCCCGAGTCCCTTCTGGACAACAGCATCGATTTAGTTAGGGTCAGTTAGTATCATAGGTACCTAGCCGCTTCTGCTCATGTTTATATTAACCCTGGTCCCATTTTACCTGGTTTTATCATAGTCGACTTCTGTTACAGTGTCTTGTTAGTTAGGAGTTAGTACGGGCCACCATGTCTACTCATCATGGGAATAAACACACTTTTATTTATCGAAACACTGAGTACTTATTTCTAGGGTGACTGTGACTTTTAGTCCCAGTAGGTGTCAGTACACCAGGGAAAAGCAGGAGACTGCATCATTAAAAGCCATTTGCCGAACTTAGAGTAGGACTGCGGACTCCCTTAACCAGGTGCACATATGTCTCAAACACACCCATTAGATGGCCACCCATACTATGGATCAGGTACGGCAAGGTACCTGGTGCATAAATACGGTAGAGCCACAACCACTAGGAACTCAATCTACAAGGTGGTTAGTCAGCCAGCCCAGCAAATTCACTCCATCCAGCGCACTGTACTGTCGCCAAAAGGAGTGATAAGACTGGTTCTGTAGGTCTGGCCCCTTTGGAACCCGCCCGCGTCGCTGTCGGACATCCAGGGTAAACCCAGTGCTTTAACAACCACTCTGTACTTTCGCTGGTTGGAGTAATCGTGTACAACTCTTCGGCCACGGCTGGCTTTACACCTAGATAGGAATTCTTGCCACCTGCTCTTCTCTAGCAGGGCCAACCTTAGTAGCTCCCTTTATACCATACACCCATAGGGGTGGTGCAAAGTTGCGAGCTAGGAAGGTAGCTACTGCCTCCGAGTCCAACTTGAGTTGTTGCCCAGAGCCAACTGCCCTCTGCAGTCTAACCCCCCGGGAATGAGTTCAAGCCATCCGACAACTGGAGAGGCCTCAACTTCCACTTTCGCCCACCCCACGGCCTCTATTCTACCGACCCTACAAGACTAACCAGTGAGCCACATCAAGTCGTTGCCGACATCCGTCAGGGACTCCACGTACCACTGGATATAGCGAACCCGTGGTTACAACCCAGCAGGACCAGCAACCCTCCACGGGCTTTCATTAGCACCACCAGCCACAACACCACCTCCGCCCAAAGACTGGACATGAGTTTCAGCTGGCACCAGCAGCAACAGCAGCCAAGTGGCTGTGTGTAGACCAGTGTTGCAGAGTACAGTTAAGCCCACACCAGACTTTGTGCCATGCCATCATGCCACTCACCTCAGCTTATATAGGGCTGGGGTCCAGTTAGCAGCAACTAAATTCAGCCTAGTCATATCACCTGTGTCTGTGACAGACATATTACAACCTTTCCCGACCGTGACATCGTCGTCAGTCACCCGATGCTATGCATCAAGAGTTTCCATTGCGCCCAATGTGAGGTCACAACACATTAATTAGTTACTAAAGCAGAACCAGGATAGCACGACCTCGAGAAATAGTTAAACTAGCCAGGAGCCAAACCAAAAACCAGCCAGACTTCGGGGAGACTGTAAACAACCCGTAGCGCTCAGTAGTAACTAGCCGAGATGTCCGAATCCAATTTGAGCCTTGCTGACAAAGGCGAAACAGCCACTACAATGGCAGCCACCACTGTCAATCAAACCAAGAGGTGCAAAATATCCACATGCCCCAGAGCAGGTGTTAACTTCATTAATTGCGCACATTGCCAGAATAAATTCCACTACCTATGTCAGGGATGGAATGACGAACCCAGTTAAAATGATGGGCTGGAATACCACTGTAATGAATATCGGACCCACCAGACTGCCTACTGAAGCTGGCTTACCTGCGCTGAGCAGGGGATTAAAACAGTAAGACGTATTGCATGTACGCAAACATTTCATCACGTATACATAGGTTGGCCAGACGCAAGAATCATGAGACCAGGCTTAGTATACAGGTGCGAGGTTTGCCGACAAACATAAGAATACAAACCAGATAATCCCGGCACTCACTACATAATGACATCCACCCGTGGAAGCGATGGGCCACAATTACCACAGTTTGAGGGAATATCACATGAAGACCTGGTAGCATTTACCTAGGGATACCAGCGAGAGTTTAGTTTAGTGAAAACGAAGTCCCTGTTCAACATTGGGTCGTTAAAACCCATCAACAATTGAAAGGAAAACTGCTAGACTGGTGGAACAAATACGGAAAATTCATTACTGAATGGGGGCCACTTTGTTCGTGCCTAGCCACCCAGTTCTCGGGCGAAGAAGTGCTGGTGTACTTAACTAACGAGTTCCATAGTCGAACCCAGACCGCCGAGGAAGAGGCTGAAATCTTCATTCGACGGAAGGTGCAGATGTAACACTGTAATTTCTTCGAGGGGGGCGAGGAAAGTTATGTACGCGACATTATGCATATGCTACTGTCCAAATTACGAAACCTTCTCTAAATTCCTTGGCCGCAGTCATTAGATGAATTAGCTCGCGAGACAGGGCGAAATTTCAAAATGCAGGCCAATTTAGACGAGGAAAACACCAAAAAGAGCCGAACAGGGACCCTCCCCCTCCTGTGTCGCTTCTTAAGTGCGGCACTTTAACTGAGACTGCCCAGTCAAGCAGGCAGCCTGGGGGCGAGTGGGAGAAGGAGGAACAATAGACTTGCTTGAACCTCCGCAGCATGTGACAGAAATTGAAGGACCTAGCCAGGCAGGAAACACCAGAATTTGGGTGTTAAGCGGGCCATCAACACCGGGAAACACAAGCCCGTCTACATGCAAACACTAGCTGAATAATGCGACCCACCTGAAGCCCAGCATATAGAAGTGGAGATTAATGAACATCGGGCAATCGCCCTCTTAGATGCCACT
Source organism: Dryococelus australis (assembly GCA_029891345.1). NCBI lineage: Eukaryota > Metazoa > Arthropoda > Insecta > Phasmatodea > Phasmatidae > Dryococelus > Dryococelus australis. The sequence goes on from CM056993.1 coordinate 5,596,589, forward strand.
ATGGGGAATATCGTGCGAAATAATTTGCTCGCCTCTGCACAATGAGCTTCACTTCGCCCACAAACGTGCCTTATGCATATGGCACAGCATTACTGGACCCTTAAGGTCGATGGCCGAACTACTCTTGACAGTAGGGATACACCATCACTTAAACCAAACAGAATTCATAGTCTCACCCGACATTGCAGAGGTAATTATGGGACTATGCCAACAACAGTGTAATATGGATCACAGTCAGCAACGTATCTATATCGGAGACAAGCACCGGGTGACCATCAACTGGTAACACAGCCCGAACCCAGCGATCCCATCCCCGATTGCACCCGAGGAAATTAATTACCTGCTAGCAGAACCAGAATTCGTCCAGCTTCGGCAAATACTGGACGACCATGCTTGAGCCTTCAGTCAAGGGAAATCATATGCCAGACGTGCAGTATTCAGCATGAGATTTGGTCTGGCACTGACATGCCTTTTATAACCGACCCTACCACATGTCTGCCTGGAGACGACACCTCATTATGACGCAAGTCCAGGTGATGAAGGAGCAAGGGATTGTGGACCCATCAGACTCACCTTACAATTCCTGGGTAGTTTTAGTCCCGAAGAAGGCAGGGCAGCTAAGATTCTGTGTAAATTTGAAATACCTAAATGATGTTATGCACCTCATCGCACCGCCGGCCATTAACCAAACCCACATTCTCCCGGATATAGGAGAAGCCAAAATCTTTAGTACCCTAGACAAGTACATCCTGACAGCAGAAAGTACACAGATTTTACTACGCCAGAGGGCGAAACCCTGCAAATCAGAGCAATGCCTTTCGGGCTCAAGAATGTCCCCACCACCTTCCAGAGGTTAATGTCCACCGAGATCCTTATTGGCCTTATAGGCCAGTTTTGCTTCGCCTACCTCAATGACATAATTGTGTACTCAAAGTCCTAGGAAGAGCACTGTGGACACCTCTAGAGAGTACTAGAGATACTCGAATTGCATGGCTTAATCTGTAAGTTTTCCAAAAGCCATTTTGGAAAGACTACCATTAACTACCTGGCACACGTAGTCAAGCCCTAGGGAAACAACTACCCCCAGGCCACCTCGAAACTAGCCATTGAGGAGGCAAGCGTATACGAGTGACATTTTGTCATGTTGGTGAACCTGCAGTGAGACGAACAAATATTAGCGGAACTCAGCAAATCAGAAGCGTCACTTGTATCGCGTGAGTTTGTTTATTTACATTGTACGCGATTGAATAAGCAAATGGATAAAATTACCAAAATAACCAACAAGTAGAAGTTTATTCTTCTCGAATTCGTAGAAGGTTACATAATTGAATATATGGTGTTGTGCCGTTCATCTATGATGTTTACAGAGAATTAATTGTGAAAATAAAACCTCGTGTTGTCCTTACTTAATCTCTACGTACGTTGGAAATACCAACGAAATTAGGTTGTTGTCTTTGTTAGTGGCATGATTTGATGCAATATTTATATGCCTTACAGCTAATAATATGGATATTAAATGTTACACGGAACAGCAGATTTGTTTTTTGTCTTTCAAATAGTTTACGTGGCAGGGATTGGTCAGCAAAATTCTTCACTGTGGAAATTACATACAATTTAATTGAGAACACAGTTGTGTGTCATGCATTGCCATAATGTTTACATTGCATTATAAATAATGAAATGTGAATGTATTTGATAAGTTGCCCATCGTTTGGAAAGTATTAGCAACTACATGGCACTTACTTTGATAGACGTCGTGTTTGAGTAAGAGCAACTGTGAAGTCCATAGATACTTTTAATGTAATAATACTGCAGACGTAGATCAAAGGTATAAGTTATTTTGGGTAGTGGGTTATAGTTTTTAGCTAGTAGTCTGACGTGCTATTGAATTTAATTAATTTACACTGTTAAAAAAAAAATTGTAGGAAACAATAAACTTGCCCAAGGCAAACTGACAACTGAATGGACAGCCAAGGATGCCAGCTGGTTGTGGGAAGAAGTTTCTGTGAAATTGAAAGTTTGTGAAATAATAATAACATATGTTATTTAAAGAGTTTTATATGCAAGACTGGCTAAATAATAACTTATGACGTCTAACTAACCAACTATGAGTCACTGAACAATAATGAACGTTAGTAGAAGGCCTATGTAAATTACACTTTTACTCATAACCTCATTTTCACTCACTACACACATTTTACTTCTTGTCAATTCAACAAGCTCTTAAGTTGCATAGGATTATACATTCGGCACAGCATAAATTATGTGTCAATTGAATTCACACAGCAACAGTCATCTTATGTCTAATATTTTGTTTGTTTTGATGCGCTACTCGTCTACGACTCCACATCTTGCACGACGATGATCGAGAAAGTGGCCACTCGCACGGTCGAGATGTATACGATGGCTCTCGTATCGTTCGAATTTCCCGTTTTCTAACATCGTGCGAGTCACGGGCGTAATTCGAAGATTTCGTATACGAGTGCAGTTTGAGCTTACTGTCCGTATTATGTCGTCTGCTAGCCTGAGATTTGTACAAATTCACGTTTTGCGACATAGCTTTCAGTTTATGTAAATTGTGCTGGGTGCTTATAACCATTTGTCCATCCTGTAGCTGAAGCAAAAATATCAACGAGTTTGTGTTAGTAATTGTAAATTAATCATTTTTTTGAGTGTTTATATTTCGAAGGACATAGGCTACAGGCAGTGGTCGTCTATTTTTAAAATTTCGTCCGGTTTGCCTGCATAAATTCTGTTTGGTTAAAAGTAGTGTGTGACTGCTGCCTTGACTTTGTTTGTTGGAAATTCTCTTGATGGCCTTGAATGGGGCATGTTGTTTGTGCTGCTTCTGCTCTACTGTCGTTCTATGCCGCTTGGTGCAGCGGGAATATTATTATTAACTGGTGTCGTCCCTTTTAGTTCGTCGAGCTTTATGGGAGTTTCGTAAGGATGCCTTTACACACATAATAGATTTTATTAGAGTTATATCACCAGCATTTACTGTGTACCTTTTATAGCGTGGTGGCTTTAGTCGAAGTCACGTGCTTTGCAGAGGGTACATAGCTTTAGTTGATCAGCCGGTTGTTTTGGTTTTAAGGTTGATTGGTACAAGGGACGAGAGAGAGAGAGTTTTTTTTCTGTGATTTGTATGCTGTTGAGAAGTTTTTTATTGGGAAATTGTAATGTTAAATGGATATGGCCGAATCAAGCTTATTATGGGGAAGCAAGTTTTGATCATTTATATATGTATTAAGGGTATGTTGAGGCTTCGATGTGTAACTGGGTGCGTAAAACGCCATACGCGTGGTGATTTGGATTGGCACTAAACTGTCTTAGTGTCGGTTGCATCAACATCGCACCGATCCGAGATCGAATGACCGTAGTTCTATAACAGGATCCAGTTTTAATTTGATTCCAATGTATAAAGTTGCACCAACGAAACTCTAAGATTCTTTATCTCCATTTCCTCGATCTTGGTTCCAAAGTGAGAGATCGATATTAAGTGTGAGACAAATTTTCCTATTGGTTCGTATTATATGACGTATTGGAAGTAGGCGTATTATTCACTACAGATAGAACTCGATGTGCCATGTTTTATCTGTTTTAAGTGAATTATTGTTGTGCGTATTTTACTGAATTATATTTCAGTGCGTATAATGCTATTTTAATTTCCCAAGAAAACAATCTACCGTAGTTGTATCTGTTGGCATATTTTCAAACTACTTTGTCGACGATGGTTGCTGATCTCGGATCAAGATTTGGAACCGCCAATTTCTGTGGTTCGAAATGGACTTCATCTCGATCTCAGCCCAGCTCTGAACTCGAATTGTGCAAACTGTTTTCTGTTTCGATCTTAGATCCGATCTCAGATAGAGTTTCGAACCACGATGGTGCAACCGGCCCTTAAGCCTTTTATTCCAGCCTTTATTGAAACAGTGAAATAAATTTTATACAACTAGCTGTTAAATATTAATTGTTATTCAGAGGCAAGACAATTAGTGGAATTATTATCTTGGAATATAAATGATATGGTGCTGCATATTGAGTTTTAGAATGTTTTATTATTGTAAACAAATGCTAAGGAGCCTTCATAGTCTGGCTCAACTTGATAATAATAGTAAATGTTTTATAGTTGGCAGCTTTAATTCTTTCATTGTTATGCAGTATCAAGTCAAATGTTGTGCAGAAATTGTAATTTCTTTTAAAGATATTTGAATTATAATCTGCAATTTGTTAAGGAGCTTTCATCTAATATTGTGGATCTTATCTAATGAATATGATTACTGGTATTATAAATTGTATCAAATTTATGAATGTTTACCTCTTGTGATTGTTAATGCAGTGCTTATTTTATTGCATTGTGTTTTATTGAAAGAAAGAGTTTTTTCTTGCTTTGTTGACTGTTATGTCCTGTTATGTATGTATCTCTTACTGGTACTTATCAAAAACCATCCTACATGATCGCGCACCTTTACACACAGGCACATCCTGCATCCACACTGGTGCCAACCTGATATCTCTCACTTCCCTTACCTGCTGATAATCGATATTGTCACATATCGACTAGACACTATGACGCCATACCACACAATACCACATTTCCCGCTTCAAGATATTTATATCACATAGTCTGAGTCATGTGGAAGGGCATGTGGAAGGGTATTTCTGCCTACTGGAACAATGGATTGGAAGAATTTTCCCCTCCCTTGGAGGGGGAGTCACTGCAAACCCTTTGAAGGGCTCTGACAAGTCTTCACTGACCGCTGGTGATGAGGAAGGACATACTGCTATTGGTCCCACTGGCGCTGAGGGAGGACATGCCACTACTGGTACCACTGCTGCTGGCCCGTCCATGCTGCTATCTGGGATTTTTGCATCCCCTAGTGCCGATGGAGGTGTCTCAACCAGCCACTCCCCCAGCTTGATGCACTCCAACTTGTTGTCTTGATCTGGTTGTCTCAAGCTGCTGGGGCTTCTCTCTCTCTCTCTCTCTCTCTCTCTCTTCCCCTCTTCATAACAGCTGTTGCCTATCTGCGGAGCAACTGACCCACATGTCGCTGACATGTCTGGCCATCGTTTCTCATCACAATGTATATATGGTGACCCACTTTAGACTGCAGTGTCCCTTCTTACCATTTACGCCCTCCAGAGTAATTCCTGAACAGAATAGTATCACCCACACTGAAGTTACGACTCCTTGTCTGAGGTACCTCCACTGGAACCTTAGAGTCTTCTTTAGTCCATGGGTTAACAAGCTCCAGAGCAGTTCTCAACTTATGGCCTGTGGCCATGAGCAATTCAACTGGTGACTGCAGACCCCTGTACATGGTGTGGAATGCAAAGCATACAATGTTCAAGCTAACCTCATCTGCCAATCACCTGAAAGGATTTTCTTTAATTTGCGCTTCACTGTTTGCAGCATTATTTCTGCCTGTCCAGTACTGGATGGGTGGAATGGCGTGGTTCTGATTAGACTGATTACATTTTTGGCGAGAAAGTCCCTCATTTCACTTGACACCAAAGCAGTGCCATTGTCAGATACAATATACTGTGGCAGACCATGACAACTGAATATGTCCCGGAGCTCCCGTATCATGCTCGCTGATCTTTCTGATTATATTTTCCTGACTTCTAACCACTTTGAAAAGGAGTCTACTAGAATCAAAAATCTTTGTCCCTGAAAAGGACCAAAGAAGTCAATGTGCACCCGGACCCAAGGTTTTACGGTGCTGCCCCACAGAATATCCTTCTGTTTAAGTGTATTTGACCGCAACTACTGACATTCAGCGAATTCCCCCACCCATCGTTCAATGTCCTTATCCAATCGTGGCCACCACATGTATACCCGAGCAAGGGATTCTGACCTTATCACCCCATCATGAGCTCCATGCAACACACTCAACAACGAGGCCCTTAATTGTGATGGAATTACTACTCTATTACCCCAAAGCACACATCCTTTATACACTGACAGCTCATCCTGCCATTTTTCATGTGGTTTAAAATCATCCGATCTCACATCATTCGTCCACCCATGGCACACCAATTTGCTTACCTCTGAAAAATGGGATCACTTGCTGTAGCTCTCTCAATCTCGCTGTCAGTCACTGGACCAACTGGCATGGCTTCCGGCATCAGAACATCACCTACCACTGGAACCTGTACCGTCTTTTGCACTGGGAGACTGCTCAACGCATTAGCATGGCTTATACTATACCCTGGTCTGTGCAGCAACTGATATTCAAACATCGATAGTCACAAACTCCAATGAAACAACCTGGGAGACAGGATTTTTGGTGTTTGCTTGGCGGGATGTAGCAACCCCATTAGGGGCTTGTGGTCAGTTACTATGGAAAATGGGCGACCTGTTACATATTGTCGGAATTTTAATGCAGCAAACATTATAGCCACTGCTGCCTTGTCCACTTGTGAGTAATTTCGTTCCCTCTTCTGTAGCATCCGCGAACCAATTGCTATGGGAGCTTCTGTTCCATCCTTAAGTACATGAGCCAGCACGGCTCCTACTCCATACTCTGTCGCATCACATGTAAGAACCAATGGTTTCCCAGAGTCATAGTGGAGGAGGACACTCTCAGATTGCAATAGTAGTTTCGCCTGTCGGAAAGCACCATCATGTTCCTTAGTCCACTTCCAGGGAGTTCCGAAATCCAACAACCTATGAAATGGTTCCAGTAATTCGGCCTTGTTGGGTAGGAAATACTCATAAAAGTTAAAAAGTCTCAGAAAAGCACTAAGCTCTCTCCTTGACATCGGTGTTGGAGCACTATGGATTGCCTCTACCTTATCATTTGTTGGGTGTACCCCCTCTGCATCAATGCAGTATCCGAGAAATATCACAGACCTCCTGGCAAAACAACCTTTGGTTTTTTTCAGTCGTTACCCCATGTTGTCTATGCATTCTAATACCTGATCCACCCAGTGCCAATGCTCCTCTGTGTCTTTGCCTGTGATCAAGATGTCATCCAGCAATACGACACTGGTATTCCTCCTAGCAGTGTTTCCATCATTCTCTGGAATGTCACAGGCCCACTGCTCACTCCAAAGGGTACCCACTTAACTCTAAACAAGCCTTTCATAGTGTTCAGTGTTAGGATTTCTGATATAGCTTCTTCCACTGACAACTGTAAATAAGCCACCTCTAGATTCAATTTCGTGAACAACACCACTCCTGCTAGATTCTAAAACGTCTCATTCGTCGTTGGTTGGGAGTACATAGAACTTTTGCAGACAGTGTCAATGGTACACTTGTAATCTCCACATATCCGTAATGAGCCATCTGCTTTCCGAATGGGCACTATTGGTGTTGCCCATGTAGAAAACTGTACTGGTTCTAGTAACCCTCGCTCCACTAATCTGTGTAACTAGGCGCAGACGTGGTCGTTCTGTGCAAATGCCACTGGACGGCTTCTTCTGAAAATAGGTTTAGCATCTGGCTGTAGCTCTACAACCGGTAGTCCTACATACTGGCCCAGATTACTATTGGAAAAGACACTAGGATATTTGTTTATTACCTCTAATGCTCTTGCCTCATGTGACACTAAAAAAAAACTCCTTTCACTGAAATTCCCAATGGTCCTAACCAATTTCGGCCCAACAAGCTCGGACCATTGCCTTCTGACACTTCCACTGCCTTGGTCTGCACTCAAATCTGCAGGGACCCTAAAATTCGCAGCTTTTTCTGAGACCACGTATGCAAAACCATGTTGGTATCCTGTAATGGTGGCTCATCTAGCGACAACTGTTTGAAATGTTTTCCACCCCATGATGGTCTGCCCTTCACCTGTAACCATTTCAATTTGGTGCACCTTCCCATCTAACCACACTTCTATCAGTATTGGTGCTTGCCTGTTCACTTTGGCTTCTGTCTGAAGCAAACCGCACATGGATTCGTCTTTATCTTGGTGGCCTCTGCCTGTTCTGATAACCTATACATTGTGCCACCTACGGAAAGGCCCTGTCTGTTTCCTTGCCGTTTTGACCTGGTGTTACATGACTTTTTTTTTTTAGTTATGCAAGCTCTCAAGTGACTGGCCTTGCCACAGAAATGACATGGTTTTAGCATGTCTACACTTATTTGGAGAATGTTCTCCCCTACACCTCCAACACAGGTTGCTGTAGCCTTTAGCCTCATCTGTAACTTGTCGCTCGTCCTGTGCTCCTGTTCTTCTGATCGTTCCTGTTAAATTGGTGGCCGAGTCATAAAATTCCTCTTTCCTTCTTCTGAAGCTTCCCTTCAGCTTATGCACCGACTTACACACTTCCTCCTTACATCCCCTCTGTTGCCACCATCGCTGAAGCCTATTTCACAGCATCCTTGAATGTCAATTCATCTTTGGATAGCAATGCATGCTGCATTGATTTTTCCCGCATTCCGCACACGAATCTATCCCGCAACATACGGTCCAAGTCCGATAAATTATAGTGAGTAGCCATTTACTTAAGCTCAGCCACATACTGTGCTACTGTTTCACCATCAATTTGGTCTCTTTTATGAAACTTAAAAAGATTCTACTACATCACTCGGCTTTGGTTCGAAGTGTTTACTGAGTAAGGTTAGGATCTCCGCTAACCCAACTTCTGAGGTGGACTTTGGGGCAATCAATGACAATCAATGATAAAACTAACCCATACAACTCGGATTCCGCCACCATGTAGAATATTGCACATAGTTCCTGTTCCTTTGTTACTTTATTTGCTAGAAAATAAAATTGCAGGCACTCGGAGTACGCCCTCCACATGCCCCGACCCGGCACAAACTCGCCGAATGCCGACAACAAAGCCATTATGCCCTGCACTATTTCAACACTCCAAACTCGTTACTTCAACCATAACACACTTCCAATTTCCTCGTCGTCAATGTTATGTCCCGTTATGCATCTCTTACTGGTACTTATAAATAACCATCCTACATGATCGCGTGCCTTTACACATAGACACTCAACATACACACAAGTGCCAACCTGATATCTCTCACTTCCTTAAACCTGCTGATAATCGATATTGTCACATATCGACTAGACACTATAACACCATACCACGCAATACCACACTGACACGTTTACCTGAGCTAATTGTAATAAACCTTTTGTGTCACCGATCTTTAGTGTTAAATTATAGTGCTCCGACACAATAAAACTATGCAACTCTGCCCTTTGTTCACAAATATGTCTTGTTTGTTTTGTGATCACCATGAGTGATGTAAACTACCTTTATCAGCTCATTAAGGAGAAGCTGCAGAATTTCTTATGGTATTGGTATCAAGATATGGATGAGGGGATAACTTCTGTTGAACTTCGCAAGATGGCGGTTGGGCTGTGGCGATGCCAGCAAAGTCTATTGGGGCAGTCATCCTCTGGGTGGGCGAATCCGGTGTTTCCTCAGGGTCCTCCCAGTTTCATAAGTTATTTTATGTATTCTTGCAGCAGGTTATTTCCTTCTTTAGAGTCGGTGCATATCCTACAGTTTTAATAGTCGTTTACAACTTAGTCTTTACTTGAGTCCTGAAAAGACCTTGTTGAAGGTGAACACTGTAAAATGTCAAGGCTACATTCTGTATTTGCTCCAGGAGGAGATTGCGACTTCCGGTAGGGGAACCTTTGTCAGTTTCAAACTGCGAGTTATTAGGGCATTGTTTCCTCCATGTATTAAGCACCAATGTGAGCGGGACTTCATTTTTAGATATCAGAAGCCTGGGGAGAGCCCTTGTGAATTCATTGACTCAATATTCTCTTACCATGATGTGTTATGTTTGCATATGGAAGACAAGGATTTGATTGGGGTGATAATTAATAACTTGGTGCTATACGTTCGTGCTCAGTGCACCTTGGTAGCTCCTCCTCGCATCTCGCATATTGCAAAAATTACGACAATTATTTTCAGTCGAGATACAGGATCGTCTTTTCGCTTCAGCCAACTACCAGGCTAATTTTCCTCCACCAGCATGTTTTGTTAGAGCTTGTGATGCTGCCTCTTCCAGTCACAGAGCTAGTGTGGAGGATGTCCAGCAACCTCTAAACTCATTGCGCTGTTGGAACTGATCTGTCTTTGCCCATGTTGCGAAAGATTGTAGCGCTAACAGGCACCCATTCGAAGAACGGAAATGCTTTCAGTGTGGACAAGTGGGCCACCTCCTCAAGGCTCGTCAACGCACAGAAAATATGGAGGAGGGAGGTGTGGCCATTTCAGTCTTTTGGCAGCAAAAAAACAGTGCTGGTTATGGAAGTGCTCTGTTTTAATTACTATTGGAGAGCATAACTATCCAGCTTTAGTTGATAAAGGTGCCACTCATTGTGTTATGAGTGCCACCTTTTTGAAACAACTATTAGAATCTAAGGTGATCTATAAAGGGTACACTGACCAATCAGCAGAAAAAATGTTTGTGTGGCAAATGGTGACTTGGTCACTAGTGATAGGGTGTCGATCTTCATTTCAAGGTCGGAAGTTTCTCGTGGACCTTTCAATTCTGTTTTTTTTTTGTGCCTATTGCATGACTTCATCTTGGGTCTGGATTTCCTTGGAAAGATGAGAGCCACAGTTAACCTTGACGAACATTATCTGTCATTCGGATTTGCCCCTGACATCAGAGTCGGGTTGCTCGAAGATCCTGGTGGTGAGGTATTTTCGTCCTTAGTGAGTAGTGTTAGGGGAAAATCATATTCCTAGCAACAGCTAGATAGTTTGAAGGAGGCATTTCAGGACTTTATCACCACTCATATAGGGAAGTGTGATGTCCTTCCTTACAAATTTTCCCTAATTGGTGCCATCCCAGTTAGGGATCATCATTTTAAGTGCCCTCCACTTAAACTTCAAACCTTAAGGGAGACTATAAACAAATTGCTGGAAGCAGGTGTCATCGTATCGTCCACTTCCGATTATTGTTCACCAGGATTTCTAGTAAGAGAGATAGCGACAAGTATCATCTGGTCGTAAATCATTCTCTTGTAAATCATCAGATCCATTAAAGATCTCTTCCCACTGCCCACCATAGACAGAGCTCCCCAACATTTCGGCAAGGATCAAGTGTTTTCCACTTTGGATATTAACAATAGCTTTCACCAGTGTCTTATCGATTCTTCATACAGAAAGTACACTGCATTTAGTACTCAATGGAGCCAGTACGAAATTACTCGTATACCAATAGACTCTAACTTAGGCAGCCAAACTTTATCACGAGTGATGGACTATGTTTTATCAGAATTTAAATTAAAATTCATGTTGATTAATTACACATACATCATCGTATATAGCGAGGATCATGATTCCCATTTAGTCCATCTCCGTCAGGTACTTCTTAAAATGAGAGAAGTTGGTCTGATGGTCAATCGTGAGGTGACCTTAGGTTCCAACAAGGTCCGGTTTTTGGCATATCTGCTGTCGGAAGGCCGATTGAGGATAGACCCAGGTCGAGTTAGTCGTGTGTTGCACTTCCCTCATTCGAAGAACCTCAAGCGAGTGCAAAAATTCCTAGGAATCCTATACTATGCTATGTTCATCAGTGGCTTTTCGGAAATTGCTGCACCACTAAACCTTTTGAAGAAGAAAGGGGTGGTGTTCCATTGGGGTCCGGAGCAGGAGTCGGCCGTTTGTAAACTCAAAGATATCCCATCCTCTTCACTGGTACTTCACCTACCAGACTTTGATCGCAGGTTTGTCATTCACGTTGACACCTCTTCCCTGGCTCTTGGCACTGTGCTGAGCCAGCGGACAGAGTGGGGTCTTGCTCCTGTAGCTTTTGCCAGCCATAGCTTGGTGGACCCTGAACATAGGCTGGGTGATAATGAGACTACTTGTGTGCATTTTTGGATTAGAAAAGTTCGCCTCATATATTGAGCCCGACGAATGTGATCTATACACCGACAATCAGGCCCTTAGCTGGGTCCTTGCCCATCCCCAAAACTGGCGAAAACTTGGATGCTGAATTCCGCATCTTTCCCGTTCCAGATTTAAGATTCGCCATGTTCGTGGTACGAACAACTAGGTCGCGGATGCATCGTCCCGTATGTATGATCCGATGGAGTTTGAAATTGAGAATTTGGTGGCATCTGAGGCATCACTTAATGTGATTCAGAGGTTTTCTGAGCTTTTCATGAATTTTCATTGCGCTCAGGTTACAGATAATTTCTGTGTACAGGTTTTGAATGATATTAACAATGGAGTCTCAGTTCCATATGTTCTCGAGCAAGGTACTTTGTATTTTATGGGTAAAAATGGACGAGCCAGGAGGATATTTGTTCCCGAGTCATTAAGATCAATTGTCATGTCCTACTTCCATGACTCTGTTTATGGAGATCATTTAGGAGTGGGCAAAAACCTTTCATAAGATAGCTGCTCATTTTGCTTGACCGACTCTTAAGCCGACGTTTCCGAGTACGTTCGGTCGTGTGATTTGTCAATGCTGTACGCAAGGCAGTTCACACCCATTTTGGGCAGACTATTACCCATATTCCTCCAGCTCCTTGGACTGCTGTCCATCTAGATATTTCTGGGCTGCACAAGGTCGAATAAAGGCAGCGTGTGCATTATAATATTGTTGGACACGTTTACCCAATTTGTTGTACCGTTACCCTTAAGAAATATGAAGGCGATTTCAATTGTTAAAGCCCTTACAGAGAAGGTTTGCTAAGTCTTTAGTGTACCCCTGAAGATCGTCACTTACAATGCAAAGTATTTTACCTCTCTGGTTTTCAAAAATATGTTTTTCTGCTGGACGGTCAAGCAGTTTAATTACCAGAAGAGTAATCAGGCAGAGTGGTTCAACAAGAACCTGGAGGCTTGTCTCACCATATTTTATAACCAAGATCACACCCTTTGGGACCAGGACCTACATTTCATTAATGTGGGGTTTAATAGTGCTAAACATAATTCGACGGGAGTTCCACCTTCTCTCGCTTTTCTTGGCCATCCCCTTAGTCATACACTTCTAAACATTTGCAATATATCCCCCATCCCCTCCCCACAAGGTGATGCTGACCAAGACCATTTGCTTGAGGAGGTCCACCATCATCTTGAAGTGGCGAAGCAGTAGGTTGTGTCCAAGTTCGATAAAAGTAGAATTTCCATTCAGTTAAAAACCCGGTGGTATAGTTTTATGTAGGAATAACCTATTGGCAGACTTGGAACAGAATATTAGCTGCAAGTTAATATCCAAGTTCTCAGGGCCTTATTGTATCACAGAATTTTTAGCATATAATACGGTTTCTGTTGTTACGCCAGAGTTTAAGAAGTTTTTTTTAGAAAAAAAAAAAACCTCTCATATTAAGGCGTATGTGCCTAGGCAGTACGATGATATTTATTGTTCATTGTACAACTGGCTCTCCTTTTTCTCCTTTGTTATTGTATTACCCTTGTTGTCTTGAGTTTTTCCTCACATTATTCCCTCTGTTTGCATGGCTAACTCACTCCCTCCAAGTTGAGCCTAATGATGATGGTGCCGCCCGCTGGAGATGGTGTTTTCTGCAGTTTGGTCTACTGGAAGTAGCGAGAGCATGGAGCTTTCAGCGCATTTGTGGCCGTCAGCAGGCACAGTGCCACAAGAATAACCTGGAAAGGGGTCTCGGAGGGGAGCATGGAGCTTTCAGCGCATTTGTGGCCATCGGCATGCACAGTGCCACAAGAATAACCTGGAAAGGGGTCTCGGGACGGAGCACACAAACTGGTGCTACCCCTTCTATTGTTATTTCAGGCTTCCACCCCCTAGTCATTGTGCTGTGATTAGTCATTGATTGAGGTAGGACATCAATTATGGCTTAAGCCCTTTTATAAGCATAGTCAGTCATAATTTCTGAACAGTTGAAGCTATAGTCATCAAATTCATAACCTACACATCATAACCGATATCCACCACAGTGGTAAGGTCAATTATGCCTTAAGTTCTTTCTGGTAGTGTCAAATACGTTAATCCCTTTTATAAGCGTAGTAAATCATAATTCCCTAACCATTGACACTATAGTCATTGAATTCATATCATAGGCATAGTCCCTGATGTAGATGAGAGTGAAAGGGTCAATTATGTGTTAAGCCTTTTTATAAGCATACTCAGTCATAATTTACAAAATGTTGAAGCTATAGTCATTGAATCTTGGACAGGAAACTTAACATTATTTTATTTTTTAATTTAACAAAACTGTATTTTGATTGGGATTCCTGATGGAGGTACTTAATGTAATGTTATTTTTGGACTACTGGGTTCGAATCTCGAACAAGGCAATTAATATTATTTTATTTTTGAATTTAAAAAATGAATATATATTTTTGAGTTGGATTCCTGCCGAGAGTACTTAATTGATTGGCATTTTTGGATTACCAGGTTCAGATCCCAGGCGAGTCACTTAATATTGGTAAAAAAATTCCGGGAAATGCATTGAATGATGCAAGTGAGTTAAGAAAGAGGGGATTACACTTACAGCTACTGTTCCCTAGGCGTCAGTTCAACAACTCACGTGTTACCGGTTCAAAGTCCCTTGCTCGACTGGCGCTAAATGACTGCTGAATTCGCTGGTCTCGACTCGTCAGTGTGGAGGGGGGATGCAGTTGTATTACATAATTGTGTATTGACATAATCATGCAAATCCATACTCACATAACCAAACATTCTATGTAGCACATGAATAACCATGTAATTAGCATCGACTACAACTATAATTAACAGGTTCGACTACTGACCAGGTCACTTAATGTAATTTCGGAAATTTTTTAAGAATACCAGGTTCGATTCCAATGAAATGCATTTATGATATTTCTTAACGTGGGAATTTTTTTTGGGAATTTCTGGGAAATGTAGGTGCATAATCACAAATCACACATTGACTGAAGGTTCACAAATACGGATAAGTGTTCTTTTCCAAGGAAAACAGGGAATGCATTGAATTAGGCTATAACGCATATAGACTCTTCGGAGAGGAAGTGAGATGTTGCACAACCACACATGTGCATCTATCCCAATAGCTAGACAGTGACTGTCATCATAACCCATCGGCAGGCACTTTTAAACAGAAAAAGTTTTAAGGGGGTAAAGCACCTACGCATGCATGCATGCATGCACGCACGCACGCACACACACTCACACTCACTTTCGCCTATACACCATGCAGGCTTACCAATCATATCAGTTGGTGTGCATCATGGCTTGGAGAGCCAACAGGGCGGCAGCTCTGATGAACGGTGAGTGGATTGGTATGGAAATCAATTCCTGGACAAACTACTTGATAATCTTTCGATTTAGGAAATTTTGAGTTTGATTCCCAACAAAGACAGTTAAATAATTACTTATTTCCTAACCTTTGAGCTCTGAAGACCGGTGGGCAGATTGACATAGGCTTCATTTCCGGAACAAGACATTTTAAAAATTATTATTTTTCTTTTTCCTAACAATTGAATTATGTGCTATTGTCAATAGGCAGAATGATAGTAGATTCGGTTTCCGTTCAAGGTACATATAACTTTATTTGCGCAATGAAAATATTTACACATCGTCATCACAATTTGTAAACCAGCTTTCGATTAACACCATTGACATATACTGAAGACTATTTGTTTCTCATCTGCATTCAACTGATTACTAACATGCGTTCGAATGTCATTTGTTTCTCGCTCACCTTCATTCAACCAATTACACACATGCGATCCATCTCCATGACTGCTTCTCAGTGTCTAATAACTTATATTCGTTCGACTGCCATATTGGATTTCAAAAGTATTACAAATTAAAGAAAATATATTTAATTAGATTATCATTATTAGCACAATCACACTTGCCTAATCATTCATAGTGAAATAGTTAATGAATATGTATTAATATACATACATGCATACATGCTTGCATGCATGCATCCATATATGCATACATCCATACATCCATCCACACACACACCAAGTACACATTTACCAACAACTACACAAATACAAAGGTACGCACACAAATAATTAGCAACTACGCATAACATACCGTGAGAGAACATGTCCACTCAACACAACAGCTAGCACACGACTGAAGATTGTTAGCATATATGAAACCATATTTGTTTCACACCTGCGTTCAACTACCACCAATGTTGTTCCCACACACGTTCTACTGATAGCTAGGATTGATTTTACGTATAAACGGGTAGGAATTAATTTGAAAATAATTAGTTGAAGCTTGGAAGTCGTCAACGTCGCTTCGCAGACGCCATCACCTGGGAATTACAGCAACCAAGACTCGAACCAAACTACACAATACCCGCTACAGACAGATGTTCATGCAGCTTAGCACAAGTTGTTTACCATCCATCCATCACATAACACAGCGCGATAACTCCCAGCGATGGAGATCAGTAAGGCTAGCCCTAGGCTGTAAGCTGAAAACAAAAGCGAAACTTTCACCCGCCACTAACCAACCCAGACACCATGGAACCGGGATAGAATGGCAACGTAACATTTTCAGAAGAAGTGTTCCAGTTACCGGAACCTACTAACACAGAATCAACACCATAAATAATGTACAAGCCCATCACTTGCTACGACTACATGCGTGAAGACCTACATTGTGTGCACTATGCTATTACCTTTAAAAATGGGTGAGACTATTTACAGCTTGATATACTTTGGAACATATAGTAAGAATGTACATTTCAGTCTACAAAGGTACCAATCTTACCATCAAACTATCAATCTTTACCAAAGATGGTAGGTTAAGTTTACATTGGGAGAGTTGAGCACTAAACTATCAGAAGCAAAATATATGTGAATATAAACAAATAATGAATATTTACCAATACTATTCACACACAAGTAGTATGTACATACTGATTCAAGAACCATATTATTGCATATAAATTAAATTAATCAGAGTATTGACATAATTAATATCCAAATGCAAATAGTATGTATGTAATAAGTTGAAACCATCTACCCACCTACCAATGAAACACACCAAACAAGACTGGAATACAACTATAGGTTTGAGAGCGTAGTCCTTATTTCATATCCGGTCAAGGGCACTTATAAATAGTATTTGCATATTGTTTATCTAACATGATGTAATTTCACTTTACATATAAATCTTACCATAACCAAAGTTAACTTTTGACTAACATATGTTTGATATTATGCATAACTTGTATGCATATTATCTTGTAACACACTACACCACACACACTTAACAATATACTGTTCCATTACCTATCTCACTCTGTCCAAAATGGCGAACCAATAACATTATTCACCTCGGAATTCAATGCTTACTATCTTACCTTGCAAGCATACAAAATTTGGTTTAAACTGGTAGAATGGTTTTTGAGATACGACATATCACACTAAATTTTTTAATGGTCGCCATTTTGAAAATAAGCGGCCACGGTGGTCGAAAACTGTATAGTCAGGTGTCCATATTTAGTACTATATGGGTAACGAGTTTCGTGTAATTCGGTTGACACATTCAAAAATTGAAAGAGGACTGACTTACACCCACAGACAAGAAAGACAGACCAGGACAAGACAGACAAACAGGAAAGTGTTCTCATAAGCCTTTCTTTCCCTCGGAAAAAAAAAGGCTAAAAAGTGCATGATCCCAACTCACAGTCCAAGATTGAGATCATATTGGAATTTATCATATAATACGGTAAAGTGTAAGCTTTCTGAATTTGCATTTTAAAAAGTTTTAATTTGCAAACAGAAACATCAATTTATTCCAATATAGAATACATATTTGTCAAGTACTTTTATTTCATGAGTTTGGGAAATTCCAGGGTCCAGACGCATTGACACAGTACAATATATGAGCTGTTCTGTGTTGGTGAAATTCTGAAATCCGATTGGCTGCACATATGTCTGCAATGATACCACATGTACCACTGGTCATGTCACGTGCCAAGTTGTTGCTTAAATATACACGCGCGCACACGCACGCGCGCGCACACACGCACACACGCACGCACGCGCACGCACGCACCACACACACACACACACACACACACACACACACACACACACACAGAGGCCATATTTTATGAAGCTAGTAAATATGTATTATATATTGTAATACATACCAATAATTATTATTATATTAAAATTAAATGAAGTTGCTTTTTTCTTGGTGCATCCCCATACGTATTTATTTTCCAAATCAATCACAGAACACAGTCTGTTCTGTTTTTTGTTTTAATTTGTTGGCTGGCTTGCACTGTACCGAAACACGTACGTCTAGTCAACAAATATTAACCATTACCCGCTACTACTTAGCACAAATACTGAACTCAAAATTTTTTACTATGCAAACGTAAGGTAACCCAAACTTTTAAAAAGAAAATTTGGAGTAAAGTTTTATATTAGGATAAATATGGCACATCAATATCACACAGTCCATTCCACTAGAAGAGACATGAACTGTCTTCACAAAAAACCATAGACACTACGAAAAGAAAAAAGACGACATTTACGGATTTAATAGTTTATTTGTAACTATGGAACATGATTTAGAGTAACAATTTTTCACACTCATTACTGCTTTATGCAAAACTGCACAACGTACAATGGCACTCCAAAATACAAGAAATAAGTACCAAAAATCAGATCCATAAATAATGTTCTAAACAATAAATAAGATTTACACACAAAATCACAGTTTCCAGATTCTGAACCAGTCATGTATCACATGATGTTGGAACTTACACTTAAAACATGTGCACCCATTTTTTTCACACATCTTTCTTTGGCCAATGTTTTGATTTTTTTCTGAGGTTGCTCAAAAACTTTTCAACAGACTTTGCAGTTATTCCTACACCACTTTTTTTTGCTGTTTGTGTATTATTTTTATAATACCCATAAACTCTTATTAGTACATACAAATGATTACCACAAATTATTGAAGCACTGGTAGGCAATTTATTAATTTAAAAAATCTCTTTCTACAATACTAAATTGCAAACAAGATTATTACATTTTCTATTAAACATAAGTTGGGTATTTGGAAAAATGTTCAGCAACATAGCAGAAAAACTGTAAGTCTATTTTCTAAGACACAGACAACACAATATTACAACAGACAGCCTTAAAATACTTTCACTATGAGTACTAATAGATATTAAAACAAACACTAAAAAATAGATGCATATATGTAAGCAAAAGTACTGAATGCATACTTTACCACAGTAGGTAAAATTTAAAAAAGGACTAATTTAATCATACAAAAAATTCTCCCAATATTTATGTAGTATGTGGCAAAACAGTGACATTAATGAATAATATTTGTAAATATTATCTTTCACTGCAATACTTTTAAAATACCTGATACATGCATATTACACAGATATAGAATTTTAATTTCAACATAGAAACATCATTATTGATTTATTAGAACAATAGCATATAATGTAAACCACTAAAAAATATCTTCTTATTAAAACAAAAATTTTACCATACAGAAAAGTGACCTAAAATGTAAAGTGTAATTGGAACAGAAAATGGCAAGAATACAAATTTCTAAGAGAAATTACAGGAAATATGCGAGGGGAAAAATAAGTTTAGTTTCAGGTGATATGTCTTAGTTCTAGGTTAAACAACTATACAACATTAGTTTTGACTGCTTCAAACAGATTTGTACTACATCAGTACTTTGGCACACGAGTTTATAATTCAAAACATCTTGAATATCAGTACCACGATATCATTCCTCAATTCGCAAATGCTGCTACTGTTATTGATCTGTGATGTGGGGAGCAATATCTCTAGTCACACAAACAACTTCCTACAATTGCTGCAAAATGCAATCACTGTGGATTCTTGCATACTCACTTGGAGAGTGCAGAGCCGTGCTCGGTACAAAGTAACGACAACTGAAGTCCACTAATAACGCTAACACTAGCAGGTAGACAGTCATGATTCTACAAATTTAACACCTTGACAGACAATATTCACAGACTTGTAACTTCATGCCTGTCACTCTGACCAGTATACAGTAAACTATTGGTTCTAAGACCTTTCAAGGTTCCCCGGCAAAGGTTTGTTATTTCCAAGGGATCGTTATAGAAACAACCTTCTGAGTTAAATTTTTTCCATGGTTCTGTAAAAAAGCGTTACCATGTTTACTGACACAATTCTCGCACCTTTTTTTACAGGATTTTACTGCAAAAAATTAGGGTGCGTAAATTATGCAAGGAATCGCCAAGACACGTGCATGAAAACATTAAAATGGGGTCTACTGTAAGTAATCCCTCGCCAACCGTGGGGGATACATTTTTTGTTTTTAAACACAGCACTTTATTTATTGATAATAGACATGGAGATACATATTCAAAGTTAAATCAGTTGTGTACTGCGGCTAGCAGCAAAACCATTGCTGTGTGCACGTAGCTGGGCGAGCACCTAGATCCTCTACAGCGTGACCAGGCGCGACAATTTGCCGCTGTCATTCGGTGCCAGATGCACTGAGCCGAGATGGCAGTTATGGGGATACCGTCATGCTTAAATTCAACCAGAGAAGGATTTGCACTGTCGCGAATAGTAGTTAGTGTGTGAGAGAGTAGTTTTAGTAGTAGTGTTCTTTTTCAATTTTTCGGACAGCATAGCGGTTTCAAAATTGCAAAGTTCCCGGTGGTTACCTGAGATCAAAAGAGCAGATTTAGCTTTTGTTTGTGGGGGCTAACATAGCTTGGTTAGAAAGTAGCGCTCCAGGTATGACCTTTTGATAGGTATCAGCCACCTGGAGGGGAGGTTTGGAGAGGCCAGCGCCGGTTCCACCGGGAACTTTGTCATTCGGTCCTAGATTCTCGTGCGGGGCAGCTGTCGTTCTGTCGGTCGCCACAAGATTACTCTGGCGGGCGGCTGATAGCCACCGTCCACTACTGCTGTCGTTACAAGTCCAGTTCACTTCGTAACAGTGGCCCGGTATTGGAAAACACGACATGCACATTAAACTCGGAAACAGTGAATTTTCGGCCCGCTTCTCTATTGCCATGTTCCTGTGCATATGCAATTACCTGAAGTTTAAACGCAGCAGTTTGACTGGTATATTTACCAATTATGCATTCGTACTAAACAAAAAATAATATAAATGTAAACTATTCCCTTTGCATTAAAAAAAAAAAACCAGCAAACAAATAAACTCTGTGACTGATTTTGTTTACATGTTTGCAGCACGGGTGCGGCAGCCAGAAATCCATAACAGGACAAGCGACCTTGAAGTGTCAGTGACCTGGCACGGTCGAACAAAGCACGTACCGTGCGGGTCTGTTAGCATTAGATGCCTTGTTGAGATAAACATACTGCGTGAACTATGAAAGGAAAAGTATTCCCCTAATTCGGCACCATTAAATTTGGGTGTGTGAATTGTGCCAGGGCGAGAATTACGCCAGTAAATCCGGTATTTCCAGAAAGTCGCTAATCCGGGGGTCTTAGAACTGACAGCTGGCTGAATTTCAAAATATTGCCGCTCAAGAATCTCACTTGTTTTGAACGACCAACATATTCTTTTATCAACCATTAGTGTATGCTACACTCTTCTCTGCACACTCCACACAACACAAGTCCTCAGATTGCGTACTCGGATCCTATCTGATAAAAACATACTCACTAAATATTTTACGCCACACACATGCACACCACAAGCCACCTTGCAGTAAAACCAACTGCATGATGGTTAGGAACATGCCAACACCCTGTCGCCACATCAGATGACACACTGCAACATTTTGTGAAAAATTGAAGATAAAGTTACAGATCGTTTGCAGTGTTGGGGTCAGCCATGAGGTTATGGAAAGGCCCTACTCAAGTTTCACACTGGCTCTCAAGACCTCACTGTTAAGAGCCTTAAAATCTCTTCACTAACTCAAGTTTCACCTACAACCTTACATCTACAAATTGTGGTGAAACCTTCGCTTTTCCAAGGATACACTTGGTCTTGAAGAGAAGAAAACCTCAACTTCCTCGTCAATAGAATCCTTGCGCAACAACACCGGGTACTTGATTATCAAACTGAATTTAAACTCAAATGAGCTGATAACTAAATCTATATTTAAGACTATCTAGGGAGAACATTTCAGACTTGGGGAAAAATAATACGGGAAACAGCAACAGCCTGGTGTAAAAAAGGGGGTGTTTTTACTTTAGCTGGGGAAGCATTGTGCTATATTTGGACGGATTCAAATGCTTGAGCGGTCAAGAAAAATACCCGTAAGTTCAGAATAAAGTAAACAGTCGAACAGGCTGAACAGGTTGGTCCCGATGGAGGTTTCCTGGGGAGCCCAGTTTGATAGGGTGGAAAGTAGGCATAAAAAAGTTGATCCTTCGATTCCTCTGTACCACCAATCTCTTTGCATTATGATCAATTTTAGAATTGAATGTCTAACTACCTGGATTCTTACTGCTCATTAGCAAGTGCAATTAGCTTTAACCATATCTAAGGACATCAGTTAATTGCAAGGCGTGGGATTGTGAAATATTCGTGAAATTTGCTACAGTTATTTGAAATAGTTCAATAAACAAACACTTTGCAAAAAAATTTAGCAATTGTGTAAACTTGACATTGAAGCATAATAATGCAGTTGATTTGAGCAATGGATTGCTGTAATTTTTGCTGAACCAATTTTTAGGACATTTACATGATAGTATCGAATGATATGTTAAAACAGCTTAAAATGGTGTTCGTTATGGTTATCGGAAAAAGTGCTGATTTATTGAACTGGATATTAAAGTTTTTGATGGTGCAGTGTAAGTTACAAAGGCAGGATTTAACATATTTTATAAGAATAATATTTCAGTGTGCAAGTATTACAATTAAATATAAAGAGAATGTGTGTACCTTAAACATACAAACTGCAACAGCAAAAACACTGCACATAAACATGAATAATGTTGGTCCAGTGCACTAAATGTTTCGTTAACCCCAATAGCATCGGTGTAGAAAACCAAATTCTAAAATGGTGAGTACATTATTTCAACCACTGGATTTTATGGTGGGAAACTTAAATAAATACAATAAAATTATTTAGTTGAATTTTTTTTCAAGTTCATATAACTTAGTGATTTTTTTTTTCGCGTTTATCATCAGAAAATATTTCATAACTGTAATTTATGGTATCGGAATTGAGGTGGAATCAAGTAAATGGTTTTGAAATTGGGACTGAAAATCAGAATCGAGAAAAATTTATATTTTGACATCCCTATTTTTTATAGTGGGATGACAGTGGCTGAAACTCCACATGTTGGAGAAGAGTCGCTGAGGGACAATGCTACCTCTCCACCTCACCTCATTACAGGCCTCCAGTCTCTAGTACAGTCCTAGACAAACAGCAGGTGAATAGTGTTCTGACCAGACCGTAGGTGCTCTGAGTGAATTAGAGGTTTTGTAATAATGCAGTAGGAGCACAAAGCAAGTGGCAAACAGTAACAGACTGGGGTCATGTAGATTGGTCATCAAAAGGGAAAGAGCATCTCAATTCTTTATCCACGGAGACCAACAGTAGTTCGAATAGAATGGTTACAAATAACGAGCATTCAAGGCAGACTTACAGATGATAAACTATGTGTCCATGTTCACCAAAGTTGATAAAATACTCAAAATACAGATATTTCATGCAACATGTTAAAGTATGTACAAGTATTAGACACATTCATTTTGGAAATATCCTTGTATATGTGTACAGTTTACAGTTAACACACATTTGCCAAATAAAGTTGTACTTTAAAATACTTTCATTTGTACAAAAATGCCAGACTACAACAGATGCAATTATACATGTTGGATTCCCATCCTGTTTCACATCACTGAACATGAATGAAATCCTGAAAGTATCACAGTTCGACATACTGCGAGATATTATTTTTTTCCAGTAAAATTTACAAACTCTTGAATGATATACAAGTATTCACTGGGTATCAGAAACGTGTCTTGGTGAATTGTAGCCATGAGGGCATATTACAATTTTTATGTTGACGCGCATCCTACGGGCGACTTTGCCCTATCAACGAGCAAGGAACAGCTCGGGGCAAGTCACAACAGTGGCAGACTAACATTCATGTGCTGACAGAGTTGATTCCATGCGCTGGACAACCTCTGTCACACTTATAATTAACGTGTTTAATTATAAAAATGTACTGCCCGTCTGGAATTCCGACATGCGGTCGCCACCCTCTCGAACCAAGATTGTTGTACCCAACGAGCCACGGACCACAGATAGCATGAAAGAAAGGTATGAGAGACACCACAGGATCGCAGCATGCTGCGCCCAGTGACGTCACAACAGCAGAGCCTCGAGCGGAAGTTGTAAACCTGTCGCCAGTCTCAACTCAGAGTGATAAGGAATATGCGGCGGCACCGCAACCCTGCAATAAACAGCCCCTGTGGAGAAACGCTATCATCCCGCACCCCTGGAAGAGCCCAGAAGCACAGATTTTTGGACTACATAAGGAAGCTTAGTAACGCCTCCAGTCAGAGTTCATCGGCTCGCCAGCCGCATAGGTCAGCAAGCTCTCCCTGGTCTGACCAAGATCTCCTACTCTCCCAGCTTGCACAAAGCTCTACCAGAACCTGCAGCTTGAGAAGGCTACATCTGCACCAAACTCAACCTGCAGCTCCTGCAAGACACTCCAGAAGTAACCTCGATGTCCGAACCTCGCACCCCTTTACCGCAGTCTCCCCTTGACTCCGCGGTATCAGGTTGTCGTGATGTCCCCTCTGGACAACCACCCCTTGGGAAACGAATGCTGTAAATTGCGTAGTTCTTAGAGCAACTAATATTTTGTTTTATTAAAGTTTCGTCCAGGTTCACCTTCACCTGTGTAAAGTAACTAAGTAAATAAATATTTATAATCATTTAGAGTGTACGTTGAACCGGGATTCCCCAGTGTTTTCCAGACGTAAAAATTAACTTTACGTCAAACATAATTAAGTTGACTCCATTATTTCTTTTATTACCCTCTCACATTACTGTAAGTTGAAAGTGTTTTGTGTTGCCTAACATCCCCCTGCAGATTAGGTGTAAGTGGGCAGAAACCCCACAGGAGATGGGGGCCTGAAGAAGGCATTTAGTCCGCAAGGACAGACCAAAGCTCCTGGGTGTCCGGTGCTCCCTCGCGTACCCACAGCGGCGCTCAACTCTCTCCTGCAAATCCCTCCGCCAGTGCCTTAGGTGTGGCTAGAGAAAACATTCCCCCAGAACTGCACCTCAGCAGGAAGGGAAGAGTGTTGGGTCTGCTGTAAAGATTTTTGAGATTCAAATGAATAGAAAGGGAGGCGGAATACCTAGCAGGAACAGACACGGAGAGCGGCGAGCTCTACTGCGAGAACTATTAAAAAATCCAATAATTTTTAAGTGACTTGGGACAACTGACATCCCGCGCAGCCCTCTTGGTGAATAAAATTCCACTCCCTGGGAGGGAGACATTTGCAATTCTAATCACCTTGGGGTTTGATTCCCTTCCATTCAGAAATAACACTTCCACTAGGCAGCACCCACGTGAACAAACCATGACCCATCGGGCAGAGAGAAATATTTCACATAGAGAACACACCGTGGAAGGTCTATAGACAGGGCTCAGGAGGGTAATCAGAGCTCTAACCACACGTACGTAGGACTAAAGATAGCAGCATCATCTGCAACCAAAACAACACACCTATCAGCACGCGTCAATGTAAATCCATGCAATTAATGAACTAGGAAATTAATTTGAAGTCTGACTTGCAATACAAATACACAAACAGCTTTCACACCTGGATCCAGTATTGGACCAGCAGAACTACTCTGTGCAAATGTACACAAATCTACAGCAAATGGTCAAAATGTACAAGCTGCATGAATGTATATGTGTACATGCAAGCACACACACATTTATCCTCTCTCTTTCTATGCACAACAGTCTATCACAACCACACTCAGACTGGCATTTCTGCAAACACAGACACCAGCGGGCAACCAGGATAGAGGAGCTAGTAGAGAGAGAGCAAAGCCAAAATCGATTACCAAGAGCAGGAGAAGGCAGATATTATGGCACGCCTGTCATTCGCCACCCCCCAGTGTGAATCACAGAGAATGTCAAACCTGCCAGAAGCGAAGAGGGGAGATCCTTGTCGAAGTGTTGGTACTGCCCAGAGAGGCACCTACATCGCGACTGCCCCACAGTGAAAGCCCACATCGCAGCCGCTAGGGAGAAAGTCATCAAGGACCAGACTACTGACACCCTTGTTACCCCTTACAACAGGAAATGCCTCCACCGGGACTCAAGTCGCCCTTCGCCCCCGGCATAAGTGATAGGGTGGAAAGACTCCATACCTTGAGCGATCTGAGGCCTGGAGCACATGCTCCCTGGATCGGGGTCCGAATAAACACTCACCATAATAATACCATTCTGGACACCGCTGCAAATGGAAATTTTATTCAAAGCCAGTTGCTAACATCCAAACAAAAACCAGGATAAAGGAAAGTTCCCAAATAATCCAAATGGCCCAGTCTGAGTCACAGAGGGAATTGTCATGTTGCCAGTGTTCATGAGTACAGCAAGAGTAGAAGCAGAATTCTTTTGTGCACAGCATTTAGGGGAAGAGGTTATCCTCGAACAATCATGGCTAACCAACCGAAGCTGTATAATCGACTGTGGACAATAGCGATTATATTTAGGTAAGCATGATATAATCTAGGAAACCCCAGCAAAACCCACAGAACCAACAAGAAATCTGCAATGAGGAAGTGAACCACCAACTGGGAGCTGTGTATTCCAGTAGTACCTCTGGGATCCCACCACTGTCACCAAGGGACAACCCAGAGGAAACCTGCAGTATGCCACTAGACCGCCAGATGGTGGACAATAACGTGGAGATAGAGGGCAAAAGGTATAAAGCCACATAGCCACCAGTGCCCTTACCCAACTAAGCCCTATCTCAGTTCGCATGCCAACGGATCACGAGAGAAGAAGGGGAGAGCGAGATGAGGTAGAAGCGAGCGAGGAGAGTGCGAGAGAGCAAGTGCAAGCGAGCAAGAATGGGAGAACGAACCATGAGGGTGCAAGAGAACGAGATGGCAGCGAGTGAGAAAGGGGGAGCAAGGATGCTAATGGAGGTAGAAAGCAAATGAGGAAGAAAAAGTAGGTGGAAGTGATTGAGAAAGGGAGAGCGAGAGAGGAAGTGGAAACTGCGAGTGATGGAGCAGGGGAGACAGACTGGAGAAGGAAACGAGTAGCACATATGGGGTAACACCAAGATGCCCTTTATGACTGAACACTGATGGAGAACAAACACCAAATGAATGTGGTAGAAGCGAAGAAGTACCAGGGGACCGCAGCCAACCCAATGACAAGAACCCGCAGCAGCCTGGAGATGACACCAGGACGAGAGGATGGAAAGGGAGCCCTTCTCCCCGCACGCTGTCCAGGTCCCAGTAAGAGGCAAGGAGCTCCCTAGGTAGACAATGGAGATGAGCGAGACCAGATGAATCCAGCCTTGGTGTAGCCGAGAACGTCCCTCGCAGACAGTGCCAGTTCCAATAGCCAAGTCAGCCAACCCAGTGACAGACTCTGTGTGGCATGAGGTATGTCTGTTTGCCTCATGTTGCCCACTAAGAGAACCACGACAGGGAGGGAGTCCATCCTGACATCTATCATAAGAGCAACGAGCCTCCCCGGCACTACTGTAGAGGGCCGGATGTCCCAGTGCCTCGATGGCCCGATGTTGATACCAGTGTAACGAAAAGTGTAAGTGTGCAACATCGACCAAGAAAAAGACCTCACCGAGATTTGCACAAGACCTATACCTTTATTACCTGTTAAGTTTAGGAAACTCTAGGCCATCAGCTGAATTGTAGATATATTTCTTGCCAGTATAACTATGTTTTTTCTTTCAGCTCACCGCAAGACCACTCGTGTAGGCAGCAAAAATTGCATGAAGTTAGTTTTGAACTTATGAACAGAGTTTCCAGTCCAGTAAGATAGGAGTGTTTTTCCTCTGAATGGCCTGCATGCCACTCGTAGTTGTAAAAAGAAACACATGACACTACACGTAACTGCTGCTAGGCAGCTTGGCAATTACCAGCCGTCCACATCAATATGTTTTTGGATGACAGAAGCAGAGACAACATGACAATTTTATAATTACTGTGATCTGTGTGCATGAGATGACTGTCACCCAGCTTAGCAAATTTAAATTATGTGTATATTAGTGTAGCATACCAACATATAGGTCTCAACTGAGGTTAAACTTGTCCAGTAACATACTGTCCATGGCAGAACCAGGACTTATGACATTCCGTCTAGCTTTTGTGCCAACCCCAATGCTGTGGACTGAGTGGATGGAGTTTCCAACCGCCCAGTAAACTTTGAAATTTTGACTTCTATCCCTAAGTGACCTGCGAGGTTATTTAAGTGAAAAGAAAATATACATTATACTAACCATGTCTTCAGCATAGTGTTTGTTCCTTCAGAGCCAGAGGGGTAACAATTCCACTAGCAGCCAGGCCAGCACGCATCAATAAACTGATTTTGGTGCACGCGACCTTGAACGCCGAGACACCGCAATAGCCAGAATGGGAATTGGATATTAACGGGTGTGTCAGGGGGGGGATTGTTGCAAACTGTATAGTACTGCTTTTATTCTAAAGAACAGGTGTCATATCCCCACCATCTGAAGCCAGCATTCCAGACGACAGAATAGGACACGAGCCCATATGTTCCGCACCAAAGTGAGCAATGATGCAACCCGCCGTAACCTTGTAGCCCCGCAGGTTGCATTGCACAAATAATATAAAATACAGTTTTTTGCCAACAAATATAAGAAAAAGCTTGATTTATTTGTATGTTCCTGCACCCTTGTGAATAAATGCTTCATTCTTCGGACACCCAACTACTTCACACTAACTCTACACAGCTCACATTCAAACACGAAGTCGTTATATTGCACATGTGTGAATGTGGTAAATACTAAAGAGACTTTGCTGTGAAAGCGAGTGCGTTAAAAAGTAGCCACACAAATCACTTCCATATGTATATTTTATGGTAGGCATAAAATACAAATTTTGAATGAGTTGAAGGGTTTCAAAATGTCACTGCAGTTAACATTTTTCTTCTCTCTTTCACAATATAGCCTCTCATGACAATCAGTTTTTACACATTTCATATACATAGAATGCAGGTGCCTGTTCTCTACCCCAATGAAATACCTTGCTTATAAACAGTTTTCACGTCTTACTGGAAGTTTCCCTCAACGTGCAATCCTAACATTATGAACAAAACTTCATAAAACTTCCTGCAATAAATTAAACTTTGGTTACAAGAAAATGTAAAATTCATTTTCCAATAAATATTTACAAAAACATTCAATATTCATTAAAAAAAAAAAAAAAAAAGTATACAACACATACCATTAAACTAACAGCCCTATTGTATACATACATTATGTAAAAAGTATACAACACATACCATTAAACTAACAGCCCTATTGTATACATACATTATGTAAAAAGTAAGGCTGCTGCTGCTACTAAAACACTAGCAAAACTTGGTAACATAGGTGTACCTTGACTAGGCTCTCAGGTATGTGCGCAACATTACAAACCAAACAAACTTTGGCAAGTTATTGTTCTGTAGCCTACAAAGAGACTTAGATTGTACAAGTATTTTATATTTGTAACATAAAATTGGAACGTTAACTTAAATTTTATGTTTGACAAGAATAAACATAGAAATGTTACGCTGACTAGAAGCATAAAACATTTATCTCTTAGCATGTACCCATTTTTTCACAGATACCCTAAACAATACACTGATAGCTACTATGTATCTAAATATAATATAGTTCTACAAAATACACAAATTTTAAATAGAAAAACACAGATTTCGAACGCAGATCCGAAAATATCAGTATAAAAATAGAATGTGCTTATAAAAAATTACATATAAAATAAAGAGTATGGTATAAAAAGAATGCGAAGATACCGAGGTTGGATGGTTGAGATTTCTGCCAATGTTACGACAAACATTTGAAGGTTCAACCATACTCCGAACTGACAGTGATACTCATCTCTGACGAGTCAATGACGGTGTCATGATACCACTGCCTCGTATCTAACAACACTGTAAAAAAATGTCATGTCACAACATATACATACAAAAAGAAACAGCTTGAACATTTCATGTAAAATTAAATACCATAGAAATTGAATTAATTAATTAAGTTATTTATTTAACTGAGTATCCACGTGTAGATCCCATTTGTAAGTGTTGTCAAATTTGCATTACAATTTACAAACATACTATGTATGCATATGGGTCATTCTCCCATAAATGTGCAATTTGGATACTAAATTTTCAAAATTTCAAAATTTAATATTTTGATTGTTTTTTATTCACCAAGCATATACACTGTTACTGTTGTCCTTGTACTAATCAAAAAAGGTTATTTTATTTCCAGTTCGTTTTGAAAATAATTTCACATTCACGGAAGTGAGAAACTACCACAGGAATGAGAACCAAGTTCATTGACTGAAGGACCCCTAGAAGCAAATAAAATAAGTAGGAGTAAAATACCACAAAAATGGAAATAAAATTCTGAAATAACTTCAATTCCATGAGAGTTATTTTAAAGTTGCAGGACCCAGGTTTAATAATTTGGAATATCTCATCACCTTGCTACAAGTGCATCTGCAGTTCTTAAGGCAGCCAGCCACGCCATCAGGAGCCACCTTCACTGTGCAGTGTGCCAACTGAGGGTTTCACAGCTCAAGGCTTTGGCTGGATGTGACCCCATCAAGAAAAACATTTCTTTTTATTTCTGTACCGCTTAGCAGTAAAATGTACATTCTTCGCACTTGAAATTATTAGTTTTACGTATGGAATTATTGGTTCTAATGGAGCACAGATAACACAAGCATCACATCTAAGACTGTGAGACACGGTAAAAACATTTTGACTTTAGTGCTGCCTAAATCTCATTGCTGTGTATATATTTACATTTGTACCTAGTTTCCCGAGAAGTCTACATGGATGAGCATATATTGAATAGATAGATTATTTTTCAGAGCCGCTATAGTAGCTTGCTGATGTTATTTTGTTACAAACATGCAACATAAATAATTTTGTCAGTGTCACTTTCTAATTTCGAGAAAGCAATTCTCTTTGAAGATTTAACTTCCTACTTTTGTGTCCACTGACACATCTCTTCTTGCCCTTTGATTACAACACCAACTTATTTGTTTTAACTGACAAATATAATAAAATACATGTGTTTGAAAACTATACTCCGTTACTTTTTCTCACCTCCATGAATCATGCTCAGTAGTGCAAGTAATGGAGCTGAGTATTTTAAACATTAAGTTGGATAATTATGTAAAACTCAGGTTATACACTAACATTAGCTGGTCTTCACTTTTGTACACCAGATTACTAAAATTGGCTGTTGAATGAAAATTAGTGGCAGAGTTATTTTTACCGTGAGATGAAAGTTTCGGACGCGAGAATTTCAAATAACCATATTAATACTTAGCAACAAAAAATTCAAAAAATACACTTTTGCAAGAATGTACTAAACTGCTTTACTCAGAGTAAATACGACGGCCCCTTCTCTTCTGTTTTGTTTATAGATAGTGAGCTTGCACTGCACTCTATGAGAAATTACTACAGTTTCAAGTTTTATTCACGAAGGTGAGGAACCTAAGTGAGAGACATGCATATTTACACACTATACTTGCATAAAATGAAAAGTATGCAAACAATGTTTCCAACAATAAAATGCATTCAGTTACTAGTTTTGGTAATTATATAAAAGCAGATGTAATGTTTTTCGTTCATCCAAAGTACACTGGTATAAATGCACAGGTATGGGTTGGGAAGTGCCACGGAGGTGAAATCCAAGATGTTTTTTTACAAATGTAAAATTAGCATAAAATGCTACAAAAATAATTACACGCTACTGTAATAGTATTGTTAGCACTCAACCTTAGGTTAAAAAATTAGGTATCAAAAATAAGTTTTATTATTTTAATCTGGCTGGGACTGAAAATGCACACTTTTGGGAGAATGACCCATATACAATGCTACTTCAATACATATATGGAACCATTTACATTTGAGACCACATATGTATAAAAAGTACACAATCAAGAATGTGTCATTCACTTACAAATCAACAAGTACAGTAGAACCCTGTTATAACATTTCTGCATATATTACTTCACGGTACCACCATTTCTCCATAAGGCTTAATGATTTCAATTCCTGCATATAACAATATTTATTTGTTTGGTAGAGACGTGAAATGAGTTTGTAATCGGAGGACCAGGGTTTTATCCGGAGACACGCACATAAAAACGACTTACCATGCCGCCATCTTCTTGCACACAGCAGCAGAATGTGGAACAATCACAAGCGTGTCGCCACACGTAAAAGAATAATACAAGATGTTTCTCCAACACACACAACATTCACACAGAATTTACACAACATTTTCCCCGCCTAAAATAACTATTTTACAAAAAAACTAAACACATGAATAGCAACATGTTTCCAGGGGAAGCAAACATAGCTTGTTCACCGACGCTTATCCCCATTCGCTGTGTTGATTCTGGCCACCCTAACCAAGTTGTCTTTACCCAAGATGATTTCCACCACTCAAGCCGACAACCAACATAATGGGGTAACATACAACAAGATCATCAGGAGCCAGGTTCTTTTCCGGGATGGTCCATTTTCCACGACTCTGCAGTGTGTGGAGGTACTCACGATGCAAGCCCTTCCAGAAGTGCTGGCTGATGGCTTGTATAATCTCCTTCGCTGGAGGTGGTTCATATTGTCGTGTGTTTAGTCCTTCTCTGACAATGTCAGGAGAGGCCTCCCAATCAGGAAGTGTCCTGGAGTGAAGACCATAAGCTCAGTAAGATCATTAGATAGGGGAGTCAGTGGACGTGAATTTAATGCTGCGTCCCACCTGGGTAGCGACTGTAGTGAGCTCTTCGAAGGTCAATATTTGGTTTCCCATCACTTTCCTTGAAACAGTCTTTGCTGATTTCACAGCAGCCCTCCAAATACTGCCTTGAGGCCAACAACAATGTCATCAACAAAAGTTTCATTTAGCAATACTTTTGAAGCATTGGGAGGGGGGTAATTGGTTACCTTCATCCTCAGTCAAATGGCTGCAGTGTTCGTATGACCAAAAAGGAGAGCATTATACAAAAAAAATCAGTGTTCAACTGAAAGCCTGCAATTCCTGCGAGGGGTCGGGGCGCCACAGGATCAACTGATATTTTCGGTCATCTAGACGTACAAAGATCTGGCGATACACCTGCCTTCACATCACAACGGAAGACTACCGAATGGGTCCTAAATTAACAAATACTGTCAGTGATGTCAGCCTGAAGCTTGGGATGAGAAAACAGTCTTCAATGAGTTTCCATTGGACGGTTTAGCACTAGCATCGAAAACTACTCTGAGTTAGGTTGTTGAACTAGTGGATTTCAACACTTCATGATGAGGAATATAGTACACTACTTGTTCTTGTGTCCAATGACCCTGCTACCAATTCCATGTGCTGCGGACTTTTACATTCTTCCATGACATCCCCATACATGCAACGAATATCAGGTTGAATGAAGAGGTGGCATTCCAATGACTTTAATAGTTTCTCTGCAACCATCAGTGAGTTCCCTGGAACTATCTCTTGATGAAAAGGAAGACGTACTCCATAACGTTCACAGGGGAGCCGGTACTGCGTATCTACACGATGTGCTTCACATGCCAAATAATCAGGAGAGGATTGCTTACGAGAAGGTAGAGCCACCTGTTCATAAGCAATCCTCTCCTGAATATTTACCATGTGAACTCCCAAAAATTTTCTTAGTGTTGCTTCCAAAGAGGTCACACACAACAAGGCAGCCAAACTCAATTTCAAGTGCAACTGGCAAACCTTCTCCCAGACTGAATTTACCTCCAACGAGGACCTCAGAAAAAACCTCTGCACCCAAAATGAGATCTATTATTCCAGGGGTGTCTAAATGCTGGATCAGCAAGTGTATGAGTGCAAAACTTTTGCTGAATACCAATGTCCACTAGAGTAGGAGGCAGTAAATGGGTAATTTTTGAAACAACTAGCAATGAGTGAGAGACTAAAGATGAGCGAGTGGCAATCTGTGCAACCGTAATAGTGATAATACCATGGACTTCAGCATTGCACTGAGACAAGCCCAATACTTGGTCAATACTCTGGAAACGAGGCAGGCACAATCTTTGAGCCAAACTTTCAGTGACAAAATTCCCTTGTGCATCACTATCTAATATTGCCTGACAGTTCTGTTACTCACCCTGTGCATTCTCAATCCTAACTAGTGCAGCAGACAACAACAAAGTGGTACAATCACTTTTACGTGCAGCAAGGCCAACAAATGTTGAGTTCTGAGGACCCTTCATTATACATGTGACACACATGTAGCAACGAGTGGCGTTTCTGCCAATACTGACTGGACGAATGCTGTGAAGAACAATTATCTACCACGTGAGCAGCCGCAAAACAATTGAAACACAAGCCGTTTGCTGCATACCAACTGCTGCCTCTCATTTGGAGATTCACCCAGAAAGTCCGGACATCATTAAATAGAACGGGATATCTGGTGACAACACACACATTTGGCCAGAGCTGACAAGAGAGTTAGATAGTAGAACCGATTTGGTATGGGTTGACCAAACAGATTTTGGGCCGGGACAGAACTATTTTTCACCCCAACCTCATGGGCACTCTCCATTCTAGCCGCTTCTGATTACAAGAATTTGACTAGCTCGTCCAACACTGGAAAGGAGCTGGGGGTTTCTTCTTGGTCAGAATTTTCAAATTTTGTGCTCAGTGGAAAATCCAACATTTTCAGTAAGATGGTGACCAGAATAGAGTTGCTTTTGTTGATAGAATGTCCTAATCCTTCCGAGGCATGGGCAATTTCTAAAAATGTATTTATGAATTGCAAGCGAGACCCACGATGAGTGGAGTTAACTGCAGGTAAATCCAGAATTCTACTGATGTATACGGTGGTCAGCTTTCTGGAATTTTGAAACCGAGAAATTAGAGACACCCACACAGGTGAATCATTTTCTGAAGTGAGTGGAATATTTTTGTCACTTGAAATGCATCACACTTCAAGCACTCACTAATTGTTGAAATTTTTTAATATCAGCGAGAGTTGGATTGTCATTATTGCCTGAAATTGTTGGTAAAAGTTAGGCCATTTGTCCCATCGTCCGGAAAAGGTTTGGTAGATTGATTTTACACAGACGCACATTTAATGGTGACACAATGGTGGTCGTCTGTGCTTGCTCAACTTCAGTAGTAAGAAAAGAGTACAGACTAGCTGTCGTATCTAAAACAAGGGGAGGCACAGATGAATAATGCTAAAAAAAGATATTATCACTGAAATCTTGGGGTACTTGATCTCCTGTAGGAAAAAGGCACTTGACGAATTTATTGTTCCCTGAATCTTATTTACTTCGTTCAGGTGCCAAAGACCATCCTCTAATCTTGTCTGCACTGCACTTCCTGGTACCGAGGACTCCTACCGTTCTACCAGTCTTCGCCAGTTCTTCACCGCACCCTGATACCGAAGACTCCTACCGTTCTACCAGTCTTCGCCAGTTCTTCACCGCACCCTGATACCGAAGACTCCTACCGTTCTACCAGTCTTCGCCAGTTCTTCACCGCACCCTGATACCGAAGACTCCTACAGTTCTACCAGTCTTCGCCAGTTCTTCACCGCACCCTGATA
This sequence comes from Dryococelus australis, assembly GCA_029891345.1. Lineage (NCBI taxonomy): Eukaryota > Metazoa > Arthropoda > Insecta > Phasmatodea > Phasmatidae > Dryococelus > Dryococelus australis. The sequence continues at coordinate 5,632,300 of CM056993.1, forward strand.
CCAAAGACTCCTACCGTTCTACCAGTCTTCGCCAGTTCTTCACCGCACCCTGATACCGAGGACTCCTACCGTTCTACCAGTCTTCGCCAGTTCTTCACCGCACCCTGGTACCGAGGACTCCTACCGTTCTACCAGTCTTCGCCAGTTCTTCACCGCACCCTGATACCGAAGACTCCTACCGTTCTACCAGTCTTCGCCACTTTCTTCACCGCACCCTGATACCAAAGACTCCTACCGTTCTACCAGTCTTCGCCAGTTCTTCACCGCACCCTGATACCGAGGACTCCTACCGTTCTACCAGTCTTCGCCAGTTCTTCACCGCACCCTGATACCGAGGACTCCTACCGTTCTACCAGTCTTCGCCAGTTCTTCACCGCACCCTGGTACCGAGGACTCCTACCGTTCTACCAGTCTTCGCCAGTTCTTCACCGCACCCTGATACCGAAGACTCCTACCGTTCTACCAGTCTTCGCCAGTTCTTCACCGCACCCTGATACCGAAGACTCCATTGGTTACGTCGTTGTTATACTTAGACACTTCCGGTCCCTTCAGGGCAAACACTGTACCATAGCAAAAGTAAAAGTAGGACAGCTAAATATTGGAGAATTATATATTTTTATGAAAATGTACTGCAACAATTGATAACTATGAAGTTGCAGTTCTAGTGTTCAAATACACGTTTATATTCTCTATAGTGGGACAGGGGACAAAACCACATGTGCAGGCCCCAGTGTCAGCCAGCAGTTACAGGACGAGTGGAAAGGATTAGTAAGTAATCAGCTTGCGGCACTGCGGGATAGCTCCGGCACGGTTGTTGGGCGGCCTAAGTTACACTGTATGACTTACCTCCATGGTATCTACGTAGTGTATAAAGATAGATACACCAATGGGGGGCATGCGGTTCAAAACTCCCACTGGTGTTATAAGGATAACCCTTTTAAATTACGATGAATCCCATGGACCGCAGAATCATACTTATACCAAAATTCCTTGTTTAGTGTAACTTTTGGACCATCTCTTAAGATAACAGTTGGTTCAATTTATTCTTTTACTTCAATATCCAACATATTATTTGAAAGTATGCATTCGAGGTAAAGAAAGCATCACAAGACATTGTAGGATATGAGTATACTTGGAGTATACCACTATGGAAAGTTAAAACATTTACCTGTCTATCACACGATCACAAAAAGGTAGTAGCTACGACCATACAATGCATAGGTTTATTATTTTTAATTAAGGGTAATGCCTCTTAAATTATATTTGGCAAGAATAATATAACACTTTGTCAAATTTCTAGGTTCATTAAAAAATAATAATTTGAGTAAAAGTGGATAACTACCGTATTTCGGTGTGTATAGACCGCACATTTTTTACAAAAAAAAATTACTACAAAAAGTGGGATGCGGCTTGTATACGAGACATTGGCATTAAAAATTTTTTCCCCCCCCCAAAACATATTTAGAAATTTGTCAGCATACAGTACATTTTAATGTTTTAACTTAAAGGAAGAAAGCGAAGAGGAAAAAGAAGAGGGGAAAAAAAAAAACTTTTTCCCCACCCTTGCAATTATTTGTTCACTTGCATTCATAAACAAAATAATCTTCATCCTGTACGTGTAAAATGTAAACATGTTGGAGCTTGGCCATAGATGCCGTACATGAGAGAATAATTTCTCTGCTGTACAAGTGAAAGATATCTTACGATGTTCACACACCCCCCGTGACACTACAAGTGTACATTGATACGATGCCATTTTGTGTAATATGTTGCAGTGTTTTGCTTTCTCAAGTCACGTTACCATCTGTGGGTGGAATAGTAATAGCACGATGCTTAGTACAAATTTTCTGTAACAAATGTTTTGTAGGGGAGAAATTAAGTCGGAATATATTATGTTTGTATAGAATCGTGACTTAACAATATTTGCAGGAATACAAAAACTCAGTGCGGCCTATACTTGAAATATTATTTATCCCAAATTTTTCATCAAAAACTTCTGGTGCAACCTATACATGCAAAAATACAGTATCATAATGTTTTCGGACTACAACATTTTCAAAACAACTTCAAATAGTGTAACTCAATAATAAAATATTTTAAGGTGGTCATATACAGTATTTACTAGTGTATAACATGCCACCATGATTTTTGCAACAAGTTGTAGGGAAAAATTTTTTAAAATAAAATTGCACAAAAAATTTGTGTCGTCCTGTTAGTTTCTATCGAACAAATAATTCTTTTTTCAATGTGTAGTGATTTTGATATGTTTGGAAAATACTTTAATTAAATAACTTGGGTGCAAAAGCCAAAATAAAAAAATCCCAATAACCTAACTCTCCTACTACTCAAATCTTCCGGCTTCATTTTTTTTCTCCTTTCTCCTTTTAGCAGTAACAGGATTTCTTTGTTTTGCCATGCTAGAAGGTCACACTAACCTTCTCTCAAAAAAAAAATGTGTCGCGCCTCGTCCCTACCCCGCTCCCTGCTCCTAGTTGGCTAGCCTCTGCCAGGCAACATCTTGGTGTTAGACCAGGGGGAAAAAAGGAGGGGGGGGGACGTGGCAGCTCTGGTTTGCGGCATGACAGGATACCATAAAATGGGGGGGGGGGGGGGAGCAGGGTTGCCACCAACACATAACTGAAGGGTCGCTGAGAGAGAAAGAGAGAAGGGAGAGGAGCGATGTAAGAGCGAGATATGAGACAACAGACAGTTCTGCCACTTCCCTCAACATTCCCGGGCAATTTATGGCTACCACTCCTCCTTCCTCCCCCCCACCCCCCTTTTTCCTTTATTTAGGGAAAAAAGGGTGCGCTATACACGAGTAACTACAGTACCTGTTGCTTGAAATCCATTGTAACATATTTGAAAAATGTGTATTATGATGAAACTATATATTTAACTTACGCCAGTCGACATTTATACGTTTAAAGGAATTTAATCAATAGCATTACAGTACTTTGTGCCCTAACAAATAGATTTAATACACCTGAAATTTAAGCTCGGCCATCAAAGCCTTCTCTTTATAATGGTCGTGAGCATAGAAACTGTGTGCTGTGGTACAAAGAAAACTCTTTTAAAGATGAACCCTTACTATATAAATATGCTTTCGACACCCTTATTGTAGAGAAAAGCCACGGAAGATCGTATACAATGATGCAGCACAGTTCAGTAAACAATAAATTTGTTTAAATTTACATACAGCATCTGTGAAGCAACAATTGTGTCAACAGGAAATTCAGAATCAACGGTCAAAGGAATTTGGCAAGAGTGTAAAAAGTAACACCACAACCTTTCTGACTTTTCAATATCTAAATGTAAAAAATGGCACAAGAAATTAATTGAAGCAGATGATTTTACATGTAGTGCTGTGCGGAGAAAAATACACAAGTTTTACGCTGCGAGAAAAACGTTAAGACAGTTATTCCAAATTTTACAGTGTATGTTCATACTTGTCTATTATTTGTAGTGGCAAATTTTTTATGAGCGGCGTGATTCTGTTTGATTAAAATGTTTTTTTTTTTTTTTTTGCTTAAGGATTTTTCTATTTTAGTGGGTTCACAAGTCCTAGAGCACCATCTCGACACTTTTGCTTTTGTTAGTTTCCCCATAGACTGGGCTCGGACAAATCACTGGATAGTTGCATAAACTTGCAGGTGTATGTACATTTTTGCTCATCTGAAAAATTCTCATATACCGATTGGTGACACAAACAACGAATAAAGACATTAACGTTTAACATCACTTGTTCAGAAGTATAAGAAAACTGTTTTATACTGGCTGCAATTAAAAAAATGAATATGTTTCAAAATCCAGGTAGATGTACGTGATGAATGCGCCACGAAACAAAAATGTTCAAGTTCCACTATTACTCGTGTAATACAGACTCGAACATAGAGAAGCGATTTTCCGTCCCTCCAGCCATGCCAAGGATGGGGAAGACCACCGCTACGCATAAGAAAAACGGAGAAGGATCTTTTGTTTCTGTCCAACTATGATTTCACATTTTTTAAAAAAACATAAAAATATCAATTATATTACCAAAAATATTACTAACAGAAATTGTGAAATCACATTACTAATAAAATTACAGGTACCGTTATGCTGTGAAAACAAAGTGTTAGTAAGTCTGTTATTGGCACCAATTTAATATACTAGTTGTTACGCCAGAAAGAACGAAATAAATGGATCCCATCCGACAATAACAAAAGTAATTGTGTTCTATTTTTGTATGTACAGGCATTCCATTCTGTAGTAAATGCCATCATTACAGATAATGTTGCAAATGAAAGGTTCACATCATTTCCACTTGTTTATAGCCTTGCATGAGTCAGCAGCATTTACATATTGTAACTTATCTGATACCCTATCAGGACATAGAGAAACACAGTTCAGAATTACATTTGTGAGTTAAGTCATGGTCATGGCATTTCAAATGCACTGAATGTTCTGGAATACCAGCCAAAATGCTACTTGGATTAATGCAGTTTCCAAGCGAGGCCACGGTGACTGAGCGGTTAGCCTGCTCACCTCCCACCAAGGCAAACAGTGTTCAATCCCTAGCCGGGTCATTTCTGAATTTTCGCAGGTGGGAATCATGCCGGGCACGGCCACTAGTCAGGGGTAGGGTTTCTCGGGGATATCCCGTTTCCCCACCCTTTCATTCTGGCACTGCTCCATACTCACCTCAATCACCCTCATCGGCTCTCAAGGCCTAGCTGTTAAGAGTTGCCCGAATCTCTTCAGTTTCACACAACACTTATAAGCGAAGTCAGTGAGGGAGAAATGTTGCATTCGTGCGAGTACTCACCAATGTCGCCGGGGTCGACCCGGAAGCTCAGGCTATGGCATACGTGGCTGCACTCCGGAGGTGGGACAAGCTTCCACTTCTTACGGCCATGCAGCTGTGCCTGCCACATCAGGCGGCTGATGTAGTCCATCTGGAGAGAAAGACACAGCACAAACATCAAACAGGCAGTTGATGTTTCTAAACACCGGCATAGTATTTGTTACATGACCAACTATCCACGCGGTTAGTTGATGAAAAAAGCTAAACCTCAAGGGTCAAAACAGCCCAAAAAATAAACAAGAAGAGAAGAGGGTTCGAGCCATCTCACTTCTGCTGTAAATGAGAAGTGATAATGCAAATGAAGCTAGAAGAACACACCAATTTAAATATCAAAACTTTTCAGAGATTTTCCTTGGGTTATTGCTAGGAATATTTTTGCAATCCTATATCATTTAGTTATTTTATATGCTTAATTTTGTTTTGTGGTTGATAACATGGCACACGATTACTTCCACAGAAACAATAAGTAGAAAAGTTAGAGGAGTTGGCAGACATAAAGTGTAAGTTAGGCAAAATGCAAACTGGTCTACAGAAGGAACTGCAGGAGGAAAAGCAGAGTAAAAGGAGGGCAGAAATTGAGGAGGATAGTGGAGTTGGAGACAGTAGAAAGGGATAAGGCAGTAGGTGACACTAGAAAGCAAATAAGGAAAGAGGAGAGGGATGATAAGGTGATAGTAGACAGCTGGAAGCAAACAAGGATAGAGGAGCAGGAAACAGTATGATGGGGGGGGGGGGGGGGCAGGAAGCAGTATGTTGAAGCTTGTAGGAGAGGGATTAGCAAAGACCAGCAAGTAGGGGCAAATAGGCAGTTTATGGCCTGAGGGGAAAAAAGAGTGCTGGTCAAAGGGAAGGAAACAAGGGTGGTGCAAAAGGAGGTGAAGTAGACAAGGGGAGGCAGGTGGGTGGAAGAGACACAAAGCAGGAAAGGGCTATAGGAAATGAACCAGAGGTGGTTTTCCTAGACAGCTCGATTATAAAGGGAATGGAGTTGAGGACAATCAGTACATAGAAGGGAGTGTTTGGTGGTGCAACCATCACGGGTTTGAAGGAAAGAGTTCATAGTATGGGAGGTAGCAGGGTGGGAAATGACCTGGCTCGGAGGGAGGTGGGGCAAGAGGTAGAGAGGGACCGCTGGGGGTTGCCGAGTAAAGTACAGGAGAAGTTTCCAAGAGCTACGATAGTAGTTAGTGTCGTGCTGGTTAGAAAGGGAATAACTTACAGGGAACAGGTGGCAGTGAGTGAGGTCTATGACAGGGTATGTAAGGTTCTGGGGACTACATTTATAGATAGTATAAAATGGGCAGGCTGGGAAAGTGAAGAGAGGGAGGGACCAGGTTCACCTGACAGAGCAGGGAAAGATGATCCTACGGGATCTGCTACCAGAGAAGCAGCTGGCTGTATGGAGAGGGTCAGGGCTGAGCAGGGAATGTTTAAATAGCGACCAGAGGGGGACAAGGAAACAGAAGTAGAGCTCTGGGGAGGTAAGCACTGATGAGGCCAAAGGGGCAGAAGTGGGGGTAAGCCAAGCAGAAGGGTGAAGCAACATGATAGCATAAAGATATTGGTGGTGAACTGTAGGAGAGTGTACCACGAAGCTGGAGAACTTCTAGAGTAAGGTTGAAGGATATGGGGCGAATATAGTGGTAGCTGTGGAGACTTGGCTGACTGAGGAAATACTGGACATTGAGTGTAGGCAGGATAAGTTCACCATCTTCAGAAGAGACATGGATGGGAGAGGAGGAGGAATAATGGTGTGTGTAAGGAAAGGGGCGGTAGAATGGGTTGGTGAGGATGTCGAGGTAATAGAAATTAAATTAAGTGGTAGTAGTAATAGGAGTATTACTTTGCTGGCAGCGTATAGACCACCAGGACAGGGATGGCAGGCAATTGAGATGATCAAGGAGAGGGTCGATAGACTAAAGGACAGGCAGTGGGTTGTTGTAGCAGGGGATTTGAATATGCCAGGGGTGAAATGGGTAGAGGGTGCAGAAGGAATGGGTAGCATAATGCAGAGAATGACAGCACAGTTAGTCAACAGAGGATTAGTCCAGGTAGTAGAAACACCTACGAGGTGGAATGAGGAGGGTGTTGGGTCAGAGCTGGATGTGGTGTTGGTCAGACCTGGGAATGCTGTAATTGGTGCAATAGTATTGGATGGCATAAGCGATCATATTCCTGTTGTGGAAATTGGGCTTGGCAGGATGAGGGAAGAGCAAACGGCAGATAGGTTGGTGTGGCAGTATGGGAGAGGAGACAAGAAGGGGGCAAAAATCTTCCTGAGGGATAGGTTTGAAAAATGGTCTATGGAGAAAAGTGTGGAATGCTTATATGGGAAGAATTTAGAAGAATACTGTAATAGAGGTTATGTTGGAGAAGTTTGTACCAAAGAAAAAATTATGGTCTTAGGGAAATCCACAGTATTATGGACAGGAGATTCAAAAAAATGAAGAGGAAGCGTAGAAAATGACATGCCAAGTAGAGAAATGAAGAGACGACCAGAGCTAGGGAATTGATGAAACAGTTGGGCAGGGAGCTTGAAATGATGAACAATATGCAAATAATACATATATATTTTAGGAAACATGATGGAAGAAGGAAAAGGCAAGGAATGATGGAAAATATTTAGGTATACTACAAGGCAAGGGGAGGAGCGGAAGGGATCTCACTGCTGAAAAATAGGGATGGCAGGACTGTGACAAATGACCAAGAAAAAGTGGAGAGGCTCCGGGCTAGTACTTGTCAGTGTTTGAGGCAAAGAACGAACAGAATTGGGAGGCTAGGGACTGGACAAGTCTGTGCAACAAAAGTTTATACACTGTTTCACAGACCCTAAAGTTTGCAAACATTGAGACACCTTGGTCTCATAAACTACGTTAACGTAGCTTTCGACTTCACCTGCCCACTTCAAACACCCAGCGCCACATGGAAACAATTTGTGTGCAACCTGTGTCTACGAACACCGTATATGAACAGAATTATTGAAAATGATATGGTTTTGGTACAAAACTAAAAGTGACGATGTTCCACACCTTAATTATGTAGACACGTGATGGTCTGCTGTGAGTCAACTACATTTTTGAATGTGATAAAATGCTGTGAAGGTTTCTATGGCTTGTGATTAGGTAGTATTTTAAAACTCCCTTGTGGGAAGGGGCCTAACTGTTTAATTGTGAGATATAAAAGGTCCTGGAGTTTGCCGCTAAAGTAGAGATTTCCACTCCTCGGTGCTCCAGGCAGAAGTTAAGTACATATTTAATATGTTGTCTTGATGTCATTAAGACCCTTCTGGCCATTAGACTAGATAGTGTTTTGGTGCAACATGATAGTTACAGACTTGCTATTTTCTCTCAACTCCTGAGGGAGATTTCCCGTATAAAACAGACTGCTGATAAAATTGAACAAAATCTATTTGTGAAACAGCCGTACTTAAAATTTTGTATCATTTTCAAACATCAAGGAAATGAGACTTACAGTTTAATGTTTTACTATGACATGTCTCAAGTAACATGACATTTTGAGTCATTTTAGCTAGATGTAAAACATACCAAAATTTAGTGGCGTTAAAAGAATGTGATACCTCAATTTTAAGCCATGTGGGCTTTTCATTAAAAAAAAAAAAAAAAAGTCCAAATTCTAATAAAACCTTTTTTGGTGGTTTTTAGAAAATACTGTTGCATACACATTTTTGGAGTCAAGTAAAAATATGTGAGAGGAAAATTTCCCAGTGTTACGGGGATTAAATGTAAAGTCATTGCTAGCCATTCAAAATAACGTAGCTGTGTATTTTATCTTTTCCATAAATTCTAGTATGGTTAATATTATTGAGAACTTGATAGAAGAAGTGAACATAATAAAACAGACATTCAGAATTTTTATGGGCCTTTATATATTTACAAGATTTTAGGCATCTTGTATGTTTTATATGCCCATTTATATTTTTATTCTAAATATTTATTGTGTCATAAAGGCGGTTAGAGATTTTGAATTTTATACAATATTCATTTTGTGTGTGTGTGTGCATGTGTGCGTGTGTGTGTGTGTGAGAGAGAGAGTGTGTGTGTGTGTGTCTATATATATCCGCACGCACACATACACACAGATATATAGACGCATGCCAGCATACTGCGGATCGCAGGGCGACCTGAGCTCAGGGGCAAGTCATATCAGAGGCAACAATGATTTCACATGTCGCGCAAGTAAACGCCAGACATTGGACAGCCAACTACGTAACCATAATTAACGTGATTAATTATGAAATACATAACCTGCCCAGAATCCTGCATGCATAATATTGAAATTCATAAGAAAATTATAGAAATGTAAAACAATATTTAATTTAATTTTCAATAATAAAATATTTTACTCGGCGTGCATAGCACTTCTGCCTATGTGAACCCCGTAGGCGGCCATATTAAGTCGGTGTGACGCTTGTCTCTGGACAGTCTGTCAAGGATAGCTGGCGAGACATACACACTACAACTCTTTTTCACTGAATTAGGTTTCCATAGTCAATTTAGTTTACCGGTTAACCTTTGCTTGCGTACATTTTTGCCAGACATTTCCCCCAGCATTATGATTCCGCTTTATTAATTTATTGCGCCCTTGCAGCATTTTTAACTTAATCGAGGAGAAGGAGGAGAAAGATGTCGGAGAACTTGAATCAGGCGCCATTATCCTATGTTTATGGCATTTCATTGTAATTTCTGCATTATTGCTACACAATTTTAAGGGTTTTATTTTTATGTATATATTTGAGGGTAATTTTCGTGTTTGAATATTTTACGGCAACATCACGTATAACCACGTGGCCGACAGATGCCAAGTACTTGTATACACCATCATTACGTTTTAAGATCTTATTTATGTAACGTAGTATGTGCAATAATTTATTTCAGGGTTCTATGTCAGTTTTATACAGAGTTCAATGTATTTTTCTCGTGAATTGATACTTTTGGTACTTGACCACGCTGTCACATTAATGTTTGAATTTACCGCCATCAGGCAAGTTACATGCCTGTAACTACTGCAATCTTAACGAGAATAATTTTCTCAGCAAGAATAATCTTTTGTCTAACTTTAGTTTGCAGTTTCCACGCAGAAATATTGCAATTTCACCTGCACTATTATGTGGTCCGCTACGAACTTCATCCAGCGGCATTCGCACCATCTAAGCTTGTTTTCACACATGTGTGTGTTTATTGTGAATATTCACCTCGTGTCCCATCTTGTTTCATGTATCATTCAAGGGTTCATGTAATTAGTGTACGGTGCAATTATTCCCGTCCTAGCTGGCTCTGCGTATAGGCTGTCATCACACTAGTCACGTGCCCCAACGAGTTTGCGTTAGCGATGCCGAGTAATCACACGTGTTAATATGTATTAAGGGTTTCATTTGTAATTCACCGTGTGCTGTCTTCACGGAAAACCGTCAGTCCACCCTAGCAGCTGTCAGCCCTCTTCCCTTGTGAAGGCTGTGCTTTCACGCACCTCAGTAAGATCATCCATCTAGGCGTACACTAGAGTAAGTAAGGGCTGGGGAGCACGCAAACGGAATTGGCTAGTCATGACTGAGATAATCATAATTTCATTGGCACGTTGATGTGTATGCATAATAACAATAAAAACAAGTCTACAGTGAACTTAACTCTTTTATTCAGTAGTGACAGTGTCCTAGCCACATATATTTTATTAAGTGTTTATTTCCAGTGATGTTTAGTAAAAAGTTTAGTATTGCCTATGTGTTTGTAAGTACGCACGGGTGAGACAGACGGACACACAGAACCCACAGCATCCCTGAGAACCCAGAGTCTCAATAGTGCGGTGATTAGGAAGGACCACTGGCACCCAAATTACGAATAAATATCTGTGTCATCGTTCGTCTCGTGTCTCACCCGACGGCGTCATGGAATTCATGTGTGTGTTGATTTTTTCAAAAACATAAAACTTTAATGCTTCGTGTTCTGCTGAAACAATTTCATTTTTGGGTTTTTACCAGTGAATTTTTAGGGCTGTGTATAAGCCCCACTGCCACACTCTTAGGAAGGCTGTCGCAACATTATTTTCACTCAATGGCAACTGGAAATAACTAGTAGATGGTGCCTGTGCTCATCAGCACAAAAAATCTACCTCCCGCTCCCTCCAAACTAACAACATGCAACATCACTCCGTGGATCTCTTACTTCCCTCTATCTCTCCTCAACCCATTTCTCCCCACACTCCTCTATTTCACCCCCTCCACCCTACCTCTCTCAACCTCCACCCATCTCTCCCCAACACTCCTCTATTTCACCCCCTCCACCCTATCTCTCTCAACCTCCACCCATCTCTCCCCAACACTCCTCTATTTCACCCCCTCCACCCTATCTCTCTCAACCTCCACCCATCTCTCCCCAAATCAAGGGGTGGCCTTATCTATGGATGCGCATGATAAAATAATGAAGCCTGTCCACCACATTGTGACACCAATAACACTGGAAACCAAACCTGTCACAATGAAATTGATAGATACTATTGTATCATAGCATGTCGATATTTAACCTGAAAGTTTAGCTTCAATAGTTGTTATTTGTTTAAAAACTTCCACATTTTCCATACACTAAATACAAAAACCTGCCTCAACATTTACAATCTTTTGGGCATCACATTATGGTGCTGGACGAAAATGCAGCTGCACGTTAGTGATGTCATGCCAGCTCCTTCCCTTGGTAACTCCATACCCTCAACCCCCTCTAATCATCACCTCCACCACACCTATCTAAAGTCCTCCACCCATCTCCCGCCTCCTCCATCCTTCACAAGGATACAGGTGATGTGGGGGATGTACAGAGGCCCACACAAAGTACGCAACATACACCAATACACACAGCTAAAAGCACGGTCACTGGCAAGTTGACGTCCCCATTATCACTAGTCAGAATCTCTTCCCCATTTTTGTAGAACGTAACACTAACACTATTTTCTGTGTTGCAGAGAGATGACTACCATCTGTTGGGAGGGTGGCTCAGTCCTGTCTCCAACCACCAAGGCCACACAGTGTGACCCTGGTCACAACCCAGCTCCACATAAACTCATTTAGTGTCACCCTGCACCAAAACCACACAAGTCTATCTTCACTAACTAACCAAATCACCCTACATTCTCCTGTCCTAAGCCAATCAAAGGAGTGTATATATTTATAACCTGTGACTGTTACACAGATTTTGCCAGTGCCCCCTCTGCTTTGCCGAGGTTTTCTGTGCACCTCCATCTAGACCCTTCCTCTTTTAGGGTGTGTCCATGCACCAGACAATCCTGCTACAGCCGCCAGGCATGTGCCCCTTTTAAACATAATACACACAACCTAAGGCATATAGGGCTTGCCCTGAGATACATCCTATTCTCCAATTGTCTTAGCTACTAACATGCATGCCGGAGAGGAACCAGAACTGTGAAGGGACTCACACTGGCATGTCAAGATTTGGAAGCTCACCAGAAAAAACAATATTGGTAAGATCACTGGTGCCTCAGAGTATATATATAAGTTCACAAATGCATCAAGAAGCAAACCAACAAGATATTTGTTGGGTTTCCACCACAATACAGCTCCGCAAAGGTGCATGTGCCTCTATTAACAGCTTCTCCCGCCTAAACGGAAGTGCTGTAACCACAGCAGCAGCAAGGCAGGGGAAACTGGGGTAAGTTGCTACCACCCCCCCCCCCCCACCCGCCAATAAGTAATTTTGACCCCTACACCCTTCCCAGTACTCTGTCCACTGGCATTAATGCACTAACTTACCAAAATGCTGTTTCCCCAGACTATAAATAAGACACGAATCTGTGTACCTTACTGTGTCCTATTGTTTCAATACATTTAGTTACTCTGTAACACCTCAGTCATTTCTGTAATGCATAATGCAAATCATGTAGCCAAGTGGTCAGGGGGGAGGGGGGCACCCAGCACCCTGGGCCCCCAGAAATTTTGCTGCCGCCCGGACTAGAACTGACGTGGGACACACACACTTACATGCATCACTGCTCCTTGCTGGTAGCCGATGAAGATATAATCCATGTGCGCATGCTCTGCATCCTCAGGCAGGAAGTGCGGGGCCGAGTAGAAGCGCCGCATCCTCCCCAGCACCTCCGGGTGACAGTTGCTCCTGCACCACACACACTACCCCTTAGCTTCAGCCACTGTCCGTGACAACACACTCCCCACCAGCTGTAGGGGAAGCAACACACAGCAGTAACCACAGACAAAAACATGGTGAATTGTAACAACGATGTTGTGCAGAAAATTTAATACTAAAAACAAAACATACTAGTAATCTTTTACTATGGCCAAGTGTTTTTTTCTTAGCAGTGCCAGGAACCAAGCGTAAGATGGTGCGTGGGGCACCAGACTATCCACATTGTAGTATTGGGATGAAGGCAGTACACTACGTACTGCAAAGTTCCACATGTGAGACACCATGTAATCAATATATACCACTCTACAATACAAACTGAAGAGCCAAAATAGTAGTCCATAGAAGGCGTTCACACCCCTTGGTTAGACGGGCAGACTTGCATCAGATGTTCAAAGTGTCCGCCATCCATTTGCTGGCATGCAGTCGCATGCCAAAGAATATCACCTTGCACAATACTCAGCATCTCCTCACTAACTGTAATATCACTGCATGATGTTTGGCCACCATAACTGCATTCCACACACAATCATGCTACACTCACGGGGTCACTCTGGCCACAATACAAAATGGCTCATATATTTTCTTCCCAGTTTTCACTTCTCTATGTAACTTTCATGATACAATCAAACATTTTTACACGCTGTATAACACTGGTACAGCCAATTGCAACGACAACCTTTCAAAAAATTTCTGCCCCTTGCTGACTACACGGGATGATGCTTACCTCCAAAAATAAACTTCATAAGATTATTTCACTATGAAAAATGAGGTAGAAAAAGTTGTACTGTAGTTATGAAGGAAAAGAAACACCCTTGGAAAACCGTGAGACGAAATTACAATTTTGTGGGTGGAATTAGGCTGATTTGATATTGGCCACCTGTGAACATTTGGGAGCTAACAAGTTGAGCTGAGAGTTGAGAGTTTTGGACAGCTTTGATTGAGGTCTTGACAGCCGATGAGGGTGAAATGAAATGAGAATGAAGCAGCACTGGAATGTAAGGGGGGGGAAACGAAAGATCCCAGAGAAAACCCGTCGACCAGCGGCATCATTCAGCACAATTCCCACTAGCAAAAATCTGAGAGAGACCCGGCCAGAGATTGAACCCAGCTCACCATATTGGGAGGCAACCATGTTAACCGCTTGCATCACCGCGGTCCCTGGAGCTAATGACATTGCTAATAACTAGGACACTATATTGTGCCGCTGAATTAACCAACAACAGTATGTTATTAACCACAGGTATTTATAGATTATTATTATTGTGATTTTAATACCATATGTACATTAAAGGAACACAAAACGTTGCCTTGGGGTACCACTCAGCTAAACTGTTTCCAAGAAAGCATTGATGCATGTCCGGTTAGGCTACTAGGCACGATGGTCAAGGATTTTGTCCGCCAGGACAAAAGTGGAGTGGTCTAGATTAAATAGACTGTGAAAGACGAGGGGTGTTGGTTAGTATGTATTTACTATTGATTCTTGGGTGCCGTGGTCTTAGTGGGTTTTACCCAGACGTAGCGAGCTTGGCCTAGGCCGAACTGGTGATTCCACAGGTGAGTTTCATTAGTCCAGAAGTGGACGTTACAGGAGCAGCCAACATTGACTCGTGCCTGAGCTGGGCGGCGCTGTCCCGTTCCGCCTGTCACTCCGGTGTGGGTTGAGGAAGTGCACTCAACTGTCTGGCGGCAAGGAACGCTGCATTTCGTTCCCTACATTTACGGTCATGCCTATGGTCGTAAGGCATTGAGTCTCTGTTCACAGTATGCTAGGCACACCCTGACGCAAACAAACTAAACACAGTTTACAGTGTCAGTCCAGTTTTGGCTTGCTGACCAGGCTCTGTTAATTCTCCACTGATCCCCCACGCATGCGGGCAGATCAGAGACGGGGAGATGTTTGGGTCACCAATGCCGCCACTGGATGTGCATCCACACAGGAATGGGCGGCAGGTCTCAAACTACAAGATACCCCAGCACTAACAATACTGCGGGATAAGGTAATAACTTGAGACTGTTGCTTCTCACTGGGTGGTGTTGCTTGTTCCTCTCTGCCGGCACTGGTACAGTGCTGTGGCAGTTGGAAAGCAACAGATGGCCATCTAATGGGTGCGTAGTAAATATGATGGACCCCTGAAGGGTGCCTGTTGTTGAAGATAATTCAGTTATATCTATTACCCAGTTCTTGTCAATGGTGTACGTAGTAACCTGTGTCTAGCAGGCAGAGAGACAGATACCCTCAGAAATAAAAGCAGTTAGGTAGGAAACAAAAGTATGTTTATTGATGGTTCAATAAACATGCGACACGTGCTACCTCCTACCAGACACGTGAGTGCTGAAGGTTACTATGCTGGCCAGGTGTAGGAGACCTGGTTCTAATGGAAAAGCGGGAAAGAAATATCTAAACGAGAAAAGATATAATACTTCTGAACTGTTATAAGAAAAGTGTCTTGAGGAGACAAAGTGAATTTAAACGTGTCAATGGTAAACTGATCGATGGTAAAATAGCCGCAGGGGGCGTACTCAAAGCTTCGAAGTTCTCTGGAGGTCCCAGCACTGAGCAGTACTGTGCGAAGTAGTGAGAGAAGAAAAAGAATGACTCTCGAGCTCGGCAGCGTCTGGACTTATATAGTGGAAGCTTGTAGGCTGCCGGCACTGGGCATGAGGGAGGAGCGCGTCCTCCTGCCCTGATTGGCGAGGGAAAACTCTGGTCAGTATTTCTGCTTTGTGCCTCGTCTGTGGCGCTCAGCCTTGCCCGAGGTCTGCGCAGCTTGTAGGTTCTCAGCGCGGGGTTGGGGGTGGGGGGTGGCAGGGTGTGTGCCTGCCGGGTTGCATATCTGCCAGATGAGAAGGATTCGCTCATAAGTTCCTGCTACCTTTAGGTTAGGCAACGTGTCACGTCTGCAGTGATGGAAGAGGTACTCTTGGCGATGAGTCGTAATCGTATTAGATTAGTTGTATAAGTGACACGCGTCAGTACGCACCATTTGAAACATTAGCACGCATCAAATGTTCACAGATGGCAATACTTGTGTGTCAAAAGGATTGTGTAGGTATGTGATGTTTTAAGTACTTATATAGCAAATGTTTAAATTCTTTTTACCGCACACTTTTTTTAAATCTGTATACCCCTCTTCACTATGGTAAGTATTCTTAAGGGTGTTGACTAAATAAATAAATGTGCCCCATGTGGAAATTACTTGAAAAGTTGAAGTATTTGTTAATGTTGGTGACTTCTCCAAAAATTGGAAAACGTTTCTTTGGAAAATGGCATTTCTAGGCTCTACACAAGTTGCTGATTCACTGTCACAATATTGGCTCTCAACACTTTGATGTTAAAGAGCCCCCCAAATCACTTCACACACTTGCTCACGGTCACATTGTTCAACGGGTGTCGCACCTTTATACGCCCTACACGACCGCAATGCAAGATACTGGCACTGCTATGTATATGAGACTTGGGGGTGGTGTGGCCTGGTATACAGCACTACTGGGTTCTCTACTGTTGCACGTTAGCCTGTGTCGATGCCTCTTTCCACTACACCATGCAGGTGTGTGTGCTCGCCCCCTCACCTACCCCTCCCGCCTGGTGGCATGGCGGACTGTGATACAAAGACGAACTCGCCTATCAATGCTCTGAAGCTACCAAAAATTTTGATGTGCTTTGAGATAACGTAATTGTTAAGAATAGGAGCTGTTTTGGCGGAGATGTTGTAGACTAACAAAATTATTTATTTGGTTGTGCATGGCTTACCTGTTCCATATTTACGGGGGGGGGGGGGGGGAGGCAATAATAAAATATAATTAAAATATGAGGAATTTGGTCGCTTTGTTTACATCGCGCGCAATGTATCGTCCTGTAATGCTCTAGTAGCTTAAACAAATGTACATCGATATATATATATATATATTGTATTGTAGTATGCTGTATTAATGAATCACAAGCATAGCCACCTCGCAGTGAGAAATACTGTTCAAGCACAGACAAACATTGTGCACCGAGCCACAGTCTCAGCACCAGCAAGGGAGTAAATCCCTAAAACAGTAATTCAAAGCCAACTGGCTTTTTTAGGTAGTGAGCACGAGGCGGTCATGCATCCGCAAAGCTTGTAGTTTTCCATAAGTAAGTAAATTTGGGTGTGTGTGTGTGTGTGTATTGGTAATAACGTGAATTTAGGTATTGTTCGGTTAACTCTTTTTGCAATATACTGTTTATTTTTTTTGTGATAAAATATTACAATAGGGTACACGTTTTCCACACTTTTTGCCCTGCAATTTCTCTGATCTTCACAAACCCCACCCACTATTGTATTCGTAGCACATATTGGTAATATTGTCAACGTACGTATTATTTAGTTAGGTCCTTTTGCAATTTAATGTATTTTTATGATAAAATAATTTAATTACATACATATTTTGCGCACGTTTTATTATAAAACATTACAATTACGTACATGTTTTTTGCTCAATTTCCTTAATATTCATAGTCCTTCCCAATATTGCTTACGTGGTTTGTATTCATATCATATTGTTGCCCCTAGTGTTCTGTGTAATTAATAACGTGGAATTATACCACTTCCTGTGATTTTTTTTTTTTTTTGGAAAAGCCTCTATGCTCGACATTTACCGAGACCCATTAGAGACTAATAAGGGGGAAGATACCAGGGACAGGAAATTCTAGTATCGCTTGTAAATAGCAAAAACTTTATCCATACTACAGAAATTCTCGGAAGGGATTCAGAAACTTACCATCCGACATACCACGGCTGTTCACCTTCACGCTGCTCGACCCGCGCTTCGGACATCGCAAAAACTTCCTGCAGCGATTTAAACTCAGTTTTGAAAGTTAAAATCTGACATTCTTCTTCGACACTTTCATAAGCTCCTTCGACAGTTTCGTAGATATCTTTGAAGAAGTTGTAACTGAATACACGCATGGCCGGCCAATGCAGAGCTGCTCCTTTCACCACCATTGGTCCTGGTGAATATGCGTACTTTTCGAATTCGATTCTTGTCAGGTTCGAAAGGATCGTCACATTTGTCAGGTCTTTGCACATGCTACAATCCGTAACTGGTCTTGTTGCTTCCCAAACAAAGTAATTATTCGGTAGTATGCAACGAGTGCCGAGCGCGTTTTTCACAACGGCCTCCATAGGAAGAATTTTTATTAAAACGCTGATAAAAACGACCAACACGAACGTCAATAAAAACGTACAACTTGGGAACTGCAAACCAAACACTTGATTATGTCCCTTGTGTACCTTACTTGCATGTACGCACATCTTTTTCAAATCATTCATGCTTAAACCTAGTTTAAGCATATTCCTGTTTAAAATTACAAAATACTTAAACAAATCCACAACTGACGGTTGTACGTAATTTAAAAACTTTGTTGCGTGTTTTTCTGCCATTTCAAACATTAAAACATGTCCACAACCACCGATAAACAAACAAATACGACAGCCACTGCCAACTGACGAACATTTGTTAAAATACTATAAAATAATGTTAAGTGGAAACAGAACTGGATGTCATATTTAGATGATGATCTGAAAATTAAAAAAAATTAACAAAAGAGACGATAACTTTATAGAGTATTGCAATAACACAGAAACTGCTTTCACTTTGTATTAGAAAATGCACTTAGCCTCAGATGTCTTGCATGTTTAGCCAGTAAATATTACGAATCTCGAAAAATTACGAACTCGCGGGGCCAAAGTTATTCGTTTTGTTTCTTTTCGAAAAAATGTTCTTTATTATTCGATGTTTTGTTTCCTCTCAAAATGAGGTTGACGTGTACCACGTTTTGTCCCCTCGAGACCGTACGTCCCGTAACCATATTCAGTTCCCCTTTCCTTCGCGAAAGGACAATGCAGCGCATAAAGAGTTATCTATATACTCATGTATGTATATATGCATGTGCGCGTACAGTGTTGCATTAGTCAGTTATCAATTTATTTTTTATTTATTTCCTCCTTTCACATGTTCCTTCTTCAATATTAAATTATAGTGCTTTATTTTCGTTGTTTTTCCATGCCATGTATATGGAGGATGGCCGCCACAGACGGCCTACAGGTTGTGTTGTTCCGCAATTAAGATTGTTTTGGCTTGTGATTAGATCTAGCAATAGGTTTAAATATAGGTGGAGATTAGTGTCATATGTGGTAATTAGTTATAAGGAGGGAGTAGAGTCCGATTGTGTACACGAGGCCGAGGTCTTTGTTATTGTACGAGGGTAAAGGGTGTATGGTGTAAGTTAGGCTAGTTAAGAAAGTGTGTGTATACGTAGGTATTTGGTATATTTTATAAGGGAGAGTAGTTTTAGATTTAAGTTAATTAAATTATTTTTTAAAAAGAGAGGGTTAAAATAAACGGTAGGGAGGTGTAAATGTAGGGGCTGTGGTAAGGTGTGGAGAAGGTTAGATATTGGTGTGCAGTGCGACCAGTGTAGCGGCTGGTACCATGTTGGCTGTATAGGGATCAGGGAGGAGGAACTGGGATCACTACAGGAACATGAGTGGAAGTGTGAGGAATGTGCTGAGGGAAAGGGTTTAGTGGCAGTGGTAGGGAACAAATTAAGGGTAGAGAAGGAAACACAAATAAGGGGAGAAGGTGGAAACTGGATTTGGGATATGCTGAGAGGAAGCTTTGTAGAGAGTGTGCCAGTGCCAATGGAAGTGGCTAAAGAGGAGAGGTGGAAAGGGGAGATGGTAGATTTGATGAGCAGGAAAGAGAGGGAAATGATGCATAGGATTGAGAGGATGGAGGAAAAGGTCAGGAATGAGATGGGTAAGAG
Source organism: Dryococelus australis (assembly GCA_029891345.1). Lineage (NCBI taxonomy): Eukaryota > Metazoa > Arthropoda > Insecta > Phasmatodea > Phasmatidae > Dryococelus > Dryococelus australis. The sequence goes on from CM056993.1 coordinate 5,652,104, forward strand.
TAGAGTAGAAATGAGGGTGGATAAGTTAGAGGAGGAGTTGGAAGATGTAAAGGGGGTGCTAAGGAAAATGAAAGCCAGTCCACAGGAGGAAAAGCTGTGTAGAGAGGAAGAGTTAGGCAGAATGCAAGTAGGGCTGCAGAAGGAACTGCAGGAGGAAAGGCAGAGGAGGAGGGAGGCAGAGATAGAGGTGGGAAGATTAAGGAGGAGGATAGAGGAGTTGGAGGCAGTAGAAAGGAAAAATGCAGTAACATACATAAGACATCAAATAGGATTAGAGGAGCAAGAAATAATAGCAAGGGATAAGGTGATAGGAGTAGGCAGGAAGCAATCAGGAATAGAGGAACGGGAAACAGAAAGCAGAGAACAGGCAGTGGTAGAAGGTAGTAAGCAGTATGCTGGGGCTTGCAAGTGTGCGATCAGCAAAGACCAGCAAGCAGGACAAAGTGGACAGTTCAGGGCCAGAGTGGAGAGAGGAGGGCTGGCCAAAGGGAGGGAAACAAGGGTGCTGCAGAAGGCCGGAGACAAGGGTAGGCAGGTGGGTGGAAGAGCTACAAAGCAGGAACAGGCTGTAGGAAGGGAGCCAGAGGTAGTTTTTCTAGGCAGCTCTATTGTAAAGGGAGTGGAGCTGAGAAATATCAGGAAGGAAATTACATATAAAGCAGCATTTGGGGGGGGGGGGGCAAATACCAGGGATTTGGAGGAAAGAGTTAGTGGTATGAGAGGTGGCAGGGTGGCAAAGGTTGTTCTCATTCATGTAGGGGGAAATGACCTGGCTCATAGGGAGGTGGGGCAGGAGGTAGAGTGGGACCTCAGGAGATTGCTGAGGAAAGTGTGGGAGAAGTTCCCTGGAGCCAGGGCAGTAGACAGTGGTGTGCTGGTTAGGAAAGAAGTATCCTATAGGAAGGTAGTGGCTGCGAGTGAGGTATATGAGAGGGTGTGTAGGGATTTGGGGCAACATTTATAGATAGTAGGAAATGGGTAGGCTGGGAAAGTGTAGGGAGGGACCAGGTTCACTTGACAGAACAGGGAAAGAAGATTCTAGGCGATCTGTTAGGTAAAGTAGCTAGCTCCATGGAGAGGGTCAGGGCAGAATAGCAGTTGTTGAAATAGCAATCAGTTAGAAGCAAGGAAACAGAAGTAGAGAGAAATGGAGAGGATAGCATTGATGAGGCCACAGGGGTAGAGATAGGAGGTAAGCACTGTAGGATGGTAAAGCAGAGTACTAGTATAAAGATATTGCTGGTGAACTGTAGGAATGTGTACAATAAGCTGGAGAGCTTCTGGGGAAAGGTTGAAGGATATGGGGCGGATATAGTGGTAGCTGTGGAGACTTAGCTGACTGAGGATGTATTGGACATGGAATGTAGGCAGGATAAGTTCACCATCTTGAGAAGATACAGGGATGGGAGAGGAGGAGTATTAATGGTGTGTATAAGGAAATGGCTAAATGGGGCAGTATAATGGGTTAGTGAGGATGTCGAGGTAATTGAAATTAAATTAAGTGGTAGTAGTAATAGGAGTATTACTTTGCTGGCAGCGTATAGACCACCAGAACAGCGATGGCAGGCAATTGAGATGATCAAGGAGAAGGTCGATAGACTAAAGGACAGGCAGTGGGTTGTTGTAGCAGGGGATTTGAATTTGCCAGGGGTGAAATGGGTACAGGGTGCAGAAGGAATGGGTAGCATGATGCAGAGAATGGCAGCATAGTTAGTCACAACAGGATTAGTCCAGGTAGTAGAAACACCTACGAGGTGGAATGAGGAGGGTGTTGGGTCAGAGCTGGATGTAGTGTTGGTCAGACCTAGGAGTGCTGTAGTTGGTGCAATAGTATTGGATGGTGTATGCGACCATCTTATCCCGCTTGTGGAAATTGGGATTGGCAGGATGAAGGAAGTGCAAGTGGCAGAAAGGTTGGTGTGGCAGTATGGAAGAGGAGACATGAAGGGGGCAGAAATATTCCTGAAAGAAAGGTTTAAAAAATGGTCTATGGAGGAGGGTGTAGAGGGGTTGTGGAGGGAGTTTAGAGTATTAATGGAGTTTATGTTGGAGAAATTTGTGCCAATGAAAAGGTTATGGACTGGGGGAGATAAGCCATATTATGGACAGGAGATTTTGAAAAATGAAGAGCAAGTACAGAAAATTACATGCCAAGTGGAGAAATGAAGGGATGATAATATCTAAAGAAATGATCAAACAAATGGGTAGGGAGCTTGAAAGGAAGATCAAACTGGCAAAGAGTGTATTTCTGGGGAACATGGTGGAAGAAGGAAAAGGCAAGGAATGGGGCAAATTATTTAGTTATGTTAGGAGGTTAAGGGGTGGAGAGGAGGCGATCCCTCTGCTAACAGGAAGGGATGGTAGGCATGCGACAAATTACCAAGAAAAATAGGAGATGCTGCAAAGACAGTACTTGTCAGTGTGAGGCAAAGGAGGGTTGGAATAGGGGGAAAAAAAGGGTTCGGGGGGTGTTTAGTAAGTTTAAGATGAGGGAGTGGGAGATAGAAAAGGTAATTAGGGGTTTGGAGAGCAGTAGAGCAGGAGGTCCAGATGGGATAGTAAACGCAGCACTAAAGTTTGGTGGCAGGGAGTTGGTGAAATATTTAGAAGTGCTGTTTAAAGTCCTTAGGAGAGGGTAAGTTACCACAAGATTGGAAGGATGCTATGGTGGTACCTATACATAAGCAAGGAGAGGATAGGGGGAAGCCTGGCAGCTACAGACCGGCGAGTCTCACATCAATTACAGGAAAAGTAATGGAGAGGCTGGTGGTGCAGTATGTGGTGAGGTTTATGAACAATAGGAATTGGTTGGAGGAGTCCCAGCATGGTTTCAGGAGGGGATACTCATGTGAGACTCAGCTGGCTGGGTTATTAGAGGATCTGGTGCAGGGAAGCAGGTGGACGCCTGCTTCATAGAATTTGAGAAGGGATTTGATAAGGTGCCCCATGGGACATTGATGAGGAAAGTGGAGATGCTGATACCAGACAGGAGGGTAGTAGAATGGATAGGGGACTTTCTCAGGGGGTGTAGGCAGAGGGTGAAAGTGGGGAAGGTAATATAGGAGGAAGAGGAGGTTACGTCAGGTGTACCACAGGGAAGCATGCTGGGTCCTTTGTTATTTAATATAATGGTAAATGACATGCGTTTGGGGATTAGGGGAAAAAATCAGATCGTTTGTAGACAATTGTGTTGTATATGATGAAGTGGGAGAGGGGGGCGGAAATTTGCAGGCGGACATTGATAAGATATGGTTGTGGACCAGAAGAAATAAAATGAAGATAAATGTAAGAAAAACTAAGGTAGTGAGGTTCACAAGGAAGAAGATGATAAGCAGGGGAAAAAACAGGTAGAGAGGGTGGTTGCAAAGGGAAGAAGGGCTCTGGGTATGCTGGGAAGGATGCTGAATGGAGTCAGCTGTGAGGTGAAGGAGAAGGCGTATGGCACAATGGTATGCCCAATGTTAGAATATGCTGCAGCAGTATGGTACCCGCATGTGGAGGTGGAGGTGCGAGAACTGGAAAAGGTGCAGAGAAAGGCAGCAAGATGGGTGAAGGGTAGGTGGAGAAGGCAGAAGCAAGATGGTGAGGAAGAAGGGAACTATAGGCCATCAGTGATGATGAAAGAAATGGGGTGGAGCTCATTGAAGGACAGGAGGAAAGTTGAACGGTTAGTCAGGATGTTCAGGATGTTGAATGAAGAGGGAGGATGGGGAGGGTTACACTGCAAGCTAAGTAAGGGGGTGTTTATAGGAAGAGGAAACAACCGTGAGAAGCTTCAGAGGGTGTGGAGGAGAATGGAACAGGGTAGGCAGTATATGCTTGTGAGGTCTGTGAGGGAGTGGGATGTGTTGAGGGAGGCATTGGTATCTGTGAGAGGGGTTGGTAATTTCAGGAAGGGAGTGGAAAAGGAGTTGATTGGGTGAATGAGAGGTGAGAGAGCTCGCCACCGGGCAGTAGCCTTATTGCGAGTGTATGTATGTATGTATGTATTAGTATAGTGCGTATGTGCGTTTTTTTTTACATTCAGATTTCTTGGCCATTATTTTTTACAGTGGGTAAATGTATTTGTAAAGTGTTGTGTCGATCCTGTCATGTTTTCCATATTGTTTATTTTGTTTTAGTGTGCTGTGTATGTATTGTTTTTGCCAACATCCAAAAATCATAATCTCATGCTATGCTTCTGTAATTCCACCAGCGCATCATTTGCCATTCCAATATCATTCATCACCACAGTGTGTTTTTACTGTGTGTGTGCGTCAATGCATCTGTTTCATTAATATTGTTTCCAGTATTTACCAATAGTTTTTCCTGTATTTTCTAGTAGTATTCACATAAGCCAAAGCTAGACGCCACCGGCCTAAAGTGAACCTACATTACGCATAGCATAACGTATTAATCATGTGGCGAAATTTTATTTTTAATGTTTGTTAAATCAAACTGCTGATGCCTGCCGTGTTCCCCTCTCACAAGACAGTTTGCCTGCCGCACCGAGTTGTAGCAGTGCAGCGCACAACCACACTCTACGACTGCAGTGAAGTGTAGTGTGGGGAAGTGTACGAGCCAAGCAGCAAGAGCAGGGTAGGGAGAAAGGCAGTGTAGTTCAACGAGCACTGAGCCTGGCCAAGCAGTCATGTGCTCCACAGAGCGCATAAATACATAAAATGCATATACAGCGATTTTTTTAAAGTGCTTAAAGGTAAATGTTGCATCACACAAAGACAGGCGAACACCAAAACCGCCCTATGAGACAGCTCAGTAATATATTAAAGTCTTGAGAATGTCATTTGTATTTTTCTGTTGTGTACATTTTCCCATGTTTTCAACCTCACATCATATCATGCCTTAATTACCAGTGTTTTATGTTCTATTATATACAGAATGTTTTTATATTGTGTTAAATAGCAGGAATGGTAAGTGTTTAGTTTTCATGCAGTGCACATATTAGCAAGTAGTTCCACGGGGCCCGCCTGCCCACCAAGCCAGCATGCACGCCATGTTCCACAAGTTAGTCATTGGTCAGAGTTTCGAGGGAATGGACGTGTTACACCGCTAACCCGGGTGGCCTGCACCTTTGTTTCACCAACCATTTTCACTGCAATAGTTAATTTTCTCGGAACTGTTTCGTTTTAGCCACCCAGGACTGTGCTTCTCACCTTCCCCAGTGCTGATATTGCCTGGGGAAGCTTAATTTTTCACTTTAAGTCATTATACAGCCTGAGCACCATTTTTCACAGTACTACCTAAAGGGGCAGGTAAAGCCCGATAGACATTGTAAGTTATTTCCTGGAGGACCATGTAACTTAAGTTTTCATTCAATTCGCAACCATCAGGATAGAAGGAGGAACCAAACCAATGGATCCAGCACCACAAAAACCCCACCACGACCAACCGCAATGCAAACACCAGCAAAATTCCAAATCCTACCAACTTTCGCTGGAATACTGAAGTATGATCAACCCACATTCATAAATGACTGCACATCGCGACTGACCAGGTACTGTGTGTATGAAAAAGAGTGGGGGAGCTGTATTGGAGAGTAACTCTAAGGAGATACCCATTCTTGGTGGCAGTCACTTAACCACTATGTACTGCAGTGGGGATAATTTTTCCGGTCATTTCAAAGTCGTTTTGGAGGAGCCTTCACGTCTCTCCAAGCACAGAGAGAACTCTCCCTAGAAGAGCAGCAACCAAACGAGTCACTCACCACGTTTATCACACGCAAGATCCACTTAGTCCGTCGGAACCACCCACATTTGCTGAAGCGAGAAGTTCTCGAGGTCTTGGCAGAGACTGCACGCGTCGAACTCATAGCTGCATTAATACCGCTGTTGAACGGGACACTTGAAAAACTGATGCGTGCCACAGTAATCCTCTAGCGCAACCCATGCCAAACCCATTGCTATCTGGGTGCTTCACGATTGGCACTACGAGAAGCCAAGTGGGAGCAGAAAAGGACTGAGTGCGGCTCAAGGCGAAAACAACTCGAAAATTTTCGGACAACACTGGGTTAAAATTCAACTAAGTAGTTCGGGAACTGCGATCCAAAACAACTGGACAAAAACCCACCGAAAGGAAAACTTGATGTAAACAGAGCGGGAAGTGCAAATATCAGGTGGGATAAAAGCCAGCCATCACTGCGTGCATGCAGGTACTGTGAGGGGGAAGTGTTCCATTGCCACAACCAATGCCCCAATAACCGGAATCTGCAATGTGTGTAAGACAACAGCAGCAAGCAGCAGGGAAAGAGGAAGCAGAGGTAAGGAGGCCAGACACTCCTGACACACCGGTCCCGCAGCAACATAAACAACTGGAGTTGACACCACAGCAAGCCCTCATAAACCTGGTTAGTAACAGCAAAGCACAGTTTATTCGCATTCTTGTAACTTTCAATGATAAACATTGCCATGTGCTAATTGACACAGCAGAAACTCACAGCTTCATTTAGCTGCATTTTGTGAATGACAGCGATGTTATGCATAGTAACCATGTGATCAGGTTAGCTACTAATCAACATAGCAGTAAAGCACAGGACAAGCCACAGTCACTGTGTGAATGTGGGGTATCGAAACAACCACCACCGCAATAATTTAAATGTAAATTAGAGAAGATGCAATTCTTGTAGTGTCGTGGCTAATGAAACAGAATACTATTGTAGAACCAGCAGCATGCGGTATTCACTTTGGCGCAAAAGAGTGGTGTACGATATATAATATATACGGGCGCTCAGCAGATAGTTCACTCCGTCTCCTTAAGGAAAATCGACAATGAAATTCCACCTGAACATCATGCACCTTTTCAACGACTGTTGGAAGAGCGTAGGGATGTTTTCACCACCACACACAATGCCCTGTGTCGCATTACCATGGCTGAGCATTAAATTCTGTTAAAGAAATAAGGGCCTATACACACACCACTGCAGAACTATTTGTCGCACCATGCATAAATCATTCGGCAACAAATCCAGGAAATGTTGGGAGATGGTGTTATTAAGCCAACAGATAGCCAATATAACTCGGTGATAATGCTAGCACAGAAAAATATGGTACCTGGAGGTTCTGTGTGGACTTCAGGCCACTCAATCAGGTGACATGCAGCGCACTCCCACCAAATATAAGCATTAAAGGCATGATCAGGTCGCTCAGCCAAGTCAAAATGTTAATATACCTAGACTTGAAAAGTGATTTGGCAAGTCCTCATTAAACTAGAAGACCGGGAAAAAAACAGCCTTCACGACCCCAGACAGGACACAGTTTCAATTTTGTGCGATGCCATTTGGGCTTAAATGTGCTCCTGCAACTTTCCAAATGATGATGGTAAGAATATTGGACATCCTCATTGGAGAATATATGCTTGTGTATTTGGATGACATAGTTGTATGGTCAACAGCTGGGAGGAACACTTGTATCACCTGTCCATTGTATTATAGGGACTCTCCATAAATGGCTTAACATGTGCAACAGGAAAGTGCCATGTGGGGAAAACCAGCCTTGATTTCCTCGGGCACATGGTGGACGAAGCAGGAAACAGGCCAAACTCCGAACAACTATGGTTGATAAAGGAATATCCACCGCCATGCACATGCAAGCAATCGTGCAAATTTTTCGGGCTGATTATTTGGCTACAAGAGCACGTGGAAAATTTTTCAGTAATAACAGCACCACTAACAGATTTGCTATCGCCACAACAGTGCTTCCAATGGACAACAGACACAGAGACCATATTCAGAAAAGTACATGAAAAGTTCAAATTATGCCGACACTCGCTAGGTATGATCCGAGTCACCATTTGTACCTACAAATGGACTCAAGTCAGGAGGACATCGGAGCCGTTCTTTATCAGTGCGACGACGGAAACCACAGCATAATTGATTTCACTAGTGATAAGCTTGGCACCATGGAGCAGCACTGCGATGTGCAGAGTTAGTAACACTGCGAGCATTAATTTAAGGACGGAGTGGCAAAGTGAGCGCAAATGTAAATATCTTAAGAGAGGCTGTAAACAACCAAGTTAGTAGTGTAAAAGATAGTATGAATGAAACAGTAAATACACAAATTAGGAGTGTTAATCGCCAAATAACCAATGTAAGTGATTTAGTAGATAAGGAAATAGACACTGTAGCTGAAAATATATACTGTATAATAGACACTGTAAATGAAAATGTAGACAGTAAATTGTAGGCATTAGCGAGTTAGTGAACATGAGAATTTATTGTGTGGACGCAAAAATTGACAGCATGAATGAAATAACGGATAGTGTGAATTAAATAGTTAACAGTGTAAACAAGAGTATGGACAGTGTAAACAAAAGGATGGACAGTGTCTAGAATGAAATGAAACATATAATAGGCACATTGAAAAGTATTAGCAAGAATTTCTTCAGCAGCGGAGTTCTGCTACCACCTAGCAATGCAAGTCGCCACCAATACGGTGATTCAGGAGGAAAGCCAGCAGTTCTGTGACATTGGTATCGTGCAACCATGTGTGGGGAAGATGGTGACAATTAAGCCTACCTCTTATGACGACCAGACTTCTTGGCAGGAGTAGAAACACCAGTTTGAAATAGACGCCACACTGAATTGATGGTCATTCGAACAGCAGGCTTACTACCTCGTGGCTGTGCTGAGAGGCCCCTAACTTAGTTTCTACAATCTCTGCCAGAGCGACACCGACTGGAGTACCCCACACTGGCATCGGCTTTGGCACTACATTTCGGTGACCGGTACCTGCAATATTCCCACCATGCCCAACTGTGAAGCCGCACCCAGAGATCAGGAGAGCCACTGCAGGAGCTATGGGTAAGACATTGTGCGGCTTCCCCACCTATCTCTGGAAGCGTGCCCAGAGGAGGCTCGCAATACCATCGCAGTAGGGTTTTTCATCGATGCCATCGCCGATACAGAGGTATGGCAAGAGGTACATCTGGCTACACCCCACACCATGCAGGATGCCCTGGCCCAAGCACTGGAGATGGAGTCAGCATTAGATGGGCCCGTACCTCGACGTCCAGTTCGAGCAGTCAGAGTGAACAAAGACAGCATGAAGAAGGCACTGAAGGAGTTACATATTGTTGTGAGGGACATCACTACCAGTGGCTGTGCTACAGAGATTCCCCACCACACTCGTCCCCCTCCCACCGGCCAAACCAAACGGACGGACGAAGTGTTGGTTATATGGACAGCCAGGCTACCTGAAAACCTACTGTCCAAAACAGAAGGTGTAGAAACAGAAGCACCTTTGGGAAAGAGGCAGCAAGAGTCAGGTGAGAATACAGCACATTCAGAAAACTTGTAAACAACGATCTTGGGGGTCGAAGGTCAATGAATGCTGGAGAAAAGGCCCCAATGATCTTAAATTTATGATCGGTGAAACAGGATTGGGTTGCAATACTGGTGGAGAAAAGCCTGAATGGTGTTTCTTGCCATATGGTCGTCCACACTGGGGTGTGGACGACCATATGTAGTAGCAGTAGTAAAACCAGACATCATTGGACCTTCCCACCAACGATCGCCCAACGACAGTGTTGAATGACACATTTTGACTTCAGTAACCAGTGAGACCACAGCAGTTACATCTAAGAGAAAAGTGAACTTGAAGCTTTGTGACCTTAGCCGACATATACATAGTAGAAATAGAGGATGAATGAATTTTTTGGTTTGATGTCCTACATAGGATGAAATGCTGTATCGATACTAGACTTGGTGTGCAACGGGTAGGCAGTACAGAGTTGGTAGTGTCAACAAGGCATGATTTGTCCTCGCCAGTTAGCTGCCCAGTAATATGTTGCTAGCCCATTGTGCTACCCACTTCCGGTGAAATTGTCATTACAGGTATATGTCAAGCAAGATTTGTCTGACAGTATGGTCTAATTGAGCCAGCAGAGAAAAGTGACATCCTGCTGGGCAATTTCATTGCAGCAAGGACTTTGGTCTTTTCAATTTCTGACTGTTTGACTGTTTGAATTACTATCGTATCCGATAATTCTATGCATATTGAGGAGGGGCCCATAAGAAGGGTTTTCAAGTAGGTCACACAGGTACTTCCAAATGTTCCAGAAGTGCTAGCGTAACACAGATAGAATTTCCTTTACCAGAAGTGTTGGAGGAACTGCTAGTAAGTACAAGATAAAACTTCAATTGGCGACAGGAGAAAGCTGTCTCTGAATTATTGTAGAGAAATAGGTACACCTTCTCGTGTGGACCAAATGCCATTGTCAGGACTATTGCGATATGTCAGCACATTGATACAGGAGATGCCAGGCCCATAAAGCACAGCAACTAAGACGATTGCTGCTGCTTCGCATGAGGCAATTGAGTGAATTCTGAAGGAAATGAAGGAGTTAGATGTGACAGAACAATTATTTAGTCTATGATCTTCTCCCATTGTACTTGTTAAGAAGAAAGGTGGCTCTTTTAGGTTTTGTGTGGATTATCACCAGCTTAATAGTTTGACAATGAAAGACCCTTATCCACTTCCAAGGATAGACAACACACTGAACAGTCTAGAAAGATTGCAATGGTTTTCTACTTTGGAAATGAAGGGTAGATAATGGCAGTCCGAGAAGGTCCCAGAGAATCAAGAGAAGATTACATTTTGTGTCCAAGGGAAAGGAACCTGGCAATTCAAAGTTATGACTTTTGAGTTGTGCAATATCCCAGCCACCTTCGAATGCTTGATGGAAAAGGCCCTTCTCTTAGATATATGTCAGGTTTACTTAGATGACATTGTTGTGACAGGAAAGACATTTGAAGAGTACCTATCACACTTGGACACTGTATTTCAGAAAGTGGCCAAAGCCAACTTGAAACTAGCTCATAAGAAGTGCCACCTTTTCCAAAATAAAATTAATTTCTTGGGGCACATAGTATCGGCCCACGGAATTGATACGGGCCTCGAAATGACCAAAGCAATAAGCAATTGGCCGACACCAACTGAGAAAACCGAAGTGCTTCTGGGATGATGTTTCTATTACTATAGGCTATTCATGGTAAAGTGAGCAATTTCTGAAGCTGTTTCTTCAGACATAATAACCACTGTGGCCTTGGACTTTTGGTTTTCGGTACGGTGAATGTATACACTGTGTTTATTATTCGCATGACAGGGCTTGCCATAACAAGTGGCAGAAGGATATAAACTGTCTGAAAGACAAAAGTAACTAGAGCTTCAAAAGTGCTCACTTTATTGTGTACGGCCTATATCAATTTTTACCTGGGTTTGCCCCGATCGCTAAGCCACTACATTAACTGACTGAGGCAAAAAGTAAATGTTATTGGATCTTTAATTGTCAAGTTGCTTTTAGTAAGCTAAAGCAAATTCTGATATCTCCACCATTCTTGGATTCCCAAAAAATGAGGACATGTTCATTTTGGATACTGATGCTAGTGGTGTGGGCTTTGTAGCTGTGTTATCTCGGATTCAGGATGGGAAGTAGCGACCATTAGAATATTTCAGAAAGGTATTGCATAAGCCTAAGAGAAATTACTGGTTTGCACACCAGGTGCTTCTGGCCATGGTGAAGGAAATTTCACGCATCCACCCATACCTTTATAGCAGACATTTTATTCTGAGAACCAACCATGCTTCATAAAGGTGGCTACTTAATTTCAAGAACCCCAGTGGATAGAGCATTATCAAGAATATGCGTTTGAAATTCAGCACAGATCTGGACACCTTCACGGCAATCCGGATGCACTTTATAGGAAGCCATATGAGCCATTCTGTCGTCATTGTGAATGCGAATAAGGAAATAGTGGCGAATCACTGAACATACGGAGGACAAGTAGTAAAGGTTCAGTATCTTGTGATGAGTCACATACCTGGATTGATGAGGTTATTAGGAAAGATCAGCTAACTGATCCCACTTTGCATCCAATACTAGTATGTAAAGAAGCTGCAGTCGGCAAAATGGGATGAGATATCCAGCCTGAGCACAGCAGTCAAAGCATACTGGCCACAATGGAATTCCCTCTTACTGAAGAATGGCATACTTTACAGGAACTGGGAAAGTAGTGATTAACAACAAATGTGCTTACAGTTGGTCCTTCCAGAATGCAGGGTTCCCAGTGTATTAAAGGAACTGCATAATGTAGCAGATAATGGGCACATTGGTGTTAATAGGACCCTCGACAGAGTTATATTGAGATTATACTGGCTTCATGGTCGGGAGGATGTTGAAAAGTGGTGCCGAATTTGCGACACCTGCATTGCGAGGAAGGAACCTAAGACCAGAGGATAAGGTCACCTCCATACACACAATGTTGGAACCCCATTCGACAGGATGACTGTATGACCGACTGGCACTCTACGAAGGTCCAGATGTTGAAGAGTCTGTTCGAGACGAACAGACTTGACGAGGGGGCAGTTTTATGTGTTCGTTTCTGCTTGACCGTCCCATGCGAGCGAAAGAAAAGGACAGAGTAGTGATGTGATAAGCGGATGGCAAGTCACGAAGGAGTGTTTGAAGGACAGGCGAGCCGTAATCCTACAAGGGCTCCGAATTACAAAGGTGTGCCACTGTGCATTCTTACATGTGCCTCTGTGATAAGCCTATTGCAGCTAGCACACTCCTGACATTTAATTTCTTCATTTACCTGAAAAAATTTCTTGTTAATTGGCGTTGCCTCTCTCAGCGAGACTCGGGGTGCAGGGAACATTCCAGGTCTTGGTTGCCGAGATTATTTAAGCTGGGATGGTCTCCGAGGCAGCAGTTTTTCAGAATCGAGAGTTTGGAGGATTGTGAGACCTTAGGCGACAAGACAGCGAAGCAGTGGGCCAGCAGAGCATTGAGTGGCGACGAAAGTGACCAGCTAGAGTGAATTTTGTGGACAGCAAACATCAGTGCAAGAGAGAGAGAGAGAGAGAGAGAGAGAGAGAGAGAGAGAGAGAGAGAGAGAGAGAGACTGGCAGGCAGGACTATTGAACTGATTGCATGAGTGTAATACATTTCTAATTATTGCAATAGACATACTGAACATGTGTTAATAACGATTGGGAACTGAACGACTATAACAAATATAGACACATTGAGAAGGATTTTAATTAGAGTTGAGATATACCTTAATTACTGTGTTCACTGAAAACATAAAAAAAAATATTTATATTGGATATAGATGATTAATTTATTGCTGTAAATAATTGTTGTGTGAATAAATTAAAAATCAAATTTAGTTCTTTCATTTTTGTTACGACCTCCGTCCCTCACAAACTTCGATACGCCCCTCTGGTATATTGTAGGTAACAATATTTCAGAGTGAAAATATGGAAACCAAGATAATTTAATAACCACAGGGAGTTAAACAAAGCAACACACAAACATATACTGTTTTAGAATAAGCAGAATAAATATTGTTTTCTATAACTGACCCAATCATTACTATCTTGTTGGGCTTTGTCTACATTAGTTTGAAACCATATTAAATTTAAATATATTCTCAATATAGAGACTTGCCAATTACTTTATAGGTCCTAGGGAAGTCCCATTGGCGACTGTTCTACAAATCCAGAGGAGGTCCTCTCCATGTCCCGAGGATGGCTTTTCTGTGCATCTATAGGATGTCCGCAGGATGTACCAGCGACATTACTCCATATCCATAGGAGGTAGTATGGATGTCCCACGGATGGTTTTATGGCCCTAGGAGGTACTGGGGACATCCTGGCGATGATATAACATCCCTTGAGGGTACAAGGATTGTCCTGGGGATGACATAACATCCTTAGGAAGTAGTAGGGACAACCCAGGGATTCGGTAACATCCCTAAGTGGTACTAAGGATGTCCCATTTATGACCATTAACAATGTTCCTAGGAGGTGCTAGGGACATCCCAAGGATGACTGTTAACCAAATTCCCAGGAGGTACTAGGGGCTTCGAAAGTATGGGTGAATTTGATATCCCAGGCTATCTTTAGCCTAAACATTACATAAAAAGGACTAAATTGTGCATCTTGAGATCATCCTAGGGAGGGAGGTTTCCTCATTTTAGATATGGCCTAGGTATATGTCTGTGCTGGCAGGGGATGAACGCGGAACCAAATTAACAAAATCGGAATTGTTCTAGGAAAATCTATACATCTAGAAACCATGTACACGATGCACCAATGCACAAGTGGCCTGGGCTCTCGCCGAGGGATGGAGGCTATGCAACTAGACATTATGTCGATCACCACCAACGACAAAGCTACTATTATTTTTGGACCTCATTGTGGGTTTCCGAGTTTCGGAGCCAGTCCAACGTGATTTGTGCTTAGACCTAGTGTACCTATATATTATGTGTCATAGTGTGCTGTCCAGACATCTCCTAGAAAGCAAGCAGCAGAATCATGCCTTGTTCCTAGGTTTTCGCATCAGGGGGTAAATGGGCAAGATACTTTGATTACATTTGTGCTGAAACACATGTTCGAAAAACCAGTTTTGACTCGCGTCAATATGGCTTTCCCAGGAAATGTGTATCCCCTGCACTCTCTTTTCCAGTGACATTATTTTATTCAGCAGTCGATTACTGGAAAGTTGGGTAACAAAGTTCCCAGAAACACTCTTACCCCCTCCCATTCCGCACAAATGTCGGTTAAATTGTTTCATTGTATTACAAAGGTAAAATGGGCAGTGCCATATTTAACTATCATAGTATTTTTGATGCAGTGTATTTTTATTTTTGGATACAAGCAATTTTTGGTAATGTTTCTTTGGTGCATAAGAACAGTGTGCTCACCGCACAGATCTGCACGAGTTCCAATGAGGGATGAGCATGCTGTCTTGCAGGCCTTCATATTAACTCTGTTTGCCTTAAGGTTGTCTTTCACACCTGCCTCCCGCACATGCCCTGGCCACCTCCCTCACAGAACACTCAGCTTAATAGAGACATTGAATGTATATGTACAGATGCTGTCGTCTGCTCTACTATATTGGTGTCAGTATTTTCATTCATGTGTTCATCCCTTCATTTTTGCATTTTCCTTGAGACCTAGCATACGATATGTAATTCTACTGTATTTTATTTTGAGGCCTGTACCCTGCATAAAGTTTGTGTTAACTTATATCGTGTGCCATGTGTCTTGTAATATTTGCTTTGAACCACCCCTGGGACTTCATTAAACATTAAAACTGCAGTTAAATGGTAATTTATCTGGTTAGGCATTACCACTATCGACTGTGGAAATATGGGTGTCAAAGCCCAGATATTAAGGCTAGCTGCTGTGTTCGGGTAGGTACTCTGTTTAAAATGCACGACAACCATATTATACCGAGTAAATGGTGCCACAGGAAGCAGTATGCCCTGATACAGTATCTCGCCATCTCAGACAGGCATAATTAGGGTGGCTGTAACCCCATTACATCACCACCCATCCAGTCCCTCGGTACATCACCAGTCTCCAGCTGTCATCCTCCAGAGCAGGTCATAAATGTCATGACACCCCAAAATACCTAATTAAAAATAATATTGAAAAATAGGCGTTTTCGCTATAACCAAGATATCGCCGACAATGCGTGTGGTTCGGACAAGGCCAATGCCAAGAGGGGGCAGAACCTACAGGAAAAGAAAAGCTTGATTGCATACTCCAATCTAACGCTACCCCAGATAGCATGTAGGTTTGCTGCAAGCTTGTAATTTTATTTGAATTTAACTTGACGAGCAAACTTGTCGTATAATGCGCGATTCAAGTTTGATTCAAGTCTAATTTTATCAGGGCTAATGTCAAACATTTGCTGAAGAAAAGCTTGCATATGGTTTGAGTTATGCTTGTAGCTCGCCAAGTTTTACTAGTCAAGCTTGTGAAAAGCTTGACCCGTGGAGAACAGTTAGCTTGATTCAAACCTGTTCACATTGGCAATGCAAACCAGGGACAACACTTCCACCTCCAGGTTACTATCAGTATTAATTACCAGATTAATATTAAACTGGCAATGCAAACCGGGAACAAAAACATTTACTCGAGTTCACATCGGTAATGCAAGCCAGGAACAATACGGTTAATAGATCACCTTCACTGTCTTGCCGAAGTTCAAATCTTGCATAGAGCTGACTGACATTCAAACTGAGTTAAGCTCAACAAATCCTTAGATCTGAAAACGTAATAATTTATAATAAATGTCAGCTGTCGAAACCACCTGGAACTGGACGACACCATTCGACCTGCAATACTGAAAGCATTGCTCGAGCCGATGAATACCTGGGTAGGTGTTACACTTACAGCAGTTGGAGGAGAATAGCACAATACGAATTCAAAATCACAAGCAAATAAACTGGAGGTAGGGGAAGGCTGGCCAGTGCGCACGTGTGAGAGGGAGGGAAGCACAAGAGGTCACAGAATACGAGTAGGGATATGGACACAGAGAACGGGCTTGCGGAGAAGCAGCAAGCAGGAGTAGAGTGCGCACTGTCATCGCCCTGTAGTTCAGTGCAGCACAGCAGGCTTGACACAAGCTTACAGGCTTGTTATGAAAAGATCGATTCAAGTTTGACTCCAGCCGATTATGTTATTGCAGACCCAGTATGTACGAGGTCAAGACTTTCCGAAACATTATAGGTTCTGTGTGTTGCTACCCTCTCCAGCAGCAACCTATTGTGTACCTAAGGTTGAACTGCCCAAATTAACACCCGAAAGTTTAGGTCGTAAGACTAGCCTTAAATATAGCACACGTAAATTAATAAAGACCAGCCAGTCAGGATGCTGGAAATGATGGCACAAAACTCTTTCAGTGCACGGAATTTTGTAACACATCCATACATACCACTCGTAGATAAGTCACTGTGCCACATTCACAGTTCTTGCTAACAAGGCTAATCTGCCACCACTTAAACATACACAACGTGACACTGTTATGGGCAGCAAGGAGTAGATATTTGCAGTAGGCTGAGGTGAAGAATAATATATAGAGTTGATGGGGTTGAAGGCGAGACAGGATGGGAGAAATTGAACGAAACTAACAAAAATTGTGGGTTTCGTCCACGACCAACGAACTCGGTGGCGGTAGTTGGACGCCAATTCTACAAGTAGACAACTCAGACGAATACTAGCTCTCTTATGGCCCCGAGTTATGGTCGACAACCACTTGGTAAAGTTCCCCCACATTGAGCATGGAATTCACATGGTGCAGATGAGCTGGGGTTCTCCGAGCCACCCCAACACTCCAGCATCACAATCATTTTTAATAGTTTTCTTTTTCCGAGTTGTTCATAGACATGCAGTCATTTTAGAAAGAAAGACAATCTCCAGCGGGATTTCCAACTCACTCGCATTATTATAAATGTTAAAATTTACCCTAGTATGATCAGCTGGTGTAAAAGTTTGCACCCCAAAACTTTCGATACTATTATCATTTATCTTATGACACTGGTATTGTATACAGGTACCACTGATATTTATTGGTTTAAAAGATAATTCATAGAAAAGGATTAATACAATTCATTTTCTTTTAGAAAATTATAGAAATAAAAAAACTTATGAAGCTGATAGCGAAAATTATGAAAAAGGAAGTCCTTGCTTTCATTGACAAGTTACAAAATATTTGTAAAAAATTGGGTTTGGCTGTGCTGGGGACACGGCCGTTTGTTTTGCGCGAATGCGTCTACGTTGACGCGCTCGGACGCCTTTATGTATATTTTACGTTCCCGGCACCGCTTCACTCGATCATATGGGGTTTTATGGGTATCACTGGAATGACTTTGAGATGCTCTTTCCAACCGTATACGACTTCTGTATTTCTACTTGGCTTTTTGACGAGTATAGGACGAAATTGTGTTAAGTATTCTTAATTTTTTACATTAAACGTATACAATTTCACCATAGCCACACCACACAAATGTTTTTATGCACTTAGTCGATTGAGCTTGACGAGAGCTGTCGATTGAAACCTAAACGAATGTCGTAGCTTCTCCTAGTCAAAAGTTAAAATACGCATAAGTTATGAGACGCAGCGAAACTAATTTAAAATTGCTGCGCCCCCTTCCCCTCCTTCCCCCGCGGTGCTCCTCAGTCCTCACTCAACGTAACATGTTATTTTATCCTTTGGCAATCGAGTGGTATATTTGAATTTTGAGTGTAGACGATAGATTTGGAGCTGCAATGCCAAACTGTACACCCCCCCCCCCTCCTAGATTTTGTTATCATCGGATTTTCTGGATTGCCTCCCACTATGGTTACAAATTTAAATACGTATTCACGTCAAAAGTTACAAAATATTATTTTTAAAAATAGAACAAGAGACTAAAGAAAATTCAAATTCGCTTAACCACTACTTTACGGAACTGGACCCGTCAACCCACATTACAAGTTCAATTTGCATGTGGAGTGTCCCTTAACAGCTCCACATTTGGGTCAATTGTTGGTTTAGGACTTGAACAAGAGCTCTACAGTTTGAACAATAGTAAAGTTAGGTAACTCACAAGTCACCTACGTTTCGAACACAAATAACCTTAAATATAGGTATATATGATAAGGGGTGCATGGCTATAATGGGGTATACCGCACGGCCTCAAACACGGTAGCATAATTAATTTCTAGAGCAATCGGCAATTCTTCGTTTTTGGCGGGGTCAGTGTTCCGTCAGAGTGCGCATAAGATGTCATGTGATCAACAGGCCTCATCCTTCCTCCCCCACCCCTTCCTTCAGTAGATAGCATACTGCAACATGTGGCATTAGCGCCGGCGCCAACAAACAACTTTCCCCAATTTCATCAATCTTCCAAAATTTGCAAAAATCTAAACATTGTTTATTTTGCATTACGACAGGACTTTCATTAAGATAACGTCTTTATGGGAACATGAATCGAGTGTTCACGTGCCCCACGACATTTCCTGACAGCTTTCGCAATTTTCCAAATTTTCCGTGAAAGTTTTCTTAAGTGTGTTCGAATTCATCATGGCGAATGAACGAGCCGCAACCAATCGCCATTATGCAGAGCCACCCTGTATGCGACACCAGTGACGTCAGGCGCCCACCCCAACCCGGCTGAGCCGAACGGCGACGAAGAAAGCCGAGGGGATGCGAGGAACATCCCTACTACCACAGTGGCCGCGGTGGCTGAGAGGTTAGCCTGCTCTCCTCCCACCATGGCGAACCGGGTTTAATACCCGGCTGGGTGACTCCCGGAATTTCGCATGTGGGAATCGTGCCGGACGATGCCGCTGGTCGGCGGGTTTTCTCGGGGATCTCCAGTTTCCCCCACCCTTTCATTCTGGCGCTGCTCCATACCTTAATCACCCTCAACAGCTCTTAAGACCTCGCTGTTAAGAGCCCCCAAATCTCTTCATTCACTCTTCACTACTACCACCTCCGACCACAGGCCGGTCCAGAGAGGTCTATTGTATTACGTAACATGTCGTGTTAGACATCTATTACACATAACAAAATTACTGTGGTAATAGTCACGAGATTAAATGTCTGGCACAAGTATTAAATATATGTAAAATCAGTCTGCAATAAAAGCATATACTATTTATTTGGATCTACATATGCAGGGATATATACATTTTAATTTGCTCATAAGTTACTAGTAGAATAATTATCTGCGTTCTGGCGCATCAGCAACTGGCGTCGGAGCGTTGAAGCCGACCGCCGCCATCTTGCATTTTCCTTCTTTCCCTTAAAATTCCCTTTTTTTTAATTAAAAACACCGATCCCAGCTGCAAAGACGAGCCGCAGAAAGGCACTTTTCGATCCATCGGTAGGATTTTGGAGGCTCGCTTCTCGAGGGTAGAGCAGTGGCGGCCATATTTGTTTTATAGGCATATCGTATGCCAAATCGATACATGGGATCCAGGATAGGAGCCGACGGTCAATCATCTTGGTTCTGTTTAGCCATCTTGTCCGCTACATTGGATCCAGTTGACCTTGACATTTACCTTTGACCTTGACTCCAGTGACATTTGATCTTAAACCCAAAAATTCGTCAAGAATCCCAAAATCTTTTAAGAATTTATAAAAACGTAATCAAAAATATTAAAAGAAAAAATATTTTAATTATTTTTAAAATAATTTTTAAAAACATACATTTCCGAATACCTTCCACAGCACCACATCCAGCAGACGACTGACTCTCCTCCAATCACTGACATTGTATTAATATTTCCTTCCCTTATCAACTCACCTTTGCTCATTCTGTCAAATGTACTCCACCCGCCATATTGGTTTTTCCGTTTGTAATTTGTTTTAATTTTCAACACTTAGATGATGCTAGTGTATTAATAACATATTTAGTCACCAGAGGTGCTGTCGATTTAGCCGTCACCTTGTTTATCGGCCTTGATCTTACCCCAATAATACGAGCTCGAAAAATCTAGAAAAATCACAGCCTATACATTTGCCAATTACTAGCTGGTCACATCAAGGCAGCATACAGACTAGCACTACTAGTAGTGTAATAATGTAGGTCATACGCAAGGTGCAGGCTTCGGCTGCCGCCATTTTGTATTGCATCATTTATGGGTGCCGTAATCCATACGGCATTTCCGCCCGCCATTTTGGATTACGTCATTTCGGGTAGTCATTGTGGATTGTTTCATTTATGGCCGCCACCTTGTCAGCCAGTACATCTCTTCCCACTCTGTCATTGTGAACACACGACCGCCATCATGGATTCAATTTATTCATGCTCTTTCATTCCACCTAGAATCTTCATGACCTTGAATTCCATTTCTTCGTGCTCTATAATTCCACCTCGGCATCCACCATCTAGGATTCCATTTTTTCATGCTCTAGCATTCCACCTCGGCCTCCACCATCTCGGATTACATTTTTATTAGTCACCAGCATACCACATCATGCTCTATCATTCTGGTAATGTGACAGCCATCTTGGTTTTCACCTCTCACCTATGCTCGACAACCATCTTGTCCGCCGTATTGCATCTGACCGTCATCTTGTTTCCCATTATGCACCTACACACAGACACCTACTGCTCTACCTACCCACAAGCACGCTTATCTTCTTACCTTCCCACCTACCCACTGTCCTACCACCCTACCTACCCTCTCATCTAACCACCTACTGCTCTACACACCTACCCGCCACTCCACCCATGCACCCACTGCTCTACTTACCTACCTATATACCCACTGTTCTACACGCCTACCGACAAACCTGCAAACGAACTAATATATCCACCTACCCACTTTCCTACAAACTGTTCTACCTACCTACCCAAATACCACTCTACCCACCTACGTATCTACCAACCTACCTACCCACCTACATATCTACCTACTGTCCCACACAAAGCTCTACACATCTACCCACAGTACTACCCCCCTACCCAACACTCAACCCATCTAACCACCACTCCATCTACTCACCACTCCACCCATCTATTCACCGCTCTATCCACTTAACTACCACTCTATTTACCTACCCAACATTCTACCTACCTAACCACCTACCTATCAGTCCACCCACCCACTTACCTGCCCACTCCCTCACTGCTCTACCTACCCAACTAGTCACTACTTCACTTATCTAAAAATCTACCCACATACTTACTGCTCTATGCACCTACCTACCCACCACTCCACCCACCTACTCATCTAGCTATTGCTCGGCCCACCTAGCTATTGCTCGGCCCACCTACCTACAGCTCGACCCACCTACCTACTGCTCTAGCCACCGGCCCACTTCACAACCCTAAAGTCTATCCTCATCATTACCCAAAAGTCTACTCACTTCACTGTCCATATACATAATTATATACATATATTCCTATCATATATCTTATAGATATTTAAATATTCATATGTGTTTTCTTCTGGATGAACATGTCCTTGGGTTTTCTCAGAGTGCTCCCAATCGCGAATGTACTATGATTTTTTTGCATATTTTAAATTTTGGTAAGATATTACGTTTCTTTTTGTCTTGAACAGAAGATTTGGAACAGACGATACATAAGTTGAAGATCCCATGACATCATCCGAGGTTAAGGTTAAGAGTTTTCATTATACAATCTTTTTCTGACATTGTAAAGTTGTCGAGCTGTTTAAGATGTTGGATTTAAACTTTAATTTCTTACAATGGTAGTTCTCTTTCTCTTACTGAGTTTGAGTGAAATTAGAATAAGCTACATCATATTTAGACATATAAAAGAAGCGTGTGTGTCTCGCTACAAATAATCCAAAATTCTTTCTCTTATCGCGAAAGTATGGTGTAAATGATGGTGCCATTGCATGTTCAGTCCAGCATATAGTCGTTCCACTGTTTACCCGCAGTGATAAACTGTATGTACATAGCAAGATGTGTATAGGTAATGTTGCCAACTGCACCGATGCCAAACGACATGAAGATAGGAACTACCCATTTGCCACTGTCTACAAGACCTAACCATGCGTTAACTGCAGTATGGTATATGTGAATAAGCATCCATCGAGTATTTACAGAAGGGATTGCATGAATGAAGACTTAGTTGAGCGTGTAAGATGAACAAGAGCAAAGACGTTGTGAGGCCAACCTCGCAGGCTAGACAGCGATCTACTTGATATGAAACATATTTCAGTCCGGAAAACATGCTGATGTTTGCACCAAGCAGTCATCTACTGAGGTTGGACACGCAAACTAGCATGAAGTATGAACAGTATTTAAGCCAACATCATGCAACACAGTTGTCAGTTCGCTGGCGAGCAGGCCGTTACAACCGTGTACTCTGCCACAATATGAAGATGGAGTCAACGATTGAAGACGTACCGTATATAACACTGTCAGTATCGTCAATAACAAGGAGCCCTAAAGAGTCGCTGTAATTATTAAGGTAGGCTGTTCACGATAAAGTGAGCACTTTTTAAGGCTCATCCAAATGGCATCGACCTCTAATAAATATATCTTATTGCAGGCTCAGGCATTACATGTTGGTGGTGGTGAAAGGTATACACTGTGTTTATTGGCCACATTGCAATATTTATAATAAAAAGCAGCAGTAAGATGGCAATTGGATGAAAGGAAAAATTTATAAGGGCCTTAAAAAGTGCTCACTTTACAGTGAACAGTCTATATCAGTGTTACTATTGTGGAAATACCTTCAGTAAAAGTGGCCATGCACGTTGTCATGAAAGTGGACATTGCTTGTTCAGCCCAGCATTCAAGGCATTCCACTGTGATAACTGCGATTCTGTGGTCATCCGAGGCGATAGCCTGTACAGACATATCAAGAAGTGCAAAAGAAATGTTCGTCCATCGGGAAGCGAGTGCAAGTATTGTGGCAAGACATTCGCTAAACGCGCCGATGACAGATGTCATGAAGAGAGTCGCTGTCTATTTGCCACAATCTACAAGAGCTACCCATAGTTAACTGTTGTATGGCATAGGAAAATAAGAGTGCCTGGAATGCTCACAGTGTTATGCAAAAAAAAACCAGTAAACATTAATGTTTTGCTCGAATGAAGAATAAGTTGAACATATATCACATATTAGTATGTAGTCTTATGACATGTCTGTAAAATAAAGGAAAAGTCTATAAAGTATCAGATTAATAGTGTCTTCATTTCAAGTGCCTCTTAAACAAGTTCTACGTAGTAAGCTCCATTAAACCATAGCATTATACATTCTGATCACTAACCCACACATCTGACTTAAGTTCGTTACCTCTTAAAAAAATTATAGGAAAGTCTTAGATGTTCTCCAACAAAGTTAAGTTTCAATTAAACACTAGTTCTTCACTCCTAATTGAAGATAAGATCAATGTAAGTTCAAAAATTTGCTCCGGTTACTAGCTCCAGTTGGTTAGCGTGTGACCACTGGGCTGGATTAATAAGTGACATCCGTGCTGTAGCTTAGACTTCCAAAAATCTCAATTACTGTCACAAACATTTCGGGAGCAATAATAAATCTGTCAAAGACGCTACGATACACAAGTTTATAGGTCCTAAAATTAGTTGGCTTCACCTTAATCTGAAGTCACGTTGACGCTACCAGCATGACGTCGTGGCGTCAGTGTCAGCTCTCCTCGCAGACAGCGTCCGCTAGTAAAATTAACTAACGCAGCTAGACTTTGGCCTCTTCTTCACTTGCCAAGCCTGTATATTATACTCACTACATGGTACCAAAACACACTGCTAATTTATGATAATACCGGGGATTTTGCCCATGAAATCCAGACTCTCAAAACCATGTCTCTAGATCATCAGATCTGTACCCAGAAGCCCCTGGCTTCCGGCATCTCCGTTATCAAGTCTTATCTATGGAACTCAGCTACTTACGGTCCGTCACGTCACAAAAACATCTTAACACCAATTACAATTACAATTAAAATGACAAATAAAAGAAAACAAACAGTATTCAAAATAAAAATAATATGTACTGAAATGTGAAAAACTCTGAAAAATCATTAATTCACATACTTAAATTAAGAAGCTAAAATACTAAGAATAATATCCTGGCTTACCATAGAGTTACCAACATTAAGATACAAACATTTAAAAAATGGCGGGTTCCAACTTAAAATGCACATTTAAAAATAATAAAATCAAATATGTGAAATTGCAGAATTATTCCAATTAAAATAAATAAGTGTTTAAACACAACCAAAAATATGCAGGTGTCATCCAGTACAAAACAACACACGTGTTAATTTGCATAGTAGCTGTGTGGCGTGTAAATGAGCGTATATGTATCTGTCACAATTTAAGGAAAAAAACCTTTATTTTCTCCAAACAATTTTGTTTAAGTTATTTTATTATTATATAATATGATAACGTTCCAAAACATTCCTAACAAAAAGATTTTTCTCCCCTTATATTAAAGTTGAGCTGAGTTAAGAATATATGGGCGGCTCTTAACGAGGTCTTGAAAGCCGATGAGGGTGAAATGACACAAGAATGGAACAACGCCGGAATACAAGGGCGGGGGAAACGGGAGATACCCGACCAACGGCATCGTCCGTCACGATTCCCACTTGCGAAAATCTCGGAGAAACTCGGTTCGCCATGGGGGGAAGCGAGCAGTCTAACCGCTCTGTCACCACGGCCCCTCGCATCAAATATATTTAACTAAACCAAACTGCATTGAAGAAAATATAAGACTACACAAATTAATAGTCGCATTGTATGGGCCATGATAAAAATTAAATTACATTTATGCTGTTAATTGATAAATATTTTAAAAACCAATATTTAAGTGTGCAGAATCTGAAGTAAATTCCTAACTAGCTTTGAATATATTATTTAAAATATAAATAAATCCCTACCATTACGTAATCCCTGCAGAACAGCTTTTTTTCGACAGCACCGGACTTCGGCAAGACTGGGGGTGATGGCGCATCACACGTCAGCTGCCCAACCAGAGGTACTTCGCCAACACTGTGTGCGGCCTGCAGACAATCCTGAAGCAATCGATAGGTTCGACTGCACATCACACATCAGCTGCCCAACCAGAGGTACTTCGCCAACACTGTGTGCGGCCTGTAGACAGTCCTGAAGCAATCGATACGTTCGACTGCACATCACACATCAGCTGCCCAACCAGAGGTACTTCGCCAACACTGTGCGCGGCCTGTAGACAGTCCTGAAGCAATCGATAGGTTCGACTGCACATCACACATCAGCTGCCCAACCAGAGGTACTTCGCTAACACTGTGTGCGGCCTGTAGACAATCCTGAAGCAATCGATAGGTTCGACTGCACATCACACATCAGCTGCCCAACCAGAGGTACTTCGCCAACACTGTGTGCGGCCTGTAGACAGTCCTGAAGCAATCGATAGGTTCGACTGCACATCACACATCAGCTGCCCAACCAGAGGTACTTCGCCAACACTGTGTGCGGCCTGTAGACAGTCCTGAAGCAATCGATAGGTTCGACTGCACATCACACATCAGCTGCCCAACCAGAGGCACTTCGCCAACACTGTGTGCGGCCTGTAGACAGTCCTGAAGCAATCGATACGTTCGATTGCACATAACACATCAGCTGCCCAACCAGAGGTACTTCGCTAACACTGTGTGCGGCCTGTAGACAATCCTGAAGCAATCGATAGGTTCGACTGCACATCTAAACATCAGCTGCCCAACCAGAGACACTTCGCCAACACTGTGTGCGGCCTGTAGACAGTCCTGAAGCAATCGATAGGTTCGACTGCACATCACACATCAGCTGCCCAACCAGAGGTACTTCGCCAACACTGTGTGCGGCCTGTAGACAGTCCTGAAGCAATCGATAGGTTCGACTGCACATCACACATCAGCTGCCCAACCAGAGGTACTTCGCCAACACTGTGTGCGGCCTGCAGACAATCCTGAAGCAATCGATAGGTTCGACTGCACATCACACGTCAGCTGCCCAACCAGAGGTACTTCGCCAACACTGTATGCGGCCTGTAGACAGTCCTGAAGCAATCGATAGGTTCGACTGCACATCACACATCAGCTGCCCAACCAGAGGTACTTCGCCAACACTGTATGCGGCCTGTAGACAGTCCTGAAGCAATCGATAGGTTCGACTGCACATCACACATCAGCTGCCCAACCAGAGGTACTTCGCTAACACTGTGTGCGGCCTGTAGACAATCCTGAAGCAATCGATACGTTCGACTGCACATCACACATCAGCTGCCCAATCAGAGGTACTTCGCCAACACTGTGTGCGGCCTGTAGACAGTCCTGAAGCAATCGATAGGTTCGACTGCACATCTAAACATCAGCTGCCCAACCAGAGGCACTTCGCCAACACTGTATGCGGCCTGTAGACAGTCCTGAAGCAATCGATACGTTCGACTGCACATCACACATCAGCTGCCCAATCAGAGGTACTTCGCCAACACTGTGCGCGGCCTGTAGACAGTCCTGAAGCAATCGATATTTTCGACTGCACATCACACATCAGCTGCCCAACCAGAGGTACTTCGCCAACACTGTGTGCGGCCTGTAGACAGTCCTGAAGCAATCGATAGGTTCGACTGCACATCTAAACATCAGCTGCCCAACCAGAGGCACTTCGCCAACACTGTGTGCGGCCTGTAGACAGTCCTGAAGCAATCGATAGGTTCGACTGCACATCACACATCAGCTGCCCAACCAGAGGTACTTCGCCAACACTGTGTGCGGCCTGCAGACAATCCTGAAGCAATCGATAGGTTCGACTGCACATCTAAACATCGCCAATGTGTTTGACCAAACGAACTTTGAGCTGTATAATACCACGATCGATATCATTTATAACTTTTTAAATAAACATGTCTAAAATTTTCAAATATATTAGCTAAAATTAAAACATCATTTTTATTCTATAATTTTTGTATATTGTTCTATAATTTTAATATTAAAGATTTTCTTGCCTTTTTGTATGATAATAATCATTGGAAATGTAGTTTATATTTTATTTTATCTATCCAATAAGATCTATAGATTTTCACATCAAAATTAATCAGATCATCCAAAAAGGGGTACAAAAACTACGTGAATATAAATAAATAAATAAATAAATGTGTGTGTGTGTGTATATATACATAAACGTTAAAATTATTTTCAGGGTTTTAATTTACAATTTCTTTGAATAGAAAATTTTCTTGAGAAACCAACTTCCAAAATTATGACATTCATCCAACAGTGTCTATAAAAAAATGCTTATAAAATTGAAAATAATAATTTCACAATTATGAATTTCAGAAATTTATGATGCAGAAATATAAATGAATTTACTGTATAAACAAAGAAGAAGTGAAAATGACATTTGGTTATATAGGTACATTTGCAATTATCAAAGTTTAAAGAGTTTTATATATATATATATATATATATATATATATATATATATATTAGTGTGTGTTTAACACATCTTTAATAAAAAAAATTAACGTGAACATTTATAGAATTTCAAAATGCACTATGTGGCAGAATCGCGAATGCCTAGAACTGGCGAATGAATGAGAGGAGAAATTTCGTATTGCATTATAATATATTCTATAGAAAATAATAAATATTGAAGATATCTTGATACAAATGATAATGTTGGGGCAAGCTCCTTAGAGAGCACTCCTGAGTAAAACACTCGCCGCGTGATAAGCTCCCCCCCCCCCCCCCCCTCACGTAGTACAGGACATCCACTGGATATCCTAATTAGATCCACAACACATAAGAGTCATCTAAGTCCTACAGTGAATCTCGAATGTTTATCACTTGTATATCCAGTAATAGCTATCGGTTTGTACCATTTACTGGATATCCATTAGATATTACAAAACCACCAATTGCCATTATGCGACTAATTCTAAGAATGTATACAGGACATCCGCAATATCTGTATCACATTTTGGACACTGGGCGGAAATTTGTATATCTTTTGATAGTCTTATGACGGTAACTTTGCATTTCTTGGATGTCCTTGGATATCCTAAACGACAGTGTGTGACGTCCATCAGGTATTCTTTTAACGTATATGGGTTATATGGCCCATTCTCTCCATTGCACCAAAAACCATATTGGATGTATTACTATACTTTCCTCAGAAAAAATTATACGGCAACAACAGAGTAAAACTCATCCAATACTTCATACAAAAAAAAACCCTATCATACGAGAAAAATTTTCAGTGTGTTAGTGTTTGCGCAAGTTGTTATTCAAAACTGTTGTGAGAAGTGAAATTTAATAAACTGAAAAAACTTAATTATCCCCTTAATACATTTTAATGTGTGTTAATAAATAATATCCCTTAATATCCTCAAATATCAAATACGTATATGTTGAAATATTGTAAAAATACAAAAAGAGAAAAATAGCGTAAACTTGCCAAATATCACTTTTAAGTTTTGGTTTACAAAAATGATTGCTCTTACGTAGTCACCCCCGTGCTTGGTCCAAAAATTTCTCGCCTACGAAAGCTCAGTCACACATGTGAATAGCATCACACACTTACAAACTTCTTTCGCTCAGCACGTTTCCGAAGCATCCAGGAAGATGTTTTTCAACTTGTCACTGCCACCTTGAGTGCAATACTGACTCCTGTTCAATGCCAATCTACTAGAATACAATACACTATCTCTCTCAAGGTACAGCTATGGTGGTTGGCTATAACTCTGAGTTTAAGTCATGTAAGCGACATAAATGATTATAAAACAATACAGAATCTATTGATCTCAAAGTATACAACAACCTTGTTACTGTAATTACCAACATATTAACACAATACGAAATTATATAATTACTTTACTATATTTACTTCAGTCTAATACTGATCCTTCTCAATAGCGTTCCTAGCTTATTGTGCAATGATCGCGCTAGTGACGTTAAGTATCGTTTTGTATTCGCCCGGTGTAGACTTGCACCGAAGTGTATAAGTCGTCTTACCACTGTTTAAATATGGCGTACGAGCAGAGCTCCTCTAACCCAAGTCTGGAAGGCGGTAGTCGTGCAGTCTTGCTTGGTCTAGCCCCTGGGTCGCGGCCCTCTGCTGTTCTGCGCCTCGACACCTCCGTCGGGCGTAGCGCGCGCGAGAGAGGGAGCGGGTGCGAGCGCGAGAGCGGGAGAGAGCACGGGTGCGAGCGAGAGCGCGGGCGCGAGAGCGGGCGAGAGCGAGAGCGCGGGCGAGAGCGCGGGTGCGGGTGCGAGAGCGGGTGCGAGCGCGAGAGCGGGCGAGAGCGCGGGTGCGAGAGCGGGCGAGAGCGCGGGTGCGAGTGCGAGAGCGGGTGAGAGCGCGGGTGCGAGCGCGAGAGCGGGCGAGAGCACGGGTACGAGCGAGAGCGCGGGTGCGAGCGCGAGAGCGGGTGTGCGAGCGCGGGCGAGAGCACGGGTGCGAGCGCGAGAGCGGACGAGAGCGCGGGTGAGAGCGCGGGTGCGAGCGTGAGAGCGGCGAGAGCGCGGGGGCGGAGCGCGAGAGCGGACGAGAGCGCGGGTGCGAGCGCGAGAGCGGGCGAGAGCGCATGCGGGTGCGAGCGTGCGTGCGTGCGCGGGCGGCCCCCTTATACATGGGCGGGGTTTTGTAAACTACCTTGTCGCATGTTTACTGAAATGTCTTAGTAAGGCGCGGGGCGGCTGGCTCACTACAAAATGTTGAGACCGCTGTGGTGTTAGTGGTTAAGACTACTCGCCTCTCACGAGATTCCCGAAGGTGGGGAGGGGTCTCCCGGATTTCTGCATGTCAAATTCATGCCGGACGATGCCGCTGGTCGGCGGGTTTTCTTGGGAATCTCCGCCTCCTCCCCCCCCCTCTCTTCCTTGTATTCTGGCACTGTTCCATTCTCACCTCACTGCACCCTCATAGGCTCATAACATCTAAGAGCCACCCTGATCTCTCCACTCCAATTTTACAAATCTTCCAATAATTTAGAAAAGTATCTGTGATGTCACGTGGTATCTTGAAAGCTCCTCCACGTGTGGAGAGTATAGGTTGGGGGAGGGCAGCTAACACTCCACATTACCCAGCTCCTGTCAATTGTAGAACTGCTGCCCAGCTGCCTAGACATCCATGCGACAGCCTTGCTTGCTGTCCAAATGGGGCTGTTACAGGTATGTCTCCTAACACACTCCTTCCACCACCAGTCTTGCAATTTTGAGGATATTCCATTGGTCTGAGCTCAACGTGCATTAAAGGATGTTCACGATAAAGTGAGCACTTTTGAAATCAATGCCACTACCCTACCTGCATATATTTTAACTGGCGTACTGACAGACATGCGCCCAATAAAGTTGTTATCAACGGAGGGGACGTAGTTCCATATCTTAACGTCGAATAAAAAGAGTTAGGTAACCATTTGTGATGATTTATATTCTTTATTTCGCTTTAAGTTATTTTTATAATTCATCGACGTGTACAAATGAGCAAATTTGAAAAATGTTTAACCTTCTAATAATTCCAGTTTCACTTAACCGACGCATGAATAAAGTGATGAGGCCCTAGCAATGTTAATTATACATAAGACGGAGGAATACACAACGTGCATATAAATATATCTTAAGCAGGGCTTTCTAAAGTGCTCAGTTTACCGTGAATAGCATGTATAAAATAAACTTGAAAATTATTTATCATATTTTGAAGAAAATAACATTTACAGTTGAGCTCTAACAACTACCACACTAAACGTTATTCTGGATTGGTCAAAGAATGATACATTTAAATGGCTGGGAAGAATTAATTTTAGTTTACGATGAAAATTATTCTCTTTATTTATTTGAGAGCGATTTGAAATATATTGAAGAACTGCATAGAAAACGCATTTATTTGCCAATAACATTTTTAAAAACTTGCATTTTTGAATAAATTAAAATGAAATATCATGCAGTGATCGGTCATTCTTTAATTATTTATTTCTTATGAGTTTTACATGCTGGTACCTATCAGGAAAAATAATTTCCAAACCATCGAGTACACGCTAATTTTTTGCTATAAATTGCATATATAATTTGAAAATTATTTTTTCATTTTTATTTAATTTTATCTCTTTTAGTTTTATAATATCGACTGAGTTATTTGATTTAATTGGTTTAGCATTGCATCCATATTTATTTTTAGGAATAATTGATAGCTATTATTTAGAAATAATTTTTTGCGATGGGGGGGGGGGGGGGGGTGTTTAAAATGTGACGATGACAACATTTTTTAAGTTTCTTATTAATAAAAAACTAAAGGTTATTACTATTCATACTGATGCAATTGGCCAGAAGAACAAATAATATGTTGAAAAAAATCAAGATCATATTCATGGCTATCACAGAAAATCTCATAGAACCTATATTAATATGGTTCAAAGAATATATTTAAAAATAAATCAATTTCACACAAACTTTTTTTGTAATGGATGTGCTAAGTATGTTTGTACATATATTTATAAAAAACATTTAAAATAAATTATGCAATTAAATACAAAAAAAATATTTAACTATAAAATACACAAATAGTAAAGAAATATAATATCAGTTAATTTTCTTCTCGTTCCAATACAAGAGATAAAATTCCCATAAATGTAAACTATGTAAAAAATATAAAATAAAATTTATCGATTTTAATGAAATTAACAATATCACAGATTAATAAATTATTTTATATATACTACAGTTGTATATAGCTAAATAAAAGGTAGAAACGATAAAGATGTGTACGGGTGTATAAATATCACACCAAAAATTATTAAAATATCTGTAAAATATTTATTATAAGTACACAAATATTCTTGTAGAGAAAATATAACTTTTTTACATTTTCGAAATGTGAAACAAAATTAATTTAGATTTAATTAAATATATTTGTATGCTTTAATAAAAATTATATATATATATATATAATAGTTCGTGAATTAATACTTTCTTAGCGAAAAAAATAACGTATTGGATTTTCCTATACACACATTTCAAAATATATTTTTCTGATGGTGATGCTAATAATAACATAAACCATGAGCATTGACGTAATTATTTATCAATAGCTTCTATTATGCTTTCATTTTTGAAGTTCCTATTCTTGTAAACTGAAAAATATAAAATGGAAGAAATACCATTTGGGTAATTTCCTGAGTGTTTTTTTTTTCTCTCTCTGTTTATATTGTCGCATCCCTAGTGAGTTGTGTGGGGCCACAAGGCAGGAAAATCTTACGCAAAATTCGTAAGGTGCATAATTTGTTCTTTGTGATTGATGGAAGTTCGCATTTATGCCCAGACTGTCTTGTACTTAATAATAAGAAGTTGTATGTCACCGCAGGAAGCATCTTTGACTTGAGTGTGATGGGAGCTGACCTTGATAATCATCGACCACAACTTCTTTCTGGCATCTCGTTTCAATCTCGTGTAGGGCTCAAAACAGTGTGTAGCTGCTTGGAAACTGCAGTTTACCAAGGACGTAAAGATTATGTTGCCTCTTCTTGTAAAGAATACATCACATGGCTGTTTCCATAGATCATATTTCCAAGTTATATATACATATTGTATAGTTAAGTTCAAATGAGAAAATAGTCTTCCCGCAGCTTTTGAGGGAGGGAATGTAGGGGAGGCAATGTAGGGGAGGGTTGTCACGAGCGCCCGTCGCTGGGAGGGAGGTAAACCAGGTGTGTATAACGCCAGCAGTGTTGCTGGCGTTATACACACCAAACTGATAACATCGCTCTCTAGTGCTGCGCGACTTAAATTTCTTCGGCAGGTAAGATGCGCGCACGGATCAGCTCTCGCTACTGAACTGAACGAAGGGGAATATGCAACGTGAATTGTTTCCGACAGTTTGATTGATAGCTGAAATCTAGTGGTGATAAACACATTCTAGAACATCGGGGATTGTATTCCTCGCGAGGAATTCCCCAGTGTCGAATTAGGTCATCTCCAGGTATACAAGAGAGTCGTAGTCCGGAAAGTGTTAACATAAGCATAAATACAGCTTTATCCTGCCGGAGTGTTTATGACTAGAGATGTTAAAAGATGGCGTCTAATGAGTGTTCCTGGTGATTTGGAAAGTTATGGTGATCAGTAAAAAATACCACACACAGAGAAAGATATAGAGAGAATGAAAAAGCAAGACAAAAATATTTATATATAATACGAGAGAGAAAGAAAAAGACAGAAATAGAGATAAAGAGAAAGAGTGAGAATAAGAAAGAAAGCGAGTATAAACAGGAAGAGAAATAATAGGGAAGAGAAATAATGAGAGATAACGGAATGAGACAGAATGAGACAAAGAAAAAGACAGAAAAGACAAAGACAGAAAGAGAATGACAGAAAGAAAGAGAAAGAAAAAGAGAGCGGAAAGAGAGGCGGAAGAGAGGGACAAGAGAGCAGGAAAAAGGTTAAGAGGAAAAATAGAGAGGTTGAAAGAGAGCGAGGGGATGAAAAAGAGAGAGGGGGAAAGAGAGAGTGATGGGGGAAAGAGAGAGAGATTGGAGAAAGAGAGCAGAAAGAGAGAACACACAATTTGTACTAGGCTTCTGAAGTGTGTGCCACTTTCCTGATAATATGGATCCCATACCAACGAGCGGTGTTTGTGGTGTATTGGTCAAACTTCTTGTCTCCCACCTGAACAAACCCGATTTTATTTTTGGCAGGATCGCTCCCGAATTTTCGCATGTGGTAAACGTGCTGGACGATGCTGTTTGTCGACGGGTTTTCTCGGGGATCCGCATTTCCCTCGCCTTTGCTATCCAGCGCTGCTTCATACTCGCCTCATTCACCCTCATTGGTCCTCGAGAGCCGCTCAAATCTTTCCACTCGTCCCCATACTGACGACCCATGAGCCAATTACTTCATTTAACATGCAGTGTGGAGAAAGCTCTTACAGATGCATACGTGATACAATGAAACTAACAAATAAAATGAGGACTATTGTATCAATCTAGTACATGTTTTGGGTTTGTAAGCCACAGTGGAGAATATTGGTATTTTCAAAACTTTCCCAATAGAAGTTATTTGCAAACTCTGACCATGCATTTGTCATGCCTATGAATCTGTATGCCCAAAGTGATCGCAGGGAATTATTGGGGAATTCCCGGATGAGAACTGATGCACACAGGGGATAGATATGTGGGAATGTAGAAGAGACATACCTTCAGTGCACTGTAATTTAAGTAGACTATTTGACTGTAAAATCTTTGTTGATATTATTAATTCAATTATTTGATTAATGTAATAGGCTATTGAGAAGGTAGATATTTATTGTGTGACAGCCATTTGATGGCAGTGGTGGTAGCCGGCAAGTATTCCCATTAAGAGAGAAAGAAAAATAGATGAAAAGTAAAGAGAGATGGAGGAAAAAAGTTGAGAAAGGAAAAAATTGAGGGGGGAAGAAAAAATAGAGAAAAGAAGGGGAAAAAAGAGAGAAGGAAGGAAAAAAGAGAGAGGAAGATAAGAAATACAGAGAGGAAGGAAAAAAAGAGAGAAGGAAAAAAATAGAGAGAAAGGAAAAGAGAGAGGGGAAGGGAAAAAAAGAGAGGAAGGTAAAAATAGAGAGGTAGGTAAAAAATAGAGAGGAAGGTAAAAAAATGGAGAGGAAGGTAAAAAAAATGGAGAGGAAGGTAAAAAAAATGGAGAGGAAGGTAAAAAATGGAGAGGAAGGTAAAAAAGGGAGAGGAGGGAAAAAAAGGGAGAGTTCATGAAAAAAAAGTGCTCAACAACAAAAGGATAAAAAGGGAACTAAAAAGGGAACTAAAAAGGGAACAAAAAAGGAAAAAAAAGGGGCATCAATAAAGGGGCATCAAGAGAAAATTGCGGAATAAAAAAAAGAGGTTGAATTTCAAATGTTTTTTTCTGTTACAAACTTATTTGAATAATTTTTGGAATTTGGTCTGCTTGCTATTATTTTTCTTTGCAGTTTAAATCAATGTTGTAATTATAAATTTAGTATTTCCCTAATTACTACATTTTTGCAAATTAATTTTCTTCCATTTCTCACATATTGAGACGGACTTTGTTACTTTGAGTATCATAAGATAGTACTGGGCACTTGGCCAATTTATTTGTTGTACTGCCTTGCATGCACTTTTATATAGGCCTACATATACATTGATAAATTTATTTTGTGAAAAAATAAATTATATTTCTCCTCTTCAGTGAAGTTTGTTATGTATTTTTCTCTCCCAATTTTTTTTTTTTTTTAAATAACCTCACAGTACAGTTAATTTTTACCTCGCTGTCATTCATAAAAACATAATATTGACCTCGTTGGCATCACAACTATGAATCGGGCAAAAAAAGGGGGGGGGGGCAGAGTATACATTTCTCAATCCCTAAATTTAGATAAAGGCTCCAGAATTAGAGTAAATGGGATCCCAAACTGTTTCTTTTCAAAACCCTACAATCATTTACATCAGAACCAACATAAATTTATTTCAGTTGTTTCTGTTGTGTGAAATTCTCATTATAGTGTTTCTTTTGTTTCTGTTGTCTATTGGCAACCCAACAGCTTTTGTTGGATTCCAGTGCTTTCTGCTGGTTCTTATTCTCAAAAAACACTAGGGGCATTGTTTTCAATTTTTTTCTGTTGGGGTACCACTTTTAGTGGATTATGTTGGTTTGTGTTGTATTCAAGTGGTTTCCATTGACTTTTGTCTGTTTCTACTGTGATGTAGTGATTTCTATTGTACCACAGTATGTTGCCTACTCTTGTTTTCATTGCTTTCTGGTATTTTGTCGGTTTCTGTTGTGCCGTAGTCTGTTGGCTTTTATGGTGTTCTGATAGCTTTACTTGATTTCTGTTGCGTTGGGTTCTTTTGTGCCGTAGCCTGTTTGTGTATTCTAATAGTTTTCATTGACCCTGTGTGTGTTTTGTTGGGTTATGATGCGAGTTCGTCTGGTGGCTGCTGTTGTAATATGGTGGTTTACATTGATTCAATTTGCATTTTTTGGATTATTTTACATTCTAGCTTGTAGGTTTCCGTTATATTATAATGGTTTTCACTGGTGTCCTGTGTTTTTGTTGTTTTATGTTGTCTTGTAGCATGTTGTTTTCTGTTGAATTCTAGTGGTTTCAATTGGTTTCTGTTGTGTTCTGTTTGTTTTTATTGTTTTTCACCCTGTTGATTACTGATGAAATCCTATTATTCTATCTTAGTTTCTGTTGTTTTTTGTGGTTTTCCGAATACAATAAGAGTCAATATACACAACATTAAAAACAAACGAAACACTAAAGACACTAAGGGATACAGTAGTATTACATCGCAAACCAACGGAACAAATACATTAGATCCCAAACACAACAGAAAACATTGGAAACCACAGAGACAACAAGAGAATTCAATACAATGAAATGCTACAAAAACCAACCAAATACGAAAGGAACCAATGTGTGCTACAAGTTCGCAAACTCTCCATTGGTGTTCACTCGAACTCATTAATTTTAATATAACAATTCATTTTTTGGTTTATGGCCAGATAGATAAAACTCGCAAATTATTAATTTTTCTTTCATATATAACTTAAATAGAATTCTACCACAATACTTTAATAACTTAATTTTCTAAAGTATATCATTTGCTGCACAAATTTGAAAATGAAAATGCCACTACTTAAGAAAATTTACTTCCAAACTAATTACTGAAGCTATAAGTCACAACATAAGAGAAACCAACAGACTGGAACACAACAGAAGTAAACAAAGAACAACAGAACCCAACTAAAACCACTGGAAAGACAACCGAAACCAATGGTCTGAAATACAATTTAAACCAACAGACCACAAAAGAAACCTACTGAAACCACTGGGAATACAAACAGAAACCAACAGGTTGTAATGAGAACAATAACCAACAAGGCACAAAAGAAACAAATGGAAACTACTGGGAATACAACAGAATCCCACAGGTTCAAACAGGAGCAAAAATCAACAAAGCACAACAGAAACCACAGTAAATACAAGAGAAGCCAACAGGATGAAGTACAATAAAACCAACATAAAACAACAGACTTCTTTGTAAATAACCGGGAATACAACAAAAACCAACTGGACGCAATACAATAGAATCTATTGATACAATAGAAAGCAACAGAAAACACTGGGGATACAACAGAAACCAACAGAGTTTATTCATTTGGAACCAACAAAAACCACCAATATCCATTGAGAGCAGGATGCGGCCATTTCCCACATTAAATACAGCAGACTTAACAGTGATGCCAACAGACCTACATCAGAAAACCACAAAATTTTTCTGTTGGATTTTCTGTTGGTTTCTTTTGTAAAATTTGGTAGAGTTTACATTGGTGTATTGTATATAGTCTATAATGAATTGTTATGATGTATTCCTAATACTTGTATACATTTTTGCTTCTGACTTATTGTATAAAAATGTCTTAAAGGGGCCTAAAGGTTTGCCCCTTCCAAAGTTTGAGATGCTGTTTCACCACTGTTTGACTAGTTATTACCTGGACACAAGGAATTCAAAACACAATCAACATACTGAATTACAGAATTGGGACGCAGAGCTTTGTGTTTATTTTGTATACGCAACACAAATAGCAGTTGCCAGCTTTTAACTAGGATTACTTCTAAAATAGTTAACCGTAAGATTTTTTTTTTTTTAACCTTGGGACACAGGTGAGAAAGAGCAGCAAAATAGTTTCAGTGCATTTTATGACTGTATTTACTTGCAACACTTTGCACAAAAATATACATGATTATATGTATTTTTTTCAACAACAATGATGTTATAACTACATATTTGTTCACAACTTTTTACACACACCTGGAACGAAAATATTTACAATGATTCATGTTTGAATGATGCGTGTTTTGCAATTACTGACGTTCTGCATAATCAAACCTATCAATTCACAATCATCAGGCATTAAGAATTAACTTTTTGATGGTTTAAAAATATATAATTTAATATAAATTACAGTAAAATGTAACATCATTTTCTTATGTTAACAAAATAAAAGCGAAGAATTACAACTTAACTTCAAATATAATTTAAACAGCTGATACACAACTACCTTCCGTTTTGTTGTTTAATTTCAGAAACAGACAAACTATCATTATGTAAATACTAAAAATCCACAAAAAAGTTTAAAATTAGGTTTGAGTACTCTCCATAACTTCGACGCACATGCACTGGTTCATGGGCAGACACCGTCCACATCGTTCTCACGATTACTCACTCCTTTGCCAAATGTATACTAATACAAACTAAACTGAGTTTATAAAAATTATAAAAAAAACATTACATGTATGCATATTTCACTACATTCAATAAACTTAGCATTCAATAAACATACATGGAACATCACTTCACAATTCTCTCAAAAAATTGTGCTTTACAAACACAGTACAAAATCCATGTACAATACCACACCCACTTAAGAGGGTAATTGTTCCAGATTAAAAATTTCGAGCGCAAAAATATCCAAATGTTAGATTTTCCAATGATTTTTGTACCACCTTCATTAAAAATGTTTTGCAAGCTGAACAATTTTTAAAATTTGCTCTATGTCCTATTATGCTGATACTGCAAACAAAAATGAAGACTTAATTTAGCTACATCATTTCAATGCAAAAAAAACACTGAAATAAAGGTTTTGTGCAATACTCATTGAAAACCAACAGGATTAATAAAAAAAAAAAAACTCCTATCCCTTTGTCAGGTTATAAGATTCGCAGTTTAGCTACATCAAAACAAAAGCAAAATATTTTTGGGTTTCCTAATTCATTATATTAAAATACACTACATAAATACCGTAAGGTAACAATTTAAGCCCTATTGGGTACATTGATTGAAATTTCCTACAAATAGTTAATACACTTCTTTATGGAGTGATGTGACATCTCGTGTGGAAATTAAAGGTCATATCATTTTTCCTTCCCAAATATCTTGAATTCCCATAGAGTTCTATACGCTTTCGACTGCCTCTCAATCCTGGGTTTGAAATACCAATATAATTGATTACTGTGCTATTATATTCGTGTAGATATGCTCAGTCTAACAACTTGTTGTGAGCTCTGAGCAATATCCTCCTGCGCATAACAGGCGACCTGTACTGCCTAGCGCACAGGACGGACATCCATGGCAAGCACCAATCACAACTG
The DNA here is from genome assembly GCA_029891345.1 of Dryococelus australis. Taxonomy (NCBI): domain Eukaryota; kingdom Metazoa; phylum Arthropoda; class Insecta; order Phasmatodea; family Phasmatidae; genus Dryococelus; species Dryococelus australis. The sequence continues at coordinate 5,691,490 of CM056993.1, forward strand.
CTCTAGTAGAAAGCTCTCAAAACACATTCCACACTCGATCGAGAAAGCAGCATTCTGGTTGGTGCACGACAAGAAAGTCTTTGAGAAATATATCATCACTCCAGACTGAAGTAAAGGTAGTTGGCAATAGTCTGTTTTACTGTGAAAAATTTAAACTTCAAATGGATTCAACTAGGCACGAGAAAAGGCTTCATGAACTTCAAACAACTGCAGGAAAGATAATTGTGGAATGCCTGCACTTCCTTGTAATAGCACTAATAGCATCACATCAAAGCAGGCGTAGAAAGGGGGAATTTACTTTTATATCTACAACAGAGAACAGAATAATTTACAACTTCCATGTATTGATCTACGAAACACTTCAAGCCACGCTGCATATCTCACACACAATTATAATTTTTTCTTCGCCAAACACATTTATAAAATTGACAGTTGTTAGCTTTTCACAAATTCACTCTACACTATTCTACTAACACTAGGTAACAGTTCGGATCTTTCTTTTACAAATTTTTACAAGCTAGCATGTAAAATTATCACGCATTTTACACAATTTACATATTAAGTTAACAATCGAAAGTATTAGTACATATCTTTAATTGACAAGCAAAAGAAAATTCTAGCATATTGAATGGCGCTAGCATAAATATGTAGGACATATTTAGAATAGTGCTTAGTAATATATAATATATACATATATATTTATATGATTTATTTAGACACAGTAATTTGAAGACAAAGAAATAAGTAATTTAATATACATAATATTGTAGCACTTTTATTGAAGATTAGGTACGATGCAAAAAATGTAAGGGGTTTGCCAGCTATGTTGATATAAGTTATGCACTGAGCTGCCACACTCCTGCTACAATTCTGAGCACTGCTTAGGTAAGTGCGACGTGACATAATTCCTGCAGTGGGAAGTAAGGAAATAAAAATTTGATACACCGGTAGTAGGGTATGGTCAGAACACAGGTTTCACGTAATGCAAATTTGGAAGGAAATATACCGTGATTATCAATAGTACTCCAGAATATCTTGGTACACAATAAACGTCTCGGTGCAGACATTTTGATTTTCGAACAGGACAAATAAAACTAGCAACTAAATGAACTACAAAATTCATTTATTTTCGCCTACCTTAAAAAAATACTTGTTTGAAAAAAGGTAATGCCTTTAAAAATTAATGTTTCCCACATTACAATCTGTTTACATGCGTTTATAAAATACTACACATAATTTATGTTTATTTCTATCCCCTGCCAAACTGCCTTACACTTGCACACACAAAGATTTATACCCAAGTGGTTTAACTGGAGACCTCTGAAGGTGCCATAAATTACTGGGATTGGTTCATGTTCACTAAATGTGTAAAATTAAAAACTGTTTAAAGCCTTCATGAAATATATGTACTGCTCCACTCCGCGCTGAAGTTTGCACTAAAAACAATTGTGCAGCGTTAACAAAAGTACAGATTTATGTGATGTCTGAATAAGCAAGCGTTTCCATTGCCTCATATTCAGTGCTGGACAGGATTCTGCGGAAGCTGCAAAAAGTACCTTATTACTTTATCAACACTTGTTGATAAATTATAATTAAACGGAATGTGATGTTTACTGGAAAATGTCTAACAGTTGCACAGCCTTAGAATTCAAACACCCTCCAAGGAAATTTCTTTATATTTTATCGCATATATATAATGGAAACAATATTTAATTTTCAAGTTGATAGAAACTAGATGGTGAACTATGAATCAAATCAACGCAGCATGGTTCATCAAGGGTGTACAAGAGAAATATATACAGAACTAGTTGTATTTCTCCTACGTAGACCAAGAGGTTTACTACTGTTATTGATATTAATGAAGCAAATATTCAAACACAAATGTTCCTAATGATTAAGTGTAATTGAAATGCATTATTGAAAATCTGATTGTTATTTTACTGGTGTTTTGGTTATTGCCTGTATGTAATGTGATGCACATGTTTCCAAGAACACATTCTTTAGGTAATAAGAAACAATACTGTACCGCTGTAATTCTGTAGCTGCCTCACACTTTGCCGGGAATTAATGGCTAACCAACAAACATTTCGCCCACCTCACAGGATAATGTTGTAAATAAAACTTATTTTTACCCTCATTTAAACGTGACACAATGACAGTGCGATGAAGATATGCCTGTAGAGAAAGTAAAATTATCTGTGCGTAAATTAAAAAGAATCCATATGTACTTTTATGGGCAATATGTTTAAAAAGCAACTGTTGTGATTAGCCGATATTTCTGAAAACAAATAATCCCAAGACAACAGATAGGAATATATATCACCAATTACTTATTGATTAATGTATTTTAACACTTCTACAATTTTACACACAGATTTTTTTCTCCCTTCTGTTACGAAAATACTTGGTGTGAAGCACACAATCATAAGCAATACATAATTAACATAATCCTCTCTAATTGTATTCTCCTATTTTTTTTAGCTTGTTGCCCCAACTTGACATAGGGCATCAAAGCCAAGCAAGACCAGAGCAGTTTTCTGGATGTAGGACTACAAACGCAGATAATAAAGGTAATGCATTAGGCCAAATATATTTTTTAGCAAATAATGGAACGGACTCAAATATATAGCAATTTAAGCTGAACACTTTAGGAACAGGACAAGCATGCAAGGACTACACAAAAAGGCAATCTTCAACTTTATGAAACATTTCAGTATATCTATGTACACGACATACGGCTTTAGTACCAAACAGATAGAGAAAATTTGAATATATTATATAATATAATATATATAAGACAAAGTAACACTTTTGAATGCAAAATGTTCTCGCTTTACTCACCATACACAAGTTAAGCAGTCACAAATGTATTTGCTACAAAACATTAAAATACAACACAATCTGACAATTTTTATATGGATGGTTAACAAACTGGAATGTTGAAATTCCTTGTTATAATTACTCTTCATATTAAAAATGTATTATGTTGCAAAACGAGAGCCAACAAATTTATACTACCTGGTAGGAACTAACAATCACTCAACAATAATATAATTGCGACATAATTAGTGCAACATTTGCAGCAAGTGGTATAAAAATCATTAGCAACAAACGACTCGCTATTAATGCAACTAATATTAGGCAAACAAGCTGTTTGCTCTGCAATGTTCCGCATGCATCAGTAATTGGAGCTGTACGTCAGGTGACAATGCAGATGTGCCGCGAGATTCTCCAGATGACTTCTGGCAAAGTCCATTGCTATCGCCAACAATGTTTTTGTACAAGGTGCTGCAAGATAAAGGGTTAGGAGATTACAATGGCACTATTAACAACAGAAACAAACCACTTCTTTTGCGCTGGTCATCAGAGTTCTAAACCCATCAATTAGTAGTTTTATAAATAACGTCTACAACACATTTAATGTTGTTCAGTGTTCCTTAAACTACATTATTATCATATCTCTCACTTTGCCTAGTCATAATTTCTTTAACTGTGACATCCCACGATTCTGGGTCATACAGAGTGCATGGCACGACACAATACGTAATACTTAACACTAGAACATAGCCTACATAGGTACATAAGTACATAGGTACAATTTTTGAAATTAAAACATTCCACTAATTTTTTTTTCTTCAGATATTTACAGTATTAACATGCCAAGTGGCCAATGAGTTTAATACAAATGAGGATACGCCATTTAACAAATATATTTAAAAAATAATTTACAAAGCTGCTTTTAAAAAATTCAAAATGAAAAGGGACTTAAATACCACTGCAGGATTAGCAACTTTCACTTTCCTGTAAGAAGACAAAAACAAAAAACAAAACCATGAAGTTTCTTAATTTAGATACAAACAAAAAATGCATGGATCATTCTCATTATGTGACCTTGATCAATGGCCGAGCGATGCCACAGATATACTCTCTTGGAAGCAAATTTTTTCAAAACATGCTTTCCTGAGGAATTTCAGTTCTTTTACATAAAAGTAAGTTGCTCTCTTCTCCAACCAGTGATTTTTTTTTCTCAAAAATATTACAACTCTGCAGCATTCGTTTGAATAGGCACGTAAAACTTGGCGTAGTGAACGAAAACGACCGCTAGCATAGATGTGTGTGCTTTGCGAAGCGTGTTAAGCACGCACTTTCCCTCGGAGACAGAACTACAGAATAGACCACACAGCGATCACCTTGCGTACAATCCTGCCAGTTAACACGAAGAAGTAAATGGCATCCGCTGACCTTGCGCTCATCCTCATTTGTACATTTTTGTTTAGGCCGCGAGGGTTTGTTCAATAGACAGGGGACAGGTTGAGAGTGAGGTTGCGGATCGCGTTATTCCGGCTTGTGCGCGAAGTCTTTATGATCTGGATGACCATCATCTTGCAATCATGGCAAACGATCATCTGCAGGCCTTTCAACTTCTCCTTCTTGTTCTGTGGCTGGCCGACCGTCATCGCCCGATTGAACCGCGACCTGCAAGTACAACCGCGTGTCAACAGTTATATTTGTTTCTAGTACAATACACATCACTTCGTTAATAGTACACATTGTTAACTAATATTTTTGCACGTGAAAGTACAATTTTAAAGACAATTGAGAGAAAAAAAATTGTTAAGTAGTTGGAAATGGGTATTTCCTCTTCCACAATACTTTGCGGCCATCTATAAGCTGTTCACGGTAAAATGAGTACCTGATTAAGATCTACTTGTATGCGAACTGTGTATTCTTCCGCTTTATATAAAATTAACATTTCCATAGGCCTCATCACTTTATCCATGCGTCGGTCAAGCGAAAATATGGAATTATTAAAAAATTGTAATTATTATACAAAGCTAGTCATTTTTACACTTCCGTGCATTAAAAAAACAGAAAGCGAGAGAAATAATTTAAGACATCACAAATAGTTTACCTAGCACTTTTTATTTGACTTAAAGATGTGGAACTACTTTCCATCCATCATTACCAACTTAACTGGGCGTGTGATGTTACCGCTGCAAGATCGATGATGTACAAATCCTATTTTGGTTCGAACAACAAATAAACCTTTCAATAATGAAACTAAACAGAAAATACTAGAATAAAAAAAATACATTGCTACAAGATAAAATACCAATAGTAAATAAAACATGGTTAAATTCAGTTGAACTATGCCAAAATGTGGTATTGTTATATTTTCACTCATATGTATTACATGAAGTTCATGAATATCTGTAAATATGAAAGATGTTTCCAAGGCTGAACTCGCAGGTGAACGCCTACCACCAAGAATAAAAAACAAGAGCTCGTAGCCTCTGACCACACGACCATCAAGGCAGAAACAGAGTGAGGCAGGTGTCCTCATAATTACCATTTTCGTTATGCCTGCTCAGTTATGAAGTACCTTCAGACATCCCTTGTCCTCATTTTCAGATCTGCAGTGAATGGAGCAAATACACTGCAGATTTTCCCAAGGCAACTTCCATTTCAACAGAAACCATTCTTCCATGCACTACTGCTCCATAATCACAGCACATAACACCAAAAACCACAACCAAAAACGTTATTGAACTCCTCAATGAGAATCCTCGTCCAAAAAATTTCTGCCTGGCACCAGGCCTTGGGATCAAGCTGGCCATATCCCGCCCAGTAGTGCAAGGGGATAGCGTCTAACCACTGGGCCAACCTTGGGTGCTTGAAGAATGAGTTTCAGGGTGTAGACTCGAGGCAGCAAGGTATGGCTCCACAAAGCTATCTCAAAATTCAGCACTGCAGTCATCTTCAGTGTAACATGTATTAAGTTGCCTGGCCGAAGGCATGTTGGGAGGGATGGAGACTTAAACAGAGTAGTGTATTTCAGGACATACAATATTCCTACCATTGACCAACCAAAAAGAAATGCAGCATGTCTTCTCTTAATTCACACCGTTTGTTCCTCGATTCTGCTGATATGTCTTATCCCATGTGGTTTCACTGTTCGTATTAAACTCTTATTACTGATAACAGGTTGTTATAAAAAGTCTGCAGTTTGCATATGATCTACTTGCACAGTAAAATTAAAATTATAAAATAATCTTCGCACTGCTTTGGGGGAGGAAAGGTAGGGGAGGCAGGGTAGAGGAGGGCTCTCCCGAATACTCGCTGCTGGAGGGAGGGGAACCATGTCACACTGCTGGTGCTGTACATACCAAACTGATAACATCGCTCTCTACTATGGCGCTGTTAACTACAGCAGAGCACTTAGCTGCTGTCATTACTAAACTGAACCACTTCACACCTTCGTGCAGTGGCAATGGACTCTCGCGACTCTCCCGACGCATTTTGGACTTATGCGTATTGTTTTCTTATATGGATTTCATTCTACATGTTTTGTCTGAATTGTGTACATGACATTTAAGCTTTTGCATCAATACGAAAGAGTGAAGGATGGGGGGGGGGGAGGATAAAAGGCTTGTGTTTCACATTATTTCCATGTGCTTTACTTGAAATTGTCGAGCAGTGCGTGAATGTTTTCGGTTTGGATCTTACGGTTGTACACTGAAAGATTATTTGTGCTACAACAGGAAATGCTGCTTAAAAAGAAGGTCCTCCGATTTGGTACCACTTGTAACTATTAGCAATGCCGTGGCTTTGCCAACTTGCTTACCAAGTGCAGTACTCTAGCAGTCACAGCAAACAATTCAAACAAAGTATGTTCACCGTTCCAAAATTCCGGAAGCATTCACATGCATGAAAGGAGGTTGGCGCTAGTTTGAACATGCGTTCCTACCTGACGGACTATTATTCTAGTCAGCTCAAAGAATCGATTGAATGAAAGACGAGATGGGTGGCGAGCGGCAGCAGAATGATTAAAGAGAAGAAACATAATTTTACACAACACTTTCCACATGAGAATACTCATTTGAAAAATTTCTACCTTACGTTCTTGACACATTCGCTGCTGGTTGAAGCTTATAAGCATCGGACAGCATGCAATCATCACCGCCTGAACCCAGTGCAGCTGTCTTATAAGTGGTTTTCGCATCTAGCATCTTGTAGTGTTCAGAAATTATATTAGACTTTAGTATTCGGCAATTACGTAGAACTAACTTCAAGATGTCACGTAAATACAGTTACAACTGTAAGTTCCAGCAACAAGCATGTTAGAGTACGAGCTGCAGAGAGCAGATGCTCTGTAACAAGGACTATATTCCTTTTTCTACCTACAGCGTTGAGGTTCCTGGTCAGCAGGAAACCATTCAGGAACACCAACAGCCAATCAGTGGTATCGGTGGTGGAACACTAGTCAGTAGTAGAAATAAATGGTGTTCACTATGCCAAACGAGTCTGCTGTAATTACATTAGCAATGGGTGTGTTTTTCGATGCTATGGGGATATCGATATTCAATTCAAGGGAAAATAATTGAATACTAACATATCATTACACTCTCTGCGTCCTCGGCAGATAACATCAGTACAGTTTCTTGGTCAGAAATATAATTTGCCGCCTCCACGATTTGTTTGCCTGCACTGCTGAGACTCCTATAGCGCACCACAAATCAATGATCTTGGCAGGAAGAGTATCTTCCAGAACCCAGACGCCAAAACACCACTTGTCAGTGTCTCATCAGCAGGCTCAGTAGATAAAGGAACTCTCGTAAGCAGTTTCAGCTACTGACAGACTGCATTAAAACTGAATACATAAGACAATGGCTACAGCAAATACAAAGGACATTCGCTTGGAATTGGGTTATGTAAAGAGCTCCGCAAGATATGGAATGAAGATTGGGAATAGATCGGAGCAATACGACAAATGGCTAGAGGAAAATTCCGAAGATCAATGATGGGGTATTCGGGTAAAGACTTCAAAGCTTGAAGTCTGAATAATTCTGATTAGGGAGGACAGGTTTTACCAGGAGAACTTGTAGAATACCGTGTAAAGGTACTATGAACGATGGATAGCTCGAAGAGAGAAGAGGAGAAATTGCTGTACTCTGTCTTATTGATCCGAGTGCAGTTGCTGTGTGGGAGGATGGAGGGTATCCCCGCCTTTGGGCCGTGCAACTTGCCGACAGTAGACAAAGGAAGATCGCTAAGGTAGGGCTACAGTACCTCCTCTCGCTGGCGGAGGTGGAGGCGGGACTGAAGGCTGGCAGTGAGATAGGTCCCTCCATGCTGTCCGCCATGCTGGAGCCCATGCCCGAGCCAGGAGCGGACGCAGACTCCACGCGGCTCAGGTGAGGGCTAGAGGGCGCGCTGCCCACACTGTTGCGAGCCGTCTGCGGGACCATCAGCCGGTTCATCAGCGAGCGTGGGAACGAGTCCTTGACCTCTTCCTCGGGGGAGGACAGCCCGGGGCTGAGCGCGTACACCGGCACTTGCGAGAAGTGCTCCGTCGGGATGCGCATCTGCAAACACACACACACACACACACACCATTGTAATCGCGCGCTATAGTCTACAGGAGCGCACCTAGACTTCCAGTTTGGGAAGAGGGTGGGTATATATCCCTCCATTTTGCATATGCAGGTCTGATGCCTGGTTGCACCGTCGCCTTCCCCGATCCAAGATCGAAAGATCATAGTTCCGAACCAGGATCCAGTTTATCTTGGTTCCAATGTGAAAGTGTTGCACCAACGAAATTTAATGATTCTGGATCTTCGATTCGTCCATCTTTGTTCCAAAGTGAGAGATCGATATTAAGTATGAGACAAATGTTATAATTGGTTTGTAATATATGACGTCATGAAAGTATGAGTGTTTTTCACTATAGATAGACCTAAATGTGCGATGTTGTATCTGTTTTGAGTGAATTGATGATGTACTAATTTTACTGAATAATATTAGAGCGTGTAGAATGTTTTAATTTCCCAAGAAAACAATCGAACGTAGTTCTATCTGTTGACGTATTTTCGAACTACATTTGTTGACGATTGCTGCTGATCTCTGATCGAGATTTCGAACCGCCAATTTCAGCGGTTCGAAATGAACTTCATCCAGTCCAGCTCTAAACTCGACTGGTGCAACAGTTTTCTGTATTGATCTTAAATCCGATCTCGGATCGAGTTTCGAACCACGATGGTGCAACCGGGCATAAGACATCCGAGTCGTGGCTTGGGAGGGGGCACATCTCAATTTTATGGAACCTTGTTAAATTCATCAAATAAAATCAGTATTTAAAACATATAATATTGTTACCTTTCAATTTTGAAACATTCACAGGAAAGTTTAATGCCAATAGGATGCTACCATCTGGATCCACCCTCGTACTAAGCATAAGTTTTTATGATAAACAGTTTACTAAGAAAAACTTTCTAAGAGCCAAAATGTAAGTTTTAAATAATTTATTTAAGGCTATTTGTTATAATTAGTTGTTTGTACTGAGCTGTGAAATATATTTTGTGGTATTGTGTACGTAGTTGATATATGATAATAGTGTTCTGTTATATATTTCAGATCTGGTAATATTAGATGTCATAATAAAAATACCTTTCGTCTCATTTTCACGTGAAAATCATTGCTGTCAGTGTAGGAATGGCACCAGTCCAAGCGTAAGAATTTAAGTCGTGCCTTAACACATCGTCCCAGAATACGAGTATCTCTGACCCTGTAATTCACTAGACGAGAAAATAGCATTGTGGCCCGCATTACGAACTTGAGATATGCATTTGGCGGCCTCCCACACAAAGTTTCCCCGACCACTAATATAGTCCATTCATGCTACCTTCACACTTTCGAAACACACACTTGAAAAATCATCCCAGGTGCATCACGTTTTACCTGTTTACGTAAATCATAAGACCTCAGAAACTTGCTGTTATTAACATTAATCTGTTTCTGATTAAATACTATTTTTATCTATAATTGTCTACAAATTTATCATATTTGTTTCTTAACTAAAGTGGATTGAAAACAATGACAATGGTGCTATGTTGGCTGCGGCTAGTAAAAAATATTATACACGTAAAATAGTTCTTGTTGAACAGAGTTATAGGATGTCGCTTTTAAAGTAAACATTTATATAGGCTGTTCACGGTAAAGTAAGCACTTTAGAAAGCCCTTATAAATGTTTCCTTTCATCATCCAATTTCCATCTTCCTGCTGCTCTTTAATATAAACATTGCAATGGGACCAATAAGCACAGTGCATACATTTCATCACCTTCAAAATTTAATGCCTGAGGTTGTGACAAGATATATTTATTAGTGGTTAATGCCTGTTGAATGGGCCTTAAAAAGTGCTAATTTTACAGTGAACAGTGTATAATTTAAATATTTACATTTTTAATCAGAACAGATGGATCGTTACGTACTAAAATTATTTATTCTATTGAATTATCGGAGTAAAACATGACGTAGGCTCTAGTTTCCTTTCATTTTAGCGACGAAGAATAATAATGTTTTCGTTTATATGCAGCGGGAGGATACGTAATCGGTAGTATAAAGTAGAACTTTTCTACCAGTAACATTTTTCCACTTAAGTGGTTATATTGTGTTGAAGTTCGTATACCTGCACTCTATAGAACAGTCATTTTTAGAAGGAAAAATCTTGAATAGCTATTTTTGTTCCACTAAGGAGGCATGACCTACTACAAAACATACAAATTAAATTAAATTCTGTACCGGGGTAACAACATATGCGCGATTGCCAGTAGACAGCCGTAATTCTTCAATCTGATCTTACCTCATGTAATATAGTGGGTAATTCTATACATCGAACACGCGTGAGCTGAAAGCCTGTAACCGTAGAAAAATTCCACTGTCTCGACAAACACTTCATAAAAATATTGCTAAAAATTCAGGTGTTTATCAATCTTGAAAAATATTTTTTACTGTATAGGTTTAAAAAAAAATGTTCAGTCCCATCGTCGAAGTTTACATGCCCCAATCATTTCACAGCGAAGCATTAAGTTATAAGTATACCCAAATAGCGTTCGACTTTAAAACACCTGTCCTACCCAAAACAGGTAGAAATAGGTGGCGTTCATTGAGCAGATAGAGGCAGCAGAACTGGATAGTGTACTCACTTCTTGTCTTACTTTGCGATTTTATACCAGCAGTGCGATTAAAGGAAGTATAGGCTGTTCACGGTAAAGTGAGCATTTTTGAAAGCCCTGCTCAAGATCTACTTGTATACAGGTTGGGTGTTTTTCCGCCTTATGTAAAATCAACATTGTCATGGGCCTCATCACTTTATTCATGCGTCGGTCAAGTGAAACTGTAAAATTATTATAAAAGTGAATATTGCATAAACGTACTCATTTTTACACTTCGATGCATTAAAAAAAATACAGAAAGCGAGAGAAATGATTTAAGTTATCACAAATGGTTACTTAACAACACTTTTTGTTCGACGTGAATATATATGGAACGACTTTCCCATCCATCGTTTCCGACTTTACTGGACACATGTTAAAATATACGCAGGTACAGGCAGTGACGTTTTGCTGAGGTTGATTTCAAAAGTGCTCGCGTGATCGTGAACAGCCTTTACCTGCATCCAATCTACTTGCAACGTTACAATACGCATATATGCTAAGTGTTGTACCGCAGCGCTTAGACTGCAAACTGTTTGTTTGAGACACAGTCCATGCCTCTTCGTCTTTCAGCCAACCATACATTACAGTACATTACAGCTCGAGCGAACAAAGCAAGGCTAGATCCAGCCCCAGATAACATCATCATCTGGCCCGTGCTCTATCTACGGCTGGCTTGTTACTTCGTACTGCATTTATTTCGAGATTTCTTAACAAGCGACGTGTCGCAATGGTGCATTGCAAATATTATATATGTGCATAATTCAGTATGAGTCAGCCAAATAAAGTAAAGAAGCGAGAGCACTTGACGGATGAATGAAAATTCAGCTGACTGTAATTTTAACTATGCACAGCGTGTATTATAGGCAATTTTCAAATACTGTATTGTTTTCTGGAATTTAAAAGTGAATTTTCGAGACCCTGTTTTTATTTTAACGCAACTTAACAGCTTAACAAGAACTCAGGCTCGACTTGAAATGTTTATCTAACGTCTTAATTTATGTATTGTGATCATGTGGTGTTTTATGTTTGTTAGACTCGGCACGGAACTAATGTAGGCCTATGTTCAACATTATGTTCAACAAGATAAGTTATGGATTTTGGTTTATCTAAAAGTCATAGTCTACACCCACTGAATGTCCGCATGCATTGAATTTTTTTGTCAGTCCCCTGAAAAAAGAACGGCATGTTGTTCCACCATAACAACCCCTTTAAATCCTCTTGTGGTGAAAGAATAGTAAAATGTTATTTATTTTTTGAAGCCAATTTCGGACCAACAATTAAAAGTAATCATGCAAACGTCCGAAATATTCGCACTTCGTCTCAAATGTACTGCAAACAAAATTTGAACATTGAGGTGAAACGTAAAGTGGATGAAAGATCTCCCTCTCTCATCTATATACAATTAAATGAAGTTTTTAGAGCAAGAGCTATTTACAAGTGTGTTAAACTCGTCTTACATATTCGAAATCCTTTCAACAAACACAAAACATATGGCCAAGATAATTTACGCGCTGCTTGACATCTTAGTCAGCAATATGCCTCGGTGATGTGCTCAGGTGTAAATACAGTGTAAGAACATTACACCACAAACGTGTTCCAATCAAGAGTCGGATGGATCCAATATCTCTAATATTTAATGCTCCCTTTTATATCCAACAGTCAATATTCTTTGCAGTTTAAAACTTTGTGTGCTGAAAAAATCTGTAATCCCTTCATTTTACTAAGTTCTGCTGATTCGAGTTCGCCACTTGCAGCATGTGGATACTACGCAGGTAGGTAACTTGGGCTTAAGAAGAGAGTGCACTAAAGTATTCTTCTGAAATCGTTGTTTGCGCGTATTCGCGTATCTCGGTAAATGTGTGTTCCGTAAATACGACTTTTGGATGTAAAAGTTTTTAAAAAAATTATCTATGCCTCTATGTTTTTACATTTAACATATTAAGCATATTCATGGAGAAGATAATTCGTGAGAATGGTAAAATATCGCATTTTTAAAGCTTGCTTATGAAGTTTCTTTAAACGGCAGAGAAAAAAGTACGATTATACGCAGGTAGTTTGATCTGTGTACTTTCATCGTGTGTAATAAAATCCCACAGTTACAGATATAGTTTACACAGTACAGCGTTAA